>JAXCHB010000059.1:75000-675000 GCA_036926305.1 Uropetala carovei
ACACGAGCATTGATTTCCAAGAACGTACTTAAACAGATTATATGTGCGACATGACATTTTGTTTCGATAATAAATCATCATCGTTATGGCATGACTGGAACTAAAGCGCCAAGGTTAGCTGTAAAGTTGATTTCATTAAATTGACCTTTCAATCCTCGTAGATAGGAAAATGATGGAACAAATTCCCGACTATTATGTTAACAGTGATGGGCGATAGATGTTTTTGAGTTCGGTTGCCAACAATTTAAAATTCACAAAACTATTCATATGACGAATTCGTATATTTTTCATTTCAAGTAATTACGTTTCAAATGCTATCACCGTAAATCCTACAGCCGTGTTGCGGATGGAAATTACTCGTAAATGATCGTTTATAGTATAAGTCGACAGCATTCGTTTAAATAGCTAATAAATGCTTTTTTATAATTATCGCCGCCATTGATTTAAACTGACGTTTATTCTATATAAGTATTTCTCCTGAGCTTAAAAATGGACTGAATATCGGTATTAAGATATATTCATTTCTGAGGAAATTTATCGTGAATGGAAATTTTGGCGCGTACCGTAGCTTTCCCATTCTTGATATAAGACGTGCGTTACGCAAGAGTTAGAAAAAAACGGTCGTATAAATTTACCATTCGTTTCATTTACTCGAAAGCTTTTTACAGATAAGTGTTCCTTAGCAGAAGAGATGTGTGCTTATCCAAGCTCTCCAGAGATGGTCGTTAATGACGGGCTTCATGCCATCCCGTTGATATTATCATCCTTAAACTCTCAATTCATCGCTGAATTCAGAAGAAATGGAACCTTTTATTTGGCCTTTGCATCATAAATATGCTAGTTGTATGCTCAATCGTTCATCTGAATTTGATTTTGTTGTTTCATCTATGGCTGGAGACACATGAATATGCATTTGGACATTGAAAAATTAAATGCACAGATGAAATGTGCGAATAATTGAATATATCCAATATGAAATTCTATTTAAATTTTCTTTTTTTAACGCTAGACGTTATTTTTTGTGAAATAAAAATTTGCTGTCATACGTCTACAAGAGCTATATTTACTGAACGATTTTCTGGATAATTTTTTCTTGGGTTTCTAGGTTTTCGGATTATAGTGCATCAATTAAATACGTAAATTTTTCGTAATCAAAGGAAATGTTTACATCTCTCTCATATGTATCCATTAAAATGACTTACTTTTGAGTTTGAAAGGCAAAAAATCCAATTATTTTAGTATTAGTATAAAATAAGAAATCTTGGATGGTTTTTCCAGAAGCCTTGTAGCAAAATCTTTTAAAATATTCAAATATTCTTACTGAAAAGATTATTTTTAGAGTTCTATATCTATCTCATTGTACTTCTTACATATTGATGGAGATCTTCTTTGCCCACATAAATTTTTCATATTTCTTAAAATTAATGTATTAAATGATAGAATGATATAAAGTGTAAATTTACTATATTGAGCTATTAATTGCTCTAAATGGAAATTATAAAAATACTCAATTTTATGCTACAAAAAAGGAATATTTGGGCAGTTTCCAACTTTGTGAATTGCAATTAAACAATGGTAAGTTATTCATTGGCCGATAGGAAAAACCATAAAGTGGACTAGCATGAATTTTAACGTTATTTTTTGAGGGCATGAACCTTAATTATTTATAATTGCGTCCTATTCAACCGATTCCCACTTTGCTCGCATGCACTTTAGAGCCGCCCTAATTAAACGCGCGCTTATTTTGCATGCCCCATCTTGTTTGCTATGGAAAGCGCTGTTTTATTTTCTCCATCGATCCTTAGGGATACATTAAAAGATGGGAAGGAGAGAGAGAGAGAGAGAGAGAGAGGTAGGGAGGAGGAACGGGAGGCGGTATGCAAAGCAGCGCCATAAAATTCGAAGAGGGCAAAAATAAATATATTAAGGGGAGCGGGAATTGGGTGCGCGGTAGGGTGCTGGAGGGTGTAGAAGGGGTATGGGGAAGGAGTTGGTAGGGGTGGTTGGTCAATGGGCAAATGAATACCCTTTTTGTTGGCTTTATGGCGGAGATGATATTGCTGAGTGGCCAGGAAAAGAGAAAGGGGAAATTCTGAGCGTGTACAAGCGGTGGTGAGGCAAGGGATTTAAAGAGGGGGGGGGGGGAGACGGGAAAAAGGGAGGGGGGAGTGGAGTCCAAAAAAAAGAGGAAGAAAAACGAGGAAGTAATGGCGTCGGGAGAAGAAGAAAGGGAGAAAAAAGAAGGGGCGACTGGATGGGGGAAAGTCAACGGGTGCGTGGAGGAAGCGTACATGGGGAGAAAAGGAAAAGAATGAAGATTTGGTTGGGCAAGGAAGAGAGTAGATTCGGAAGGAAGCGAAGAACCGGTGTGGGCGAAGAATGGAAGGAGGATCGTAGACGATAGCATGACGCAAAAGGACCGAACTACAAAAAGAGAAAGGACTGTAAATACAAAGATGCCGTCTCTTTTGGAGGAGACTATTAGCTACCATTTCCCAGGGAGGAGGAAGAGAGAGATGATGGTATTAGGAAAGAGTATAAGGAGGTGAATGGGAATCTGGAAAAGAGAAAAGTGATTGAGAGGTGTCTCTTTTAGATCTTTGGAGGATAAGGAGATGATGACATTTAAGAGGAGAGAGAGAGAAATAGAAATGTTTTAAAGGGAAATGATAGGGAGTAGTGGAAATGACACGATAGTGGTAGGCAATATCACAAGATAACGGAGTGAAAAGAAGAGAGGGGAGAAAAACAAATAAGATATCGAGAAATATAAAGAGTATTGAGCAAGGGTCAGAAATAGGTAATAGACGTTAAATTTGTAGATACATCCATGGAAACAGGCCATTATTGCTGGACGTTCATTGTTTATTGCCAAATAAACCAGGATATATGTGAGAAAGAATCATAGGAGGAAATGATACATGAGCAGAAGAGGATGGAAAGAAGAGAAAAGAGAAAGAAAAACAAGAGGGGAAATGGATTCAAATGAAAGATGGGGAGTAAAGAAATAATGTATGTCGAGAGAGAGAGAGAGAGAGAGAGATGGGGGAGAAGAGGAATTGTTAGATAGTAGAAGACATTGAAAGAGGGAGAATTAAAGTAGGGAGGAGCGAGAGGGAGAAAGAGATGGAAATAAAGAGGACAGTTTGAGTGAAGAAGAGAGAGAGAAAAGAGTAGGAAGGGAATTGGATGAGTGGAACCGAGAGTAGTAGGAGTAGGAGAGGAAAAAGCTTATAAAAGGATTTTAATGGGAATGGTGTCGGGAAAGAGGGAGAGGGAGGGAGGGGGAGAGGGGAGGGGAAAGTTCAAAAGCGGGTAAATACTCGCTTTTGAGTGAAAAGGCGAGATAGAGTTGGAGAGGTGAGATAGGAGGGGGAGGGAGGGGAGGAGGGGAGAGAGAGGAAGGAGGGGGGGAGAGAGAGGAAGGAAGGGGAGGGGGGAGCGGAGAGGGAGAGGAGCTGCAGGGAGAAGATGCAAATGAAGGGGAGGATTTTAAAGCAGAGACGGAAAAGTGGGAGGAAAGGGGGTGGGAGGAGGGGAAGGAAGAGGAGGAGGAAAGGGAGGGAGGGGAAGATGATGGACGCGGAGTGCCAGTTATGTAGGTGCGACGATGAATAAAAAGGGTTGAGGTTTCTCCGGACGATATCTTCAACTAACAGAACTCGAGCGACAACAATAAGAGACGAAAAAGTATACAAGAACCCGAGTTTGCGTGCTTTTGTGAAAAGCGAATTCCGATTGATTTATTTTGCCAAAAGGAGTGATGTTATGTCGTTTGTGCCAACTTCGATTCCTTCTGCTTGTATACATACACTCGAATCTCATTTAAGAGGATATTTGATAGATTATGAAAAAGAGTAATTTCATCAATCTTGAGTAGGTACATTGTAAAAAAATGAAATTAGCATTTAAAGCCTCCTGATGAAAACGCTTTAGGTTTCAGGTTTTAGTTAACTTTTTTTTTCTAAATTCAGACTTGAAATTCTTATAATTAGGGTTTTAAGCACAAAATGCCTTAGGAAAACAAACTGCAGAATGTTTGTTATTATTTTTTTTTAAATCTTTATGAAATACAGTAATACCCCGCACTAAGTCGGAGATGCGTTCCTGAAAAATGCTACTTATAACGAAACAACGTATAGAGAAACAAAGATTCCCATAAGAACTATGATTAAAGTAGCGGTTACGTTCCTGGCGGATATTTTGTTACACATATTTGTCCCAAATAATACATATCAATACAGTACATTAGAAATACTATGTTACCACTATGTGTTTACCACTCATTGCTACTAGGGTTTAATATATATTTAATCGTAGCAACGAGTAACCAATTGCAACGATAAATTCAGAAATCACCGAAAATAATTGTCTATAGTGTGATGGAGCACAAAAATTGTTTCTTTACATATACTGATACGCACTTTAGAGTACTTTTCATGCAGATGTCGCAATCCATAGTGTATCCAATACCTCATGAGATATCAACGCAAACGTAAACCGGGGTGAAAGGACACGCAAAATGTTAGACAAAACTGTTCACAAAGCTCTCTTAAAGCTGACTGTCTCTCAGAAATAGGTTTTTACACATCGTCATTAAAATTGGGATAATCCCTTTTATCCCCTGTGTGACTTGTGAACCACCCAACCCATCGTGATCTCTCAAACGCATGGGCAGCAAATGTGTATTCTGAGTATGATTTTACACGAATTGATAAACACGAAATTAAATTAATTCATATAAGTTATAATAAACATGAAATTAAAAGCCGAATAGAGGGGTTTTATTTTTATAGTTATAATTTATGCACCGCAATTGGAATTTCTGAAATTTTGCTTTTAGCATTTCTCAAACGACGTATATGCGAAGCGACACAACTTATAACGAAACATGTTCCTTAATTGATTGGCGACGTATATGCGAAACAACGTATAGCGGGGTTTTACTGTACTTGAGTTCCAATTGTCTTTTTTAACTTAACTTTATCGGGAGAAATAACGAGGAAAATGTTATTTTTTTAAATTTCGGTAGTTCTTAGAGTTTTTTATATTATATAATGTATGATCCGGTAAGAAAGCGTTATTATGTGAATGACACGTAAGCTCATATTTCCTACGTAATATCTGCGTATTAAACGTCAGGTTCGAATCGTATAATGAAGGGGATCGCGGACCTTTCAAACCTAATTTTGAATAGCCATAAATCGAACGTTAACATCACTTTCACTCTCGTATCCGGAGACCCACTTTAATGTATTTCAAAACATTTTTGGCGTAATGATATCATGAAATGAGCGTTTTGGCACTCGATTCAATCTCTTGAGCTTTATGCCCTTGGCCAGATATTTTGTTAGTGTTTCTACGCCTTTTATTCGACAAACGAGTGGTTTATCGATAAGATGTATTCGCATCTGCTATTATTATTATTTCCAGCACTCATTTATGGTATTTGTTCGATATTGCTTGCGGTTTAACACAGTAACTAGCTGAGCCCGCGCAAAATTTGCGCGTTTAATTTTAAATTGATTCATAAAAAAATTAAGTTTGTAAAATAAGTTGATGTTAATAATTCATATTTTACTCTAGCAATGAATTTACACAGTATAGGATACTTAGATGTTTGACTCCCAATGTAAGGTTTGCGTGTTAGAATCTCACTGAGGGAAAGGCAGTGTGCGCATATTTAAAAAAATGTTATCCGTAGTTAATCAGAAATCTGTATTTTATAAGTTATGGTAGAGAGTAAATTGATGCGGCACAGTAATTAAGTTGAAATGATTAGTGATCGGAAGATTCCTACGCGACAGGCATAAACTGTAGTGATGTGAAATGAGGAAACAAAAGAATAGAACTGCTAAGACCGGGAGTCAAACTGGGTCTTTCCGAACCAAAACCACTGAATGTATACAATGTATGTGTGGTTATTGCTCAATTAATATATTAAAACATTAAGAAGTCTGAGAAGTAAGTAATTATGGTAGTAATAATTGTTCTAAATCTCCATTTTTTATATTTAATTCTATTAATTACAAAAATTTTTGTCACAACATTTTTTGATAACATTTCTTAATCTTAATTATTTACCTTGAAGTATATTAGACATCTTAATTGTAACACAGCATTTTACAATAATTGTAATTATTCTTAATGATATACATTTATAACAATAAAACTTTAATTAAAGCAAAAATGTAGTGTATAATGATCTTACTAACTTAAGGATTCCATTTTTACGTCAATATGAACGTTTAATCGATGGTAATTGGAGCATAGGCAACAATTAAGGTCGACTTGGCAACCTCCCGAAGGAGAACAAAAAATCGGCAAAATTTCGAAAACAATTGTGTATTTCCGAAAATTTCGACCGCGTAGAGTATAAAAATTGCAAGAATAAGATAATCTAGAGTTTTAGCCATTGAATAAATCAAAAACGAACAAAATCGGTCTATATTTACGTATTTTAACGGATGAAGGAAAAAAACCTTGCACTCTGAAAACTCGAAAATCCCGTGTAAACTTATGGGAACATATAATTATCTCCTGGAATCGAACCCGGGACTTTAGGAAATTGAGAATAGTTTTCTAGGGACCTCCCAGCCTGTAGAAACAAAACGCAGTTTACTGAAAATCTCTACGGCAAACGGTTTTCGAGATAGAGGGGGGGACGGACGGACAGACGGACACTTCAGAAATTATATATAGGATGATTCTTGCGTCTCCCTCTCTCTGTCTCTCTTTCTCTGGTTTCAAATGAAGATCCTATATGTCAAAATGTTAGAGTGAATAATCTGAAGATGAAATGCATTGACGTTTCTCTCCGTCGCTGAAAAAGGGCCTCTGCCCGAAAGCTTCTCAAGTTTGTGTTGTTTTTCGTGTGTTTCTGTTTTTCGTGTGTCTCAGCACTCTCAGCGGCTCCCTAATTTAGGTGTGGGCTCCCTCCAACACCTTGTTGCCAACTTTATTATTACCTTTCCTTTTCTTTAAGCATATACATACATACACACATACATACCGAGACATGTTTTGCCTAGTGATTACTATGTTTTTCTATTTATAAATTCCTTTATTTATTTCTGTTTTCCAAATCTTTAGTACCCGATCATTCGTTCTTCGTCATCATAGCCTTCTGTACAGCCTCGTGATAATGAAGTTATTTATGAACAATTTCCGTTCATAATTTATTTCTTGTCAAAGAAACCTCGTGTGTATTTTATCTCTCTATGGTTATGGCTCTCGTTGCCTTGTGTATTTAACACACGTCATAAATGTTTCAGTAGCTGCGTAAGAATTAGGATATTAAAGTATCTTCATACAACATTTCTGTTGGTAATAACAATACATGTAAAGCTAAAAGAGGAGTAGATGGGTTTAATTTTATTATAAAAATAAATCGTATCGTGCAAGACATTTGGTATAAATTTATCTCCCTCATCATTATAGTTATATTATCGAAGTCTATCGCATTATTTGCTGGGTGGAGAGATGTGGCACTCTGATTTGCACTATTAGCAACATATACGGTTTATGTACGATTTTCGTTTGTTAAGTTGAGGAAAGTAAATTTATATGAACGTTTCATGTAACTTTTAACTGCGATCATGATTGCGATTTATGGATGCAAATGGCTCCATTATACGAATCCCTCAATTTCTTGGGATTATATCGCAGCCTTCTTCCTTAAAATGCAGCGTGCATTGAATCTTGACAAACTATCAAAAATTTTTAAACCGGTTACCCGCTGACGAAAGAATATTTACGAATTGGTGGAATTAAAATTCTAAAAAAATTACGAGGACTTAAAATGCTGAGGCAACGAGGACATAAAAATATTCCGGTCCCCGGATTTTTCCGAGATACCACTAAATGGGTCACACGGAATGAAAATTTGATAAATGCCACTTGAGACCAATTGGCCTGACTCGCAATGATGTGTAACTCCATAATCCGGTCCGCAATCCCATTGGCCAACTTTTACGCCCTTATTTGGCCTCGTACTCAATTTTGGAGAGTTAAGGACCCTTTAGGTTTCATATCTTTCTCGAAGGGTTATGAATTCTAAGCTCTACAAAAGCGAAGGAAGCCCATTGAATGAGGGAGAAAAATCATTCCTTGCATGGATCGATCGTAGATATTCGAATTTATTACAGCTGTGTGGTCTTCAATACTGCAAAAGTCGGAATTTAAAAAATGTTTTCTACCTTCAACCACATGCGAAAGAATTCAGGAGTTTTGGTACGCCTAGTAAGCGATGTGATTCGTAAAAGCTACATTTTTCCAAGTTGGGCTTTCCAGTGAACTCTGATGGTAAATTTTTTATACTTAATGATCCATATTATCTTAAACAATAAACATTTTAGGCTTTTATATAAGTTTACCGGCTAAATAATTTCAGCAACTCCATTCACATATATAAGTAGTAGTATATCTTTCGCGTTTTAATGCGTGAAAACGGTAATATTTCACTAATTAACTTTTAAAGTAGTTGCATTGATGAATAATTGGTGGTGTCAAAATCTGTTCAATACTTTCATGACTGAATTATAAAACTTGAAGGGGAAAAATAATCGCATTGAAAAAATAGGGTAGACAACGTTCATATGATGAGCTGTATTAAAAATACACAATTTTTTACTATAGTCCAAATTTATGTATGAAATCGCATGTAATCACACGCCACATTAAAACTAAGCTCAAAGTGAATTTAGCCTAGAACACGAATTTATTGACGATATTTAATTTTTCCTGAAACTTTTCGAGGTACGTAGTTATGGTCTGGACCCATAAAAATGAGATTTGACTTTTTATGCACTTGATCCGGGCATAAGCAATGTACTGTTTTCATCTTATTAAACTCTCATATACTCATCTTAGTGGTTGGAGTCATCATATAATAGAATTTAGTTTTGGGATTTTGGGAAGTTTTTGTCTTTAGCTCTTCTTGGTCTCGCTTGATAATCCCCGTTTTTCGCCGATGAGCCATATTAAGAAGTTCGGCAGTTATCTATTTCACTTTTGGAGTCAAGGATACTACTTATTCATCTGATTTTCCTTGCGCTGTTTCAAATGGCAACGTATTAATGACAGAAATTTAATGAAAATAGATATACAGTCACATACACCACCTTTTCCTCGAATATCGATTCTGTCGAGTTCAGTGAACTTCTCGCTGAAATAAATGTCTTACATTGTATTTGTGAACTTAATAAGAGTACAGCTTCTATAACTGTAGCTTGAATTCGAACAAACAAACGGGGATGTAACGCAAAAACTTTAACTTTAGCGTTAACCCTCAAGTCTAAATGAAATGCACTCTTCTACTTTTTATCGCATCATCTCCTTCCAAAGCTTAGACTTTTAGCTTGTTCTATCTTGTGATCTCTATCTTGATGTACTCCAAATACCTGAAGTTTTTGGATTATATGTAGGGCTACGTAACAATTATTAATGAACAATTTGTAATTATGCTTTCTGGAAATTCTCTCTGAGAGTCCTAAAATCATTTAAACCTCTTATTTTATCTCGTTATCCTTCACCAGTTAACATAGCGCTAGCTTTGCAGAAGTTCAAAAATTGCCTAAAAATATTAAATTAATGGCTCTGTAAAAGACGGTGTATCTTTTGTTTAACTCCTACCCACAGAATTCTTTTGAAGTAACAGTTCCCAGGACTTGTACTAATCACAATATTGTGGGTGATGTCATGTAAAGTCAGATAATTCGTAGATTGAAAAATGGCGATTTTTAACATTTTATGTCCTATAATTGCTAAATAGCATTTCTATAAATCATTATGTACTCGCAGAAAATTTACCAGCTGATCATAGTAAAAAACAAAGTTAAACTATGAATCACAAATTTTTTACCTCAAACAGTACATCACCTATTACCACAAATATTTTCAGTGTGATCGCAGCAATTCAAACAACTAAAATCTATGTTCACATACCAATAATCCCTTAATATTCTCTCTGCTGACTACATTATGGTCTAATTCTCCTCAATATATGATTCCATCCGTTTTGGTTCCATTTGGCATCATAAGCCCAGAAGGTTTAAATGTTTTCTGCCAAATTCATTTTCTTATATAAGATTCAACAACGATGTAAATGAAGATTTGAAACTGAATCCATAATAACTATAGGTAATTCATGTTAAGAAAAGTGTCAAATGGATTACTTGAAGCTTAAATGAATATGTCCTCAAATAATTCGGAATTTATTCTTTATTTCTCTTGTAAGAAGATAAGAAACCATAAAATATGTTAACTTCGCAAATTGAATGAGAGAGAGAAAACAGAATAAGGGAAACGCACCCTTGGAAAGGGTCTCGAAAGACCTTTTGTCGCTTCCTACGAAAGGGATCAATATAAGAGGAGAGAAAAAACGATGGGAATACGTTAGAAGTTAAATGCAAACGAAATGGGAGAGCTGTACGAGTCGAGTGACCTCTATGCGCGGGACTCAGTATCACAGGACCAAATAATCGAGGGAATACAAGCGAATTAAAAGGGAAATAATGAGCGGCGGTGGCGTTTGCGAAAAGAAACGAGAGAGAGGCGTATGAACCAGATTTGTACGTCACAGAAAGTACACCGCTCGAGAGTTGTACTCTGAGGAAAGAGGCCCCTCTACCACGGGTAGGAGGGAAAGGGGGGGGAGAAAGAGGGAAAGGTGGGGGGAGGGGGGAGAGGGTGGGAGGAGGCTGCGAGTGAGGAGTAGGATGCGTTTGGAGCGAACCGCGGGTTTTGCCGGCTAACCACTTCTGGGTAATTGCTCCATTAATGAAGGTGGCTTATGTGCTACTTTCGTTGGTAGGATTAAGTGTGCGGGAGGCGTGTTGGGAAGAGATGTCGGATGGTGTTTGGTGGAGCGGTTAAAAATGGGGCTCGCGAGAGAGAGAGAGGGATAGATAGATGGAGAGAAGGAGAGAGGGTTTGATTATATGCAAAAGCATGGAGTCAGTTTGGAATGGTAATGCGTGGCCGCGTGTGTTTTGCTATGGTAATGGGCGAGAAATTTTCGAGATAGCCGACTTTTTTTCGGCCGCTAGAAATGCCGAGTTTCTCTTTTAAAAAGCGTTTGTTGTCTTTCCTCCTCCTCCTCCTCCGTCTGCGTCTCTTTTTCTCTTCTCGCGGTCTCCACCTTCTCTTCTTCCTCCTCCTCTTCTTTTTATCTCCTTGTTATTTTCAGAACTGCCCTCACTTTCCGTCCTCCTCCTCCTCCCTCTCTTGCTCACTCCACCTGCGTGTTCCACTGCACCTAATGGCAAAGGAGGAGGACTTGTTTTTCCCCCCAGCCATCGCTTACTCGTAGCGTTTCCGTGGCGGAGCATAATGAATTTGATGGACGCATTATTACCTGGTTTAAAGGGGTAAACTGTTTTTTTTAAAAATATCTTTCAGTTTCAAAAACCTTAGGAGTTACTTGCAATTGACTTAGTTACCGGTTTGATTTAAAATTTAAGAGTATTTTTTTCGAATAAATATTGTAGATTTATTAATTGATTTCTTAGTATTAAAATCTTATAACTTGTACGAAAAGAGCGAAATCTTTCCGAAAAATGGTGTCCGCTCCAATCTTTATTTTATTGATTGGAAAAGGAAGTAAGTGAGTTTATAATTAACATAATTTAACGTGGACAATAATATTCGTCGAATTTTGCCTTGTGGACATCATGAAACACTTTTCAGCAGCATCTCTGCTTTAATGCCTTCAATTTTCCATATTTTACAGTTTAATCTAAAATAAACTTCGCTCTGTAACAACCTGACTGATGTGAAAAGCTGAATAAGGCCGACTCTCTTCAACGGTCAACTCCTTATTGCAAACATCATTAACCGAAGGCTTAAAATCGGAAACGGGTTATCCTCGTCGTCAAAACTATACCGCGTTCCAAGTTTGCTTAATTTCATTAATCCGCAACCAATTAACTAGTCAAATATTAGTTCTGTGTCATGAGATGGAATTTTTACCCTATCTGTCGAGTGAAATTCGGTGTCTTACACATGGACGACTGTTCTAGATATCACTTCTTAAATTATAACAGAATGCTCTCAGCGAGAAAATAGGTTCGTGATGTTAAGGAGAACACACATTTTGGTGCTCGGCTAACAAATTATATTAATTTTTACCATTATTAGTCCATTGGAGTCGAGGATACGCAGATTAAACAGTGTGCTTATTTTAGTCTATGCAGAAATGGAACTCGTTGTAGTATGAATAGTTTTCTCTTGATGAAATGTAGTAGTTAAATAACATTTTGATAATTTTAAATCTAAGTTTGGAATAATATATTGTGAAATTAGTTTTATGTGAACAGATGTTTAATGCCTTTAGTTATTTTTCTTTTAAGCGTAATCATCCCTTGGCTAATTGTAAGCCTGATTTATCATATGTGTCTCTCATCCACGTTGCTCCTATAAATCTCATTATATTATCATTAATTTAGGCGTCGTAATTTTCTTAGCCCTACGTTATAAATTGATGGGAATGATTGATCCGAAGATCCTTATGCGACAGATATAAGCTGTGATGATGGGAAATGTGGAAACAGCTGAAAAAATCTGCTATGACCGGAAATCAAACCCAGGTCTTCCACTTGCCGGGCGGATACTCTACCATTGAGCTACCTTTAAATTGTATAATTTTGCCTGTGGCTATCGTGGTTAATATTACTGAATATATTCTGTTTGCTATTTCCATTGCTGTGTTCCTATTATTGAGACTATTATTGAGACTATTATTGAGACTATTATTGACGTATTTTTTAACGTGCTTACTTGTTGATTATATCTACAGGTAAGCCATTCTGACTATTTAGTTGACATAGTTAAAATAATTAAAACCGAGAAATCATAACACTAAGTGGGCACTAAGGATTTGCAGTAGATAGGTACTGAAGCGACCGATGGGATTCCAAATTCTCCAACGCACGTCGCTTTAATATGCTTTTTACTGCCTCACCTAATTATTCACACGTCTGTTTATTGGGCAGCTGCCGCGGCTTGTGAAACACGTAATGCATATTATATTACATTGATTTTTTTACGTTTCTAAGGCAGCAAAAAATTTGGAGTTGAAGTTTTTATGTGCTTCATTTTTTTTTTGTTAAATTTTTTAAAAATTTTGCTTGAAGATATAAAAGCAGCTGGAATAGAGTAGGAGAAATCCGAAATCCTAGCTTCGAATCCGTGTCTCACCTATTTATCGCAAGGTGCCTTTGTTAGTCTAAATTTATTCGCTCTCTTCATCAGTGGCTCGAATCTCGTAGGCCGTTGTTCGGGACACCTACGCTCTTTAAACACGCACCTCAAGGGAAAGGCATTCTTTACAATTAAGATTCATCATTCGCTTTGTTTAGGACGACTCGTCCTTCGAATGCTTTGCATTCCTTCCTTCATATTACGACTGATTTTGACTTCGTCGCTTCTTGCTGTCTTGCCTTGTTATATTTTTTCTTTTGCTTTTTTTAAATATCACCAATATTCTCCATTTCCCTTCTTTTATATTTATGAGATAACGTAAGCGTTAAATCTCCATAATAATCTCTCTTCCGTCTTAATGTATATTTTTTTGAAGAATCGCCTCACCTGCCTCTTTTCCCATTTTTATTACCTTCGGCCTCTTAAGTAAAAAGTTCCTTCACCTTTTTGTTCTTAAACCTTATTTCCCTCGCATCTTTTTTCCTCCTCCTCCTTTCTCTCTCTCTCTCTCTGTCTCTCTCTTTCTCTTGCATTGTCTTGGACGTCTTTCATTAAATTTCTCATTAAATTATCATTCCATTTTCTTCATCTTCTTTGTCTTATAATTTTCAAAGGGCACATTAATTCTCATTATATAATGATAAATGCAAATATTGGCGACCCTCTTTTTTTCGCTATTTTCCTTAGATCGTGCGAAAGTTGTGTCATTTTAAATATATAATGTTTCAATACTGACTGTAATTTTTTTCTATTAATTTTCCTATTTTAAATAATATGATTGAATTCACACACACACGAGTATTTGAAACCAACGCGAGAGTACAAAAGTCTATCCGGCCAAGTTTAAGCGAAATCCATATTTTTTAATTGGAATGCTTTAAAGTGCAATTTTAATAAGTATTTTATTTGTGTTTCTTTAAGAGTATAACATCTCTTTCCGTTACTTTTTATATATCGTCATAAATAAAGAATCTTGCTTGGAAGACATTCAACAATACTTCTTTTTAAATATTTTATCGCAACCAGTTAAAAGTAACGCGTTTTTATGAGGGAATGGTCCATTGAGTGATTACATGCAGAAGCACGGGTTCTGATTTTGCACTTTATATAACTTTTAAATAATATTTGGCCATCGATTTTAGGGTTATCAATGAGAACGTATACTTAGTTTATGAAATGTGCAGTAAACTAATCAAGTCTATTTCAGGTAAAAAGTATTTTTTATCTATAAAGCATAGCGGTGATTGGCATAGTGAAGACAACATAAACACCTATTTGTCACCAGACTCAGTTCTATTCAAATTGTTATAATACCACAACTTCCGGAAAATTGTTTTCACTTACACATAGACGGCAATATTTTAATTATTTAGGAATTTCTTTATACGGATATATGTATCGTACCATAGATTAATGTATTTCATACAGTATGAAACGTTACTATTTGGGATATTGTTTGCAAATCGTTTTATTAGTATATCCCGTTTTAATTCAGCAACATCGCGTCCATCTTTGCTACCACAGACTACGCAGACTCTGATATCTTAATATGTTACGTACCTCTCTATTTGTCTCCCGCCCACGTATTAATTTCATTTAACAACCCTGCCGCCATCCCCTTCCTGACACTCCTCTCGGTAATTCCCCACGTTGCCGCCGTCGCGGGAGGGCGCTGCTGGGACCTCGTTGATGCCTCGTCCTCCGTGGTGAACCGCGTCCAGCGCACGCGATCAATCACGTGGATCGTGGGAGAGAGGGTGGGTGAAGGCGAATGCAGACGGCGTGTCAATCCCTCCGCCCCTCTCCCCCCTCCCCATCTCTCATCCCCCTTCCGAGGCTGTGCCGGACACCGGCTGTCGCGACAGGTGACCACGTTCCTTGATTGACGTCCCCATCATACCACCCTGACTGTTACCCTTCTCCAAAAATGATCATTCTGCATTCGGATCGCAGCGCTACGTTAAAGCTTCGCTAATTATTTGGTACAGTTGTTCGTGACATGCTCGAGCAATATTAAATAATCCATTCTATTCGCTTAATGCCGTTTATTTTTTAATATTATATCAGGAGATTGTGAATTCGGCTGCAAAATAGAAACGAAAATCCCAATTATTTAGTTCGGAATATGAAGGTTTTAGCCATGGCAAGCAGTGAAAAAATTGGTTAATTATTATATTTGTTTTAATGGGCATTGTGTCGAATTTGTAAAATATATTTCTCAAGTTTTAGTTATCTTATTGAGTTTCAGTGACTAATTTAATTAACAATACGAAATAGGTCAATCACAATACTTGAAAATACTTATAATTTTATTACTCTAAAAATGACAGGACAGTCTTCTCGAACAAGTAGAGATAAATAGATTTAACATTCAATTACCACGCAGCTAAAAAGTCTAAAACCACGAGTTTACGGCAAGATTTTTCATAATATTTTTACACAATACTTTTTATCTGTTATAAACTATTTTTCATTGTCATTCTGGCTGTCATTTTAGCTCCAGCACCAGTTAAATAACGTGAGCAGATATATGCATAACTGATAATTTTTAAAACGGTCGTTTATTTGATATTTCACAGTTTCCTTCCAAGAAACTTTTAAGGTACGGACCTTATTTTCCATCTAAATTTCATAATAATAATTCAAAGATCTAAGTGCGGCCAAAAATAAAATATGAAAAGACCAATCGCATTATCTTCGGGGTAGAGCGCGTGATAAATAACGTCCGTCCCAATCATCCGCTGTAATAAATTAGGTATCGACGTGCCATAGGTTTCGCGAGGATTAATCACCCGCGTGTTATTGGCTCGCGTAACCCGAGCATATTGGAGGAGGTCTGCACTTTCTCACGCGAAGCGGAATAGGAGAACGCCGTTCATATTCCTCTCTCATTCTCTTCCGAGAAAGAGACTAAGATAGAGAGAGAGCTCCTTAATCTTGTGTCTTGCGGCGCGACAGTGGAGACCTCTATAGCATCCGTTAAATTCTCCTTTCATCAACGCTGCCTTCACCTCCCCTATCTCCATCTATTCCCCCCCCCCCCCCCACACACCCCCCGCCCCCTATCTCTCCTCCTTCCCTGCATTTCCCTTTCTTTCGGACGGATCGAAGGGAAAGAAGATCAATCTTTTCCTTTGTGAGTCAACTCATTAAGGCTCCGTTCGGAAACACTTCTCCCTCTCTCCTCCTCTCTTCTCCTCCTCCTCCTTGCTTTCCCTCATCCCTCATTTCTTTCCCCTCTCTTCCTCCTTTTTTTTATCCCCCCTCTTCTCCGTCCGTCCTTTTCTTTCTTCCTCCAGCCCAAGAGACTCTTCGTCTCCCTTCGTTTTTTTTCCTTTTCCTCTCCCGCGTCGACACGCCTTCCGCTCGCTTCCTAATCGATGGAAATGAATCGGAGAAAAATATTGGATAACGCTTCCCTAGCACTCCACCTTTCCCTCCCTCCTCCACTCCACTCCCTTATGCTCATCTAACTCATGCTTCGACGACGGTCTTCCGCTATCCCAATAGGTATGTTATCTAACGCGGAGACACTGCGACGGGTTTCAGTGGCGTTAATTAAGCGTCGGCGGACGCGCACGGATGGCGGAACATTACGGTTTTTAGGAGAAATAGTTGAGGTATTTTGTAACGCGTTTTTAATTTCATCATTCTCGCTCAGTTCTGCGCTGTTGTAAATAATGGAATTTCTCTGTTTAAAACGCTCACGTTCAAATTCGTAATTTAGACTGGTAGGTGGTGTGTCTGCCTTCTAATCCAGAGGTCGCGGGTTCGAATCCCGCTTCGGGCACGGATGTTGTGATTCGTCTTGGGTTTTTTCCCCAATCTGCAGACAACCCGAAATTGGCTTTGCGGGGAAAGCACAAAAAAAAATATGCGTTCAAGTATAGGTTATTACAAATCTTCATCCTGTTATTTTCTGTAATTAAAGTAAGAAAATATGTAACACTCGTTTGCTGGATTGAATAGCAATTGTTATTAAATGCTATTAAGTGTCTGTTTCATGTTAAATAATTGAAAAAAATGGCTAATGAATTATTACATCAAAATAGCATCAGTAAATTTTCTTTACGCGCTAATGTTCTGCAATAATGCATATTTGTTGAAGACGTTTATAATCCAAATTATGCATTGTAAATTTATTTGAAATATCTAAAACCTGTTGCGGTAACCTTGCTTTGAATTTAAACATACAAATTTTTATTTTATAATACTTCAGAATATTTTTATGCGCATAAAAGGATGTGAATTTAAAAAAATTTATATTCAAAATTACTTGTGGCTCGATTTGTTTTTCTCTTTTTTTTTACGAAACTATTTTACTTACTTTTGGGTAATTACAATTTTATGCTTTAACAAATGCTTAAGTAGTAAATTCCCTCTTCCGTAAATTATCGAATCTTTACTAAATTAAACAAATTATATATCTCTCAAATTCTTGAAGATAATATTTTAAAATGACCTTTTAAAAGACTCGAGATTTATTTAAACTGTTTCCTCTGCTTTGTCTTTAACTATTTTACATCTCTTATATTTATGACAATGGTGAATCGGTATTAAAGATTTTAACTTACAATTATTTGTAGGACAATGAGGGAGAGGGTAGAGCTATAGGAAACGATCGGTTCCCATGTGTAACAGAATCCCCCGATATTGATTGAATAAATTTCACGAAATGATTTACAAAAAGAAAAAGATATTCATACGTAAATAATCGGTCATTGTAAATCAACACTTTCTTTCGCATATTTTTTTCTTTGCGTTTTTCTGCGCATTTGCGTCACTTCACCTTTTCATCGGAGAAGTGAAGGTCGCACAACGCATGCGCAAATTACCGCGCGTATTTGGCACCTGAGGTAGGAAAAAATACAACTACTTCCCACTTTTCCTACATACAATCCGCCTCACCCATTCTCTCTCTCTCTCTCTCTCTCTCTCTCTCTCTCTCTCTCTCTCTCTCTCTCTCTCTCTCTCTCTCTCTCTCTCTCTCTCTCTCTCTCTCTCTCTCTCTCTCTCTCTCTCTCTCTTCCCGACGAAGATAAATAAAAATTTAACCTAACGAAATGAGGAAAAGTCTAATAAAAAGGAAGATGAGAGAGAGGAACTTCTTTCTATGTTTTAACCTTTAAGTACCGCTTGTTTAAAAAAAATTTGGGCATCATTTGCAGCCCTTTATTAAAAACGCCTCATCCATTACTTCACACCAAGAATAAATGTCCTCTGTCTCTTCCATCCCTCTCTCCTCCATTATAATGGATTCCTTAAAGGATGCGTCTCCCGCTTCTCTATGTCATATTAGGATCTGTCCCTGTTTGTACCCTTGTGTAGCTCTCCCTTTCTTCCATTGTCTCAACTTTTCTCTCCTAAGATTTAATCTTGGTTTGGTTCCGGAGTGCCTTCATGTTTCCGCGCAATCGCCTATTGTCTCATCTCCTCTTTTATCTCCCTTTTTTTCTCTCTCTCTCACTCTGTCTCGCTTGCTTTCAATTTCCTTCGCTCGAGTGTTCTCTCTTTTCTTATTTTTTTAAAAACTTTCTTCTTTCACCTTTCTCTTTCATTTCCCTCGAACACTATTTAAGGTTAAGGTTTGTCTCTCTGCGACTTCCTCTCCCGATATCTCGTTCCTTGTTTATGTCCCGTTGTAGTCATTCTTGTGTGTCAAAGTTTCTTTTCGACTTGCGGACGTTTTGTTCTTATCGATAACTTGGCGACCGAATTAGATCCCTGTCATTTATCTCCATCAGCTTTTATTTATTTTTTTTTTGGACCGCAGTTTTGAACTTTGGTGATATTTCTTATTTATCTCGAGACAACTTCCACGAATTCAACAAGCCAAAGAACGTTTCGATCGCTCTCCGAGAGATATGATGGTATTTATTCCTTAGGATCTGACTGCATTTTTACATTTCCAGCTTTAATGATTGGTGTGAGAATAGCGTAATCGTGGATGCTACTCATATATATATATATATATATATATATATATATATATATATATATATATATATATATATATATATATATATTTTTTTGCATTTATTTTTACATTTTTCTCAAATACGTGCATATATCTCTATAAAATTCTCTACAAATCTTCTTTGAATGCAATCCCTATTGTTCTACATTTCCGTCCTATTATTAACAAAAGCTGTTTTCGTCACAGCTTCCATCTACTTATTTACGTCTTCGCAGTTCCAAAAATTGTTTTTTTATTTAGTCACTTTTTACTCCTTTTCCTGCCTAAATTTTCTTTCTTTCTCTCTCACCCTACATATTTCTCTTTCTCTGCCTTTCTTTAAGACCTACTACGCACCCTTCCAACCCCTGACCTCGTTTTCGGGACCTTTTTTTATCTCTCCCTCTCTCTCTCCACAACCACCTCCTCTTCCATCTCTTTTATCCTTTCACATTGAACGCACTTCCACACATTTATGCCAGCGCCTTTTGTCTTCTCAAAACTCCCTTTCACCTCGTCTCGTCTCCTCTCTCTCTCTCGACCCCTATTCGCCTTTCCATAACCTCTTCTCTCCTCCACTCGACTCGATGGAGCGAGCGGTGTTGCCCTTCTTCAACTTTTTTTCCTTTCTCTCGAAGGACAAGAGCGATAACATATAAACAGGAGTCCTGAATCCATAACACAGAAATGAACGCTTCTTATAAGCGATAAATTCATTTGAAATCCTAATTTAGGAATTATATTAGTACACATACTAATTATCGTCGTCTACGTGTTAGAACATTACCACAGAAACCAGCATTTATTTAAAAAGTAAAGCATTTTAATTTAAGGATTCGTTTGGATAAGGTTATTATTTACTTGCTACTTGAAATTTTGGGTTCGTTTTAATTGTAACCCGTGACATTCTTTTATGATATTTCGTGTAAATAATACACAAATCGCGTAATTTTTACCACCCGAGAGTTCAAATGTCAATTACTTGTAAAATATACTGTATTTACTTTGTAAAGGTCTTGGGAAAGCTTCATTATATCAATTCGCCGTTAGGCTATTTCTAGTAAAATAGACAATACCTATAATTACATGAGAAAGGTTATATCAACAACAAGTACTGAACTTTGTGGAAAATTTTTATCGTGCTGAGGGAATAAACAGGTTGACTTAAATGTGACTGTCTGTAATTTAAAACAACGCAATCCTGTCTGAAATGTTAAATATTCCGGTTATTCCCTCAAGGAGGTGGAAATACTTCACAAAAATAAACAGAATGGAACGCACGAACTAAAAGGTTTTCAAGGCCAACGACATGAAAAAATAAATAGTTTGCAGGATGCAAATCATTCTTCGATGTGAGAAGAGATATTTTGATAAGTTTCGAAGTAATTTCAACCAAGTCACTGTGAGCTCATAGTTTTAAGAGAGAAATTTAGAGTTTGTGCTAGATCTTCTGCCACAGTGTACTTAATGTATAATCGCTTCCAATAGAATATTTCTCACTTTGAAATTATAATTTTTCTAATCTGTTCATGTTTTTTCTTCCTATCACTTTCGGTTTTGAGCATATTTTAAGGAGAGATCTTTACCAAATTATTAACGTATATCCAGATTATAAATTAAATCCTTTTGCAATTTAATTCAATTTCTAAATTCCCATTGTCCTGTCTCTGTATCTCACCTCTTCTCACAGTTACTTTGATTTCTTCAATCTTTTCTTAATTATTTCTTCAGATGCCACATCCCAACCAGATTTTCTTCATTTCCTTCGTATTAATTTGTGTCTCGTGGATCCAACGGCATTTCTTTCTTTCTCTCTCTCTGTTTTTCACTTTTTATTCCGAATTCTCATTCGACTTTATTCATCCAAATGCCATTCTTCATTATCATACATTTTCTTCCAATTCTAATATCTTTCGCAGACTTTCGTTTTCCTTTCTTATTTGAACCTCTCCGTTTGTCAGTTGCCTTATTTTGTGAGTGATATAAGTTATTTCTTGTAGTGCTCCATAAAATATGACTACATTCTATTTATTTTTCTTAGAGTAGTTTTTTATTAGATTATTAAGACACTTTCATTATTTATACTTGTTTTATGAAGAAATATTCACTTTTAATTTTATAAAACTCTTGGGTGTAAAAGTTTTTTTCCCGTAAATACGTTTACATTCATTAGCTCTCTTTAAAGGCAAAGATTTTACTGAAATAAATAAAAGTACATGGGCAGGCATATCCTTATAAATAAATATATACGTATATTTCAACCAATGAAACCTCTATCCGCGTTAATTAGGCGTATCATCACAATTTTTTTTACTTGGTTTACTAATTATCCTGTCATTTATAATACCTTTATCTCCTTGATACTTAATTTATGTAGCCATTGTCTCTTTTCCTTTATGCCGCTTCAGTTTTTATTCTGGAAACTTTCTTCTTATCAAATATTTAATTCATGTTAATTATTCAACGATTTTTAAAGCAAAAGACTCGCTTTCCATCATTTATTGGCCCATCATATTTGTGTGTGTATATATATATATATATATATATATATATATATATATATAGAGAGAGAGAGAGAGAGACCTGGAGCTAAAGAACTATTCCCATCGTCCGCAAAAAAATTTAAAAAATATAACTCGATTTTTAAAGAGTTTGGAAGGAAGTTACACTTAAAATTCATCAGTTCTGAGACAGATAAGAAGAAATGGAAATACTGAAAAACTCCGGTAACCATTGTCAAAAAAGTTCTAAAGAGGAGACTTTCATTTATTATTACTGGCTCTAGCGTTAAATTACTGTCCTCTTGGTTTTCTTATACCTTTATAATTCTTTCGTCTCCTTCTTCTTTTCTTCTCAATTTTCACACATCTCGCTCCGCATTTTTAGGCGCGTTTCGCTTACAGCGTGAGCGCCTATTATCGTCGGTCGGTTCGTCTGTCCGTCCGTCCGTCCGTCCGCATGTTCGTTCTCGGCTTCTACACAACGGATTTTCATGAAATTTGATATTAAGGACTTTCAATCAAATATAATAAGAAAATCGCAAAAATTAATCACGTACGCCAATCAGGGGTACCACTTTACTGGGGACAAAAAATTAAATTTTCGTCATTTCTCGTAAAGTACTGCTCATATCAAAGTATTTTTCAAATAAATGTTGTAGAACTGGAAATGTAGAGTATTTCCTTTCCTATACATTTTTATCCTAGGAGTAGCCGTTATCGAGAAGATCAAACAAGAATGTCATATATGGAGTTGAACTGAAAATGTCTTGCATGGTTACTTCATTGTTGCTAACATAAACAATCTCCCAAACAAACGTTTAATTTCCTTAAGTGTGCATGTAATATTATTAAATAGGAAGAAAATGGATTATTTATGATGAAGGAAAGAACTTTAAAACGCTATTTCCCTTACGTACAGGTATATAATTACTTTCTAATACTCCATTGCACGAAACGCGCCCATTTGTTATACGTTGTACACTTTCCTAACTTGTTTATTCTTTATTCACCTCTCCTTCTATTCACCCTCAGTTCCTTTCCACTGCACTCCTTATGTCTCAATTTCACAATCTCGATTTTTCATATCTTCATTCTATTCCCTGTTTCCACTCCGGTTTTTCTTCGTTTCTTCCGCCACTTTCTTCGAGACTTAATTTCCGTATCAGAAGGCTATTCTACGTCTCTTTTAATCATTTGGTGGCGGAGATGTGATTATCCTGTCTGGCTCCCAGTGATAGGGTCGCGGGGGTCAAATCCTGCTGGAAAGCATGATCACATATGCTCCTCTTTTTTTTATAGTTTATATTTCCATTTTCGAAAAATCTGCCAAGTTGTGTTTACGAGCTCGATAAAAATAATTTTAAAAAATCGGTAAAATACACACTGTAGAAACTTTCTCATATACTAATGTGTCGTTTATTTATTATTTGAAAAATATGAACTATGTAAAATCATTATGAACATCAACTGAAATAACTAAGAAATTTGATAAAACCGTGTGAGCCGGTTTTTTTAGAAAATCCAATTTTTGTTAAAGTTGCCCAAGAATAAACTGCCATTATATTCATTTATTGAGAAATATGAACTATATAGTATTATTGCAGACGTAAACTCAAGTAACTGTATGAAATTTGATCAAACTATTATAACCGTTTTTGAGAAAATCAAATTGTTGTTAAAAATTCGTAGAATAAACTTCCCTTAATTATTGATCAACATCAACCATTTCTTCAAAGATTCTGCTCTGTATGATTAAATGCCTAAATATGAGTTTTTATTCATTTTCGCTCTACTGTTTAGGCTCTAGAGCCAGTAAAAGACAGACGGCATTGCGAAAACCACTTTTTCGGACTTAGCTACACCTAAAACGTATATTTCCGTCAAAATCTCGAGGTCAGATTTTTTCGCGATTACAATACTTTCTCAATATACTTCGCTTATGAGAAATTGAAAATCAATTCCTCCACGAACGTCCTCCTTGGTCCATTATTTTGTCGTTTTCTTTTCCTTCTCTGATCAGATTCTTCTTTTCATTTCCCTCCTCTTCTTCTTCTTCTACCTCCCTCTTTACCCATTTCTTTCACTTCTTCTTCCTCCTGTTTTCTTCCAGCTATTCCCGTCTTCCTAACTCATCGTCCGATAAAACCTCATCCGACCTCTATGCCCATCGCCCCGCGTGAATCCAAGGCGTTAATTAGCGAGCTCTTTCTCTCTCCATCTCTCCCTCTCCCCCCTTCCCTCTCTCTCTCTCTAAAAAAAGCAGCCTTTGGTGCGTGGCGTCGATGCGAGAGGAAAAAATAAATTATAGTGGCGTGGGTGTATGTCGTTCTGGTGGGGAGGGGGTGAAGCGAGACGTGCCGTAAAAAAAAAATAAATAAAATCGGGGAGAGGAAGGAATTGAATGCAGCGCCGTGATGAGGAGGTGTGGAGGGAGAAAAAGAGAGTTTGAGCGAAAAGAGTATCGGATTAAAACGGGAGAGCGAGGGAAAACAGGCGATGGTGCAGATTTTTTTTTTTGCGTAGAACCGGTGCATCCGGAAGCTCTCGCGGCGTTGCTATGCATCTTTAAGTATGATTTTATGATACAATTACATCGCATTATTAGTAACATAGCTATACCCGGTTTTAAATAGAAATTTAAAGGAATTTTATTTGTATAAAATCATGGCTGCTGTATTAAGATTAATGCATGTTGCGATGTTCAGTTATACAAATATTTTTGAATAGCTTCTTTTGCCTTTACTATTCTTGACAATAATCATGAAAATATGTGGTTATGACTTCTATATTAACCCTTTCTTCTGCAACTATATATATATATATGTCAGAAAACACTACACCACCCTCCAACTTCCTCCTCGGGGAGGCACACCCGAAATAACACAACACGTCCAAGGGACTCCAACTTTATTTAAACCCGAATTACACCAGCATTCTGCCCTCCAGCAGAAGCTCTTCCACGAGCCAACACACGGCCCACACTACCACGAGTCCCGTCACACACTCTTCTCTCTCGCGTCACGTGATCTCTTAGTACTCTCCTTCTCCGTCCCGCTTCTGGTAGCACTTCTCGTGGCGGTCGTCCTCGCTTGCGTAACAGTCGGCCTTTCCTGACATCGGGGCCGTCCTCGGTCCCGGTCCGGTCTGCCTCCGGTCGAACTGCTCCTCTGGTGCTCGCGCCGTTCTCCATCCGCTTCTCGTCTTCTTTCCCTCTGCTGTCCGCGGCCTGGTCGTCATCTCCCTCGTCCTGGCTCTCGTCGGCCTGGTCGTCATCTCCTACTTCGCCTTGGGGGGGCTTACACCAGGGTTTCATTCGGTCTGCACTAAACACGGAATTGAACGCTCGCTGTGTCCTCTTTGCCCCTGGTATATCCATGAGAGAATACCTATCTCGCGCTAGCACTTCTGAGACAAGATACGGACCCTTAAATTTCGGAGCTAATTTTCGCGAACACCCTGTCGCTTGCGCTTCTCGTTCTACGATGACTAAATCTCCCTTTTGGTACACTCTCGGCACCTTATGTCTTTGATCGTAACGCTCCTTCTGTTTTTTCTGCGTCTCTGATATCTTTACTAACGCTTTTTCCCTTGCTTCGCCTAAGGTCTCTCTAGTCTCATCGAGCTCGCTTTCTTGCAACGCCAATATAACACGGTTTTGCAATGAATTCCTTGGGTTATAAGCAAACAATAGCTCATAAGCGCTCTTCTCAGTAGTTTTATTTGACATAGAATTCATGGCGAATTGGATGTTTCTCAAATTCGTGTCCCAGTCGCCTCCATCCTCTTGTGCATACATAGTGGATATGGCGTTTGTAATGGATGCGTTTGATCGCTCTACTTGTCCATTTGCTCGAGGGGTAGCAGTCGCATTCTTTATATGCTTTATCTGGTTTCTTTCGCATAATTCTTCAAATTCCTTCGCTGTAAATGCCGTACCTCGATCTGTAATTAAACGCTCAGGACACCCAAATAAGCTCGTAATCTCACTGATAGCTTCGCACACTGGTTTGGTTTTTGTGGTTTTCACTGCCTTTAGTAGGATGAACTTTGTAAAGTTGTCTTGATACACGAGAACATACTCGTTGCCCCTTTTACTTCTTGGGAATGGCCCTAAGTGGTCCACGTGAACTGTGTGAAATGGGATGGCTACACGCTCTAAACTGTGCAACTGCCCCTCTTTTTTACCTCCCGGTCTCTTATGATAAGCACACTCAATGCAAGCTGCAATATATTTCTTTACCCTTCTTCTCATCTTCGGAAACCAAAAATATCTCTTCACGTGTTCTAGGGTTTTCTCTTCTGCGTAATGTCCCATGTCATCATGACTTCCCTTTAGAATGCGCCAAATAGAGTTCTTAGGCACAACCCAACGGACCCCACCGTCTACCTTTCTACAGACACGGTTGTCTTTCAGCACATAGTCTGTGTGGATCTGCCTATCCTCATTGGCGACCGCAGGTTGCTGTAAGGTACGATGTATTTTCTGGATAGCTACATCCTGCAGCTGCATCGTTAGTAACCAATCATCCTGATTTATTCGCAACGTGAAGATTTTCAAGTCTGCTGTATCCGGTTCCTCGGAATCTCCCACGGGATTTCGACTGAGGGCATCAACGTGACTCATGTTGCGTCCTGGTCGGTACTCGATCGTGAAATCATACTCTTGTAATCGAAGCCACCACCTCGCTATCCGCGGTAACAATTCTTTCTTGGACATGGTGGTCTTTAAAGCATTACAGTCAGTAACAACTTTGAAGGGTCTGTTCAATAAATACATTCGAAATTTGTCTACGGCTTCAACTACTGCCAACGCTTCTAGCTCATAACTGTGATAGTTCTTCTCTAGATCTGTCGTCTGTCGGCTATAATATGCCACAGGTTTTTGAGATTCTCCTTCTCGACGCTGTAAGATAATCCCCGCTAGTCCATTCTTACTGGCGTCAGTGTGAACTTCATGTTCGGCATTTACATCAAACAACGCAAGTGCCGGACGCTCGATTAATCTTTTCTTCAGCTCTTGAAATGCGTTTTCTTGTTTCTCCGTCCACTCGAATGCCGTATCTCTCTTCGTCAAGAGCGTTAACGGCTTGCTTAACGTAGCGAATCCTAATACAAATCTTCTAAAGAAGCTCGTCAAACCAATAAATTGTCGCACTTCGTGAACATTCTCCGGCCTTCGAAATTCTTTAACTGCCTGAATTTTTCTCTCGCCTGGTCGGATCCCATCTTTGGTTATTTCAAAGCCCAAATAGTCTACTTTAGTTTTGAAAAATTCACATTTTGATACTTTTAGCGCTAGCCCCAATTTCTTCAGTACTTGCAACAGTCTTTCTAATCTCTCTAACCCTTCCTTCACCGTTTTGCTGGGTATCAACAGATCATCCATATAGACTAGGACCTCTCCTGGTTTTGTCATTCGCACTACCCTTTTCATCACTTGATTAAACACTGCAGGTGCGTTTACTACTCCGAAAGGCATTTTTGTGAACTCGTACAGTCCACTTGAGGTGACAAAAGCTGTCAAGGGTCTCGTCTCTGGGGCTACAGGGATTTGATAGTATCCCGACGCCAAGTCTAAAATGGTAAAATAACTGTTTCCTGCAAGCGCGTCTAATTGTTCCTCAATGGCTGGCATGGGGAATTTTATTTTTTTCGTCTTCAAATTCAATGCTCTGTAATCGACGCACAGCCGGTCTTCTCCGTTAGCTTTCTTCACTAACAATGCTGGGCTTGCGTATTCTGATGTCGACTCCTGCACGATACCCATTTTCATTAACTCATCGACTGCCTTTTGCATAGTCGCTCTTTGGGCGTACGGTAGGCGATACGGTCTTAAATTCACAGGGTGGTTATCCAACAATTCTATCTCGAAACTGGCAGACTCTACTGTACCCAGTTCACTCAAATTCTTCGCAAAACATTCTCGATACTCATTCACCATTTCGTATACCGCATCCTTCTCCCCTTCAGACAGGTCGTTATTCAAATTTATTTCTTCCATTTCTATCCCGGCCCTCTCTTTGACATTTCGAACTTTGGCTTCGAAGTTACTTTCTTCCTCCTGCCCATCAGTCTCTCTCCTAATTACAAGTTTCTGATAGCTCTTCTCAACTCGAATCCCCGATTGGTCTAGGGCGCTTCGTCCTAGAATTATGGCATCGTCTTGCGAACAGTTTGGGACCACAAGCACTTCTACCTCAATGCTTACGTCGTCCACAACAAGGATTAACTGTTTGGAGCCTATTACGTTACTTTTTCCACAGCCGAATCCAATCAGACTTTTTTGACTCGCAAAGTATTCTACACCTAGCTGTTCAGCGACATCTTGCCTCATGGTCACAACATCGCTCCCTAAATCAATGAACCCAACAACTTGTTCATCATTAACCTTTATCCATTTATAATATTCGTCTTTAATTTGGTCGTTCGGCACCGAAATTCTTTGGACTCGCCTTTTCATTTCCAAATTCTGTCTATTAACTTGGGTTCCCTGAGGGCATTCCTTCATCATGTGTCCCTCTTTATTGCATCGGAAACATCGCCTGCTCTGCCGTCGTTCTGGGCAATCCTTAGCCATGTGTCCCTCTTTATTGCATCGGAAACATCGCCTGCTCTGCTGTCGTTCTGGGCAATCCTTAGCCATGTGTCCCTGGCCGTTACAATTATAACACCTCGCCTGCGTTGTCTGCTTATTTCTCCTCACCACATTACCTTCGTTTGGCGGTTCAATTGGGACACTATAACGGTTAGATAAAAACTGTCTTTCACCTAATCTCGCTCTTTCTGTAATACTTTCATAGCGCTTTATCTTGAGCAGTAACCCTTCAACATCTTTGAACTCACACAAAGCCAGCGACCTTACTAATTCCTTGTCACCTAAGCCGTTCAAAATGTATTTAATCAAGGATTCTTTATCTATGTTACCTCGTCGCGCTATCGCTTTCATGGCATACACGTATGACTCATCGGTTTCGTCGCGCTGCTTCTTCCTCTTCGTGAGACTCATGTGGACATCGGCCTGATCAGCTGTTGATGGGAAGCTATAAAGTAACCTTTCTTTAAAAGTCTCCCAAGAATACACTTCTTCCGCGACACTATTTAACCACAATTTAGCTACTCCTCTCAGCTTATTCACCGCATGAGTAAGCAATACGGAATTGTCCCACGAATACGCGGAAGCGACCCCTTCCACTCGCCGCACCCACTGTTCGGCGGTAAATCCTAAGGTCGTCGACGCGTCAAACTCGGGCAACAATCTTTCCGCCATGTCTCGGTGAGCAACTACAGTTGTCGCCATCGTACTACAATGTCTCGCTTCCATTATTTCTCTTTCGCGGTCTAACAACGCGCGCTCTCTCTCCAGCAACTGTCTTTCTCGTCGTAGAATCTCACGTTCAATGTCGTTATCGCTCGCCCTAGGCGCTAAGTGGTTCTTTGGTCGGGTCACAGAGGGCGTCGACATCGCTCTCGGTAGCTCAGGAAAGCTCGCTGCTCGCGTCAAGAACGCCTCGCTTACTCCTGTTCCCGCCACTGGATACGTCATTTCCGGTTCCCCACTAAACGCCATGCGGTCGCTTTTTTTTCGCTAATTTCGCTTTTTTTAGGTCTGTTTCGACGCTCACAACCCTAGTTATACTTGGGGTATTGTTCACTCGGGAATCACTTTTCTTTCACGTACTTACGGAGGGGTACAGTCTTCATCGGCAAACAGTCGGCTCTCTCACGACGTGCTCTTTTCCGAAAACTGGTTTTTGATTTTCTTATCCTTATCTGATCCCGATCCCGCCGCTGCTCTGTCAGAAAACACTACACCACCCTCCAACTTCCTCCTCGGGGAGGCACACCCGAAATAACACAACACGTCCAAGGGACTCCAACTTTATTTAAACCCGAATTACACCAGCATTCTGCCCTCCAGCAGAAGCTCTTCCACGAGCCAACACACGGCCCACACTACCACGAGTCCCGTCACACACTCTTCTCTCTCGCGTCACGTGATCTCTTAGTACTCTCCTTCTCCGTCCCGCTTCTGGTAGCACTTCTCGTGGCGGTCGTCCTCGCTTGCGTAACATATATATATCATATATTTACACACACACACACACATATATATATATATATATATATATATATATATATATATATATATATATATATATATATATATATATATATATATACTGTAATAAAAAATTATGTAAACGAGAAATAACTTTTCTTAAGTATTGCTTTTAAAAAATGGAACCTAAAATGTTCAATATCATTATGATTATATGTTACATATCGTTTCTTTATTGTCTTTAGATAACAAAAAATAGAATTTACGGCAAAAATATTTCAAATAAAAAGACAATTAGCTCTCATTATGATAACCTTGGAATATTGCATTAGGTAGAATAATCTCTGCAATTTCATTTATAAATTATTTTATCCTACAAAAGGTTGTAATATACGAATTTCATTTCATTCTATAACAGGGGTTCTGAATCTTGTGCTCGCGATCTAAGCCATGATCTTTGGCAGTCTTCCACGATGTCTCAAAATCGCCTTTCCTAGCGCCAGTAATTTAACATGTTTGCTTGTTTTTCTAAAAAAATGACCTGATACTCGCCACATTGAAAATGTTGGGAACTCCTTTAATAGAGATTTTAATTTCAATGAATTTAAATTCAACTTTAAGTTTTGAAGGCCTTTAAAATTACCGTGAAACATGAAAAATTTGAAATATAGAATTGATATTACTGAAGTCTATAGCAAAAAAATTGATTTTATTCTATTACCAATTGTTACAAGATTAAAGGGTTACGGAAAATTTAAATTTACAAAATTGCATTCATCTTAACCTTAAAATTTGTGCATTTTCACTACCAAAAGCAGTATAACCATCTTGTTTTCGATTTGCATTTCAAAATTAAAAATGAGATAATTTCGGTTTAGTGAATTGAATAGGTTCCAAAAGCAAAGTTGATTGAACCGCTCGGCATGTGACAGTGCGAGTGCATGTGTGTCTAACTGCTCCTGTCACTTGGCCGCATGCTCACTTTTGCAGCCCAGGGCTAGTTGCAAAGGACGGAGGAGAGTTTTAGGTAATAAGGTTTACAAATGTTAGGTCGCAGCATGAAAACTAGTGGCGCCGCCAATGTCAATCAATTAAACGGCTAATCGATTAAACCGTGAGGCGGTTGGGAAAGGGGAGGGCGTGCGTTTCCAGCCGATTTGCACGATCGCCGGTGACAGCGTGCGCCCCAACACCTCACTCTCCCTCCCTTTCCCCCGCCTGCTTCTTGTCGCTCCTAGTTCGTGTGACAGGCTACATGGCCACGTTCAAACGCTGGCCTAATGTAGCTTAATCAAAGATGGAAGGAGAAAGAAATGGAGATATTAATAAAGTATCTAGCGATATTATTATTAAATCTTGCCGAGCGATGTAAGATGAATAAGTTATTTTGGTTTGAAAATGAATTGATCATAATTCATGGGTCTTCTTGTAATTTTCTTCTGTTTATACTGACTCAACGTAACCCCCAGGCATTGCAATTGCAGTCTGTTAATTCTAGGATTAACTTTATTAGTCATCACTCCTGTAAATGAAACGGCCGTCTATGGGGCATGCTGTGTTGATTATAAATTACTGTGGGAAATTTTACACGGCTTTGATTAGCCGATCTAATAAGTTTTGTCTGCAAACGATGCATCTTCTGTATTAATATTTTTACTTCATTAATTTAAAATGGATAAATTTACTGGGTACTTCGAAAACTGGCGAAAAGATCGAAAAAACATAGATAACCATATGTATTTAAATGGGAAAAGATATCGCCATTGACGACGTTTGGCTTACTGTCCATAAAATTAATTTTCATCTCATCTACTAGAGTACTTTCATATTTTTTCATTTTAAGTAAAGAAAATTGCGTTTTTATGGATAACTTGTAGTATCAATGTGAAACTACCTGTTTGTTCTGTATCTGTAGTTTTCGGTCCGTAAGATTGAGAACAATTCTTTCTTCTTTCCAACAATAAAGGCAAAAGAAACGTATCAACGGAAAGTAAGGTGAACAAACACACAAACTGAAAAAATATCAGTCTTATACTTGGATTGAGGTTCGTTCGAACTTCCAGATAGGGAAAGAACGTGTCGCGACACCTATGCAGCTTCCGTATGTACTAGATATCACATGCTGCGTGGGATGTATAGTACTCAGGCGGAGGCATGGCTCTTCGATGTCTACGTCAATTTATTGTAAACCAATCCATTACTTATAATTTTTTATCTCTATTCGTAAAATGATTATACGGTATTGTATTTATACTAATTATACGCCGTTGTATATTTTCTATCCAGATACTTCTCTTTCGTTTATTATGTCGCATCTATTAACGGTACTTCGGTTCTTACTTTGAAAAGTTCCATTATAATATTTAAGAATCTTCATCCTATAAGTACAATCTAAAAAGGTGGCTTCTGTTTGTTTTTAAATAATGATCCGATATTATTATTATCGTCATTACCGTGCCCGTGCAAATTTTGAAATGACCACATTTCCGATTATCCGAAGTCAAATGAAATGTTTCGGAATATATTAATCATACCTAACTGAATCAATCAATTTAATTTTTATTTGTCAGTTGTAAAAAATAATGTGAATGAAATATGTAATTTAGAAAATAATTAGAATACATATGCAAAAAAGATTAATCGAGTTAAAAAAGAAGTAAATATTGAATTATTTTGTCGATTAAACGATTAAGCAACGCAAAATGGATTTAAAACGTCACATATGCGTTTAACTAAAGCAGACGCACAGGGATGACACGCCAGTTATGTCAATTCACACAACAAAGTAATGTTAAGGTAATTGGAGATTTTATTCCTTTATGTCTCCATTAATAGTGCTCTTTAAATAATTAGGCATACCTTTTAGACTATTCTGATACTAAATTGATAAATTTGGTAGCTCAAATAGTCTTGAAAATGTTAGGTTTCCCTGCAATTTTATGGCTACTGCATTTACCTTATTTATAATCAGTGGTTATTTTTTGAAATTATGATATAAACTTTATTTTAATGGGTTTCATTTAAACATTTCGTTAAATTTGATTATCACATGTGAAGAAATCAACGAGGTTAGATTGAATGGAATGGTTTCATATAGTTTACAAAAAAAATTTGCTTGCAATTTATATTTGCTACCGAAGGATATTCAGTTGCGTCAGACTGCTCGACAAATTAAATCCGGAAGTATCTTTGGAGACTAAATAGGATAATAGCTAGATAATGTGTTTATTGAAGACATCTATATCTAAAGGTTTATTTTACTCCATTATAAGATTAGTAATAATCGTCGCATATTAAAATATTTTAATTATCATATCGATTAATTAGAATTGGACTTATTTTAGAAATAAGTGGGTGATAACACTAAATATTTAAAAATATATATTTTATAATTTATCTTGATTCAATTTTTGTGATAAATACTTTTATATAGAATTGGAATTATTTTGGAAATAGGTGGGTGATAAAACTGAATATTTAAAAATATATATTTTAATAATTTGTCTTGGCTAAATTTTTGTGATAAATATTTTTATAAACGAATGTTTTGCTTTTAGTATTGCCACGGTTAGTTTTCGCAAGAAATGTAACGCTAGTGAGCACATGCTTATCGTTTAATTTCATTATTTCCGTAATCGGAACAACAAACGCCTACCAATGCCGTGCATGAAAAAGTTCTCTTTCAGTATCTCATTTGTTTGACATATACTTCTTAGTTATCACGTATAAATCTTCTCCATAAAAGACCTTTTGTTATATGAGTGAACCGACATCGTATCGGGTTTCCCCACCATCAGATTTCAGCTAATATCAGTAAGTGGCTGAATGAGCGAGCTAAATATTTTGGTCCATCTGAAAAAGCAAATTTTATCGAACGCCACTAACTACAGCGAGAGAGTTGGATGGTATTAATTACAAGAGAGAAGTTGCGCAAATTGCTTCTGGAGGAAAACGAGGGACCAAAGGAAAGAGCGAGAGATTGCAGGGAGGATATTTTGGAGGATTACGCTGCGATGTGAAATTCGCGGGAACGGTAGAAGAGGAGGAAGAGAGAGGAAGAGGGAGAGAAGGGATGTTTGGGGGAGGAGAAAGGATATATTAGGAAGAGGCGGGAAGAGGAGGAAAGAGAGAGGGGAAGAAAGAGAGAGGGGAAAAAAGAGAGAGAGAGAGGAGGGAGCTTTTTTGACTCATAAGAAGCTTACTGCGAACCAGGAATCTCCCTCCTTTCTAATAAATGTGAGAAGCGCAAAAGAGGGGTGAAAGAGCGGGAAGAATAGTGCGGACGAAATGAGGTGATTAAAGGAACGGGATTCGGGAAATAAATTAAAAAGGAAAAAATTACCGTAGACAACTAAATTGGATCACGGCGTCCGTGTGTGTGTGTGTGTGTGTGTGTACTCTATGTAGTTGCAATGAAGTTTGCGGTTATAAACTCAATCCTTTCGCGTTTGGATTTTCAGCGGAAAAAATGCGCGTCCTTGCAGCGGTGCGTACTTACGTAGCTCTACCGCCGCGCGGGCGATTCTGCTCTTGTGTTTTTTTCCGCTGACTTTTCACTCCTGCCGATTAATCTTATTTTCAGCTATCGGAGGATCTTTTTCGGAAAAATCTCCTTAGGATAAAATTTCAAAAATAAAAAGTTTTTTTTTAATAAGGGTTTTTATTTATGACCCATAACTTTTATTTATTTTCGCCACGTAAGGCAACCAACTCCCGTAATTTATTTCGACGAAAGCAAATGAGAATATTTTACGACTCTCCTTTGCATTAAATTTCTACGTTAATTAAGATTGCGTGATGTACGACTATCGCAGGGCGGCGGAATTATATTTCAAACGCAGCGTTTTTTTTAAATATGGTTATCTCTTGGTATAGTTGTAAGTAAATAACAGATGAAAATTTTTATTCTGATTATATTTTTATTTTAATCGATGTTATACAGGTGGTCTTCATTCGAGCAGCTGAAGAATATTACTAAGTGTTTCAATTTTCTGATTTTTTGAAACTCGTTAAAACCAGCATAAATTCTATTTAATTTATTCAATATTACCGTCATCGCGGCTGTTATTTTAGTTGTTATATGTTGACATGCTTTGATTGAAATTGACGATGTGGTGTTGCTATAAAATACTCTCCAGCGTTCCTTCAACCCGTTCCAATTCCATGCATCTGTCTCCAACAAAATCGGGCCTCACCTGTGTTTGGGCTACGCAACCCCCTCCAAGCTCACATTCTCCTCTTCTAAACCCAAAAAAGAATGCTGTTCGAGGTCCAACCTCTTCCATTCTTAACCTTAGGCCCCTATTTCCTCCTCACAACAAAAAAGTTAGGGCCGCTTCTTATTGTCGGCAATTTATGCAAAGGTTTTTACGGCGTTTATGGCTATTATATTCCCTCCTAATTTTTCACCGCTGCACTTTTAATTTTATAAGAACGAGGGAAGCATAATTTTCTGCATAGCTTAATATCTCCTACGAAATCTTATTTCAATTTTATTTTATATTCAAATGCGTCGGAAATTTTAAAATCATTGGCGATTAATCTTATATGGTGGTAATTGCTTTAGGACATTAGATTATTAAACTAAAACGGCGACTGGAATAAAGCACAAATTTTTACCCCTGAATTTATTGCAAGAATATATTTATTCGAAGAAAAGTAGCTAATAAATTAGCAACCAGGTAATGAAATAAAAGGAGAATCTACATTTAAATTGTAGCCATTTCATTCAGTAACGAAATAATTATAAAGTCAAATGTATTGGGTCGTTTTTAGTCAAAGGCGTAAATGTACTCAAACGCAAGGCAATCGATTGAAACTTAAACTTTGGTGTAAATTTTTATCATGTAATGATCTCAAATCGAATTTAATTCAGTATAATCCAAATATTTGTGGACCAAGAACATTTTATCCCCTTTCCTAAATATCACCACATTATCAGTAAATGCATTTCGACTAATGTTACTTCACTCAATTGTAAATTTTTTTCTTTAAAAATTCAAAATTAACCAAGTCCAACTTTACTTTTAATATAATGGATATAATTTTTCAGAATTTTAAAAACGCTACGTTTAACTTAATAATTGAAATGTTAAGATTTCGCTAACGCCTTTTTATGTTACCGAGTGCCTCGCCATCCGTTTCGGCAGGAGTTTAGCTTGCTTCTCTAATAAATGCATAACTTCATCGTGTTTTACAATTATTGGATTTTTTCATTGCTGCACAAAAGACAACGTTTTGAAAGCCATATGGAATAAGAAATAAAGCTGTCGCTCCGTTGTATCGACCTATCTAATATTCTATCTGATAGAAGAAAAGCTTTTATTGTCTTAAAGACTATTATTACACCTTCAAACTTAGCTCAGAAAAATATTGTTCTCGGAACTAACGTAACTCCACATCCGCCCGTAAAATTTCAATTTTAAGTGCCATTAGTGACTTTGGACGAAAATCTTCAAAAGTCTGCGTCCTCATTTATGTGATTTAGATCAGGGATCGGCAACCTTTTCTACATGACGGGCCACATTCGTTGTTGAGAATGCTTCGGAGGGCCGCATTGGAAATCACGACAGCTCCGGCGGACCGCACGGGCATTTAAATCAGAAGTTACCTGGAGTTTTGTGGTCTCGTATTTGTGAAAATCAATTCTAATTAGTTTACTAACATTAAAACCACCAGAAAAGATTTTGAACCTATCATTTCACTGAAAAATACGGAAATGACTGTGTTAAAATATATCGATCACTTTCTCATCATGGTTCGCGGGCCGCATAAAACGCTCTCGGGGGCCGCGTGAGGCCCGCGGGCCATAGGTTGCCGACCCCTGATTTAGACCAATGAGGTTATCGATTGATAACTTAATTTTCAACATTTAGTTCTCAAATTCGTACATTTATGATTACTCTCTCTCGTAACCCGATTTTTATTTTATGGTTTTATTGGTTTTCTTTAACTTTTTCGTGATTGTCTCTCATTCTACATGCGTTTTACATAAATTGGTTCGCTGAGTTTTGGTACCATACATTTAGTGCTGGAATAATGGAATCCTTTATTCGCTTTTAATATTAAACAATAAGGAGTATTATGTTGCATATGGGCAATGCTGCCAAATAAATGGCTTAGATTTATTATATACCACTATCACCATAACAACCTGTTGTTTTCTTTTCGTACTTTCTAGACTATAATAAAAAAGAAAATATTCATCGAAGAAGGGTCAACATGGAATGGTCGTGTGACAAAATAACATTTTTGTTGGGAACAATAAGATTACGAAATTAACCAAATTAAAAACAAACACTCGTTCAAACGGTTTGTTTATCCTTTGTGACATCTTTCGCTGCGGTGAAGAGGCGTCTTCATTAATTCTCCCGACGAAATTATTACCTACATCCATAATACTCCTTATCTAATAGGCTGCAATGAAACGAGAGGGGGGGAATTGGATATTTAACGCACTCATCCATGTGGATGTTAGCAAAAAAACTCCACCTTTTCCCCTACGCAAGAGACTACTTCTCCTTTCAACTCCACCTTAAGAAGAGCCCCTTCAATTCGCCGCATCTCTGAAAGCCTCAAGAACTTAGCGCCCCTCTTCTTTCCTTATTACGTCCCCTTGCCCCATCTCTCTCTCTCTCGCTCCCACCCACCGACACACACACACACACGCACGCACAAACGCATTTCCCAACCCCCTTCCCTGGCTTCGCATCCTCCACTCTCCACAAAAACCCAACCTCCCTCACTCCCACGTAAGGCCCCCAATCAAATCAGCAGCTCAAACGCCTTCTTCTTCACCCCTTACCTCCGAGCATCCCTTTCCTCCTCCCCTCTCCTCTTTCTCCCCCTTCATCCATGGCGCTCTAATTAAATTGCTGCAATTTTTGCGTGGGATATATAATCCGAAGTCTCGAGCGGGGCTAGGAATTGAGGGTTGTGGGGTGGGAGATTAGGAGGAGCGAAACAGGGGGGAAGGAGGAGTCGCGGAGGAAGGGTTTTGAAAGTCTAAAAAGAAGCAAGGAAAGTAAAAAGCGAGTTGGACGGAGAGCAAGAGAGAGAGAGAGAGAAAGAGAGAGAGGCAGGGCGTTAAAAAGTGAAGTTTTTTTCCCTCTTCTCCAACCTTTTGAAAAACAGATACGTTTACGCTAAAATGCGGCAGAAATGTTTTTAAAATCGGATATTTCGATGACCCTTTAGCTGTTTTTATATTAGCGAGGAAATAAATTTGCCTCTATTAAAAAAAAAGCAACATCTCCTCGTCGTTCGGTGGAACTTAAAAGTTGAAAATTTTCGAAAAGCAAATTTGAAATTTTTCGCTTGCTTTAAATTGAGAGGGAAACACTTTTGTGCGATGAGAGCGAAGGAGAAATTTCGATAGGTCTTTATATTTATCGAACGTGAAACCAACAAAACAATCACTACGGCTTGAAATGAGCGAGATTTATTTTATTACTCTCCCATGTCCACTGTTGATATGCACTTTCTTCAAATGATTAATTTAAGACCTTCTTCATGTGAAGCATTTTGACAGCACATAGAAATTTTTAATTCAAAATTATAAGTTTCTCTCGTTATTCCTCTCGTGATATAACTTTTCTCTTATTTTGACAAATCAATAAGTACAGAGTCACTATAATTTCTTCTGAAAATTCTTTGGTTAGGGAGCCGAAAAGTTGAATTTACATTATTCTCATTAATGTGGCTTTAATATACTTAAACATCCGCATGAATGTAATACACTGTAATGGATTTATATAAAATTCGCAATTAAAGAATCCTTCTTCCTTCTATCCTGCCAGATACTTCTATTTTTAAATTGCAGCGAATCTTATGAAACATAAAGGAGCATATTATTTAAAATATTATATCACCAGTAAATCTGGTTGTTTTACTGATCAGTTTTAAAGAAAACGCCTGAAGCTGCAGAATTCCGTTGTTAATTGGGATGTATCGTTAAAAGCACTAACGGGTATCAGATTTTTTAGAGAGACTTCGCCATGGTAACCGATGGCATTTTAATGGAGTTATTTCGAGAAATTATGCGCAAATCCAATCAGCATTCATGACATATAGCTGGTAATTAAAATTTATTTTCTTTTCATAGGACGTATGGATCTAATTAAATAATTCGTAGATACTAGCATAAATTTTAAAATTCTACAAGGGATTTAAACGATTAACCACTCAATAGAATATCTACTTTTAATTTAATCACCTGAAGTATCTTTTCGCCGCAAAATACAGGTTTTCATTAGAGAGGGAGAGATAGACTCTTCTCCAAAATATTTTTCAAATAAATTATGAAATTAATTTTGTGTTAAACTAAAGTTATTTTTCATCATATTATAAGTGTATAGTTTTCAATCCTTTAACACATTACATTAAATAAATGCATGTATTACCAATTCATTAATGTAAGCCCAAGCCTCTTTAATAATGATTACATTGTATAGCCTCTGGATTTTCCCATATTTCCTCAAACTGAAACTTAATTAAAACGTAGAATCCTCATTGAAATAACATTCATATTCTCAAGGTAATTTTATACACAATAACTTCCGCTCTTAAAGCTAAACACGTTGTTAGATTTAATATAGAAACAACTGTAAAATACAATATTGTATCAGAGTTTTTCTAAAGTACATTTAGTTTGAGAAGAAATCTATATATCAAAGATAGCAACCTACATTGAAATGAATGAAATACTATAACAAAATGATCTCAAAGATCTCGATTGTAATTTTAGTGAATAGACTTTAATGATATTAGTCAAAAGATTTATAAACCTAACGTTCACAGATTTATTAAGGAATAATGCTACTGTTTTTGTTTATAAGTCATATGTAGAGTTTATTTTTCAAAACAATGTTTTGTTTCTATCGAATAATTACATATATTTGCACTACGATGATTTTATTTTTATATTGGAATTTAGTAAATCATTTTGGAGGTTTGTTTTACATGATCATGAAATAAAAATACTTTGCGATGTTAATAATTTCTTCTATGTTGTAATGCTTTGCAAAGGACCTAAAATTTATGAACAAAGTTACTTTGTAAAAGATGAACCATTGTCAAAATGATACGCATAATCTAATATAGGGCTAATTTGAATTTAATATAACCTAATCTATGGAAATTGTGCTAACAATCAGTTTTTCAATCAAATGTGTAACGTATTATTTTACCTTGCACGGTTGAATTATTATTATTAACAACGAGTTCAAGGTATATAATAAAAAACACGGTGGCAGCAGCACACCAGTTTTTAAAAAGGTCGATCGCGTTTTAACGATGCCTGAATTGTCACGCCATCACATTTCGGACGAATCGACACCATTAAAGAAACCTCTCACGATTCGGTATGCAATTTCGGCAATCGTTCTTTTTCGAAACCGCCCCTCGCACAACCTCAACACAACTCTTATCACCTCTCGCAAGTATCTTGCACTCCACCCCTTCTTTCCCCAATAACCAACAACTCCGCCCCAACAACCCCCCTCGGACTCCCGTTAAGAGCTTCCAGGACTCGTGATAATGCTCCATTAAAAACGGCCCACCCGCCCTCTCGAATCAAACACATTCGACTCCCACCTGCCCAACCCCTTTGGAGTTCTTTCTCCCCCTAACCGAACCCCTCTTGGTTGCTCTATAATAAGCCTACGCAGTACCACTTTCAACCCCTTCCATACATATATCCACTCCCTAACCATTTCACCCTTTTTTTTACCCCTTCCCCAAACCTCTCCCTTTTCCTCATATTCCATCCCCGCGTCCTCCATTTACCCTCTTGTCTCATCAACTTCCTATATCTCCCTCTTTGTAAAGCTAAGTGGACTAATTCGTACCTTTTTCTTTCCCAGTTTCATCACTTGTTTTTCGATTATTTTTCGTACTTTGGATGTTGATTTGCGTATTTTCTACTTCCGCGTATTTTGTTTCTAGTTTTTTATGGGTCAAACTTTTTCATTTTCGTTTCCTATTGTTACTTGTTTTTCCATAGTTTCAAATTTTACTTCAATTCTCTCTCTCTATCATTCCATTCCCATCACATAAACACGTCTTAGCGCATGCCAACTCTCGCTTAGACGATCCTTACATTCATATATCATTTTCTGATGTTCTTCCAACCCTCTCTATGTTTACAAACTATATATACGGCCATTTAGGTAAGATAGAGAGAATACATAGCCTTTAAGAGGTTATATTTGGCTACCATGTCGGATACTAATCTTAAATAACATGTTGGATTTGATCTTTGGTGGACTTACAGTTTTTGCGTTCTTTCTTATATTAATTTTATTTTATTTATTTATTTTATTTATTTATATGGTACTCTTCGCCAGACAAAACTAAAGCGTGTACACTTTATCTATATATTATATTTATTTTAAAAATCAATACTGTTTTTACTCTTCCTTTAATAATTTTTCTGTTTTCAAGTTCGTAACCTCTTCTTGTGTAATCTTCCATTCTCTGACCTCATAGATTCTTTTAATCCGTATCGTCATTTTCTATTTTCCATGCCTCTCTCTTTTCTCTCTCCTTGTGCATTTCTTTCTCTATTTCTCTCTCTAGCTCCTGCCATCAAATTATCCTTCGTTCCTCTTTGCCACCCTTCCTATCCTTCCTTTCTCTCTCTCTCTCTCTCTCTCCAACTTCTACGCCTCATCTCCATCCTCCCTTACGCAATGCTTTTAATCTCTCCTTTAAGTCTCCAGAGCGCACCCCCTATTCCACATCAAAACGATTCATTTGATAGTACCTGTTCCTCCCTCCCTAACCATTCCTCCTCCCTCTTTACTCTTGAGCCCACCCTTTCTCCCCTCGCGATCCCTTACTCTCACCCTTTCGGCTTCTTATCCCGAAGTTGTATCCATTACTACCTCCCCATCCTTAAATTTTCCCATCTTGCTACCCTCCTCGCCCTTCCCTTCCTCTTCCTATCTCTCTCGAACGTTTCCTACCAACCCTCCCTCTCTTCTTATCTTAAGCTACGTCGCCCATTTCATACGCCGCTCTTTAACCGTGCAACCGAACTCCTAACGAGCCCATCCCTGCTATTTTCTCTGCAACCCTTACTCTTCAATCAGTTTCTCCCTCCCTGCATTCACCCTAGGCCCTTTGCATACGTAGGTCTTTGAAGTTTTTTTTTGGAGTCGCCGTCGAGCCATTGACAGTATTTTTAAGTGGCATCGTTATAACCGAAATTGACGTTTCTCTTATGCATATTCCGTGTTTATAGGTAATACTCCCCAATGCGACGAAATAAGCAAAAAACTTACCCTTAATAAATTGGTTCCGGAGCCGAGCATTGTTAACTTTGGTCGTTCTGGTGTTTATTTTGAATATAAGTGTAAATATTCATAGTTTATTACGTAGTTGGTGCGGATAATTATTAATTAAAATATATTGGGCTTATGGTATTTTTAAATACGGACTGAATTGTTTATTATATTAATCGCCGCCGATGTGAATTTATAGAATAAACCTTGGTTACGAAGTATCAATTTATTTTATTTATATTTTATTTATGAATTAAAATTTTCTCATTATACAAAAACATTTCACGCAGTTCCAAACGAAAATCTTGATGCTGTAACTTTGAGCATTGTTTTAAGGATTTTTTCTACCATTCGAAGAAAACATATATTATCACCCTACTTTTGCGTCTTGGATTCCAAAATATGTAACAGTTACAAAAGATCGTGTGTGATGACATGATTTTGATTAAAGAGCAAATGCACTTATGTAACGTAAACATATTTGTTGGCGTTTCGGTTAATCCGTTAGGGTGACACCAACGACTCCTATCTCATTTAACAAGACAGTGGTAAATGTTTTTAGGGCTTCTTGATTTTTTCTTTCTCGCATACGTAGCATACAGAATTGTTGCCTTTTTGATGCGTCTTAATAAAAATTACATTATAATACGTCTATCTTAAGTTCTTAAATATCACCATCATAATACGATACTGTACGCTTGCATCTTTATAAAAACTCACTGATTCAGACTGATAGCAAAATTTTCAAATTATGCCTTATAAAAGTTGAAGTACTCTCAAGATTTGTCTATCTTAATAATCCTATTACTATGAATCTAAGTATAATATTTCTTTAAATCAATACGTTTTTTTAATTTTTTTCAACCTTCAACTTCAAACCTTTTACAGCTTTTCCATGGAATTATTGCTGATTTGCATACATTTCCCTCGAGGAGAGGCGCATGAGACGATAGGGACATGTTGTAAAATGTATATCGGCGGAATAAATTAAAGGAAAAGTTTTACGGTCGAGTATGAGTCAGCGTTTTTTTGTCAATCGCGAATTTTTCGTTAGCGTTACAATATTTACAGCTACGCTGTCCGTGAAATCTTTTGCACCAAGGGAAATACGAAAATCCACAGGAAGATGTTACTTATTTGGTATGGCTTACAACTATACCGATACGATTCAAGCTTGCTTTCGTGCATTTAATTTTTATAAGATGAAAGAAAACTGTGATAAAATATTCGTTTATTTCTTATACTCTATAATGTATTTTTATATCATCTTCCCTATATCACGTGATTTTTCAAATTATTCATGCATAGTTGCAAAGAAAATCTTGTCAGCATCTATCTGAAAATTATACTCTTTGTAGAATTAATTTTTCTGCCTTTTATGTCTCTTAACTTTAAATGGTTTTAATGGTCATAATATCAAAACCTCACTATTTTAACTGTAATGCATTCTTTGACTTTTTTCCTATAGTTGTTACTTTTCAAATTCAATGACACATTAGTTAGCGTACATAAACAAATAAATGTAGACTCGAAACACAAAGATATATTTCGTAACGCATTGAATTGGTTTATGTATTTTTACTTAAGTGATTATAAGGAAAATTGGCTGAGATTTTAACGAATATTTACTTTTTAACTACCATAAATAAGAGTTCTTGTAATATTCAAACTTTAAAAAATTTGATATTGCAATATTAAAGTTGAATAATTGATATAACGTTATTTTTAGAAGTATAAATATTAAACTATGTAAAATATAAACTGTATTTAATATATATATATATCTATATATATACGATGGAAATTAATAATTCCTTTACTGTATAGGATTTACCAAGTTCCTGGACTATTATAAATCAAAATTAACAAGGAGTTTGACAGAGGATTAACAGTGAATAATTTTAGGTGAATATTACCGCGATTTGCGCGGTGGATGCATAAGGTGTAACTCCAACATTTCCCTTGCATCGTATATCTCAATGGCTTGTGTATTGGCCGATGGATGAGGAGAAATCTCATGACAAACAAAGCATAATGCCTTCCAAACACCGAAAGTACACAAACAAAGCTCCCTTAATCTCACCTTCACACCTCGTTCCGAACTCTCTTCCCTCTCTTCACCAACTTACTACTCCCGGTGTTCCTCACTGTCGCTTTCCCCGCCAGCGTTATCGTGAATTTGATGCTATTATCTTTCGCATTGCCGCCGTAAATTAACGGAACATTTACGTTTCCCTCGGAATCTCGGTCCACTACTCGTCCGTAAGGCTCCGCTGTCAAATCTGACATTAGACAAGCCCTTCTATTTATTCGTAAGGATTCTTCTCGATTCTATCTTATTTGATACACATACGGATATTTTTCCAAAATTAATGGATGTTTTAGTAATTAAACAGAATGACCTTTCCACGCACGCATCATATTTATCCCTTTATCAATTTATCTAGGCCAGGTATATTTTACTAGTAAAAAAAATTACGTTTTTTCAGAAGTATTGAGCGAATTATTAAATATTTATCATTTATTCAGTGAAACGATTAAATTAATTCAGGCCACATGGTTTTTAATTTAGTTCTGTCAAGGCAACGAACTTGGCCTAGAATATTTGTATATAACTCAGTTTTTCTTTGCTAGGGGTGGGCGGAAATAACAAGACTGAGAGAAAAACTAAAAACAACTTCTTATAATAAAATTCATTTACTACCCTTAACATATTCTCCTTCCGCCATGATACACTTGTCACACCTTATTTTCTGTCTGTCAAAGATGTAATAAACCGTTGTTTGGTAGCTTATTGAGTATACATGTATCAGAAGTATCTCATGACCCAAGATGGCGACCACTTAATAATTTTTATCTTTCGGGAAAAGAAAAAAACTCGCATGATTCTAGTTCTCATAAGTATGATAGATAAACTATGATGTCGAACTCCTAGGTCAGTGGCTCTCTGGGAGTTTCTACTGGCAACTGTGGCACTTATGTTCACGATCGTAATGTTGAACCCATGACTCCACACAAATAATAACTTTGTCCTAAACCATTGTATCTCCAAGAAGTCTTACAGTTGTTATTTGGAAACACACGTGTAGGTTGGGTGTAACAAGTTTTAGGGGCTAATGATAAATGCATGCTGGTATGATTTAGGAGAAAACTAGCTATAGCCCCGCGTAACATACACAGCCTAGTGTTTTTGAACACATTTATTAATATATTTCACTGAAAACGCAATTAACAATCTCGTTCTTCTCAGATACAACACTTAATGAGTCCAATGATCAAACTCTTGAGAGAGATACACACAGTTGCCCTTGACTGAATACAAGTTTCGGAAGGGATAAGCAAATTCTGTCAAAAGCCTGTCTCTGTGACTTGTTGATGGTCATGCAAAAGGTCAAACGTAACTCAACCATGCAGCTGAACCGAGAACAGCAATAGATAGTAGGAAAGACAGGTTGATAATCTTCCCAAGGTTTCTTTTCCGATAAATTTTGTTTTCAGACGTGAGAGTTTGGAAGGACGGAAATACTTTGACATGGCTTCGGGTAGAACTTGAGGAGTGTTAGGCGGTATTCGTGTTGGAAGTAGATTTAGTGCGAGTGTTTTAATGGGAACGTTTTACACGGAGGCAGGATGGGGTGGGGGTCAAGCCGAGAAGAAGGGAAGAATCACAGCCGCGGAGAGGGAAAGAGGATTGGAAAGAAGGGACAGGGGAGGATGGGGGAGGGCATTTGAGTACGGGGAGGACGAATTGAATGTTAGTGCTTTTGAAAGAATTTTTCGCATGTTGGAAACATACATAAGGATTATATATATATATATATATATATATATATATATATATATATATATATATATATATATATATATATATATATATATATATATATATATATATATATATATATATATGCAGATTAGTGTAACTAGGTTGCATAAATCGTGGGGGCAGTCAGTGTAGGTTTTGTGGTATACGTAGTTGGGGCAGATGGCTGTAAGTTGATGTGGTATACACTCAGGGACATTTTTCAGTACGCTTGGTTGTATATGTTGCAGGGGTAGTTAATGAACTTTGTGTGGCATATACGTAAGGGACGCATATGTGGTGGTATATGTTGCAGGAGTAAACTAGTGTATGTTGGGTGGCATAAACAAGGGGCTGTGTTTTATTCTCTTGCTGTGTGCGTCGCGGGGGCACGCTAACGTAAGTTGAGTGGCATACACTCAAAGGGGATTTGCTGTTCTTGGTGGTATACGGTTTGGGGGAATTGTAATGGAGTTGCATAAAATGAGGTGTATGTTGCAAGTTTAGAGTCAAGCGTTTCAGGGGCGAAACTATGTTAGTCTGTTTCGTAGAAAATTGGCGTATTGGTGGCATTTCTGAGGTAAAATACAGCCGATTGATGTGTATTTGTTGCCGAGGCTTACGTACACACCTGTGATATACCCCCAGAAAGCAAAATTATGCGCTGCTCTATGCTGAAGAGACATTTTTATAAAAGGCTGCGTATATAAGGTATTGTTGTCCCAGTCAATGCAGACTTTAACTTACTAAATGCGAAACGCCGCTCTATTTGCATTTTACTCGTCGTTCATGGCATTCGGCATCCATTCATAGAGATGCTAACGTACGCTGTCAATAAATGTGTGCGTCTGGTACTGAAGGAAGCAGGAAATGATTTGTGTAAAGTATTTTTGCCCAAGTAATTCTAGCGGGATGATTTTCAGCGTCACGATAGTGGGGAAGAGTGCCTGAGAGTAAAGGATGGAATAATTAATATATTACGAATCGATAACTACCGAGGTAACACGATATTTGACAGTGATATTCCACGGATAAATTAATTTTTTGCCTTGAAATTCTTTTTCGAACACATCTGCGCAGTGTCGTAGATGGGAGGAAGTGGTGTGACTGCTTCGGCCAATGATGTAAAAGTGCAGAAAAATCAAGTCAAAAGGAAATTATTTTGTATGAATATTTGTAAAACATTGCTCTTGCATTGAAATTGTGTACAAGATTATTCAATAAATGCAATACAAATATTTTTTTAGACACTTTTATTGTGAATTTCTGTATGAGGTAGACTTACGATAACTCTTAACAACATTTAACGCATATCTGAATGTTTGATTTTGCAATTTAAGCATTTGATAGTCAAACATCGCTGACTTGATGCACAAGAAGCCAAAATATTTTTATTATATTTTTTCTAAAACTTTAAATATTTCACAAAGGAATATTAACAAAGTGACTTATCAGACACATTTGATTCGGTTTCAAATTATGAAAAACTAATGTCAACAGCGGAAGTAGAAAATGCTAACGAGCCATATTAAAGGATCCTCTACTATATTTCATTAAAGTTAAAAATCCTGATACATTTGTTAAATCACAATTATTAGTAGTTGTACAATATCTTTAAGGAATAGATCGATGTGCAGTCGCGTCAATAATAAGAACATGTGAAAACCAGCATGATCGTTGTGGTTGTATTCCCAATTCATTCAATTTATTTCTGGTATATTATTATAAGTTATATTTTTTAACTTTTTATGACTTTTTAAGCATTTCGCATGCTCACACATTGCTTTAAACAACTCATTATTCATTCAGCTTGAGTTCTCTCCGCTTCATTGGGACCGTACTATTATTTCCGCATTTTTCTACCCGGTTCAGAAATTCCTCCAAATTCCCGCAGCATTGTTCGATAACCTCCCTTAATTATAATTTCTCGCATTCCGCTTCGCTCTCTTTCCTTTCTCTCGCGCGCTCACCCCCGCTCTCTTTCAAACACTACTACCTCCACTGCATTCTTCAACCTTCCCTTCCCCCCTCCCCCTCCCCTACACTATCCCTCCCTCTCTCTCCCACTCGTCCTCTCCCTCTCCCTCTCTCTCTCTCTATCTATCTTTCTCTCTATATATATATATATTTCTCTCTCTCTCTGTCTCTATCTCTCTCTCTGTCTCTATCTCTCTCTCTCTGTCTCTATCTCTCTCTGTCTCTATCTCTCTCTCTATCTTTCTCTCTGTCTCTCCTACTCGACCTCTCCATCTCTCCCTTGCTCGTACTCTTTCTCTTTTATTCCCTCTCTGTTCTCCCATAAAACGTATTAGAGGATTCGCACGGGTGTGGCTCGTTCACTGAGATAGGACAAGAGAGAGAGACAGAGAAAGGAGGTAAAGAAAAGAGGAGAGAGGGGTTTTTCGCTCCGTCCACAGGTAAACAAGCAGCCTTTTTTATCACACCACCCTCGTTCTCTCTCTCTCTCCCTCTCACTCCACTCCACCCATCTTGTCCATATACTACTAACCCGCCCCTTCTCATCTCTCTCCCCTTCTAAATGATAAGATAGCAGCGACCACGCAACATTCTCTCCTATCCTTTTCCCTCCCCCTTAAAAACTCTTCTCTCCCCCTCTTTACCGTCATTCCAACCCTCGCGGCACCCCTCCGTCCACTTCCTTTCCTCCTTTGCTTCCCCTCCTCCAGAAGGTGTATTCCCCAGATTATTTGTTAGGCTGTTATTTATTTAACCTCTTCCCTTAAACTTCATCGTTTCGACGACTGATTCGTAACCTTCCTCTATCTCTCCCCCTCCGAAGTCATTTGACCCTATCAAACCGAAACCCTCACTCCCCATTTCCTATTTCCTCCTCCCCCCATTCGCCCTTCCTCCCTCCCTTTCGCGCATTACGCATCTTCCTCCTTCCCGCTCCCTCCCACTTCCTCATCCTCTCCAAAGCCACAATGTTTTATTGTGCCTGCGTTTTGTTAGCCCAAACTAAACTCCCCATTCTCACGCATTCCCCTCCTATCTATGAACGCCCCTTGTGTATCTCCCTACTTCTCTCTTCCTTCCTCCCCATTTTCAACCCTCTCTCTTCTCTCTCTCTTTCCCTATGACATCCCTAGCTCTCTGTGGCGACTTCTCTTGCACTTCCTGCTATGTTTGCCTTTAGTTTTGTCTCGTTTCTTCGCTGTGTTTCTTTACTGTCAAGGTTCAGTTTCCCCATTTTCATTGTTTGCGCCTTGTGCTTTTTCTCCAATTCAATTCGCGTTCTCCACCCGTTCGGTTATGATTCCACTCGTTCCGATTGCGGGATATTGAGTCGTTCATGAAATTTTCTCTAATCTCTAAATATTTCTTTCGCCATAGTTGCGACATCTCTTTTAACGTGATACTTGTTAATATATTGTGTACACGTATTGTCGGGGAAGTCTAGCTTGAGTTATGAAAGCCAAGAATATCTACAAATACTCCAGCCGTTGGTCGAACAGCGATGTTTCCACATCGTTCACAATCGCTGTCTCCACCTTTCTATTGGCACCATCTTTCGCGTGATTTGCTAACGTACTTTCCCAATCCCGATTTAAGTTACAGCTCAAGTTACTTTTAGTCGACTACTATTTTCCCACAGATACCTTCGTTTTGACTTTTTCTCTATTAATTTTCCTTTTCTTCGATCCACTTCGTCTATTATGTTTTACTTTCTATTAGCCCTGATCCTTTCCTTTCTCTACTTTCCTTCTCGATAATATTCCTTAATTTATTTCACTTCGTCTCCACGCCTTTGTAACCTAGACCTTATCTCGATACCGTGTTTGCTCCCGCTTTCACGCACACTTGGAAGAACGTAATCGATAATTTCATTATGCATCCTTGGCTTTACGCCTCCCTAACCGAACTTGATGATTTATTCGTCCGGTTAATAACGTATTTTCGCGCATTTGCCTTTTATGTTTTATATGTTAGTAATATCCCTCAATCTTTTCCGCGTCGTCATTCCTTTACTATTTTCACGCCCCCGCGTAAAGTAAAGCATGTTAGCGTTTGAGATAATTTTTAAAATGAATAAAATGAAAATATTCATTCATCAATTAATTATTTGAAAGTTTTTGTAATGGAAACAAAGCATTATTACAGTCGATACCCTATGATGGACGAAGGCATTATATTGTGGAATTTGATTATTATGATTAGCAAATAAAGCCATTTCCACCGGAAAAGACTATTATTTGTATTACTTTGTTTTAGGTGCAAGTTAACCGAAATTTGTGTAGTATTATTTCACACTAACATAAAAATCCAGGTTTTTGCTTCAACTGTTCTACTGAATATTTTCTTTTATCTGAGGACTTTATCAATCTTTAAAACTTATGTAGCTCAAAAAGCCAACGCCCTGCTCAAAATATCCATTTTTTTATTTTCTATTTAAAATAATTTATCTACTCATGAAACGTTCGCTTGCGTTGAAGTTCAGCGACGATGAGATCTTTCTAACAACTTATCACGCACGAGCTTCATAAACCTAGGTATTTTGTAATGTGAATGATGTGTGGTGAGCAGAGATCATCCAATCACGGTGCGCGATATGGTTAGGTGAGGTAAAATGGAAGATTCTGGCTTTTATGTGCGAGAGCAGATTTATGCTTGTGCGTAAGCATAAATCCGTCCAACCCCTCTTTTCTGCTCCTCCCCTGTATATCACATCTTTCCCCTCTCGCTCAATCTCGTTCATCACGAGACCCCCCTATATCCTTCGTGATTTAAGGCGCGCGCGTGTTTTTTCATCCGATCTCGTCTCCGTGATTTCTGGCAGTTGGCGCTACCGTCGCGTTTACAGATTCGTTTTTTACGTTATCTGTTCAAGAATCATTATATAACCTGTGTCAGATTCAAAAGACATGCCCGCGTGTTAAAATACGCACACAAAATGTATACATCATAAGTATTTCTAGTTATATTGTTGGTTTTTATTTATGAATTTTGTTATTAATTGGAATTTTCTCAAACTTTTATATAAATCGATCGCTATTTTTCATAACTTGTGCGCTCCACATTTTCGTTGGTTTGCTACTCAGTTTCATTTTCAATGCAATATCAATTTCTTCTCGTCGTGAGATTTTAACTCCCAGATTGATATGTAAACCTCCATTCACCGAAAAAATCCCAATATTTTATTAATTTCCCTTTCATTATTCCTTTATTCGATGTTCTCTGGATGCCAATGCATTTTGTTCGGTTATAGTACATTCGCATCGATATTTTGCTGATCATACTTACATCCAACGTGATTTACGTTTCTCTTTCACAACTTTCTTGACTCTTATGCACAACATTTGGGTCACGACTATCCGTATTGCGGCCAATGAAAGTTGTTTTGCCCAAATTTCTTAAGAATCAAGGTAAGGAGATCTATCACCTATTCTTCTATCAATTCTTCGGTTGTTTTGTGGCTTCTCCTGGAGATAACTTGAGAGATTTAAAACCGTATGTTTCACAATTATCTTCGATAGCGGGATCAAATATACGAAAAATCTTCTAATAAATAAAAGTGCATGTCTGTCTGTCTGTCTGTCTGTCTGTCTGTGTGTCTGTGGCAGCCATAACGCATCAGAGAATAAAGTTAGGAGCTTGAAATTTTGATAGCAGCTTCAGGTTGATCGTGGGAATTGCAGAATATAATTCAAATCGGCCCACGGGGTCGTGACTCCAGAGGTCACGGATCGGTCGGTGAAAATTTAAGTTTCTTGATGATATCTCAGCAAATATTGGACCGATTTTGATGAATCCTACACCAATATCAATGTTTTGATGATATACATTTCTGGCTGAAAATGGACAAAATCAGTCCACTGGATCGAAAGGTCTTAATGTAGTGGCCGGTTTAAATTTTGGTTTTTTGAGTATATCTCATTGTTAGCAAGGAATTGAAATAGGTTTAAAAATATAAAATTTTCATCAGTTATTTCTGTAAAACATAATTTTTGCATTTATGGCCTTATTGAAGTATAGAAATTTACTAACATTCCATATCTTACGTAAAAATTGTTGTTGAATTGTTGTTTAAATTGTTGTTTATTTCATTGAAATATTTGTTGTTTTTAATTGAATTATCTTCTAATCTAACATATAAAGGAGAATGTTTATAAGTTTGTTCGCTTTGAATGCTTTTAATACGAGATAGGGAGGGAGAGAGATGGATGGTAACGGAAGGGGGAGATGGAGAGAGGGAATTAGAGGGAAGGGTGGAGAGAGGGAGAGAGAGGGGGAGAGAGGGGGAAGGGGAAGAAGGGAAGGAGAGGGTGGAAGGGAGGGGGAGGGAGCTTATACGTTATTTTTCTTCCTTCATTCGTCTAATTCGGAAAATGTGGAGCGGTTTTCTTCATTTTAGCTTTATTCGACGGGTATAACTGTGTACTATCTTATACTTGCAATGCTTACATGTTACACGGTCGAAGTTTTAGATTCACTAAATCCGTTGAAATTCATCGGGCACTCCTGCTAATATGAAATAATTTAAACTAGTCTACCCGTTGTATCGTTAAATGCAATGTGGTTCTTACGGCGAAAGGAGATAATACATTAAGTTTTACAGGCAACATTTATTATTTATGAAATAAAATTAAAAATTAAAATTGTATTTCTGATATTAAAATTATAGAATCATGTTACAAAATCTCAATAAAAAGCTATCCATTTTTCTTCTCGTTTATTAACTTCACGGCATAAAATTCGATTTTTCATTTTCTGTCTTTCCCCCTCCCATTTGTCTTTTAGAAGCATTAAACTATTCTCAAATAGAATGTTTTCAGCCAAAATATTCCAGACCAGATGAAGTTCCAAAATTGAACAATGGAGCATTAATCGTTCTATTGCAAGTAATAAACGATCTCTATTTTTCTATTGAGAGAAATTAAAGTTTGATTATAATATACTGTGGATTGTCAGCGTTTCCTATAATAAGGCCCACTCACCACTTGATTATGACTCCGTAAAATGTCACGTTTATACCAATTAAGATATTCATTTGGGCGAATTTATTTCGCTGGAATTAATTTTGTACCACGGAATCTCAGTTCGAGTACTTTTACTGCTAAATCATTGACATTTGAGGTCGCATCGCGTGACGTCAGAATCTCTCATCATTTTCCACTCCCATTCCTTGTGAGCCGTGGGTGCGAGTTTGTTTGTCTCCTCTTTAAGGAGGATACGGAGGAGTTTTTTTTTGTTTTTTTAGAGGAATAGACTATAGGGAACGGTGGATGCGACTTGTAGAGATCTCGCGTATTCATGAATGGGCACAGATGGCGTCATCCTCTTGCGTTGAACCAACCAGACCCGCTTGATTAGACACGACCTCTTGTCTCTCTCTCTCTCTCTCTGATGACTCCTCTGTGTAATTGTCTGCACACTCGGAAACATGACGTCCAAAAACCCTTTGGAATTCCCAGCATGAGCGTATAACCTGCGCCGCGAACATTTGCAAAGGTATATTCGTCCGACGAACCCCAAGGGATAAAAATTAATCCGGGTTTTGGCGGTGAGGCAACATTTGACGAAAAAGGTTGACGGTGTGTACGACGGCGCTTTGAAGTTTTTCAGGGCCTTAAATTCTCCTTAGCATTTTTAACATACCCATCATTATTCGTGCACATCCGCAAAATATGTTTCGTTTGTCTTTTAGTTTTTAGTTGTCTTTTTTACTATGGTGTTCCATAGCAAGGGTTTTTATTAATATATCTATTTTTGCAGATGACATAACAATTAAGGCAGAAAAAAGAAAACAGAATGCTAATTTAATTCGCAACAAATGAATATTTTATGGAACACTGATATATAAAGCAATAATTTCACTTTAGCAATTTGATAATGTTTATCCACGGCGTTATAAATTTATTTTCGCTTGAAATGTTCAGTTTTAAGGACGTTAGTAAGTATTCAAGAGTGTCTCTCTAGCTTAAAGAAATTCTTTCACCGGAGTCAATTTTTATCACCAGTGAACGATTTATAATTTCTATTTAAATGATACATCGAACTTTAAAATAGTCAAAGTATCAAAAATTTCTATGACCTATGTTAACAGCAAAATTCCTGGCATACTGGACTTGGTTAGAGAATACCGTTATAAATTAATTAATTACGGTTTTTAAATTTCACCCTCAAATCGACTTAATTTATTTGATTTAGTAAATCATTTTAGATTCAAACATTATACTTAAAATAAATGTGCCAATATTTCACGAAATTTTATATTTCATCCCCTTTGATTTAATCATTAAATTGTAATTAAGATTAACCGTATCGTAATTAATAATTCATTCTGCACATAATTTATTTGAAAAATCAAATATTGCAATTCAGTTCAATATTTGACACAATGTTCTTACAGAATAGCCTTACCCCTAGTAAAAATAGCTATCTTTCTACGAGACAATGTGGCGACGTGAAACTATTTTATAAGATCTCCTGAGAATTATTTACGAATTTTAATGAAGTCGACATCGCAGCAGATGGCATACCTTAAAATTCATCAATCCACTCTCCACGTTTTACCTCGCCAATATTTACTCCAAAATAGAGGCGCTGTTTCTTAGCAGCGGGCCATAACCTGAGTGATGGAAGACTTGGATCGTAACACTTTATCGCCGATGAATAAGCCATTCCGCCGATCCTCTCTCTCATTTTCAAATCCACCCGTCAAATTTATCTCTCGTGCCTTCCATACCTCCGAAATTTCATGCTTTCCCCTCCTTTCTCCTACTTTCCCTCTCCCCTTTCTCTCTCACTCCCTCGACCGCGGTATCAACTCCTCTGCTTCCTAACCAAAAATATAAACTTCATCAAATTACCTGCAACCTTCAGTTCGGCCCACGCCCTTCCCTCCCAACTCAACAGGCTCGACCAATATTTCAGAGCCAGATGCGTTTTAATTTACGTTCCGAAGTGGTTTCCACCCACATTAAACTATTAGCGATCATTTGTTATGGCAGTCCTCGCTAAGAGTTTTAAGACTACATTATTTCGAGACCCGCCACTTCGGATCGTATAGGAGCACCACGGTAATTCAGCCACCACCTGCTATCCCAGAAAGTTACCGTGAGAGAAAGTCAATCAATTCATTAAAGAGGGTGAAAGAGTAGTTCTGCAAAATCTGTTGCCAGTTTACTTGAGAGACGAGGCAAACGTGGGTAAAATTATTGCATCTAAGCCGCAGTCCATATGTAGGCTATTAACTGATTCGGTTGGGGAATTAAACAGATTTGGCACAACTTCCGGCGTGATTTGGATTCTAGATTATAAGTAAAACAAAGTCTGAAAGTTATCGCATCGTGGGTAAAGCAAGAGAGCGTCCGCCACAGATTTGCAGTAACGTATGATAATTAGAAAGTGGCTTTATACTTGAAACAAAAGAATAAAAATCTAGAATTAAAGCAATTTCATTTTGAAAAGAAATCATTCAAATTTCCTTTATAGCTTATTGTTAGTATTTTTTACATTATTTTATTTTTAGATTTTAACAGGCGTATAATATTTAGTTGTTTAAATTAATCCCTTCATGTGAAATTTAATGAACGATGTCAGCTTTAAACTTGTGTGAACTAATATAAGAAACTTTTATAACTATAAAGCGGATGGAGAAAATGTTCTGCCCTTTGTCATATTATGATAAATGTCCATTCCAAATGCCTGATTTAAGACACCAAATACATAATTTAATTTTAAATGGCATTTTTAAGTAAACAAATACTATAAACGTAAATAACATAAATAATAACTAGGTTGATATTTTGAGATATTTCCTGTTTTTAATAGGTTTTCAACATCTAGAATTTTTAAATAAGGAAAATCCGAGTTCCGATTCCCTAGCTTTCTAAACGTGTTAATCATGGAAATATAAAACACGAGATATTACCATAAAGACTTTTTAGCTATATCATGCCAACACATGGCATCATGAAAAGTACACGTTCTGCGGGAATCTTTACCAAAATTATAGCTAACATTTGCTAGGGAAAATTTTAATTTATGGTAATGTATTTATGCTACTTTAAATGATATAAATAAACTTAGTTTTCAATACGCGCATTTTAACTTTAAAATGAAAAAATTTGGTATTTTATCCGATTGTAATTGATTTCAGTATTTTTTAATATGAGAATGCTATAATTAAAATGCAAATAAAGACAAAATGTGTGTAGTAAGCTCTTAGGCTAATTACGTGTGAACCATAAACAGGCTATAGTAATGGCTATAATAATGTTATTTGTTAACTTTTCGTTCTCATAATCAAAGTAGTTTTGATTAAAACCGACCCTTGTTTAAATTTTCTTATTTTTATTCAGTTTCCCTCACCCTTCTTCCTCTTCTCCCTTTTCGTCTTGGTTCCCGCTGGCATCCTCACCGCGCAATCTCATTCAGCCATTGCAATCTCACCTCTCGGGTATTACCGCGGCGGTGTGAAGATATCCGACCTTTCTAGAAATGAGTCCCTCATGAAAACAACGTGTTTATGGCCTGGCGCCTAACACACGTTCGTTTGCCTAGGCAGTAAGGGTCAGAGGTTTAAGGAGTGTTCTACGTGGCGCTTTTCCTCGTTATTCAGCGCGGAGTATCAAACGATAATATGAAGTGATTTAAATTTTCTTCAAACAACGAAAGTAAACGTTTCGACTGTGAGAACGGAAAGTTTAGGGAAAATCTGTATAATAAATTGAAAACCATACTATTATTTTGCGGTTGCGCACGTATATAACTGAAAATTATATTTATGTTTTTATTTCCACTGTTAAACTTATTCAATTACGGTAAAATCTAATGATTCTTTTAGATTATCAAAATATCATTCATTATAAGATAATATGTCTATTTCAAGTAATTCGTTGCTTTTAAATTTTCCTTAAATAACGATTTCTCTCAATCTTGTTCGATATTCAACAATATTTGTCATTTCTGGTAGCTGCTTGAAGTGCAGAATCTATGGCATTTTTTATTTTGGTGCTTTTAACGTTTTAATCGCTAACGGATAATTGATAAGAAAGAATTTTTCTACTAAGGCGGATATTGATGTTGCCTTCTTTAGTAAACTTCTTTACCTTAGAAATAATTCCATTTTAATGCAAACAAAAATAAGATGAATGAACATAATAGTTATAGAGCAGGGGTCGGCAACCAAAAGTGGCACGCGAGGTGGTTTTGTGTGGCACGCAAAAGAAAAAATAATATTTTGTACATTTATTATAAGTATGTTGTACATTTAAGGATCTTTGAAAATGTAGTGAACTAAAATTGTATTTAATAGTAATAGTAATTATTCACCTCTAAAGTTTGCTTATGTACAGCAATTTCTCGAATAACGCTTATGTGAGTTACGACTGAAGGTGTTTACTCAAAAAATATTTTAACAGTGACCGGGTTGAATTTAGTATGGTATGTCTCATAAAATTTCTAATACGGATGCATAAATATTGGGATGGCGTAAAGCGGTTGTCTGGCATAGCGGTTTGTTTCCGGTTGTTTACGCTGCGTTGAAGCATTATCCTAGCTACGTTTCATCAGCAATGCTGCTGGCTTCCTTTGACCTTAGGAAGCCTATAGCGCTGCCGGCGAAACGTACCTACGACAGTGCTTCAACGCAGCGTAATAATCGGAGAACAAAATCTGCTATCTATAAAATTACTTTTCTAACTCATCATAGGCCCAAAAATATTTCAATCGAGTTTTTTTGTTTAGAAGAAACGGTTTGTGCAATCCATCTTTTCTATGTAATTAATGTTTTCAAACCAATAAAAGAAAAAATCGGCCCTGGTAGACGGATGGTAAGAGTATCTGCCGACGGATACTAAGTTTGCGTATTCGAATCCCGCCTAGGACATGGATGTTTGTGTTCGTCAGGTCAGGACCTAAATAAAGACGGCTTATTAAAAGAAAAAATCTTATCTCAGCACCGCATCTGAAATTGATATTTGCGCTTCCATTTTGAACAAACATAACAATATGTTACCACAAATTTTAAAATGCAAAAAGTTGAGCAAAACGATAAGTTTAAACCGAGCTACTACGGTGTTTAAAAATCTTTATATTCAAGCAATTCATCTGGGTCCATTCTCAAAATTCTATGATAAAATATATTTTATTATCGCCGAAAAAATAACGTCGTAAAAATATTACTCCAGCTCGAACTGAACAAACATTTCTCAGTAAATCTGTGTTGCATTCATCATCATTTTTTCTCGAATCGAATACGTTATTCTATTCCGAGAGGAAAAAAAGATAAGACGAGTGGTTCTAATTCCACATTTTTAATATTCACTTCCATAGGCTGCGATGGCGGGGATTAAACCATGGATTCAACAAGACGCCTAACAGAGATACCAAAACCGTCACCTCATAGGTGATCGAAAGGTAGCGAGCATCGGGAGAGCTACTTGTTAAGGATTATTTTTTATTCTTTTTGCCTATCTCGGTGCGTCACACACACCTTCCCCCTTTCTCTTTTGTTTTCCCGTTCTCTTCACCTCCAACAGCTCCATATTTGCCATCGTTTTTATCTTTTTCTCAGACTCCACCTCTATCTCCTCCTCCTCCCTTTGCCCTTTATCGTTTCTCTCTCCCTTCTTCATCCTCCCCCTCCCTCCCCCCTCCGTCTTCCCCCCTCCGTCTTCCCCCCTCCGTCTTCCCCCCTCCGTCTTCCCCCCTCCCTCCCTCCCTCCCCTTCATCTCCTCCCCCTTTCCATCCCATCCTTTCTCGCATCCTCCCTCCGACTCCCTCCAGACTCGCCCGTCCTCTCTCTAATGAGGGAACACAACTCGTACTCCAACGGAAGGTTTTCTGGCTCCTCAATATCCTTGCACCCTCAACATCGTCGGCGCACCCAGCCAACAAACAAAACACTGCCACCCTCCCCTCCTCCAAACACGGACTCTCTCTCTCTCCCCTATCGCTCCTCCCTACGTCTCCCCCTCCACCTATTCTATCCCCTTCCACCCTCCCCTTCCGAACCCACTCGAAACAGCCCCTCGACACAGCCAAAGTGGCGCGTCGGAATGGGAGTTGGAGGAGAAGATGATGTTAGTGCAACCTCTAGGCGCACAGGGATAGAGGGAGGGAGATAGAGGTCGAGAGGTTGATTAAGGACTTTGGAGGGAGGTTGGGAGGGAGAGGATGGTAGTGGAGTGGCGTGCGGCAGTGGAATGATGCTATGAACATACCTTTATTGGATTAGAATTAAATAGGTATGAAAACAGCGTGAATGGTTTAAACAGTTAACTTTGTAACGAGCCGTGCCTTCCAAATAGCTTCAGCGCAGCGGATGAGATAGCATGCGAGCGTAAGGAGTCAACAGTTTACAAAAACACTCATAATATAATTAATTTTCCATTTAACTGGGTAATATTAAATTTTCTTTGCAATCTTCAAGACTAATATTGAATTTTCCTATGAAAAAACCATGTTGTATATTACTGTTGAAAAACTTAAATTCACCTATATATTTTTAGACACATTTTGTGGCTACTTAACGTAACTTCAGTAACAAATACCGTAATAGGATTAAATAGTAACTTTTGTTCGTCGCGAGAGAGAAATTTTTAAACTCCAATCTTCAAACGCTTGTTCATAAAATGAGGAATGTAATAATACTTTTCTCCTCTTGATTTTTCTTTACTCGTAATTTCAGAACAAAAAATAATCACGAGCTATCAGCTTCCCTAATTTCCAATGTGTAAATATTTATCCCGAAACATTGTATTTATTTCGAAGATTAATTAGAATTAGACTCAAAGAGCTTTGTGAAAGATAAAGAAGGACAGGATGAAAGGAGACGGAAATATGAAAACGACTGTCGAATGCGAAATTTGCAAAAAAACGAACGCAGAGACGCAAAGGAGAGAGTGATAGGGACAGACAGAAAGAGAGAAAGAATAATGGAAACTCGAGCGAAAAAAATCAAATCCTTTTCGTTTCGTCATTTCCCTTCTTTGGGGATTTTTTCAACAATTTTAACAAGCGGGCGTCGTTGCACGCACCCAACGCTTGGGTTTTTTTTGTTCCTGTTCGATAGCGTATCTCACAGCTTCCGTTCTTAATTAGAGACTCCGAGAGAAGGAGAAGAGGGGAGGGAGGGAGGTGCTGGGATAGAAGGAGGGGTTGGAGGAGAGAGTCCCCATCCTCGGTTAACCTCCTATCTTTCCTCCTCCCCTTTTCTCCAAGTCTTTCACTCGACCCCGCCATCTCTCACTCCCTCTGTACTCGCTCCCTCCCTCCACCCCTGCCGCCCCCTCCGCTCCTCCACATAACCTCCTCCTTACATGTCTCCCCGCCTCATATTCGTCTCTTTGCACGCTCTCCTATCCCCCCCTCTCCCCCCGACAACTCATAAACCCACCTTACACCCTCTTGCTCACCAACCTTTGCCGAACGATTCAATCTCTTTACTCAAAATATACCATTCCTCAGTATTGTACGCTCTCTCTCTATCTCTCTCTCTCTCCCCTTTTCCAAAACACCTCCTCTTCATTCCCTCCCCCCTCTTCGCCCTCTCCCTCCTCTTCCCCTCTCTCCCCCTCTTCCCTCACGCTCCACCTCTCCAACCGCGTTGAATGTCTTAAACTCCTCATTCCGCTCAGCTACTCTTTCTCCTCCTCTCTCTCTCTCTCTCTCTCTCTCTCTCATCCACACATAGCAACGCCCTCCTCTTTAGACTACCATCCCAGTATTAACGCTTCCCTCCCTCCTCCCCCCTCCAACCCCACTCCCCTCCTCTCCCTTCTTGCAGTGCCTCCCTCCCAATTCCATCGATCCTCTCTCTCTCCTCCCTCCCCCACTCCCCCTCTTCCTTCCTCCACTCTCCCTCCCTCTCCACGACACCTGACATTCTTCTCCAACCTCCTCCCTTCAGACCTCATTTTCATCCCCGTTTCCTGAGTATCAAAAAGAAAGCATTATATAGGTTCAAAAGACTTAAGTTTTTTCCGAGTGCAAGAGTGTAGTAGACGTAATTTTAAATTCACATCCCTGCTAGAGAAATGCTAGTTTCGTAGTTTTATTTTCACTATAATTACTGAACAAAATTTTCATTCGGTTTTTTTCAGTTTTGTTCATTAATATACCCTGATAAATTATAAATCTAATTTATTCCATATTATTGCTGTTAAATGAAACAAAATAATATTTTGAAAACAAAACGATGAATTATTTTTGTAAATTACTATTAGGCGAGTAAAATCGCTGTCGCTTTCATGGAAAACATGAATTTCATTGAGAAGTTTCTAATCTGAATATAGTGAGAGTTATTTGATAATAATGTAAAAAAATTGTACTTATTTGTTTTTACTCTATGGAAATATTTGTGTCTCCCTGCCATTCTAAGTTTTAACATAATAACGGTTTTGTGAGATGAAATATCTACTATACGACTATGGCCTAACTGATCTAATTAATGAAATCCTGGCTGTTAGTTTATCAAGGAAATTAAATATATAATTCACAAAAATAAAAACAATGCCCATTAACAAAAAGCTTTTATCACTTTGACTCGTGGAGTTTTGCGAAAATCTTTCTTAATTGCTGCGAGCACTTTCCTTCTAAAATTTCTCTCTTCATGTTAGCAGTGGAAGCGTTTAAAATAAAATTTCAGTATACATAATACTTCCTTTTTCGGTATTCTCGAGCATAAACTTAACGACCGCAGAGTCGTCGACACATTCCATCGAGGAACGAAAGGCTAGTTGAAGAATTCAACGAGTACTTGGAGACAATACTAAGCATTTCTCTCGCTGAAGAAGTTTTTTTAAAACTGGCTTGTTTTGAAGGTGTAATAATTGCAAGGTGAGGCAAATTTGCAGTTAATCTTCATCCGCAAGAAAATTTTTGAGTGATCTCAACCTTCAAAAACGTCTTTCATAACATATTTAAATTCACAGTGCGACTTGGATAGGAGTAAAAAAATAAGAATTTTTGTTGTTGGGAACAAAAAACGCATAAAAATTTACGAAAAGTCCCTGAATATAAACATGTTCAAACGTGCTATTTATTCATGTTTCCATTTGAGGTTATCAAAGAAAAACTATAAAGAGAATCCTTTATTCTCCTTCGATTCGCGCGACGCACAGGAAAGAAAACGTTTAATTTTTAATTGTATCGTATAAATAAAAAATACATAAAACTTTATTTTGTTGCGCTTTTGGATAAATTAAAATGTATTTTACTAAAAAGTAAATAAATTGATATTGTATATTACGTTAGCCGTCCAACTATAAAAAAATTTCTTTTAAACGTTGAAATAGTAATTGCCATAAGAAAATTAGCGTTTCATTTGTGGACCACCCAATCATTCAAAGAAGTTTTTAAATTCATTACATTTATAATTACGTTATATATTATCCCTTGGCATACCGCGTCAACTATTTCAACTTATTTCTGCTTAAGACTTTTTCTCTTGGGAAAAACGTCTCTCTTTACCGTATTTTACCGCAGAGAAGGGCAAAAGATGTAGCTAGATATTCATAAAATGTAAGCTAGCATTATTTCACCTCTGTGGGCGAAGAGTAAGATGCCTGTAAATTCATTATCGTTTTATCTTTGAATAACATTTCCCGGGATGATTTTTTAAATCAAGTGTCATACTTCAAGAAAGCGGAATAAGTAAAATTTTTATTGCAACCTTTTAAAAGTATTTAAACGTTTATCCAAAGAGCGCTACAATATTAACGTAATATATTTGAAAATAGAGATTCTTTTTAAAAGACTGTCTTTGTGCCTAGTTTAATAAATTTTATTACCGCTATCCTGTATAATCATAACTCTTCTAATCTCCTTAAATGTATCCGCTGTTTCTCAATTTACCCAGTTGTGGGCATCCTCCTCCTCGAAGTCCCAGCGTAAAGAACCCTAACACACTTCGATTTTTATAATCATGTCACACTGGGTTCCAACAATAGAAAGCGTTCTTATTCTGAGAAACTTAAGGCTATATTTGTCTCAAACACGTGCAAATATTTGGGCGCGCGTTACTAATTTCGCTATCCACTATTTATAACTTTCACGTGCAGCCACATTGCATTAAAACCACCTTAATGTTCAATATGTCGGATATCGCTAAGTATTTATTATATTTGCACGTTTTCAACGACATTATATTGAATTTTAATTCCTGCATTTATATCCCAGTTATCTTATATTGGATTATTTTAATTTAAAATTTAATTCCTATACACCTAATGGCAGGACATGTGCATCTTTAATACAAAGTTAAGAAGATAGGTTTGGGAGTTCGTGCGAGCCAGGATTTTCAAAATTGTCAGTATAAATTAAATAACTGGTATAATAGAGTAATAATTTCCAATAATTCATCCATTTAAAGTTTCACCATGCTATTTAAATCGCGACTTTTATTTGTCACTTAGTCCACGTATTATTCAAGTGTCTCATTTTTTTTCCTTATATGAGCTACCCAAGTATATTATTTGGCAACTAGTGTAAGTGCCCGTTGAATTTAAAGCGGATTTAATTAATATACTTTCGCTGCCAATCCTAAGGCGTATGCGAGACGCACAAAAACATTTTAGTTTACGAAAAACTGAAAATCACCTATAAGGAATACTTTTTCACTTAACTTTTCTTAACAATTTACCAAATTCCCTTGTAGACAATCCGTTTCCAAGCGTATTAAATTCAGATATTACGATAATTTTCTTTCCTATCACATCACTTTCGCCAAATCCAGCTTCATTTCTAGCCGTGTAAAATTTTGTCAGATCTTCATTAAGTCAAACAACATATACAAATTCGGGAGTACCTAAAAATCCTTTAGAATTGATTTGGTTTTACCAGTTTTTCGATCCTGTCTGACTGATGTTTTTCGTTTATTTTTCTGTCTCCAGGAAAGTGTGGCGAGAATCGTTCTCTTGGCAATGGACAGGTCGCTACGCGGGGGAAATAACAACGTGGGACTTGGTTCCAGGGGACACCAACTCCACTCCCTACAGCACCACGCCACCGGTGATTCGGGAGCCACCTACGACATGGTCGCCAAGGAGGGGAATCAAAACAACGCAGGCGAGTAAACTATTTTTGTTCAAAATCCATTGGGAGATAAAATCCACACATCACCCGCAAGTTTGCTTACGATGAAATGCAGTACGATGCAGGTGCATAATGCGTTACTTCAGGAGTTTTTCATCCCGCGTGTGACATCCAACCAAAATGAAAAATCTGTTGTGGCCAACACATGACTTTCTCCATATTTGGGGTATAGATATTTAAATTATTATGTATAGCATTATGAGGCAAAATTATTATTTCGTATCCTTAAAGAATACAGTCGTCCTTATTGCCGTAAATTACGTATATTTTGAATGTTTACAGAATTCACCGCTACATGGTGGTGGCGCTTTATACTGGAAATTAAGAAAAAGTTTAATATCTCCGAAATGGATGGTTCTATGAAAATTTGTTTCAAACAAAACCTGGAAGAAATATTATTCTCTACAACTTTGGTCCTTACGAAGATTACCAATTACGACGTTTTAAGGAGATATTTGACGGAAACCGAAAAAAACCGATTATTTATAAATAATTTCTAAACAATAACTGCTATGGAAAATTGTTTCAAATGAAAGTTGTAGGAAATTACATACTCTATAACATTTTTATGGAATTGTATATACAATAATGATGTTTTAACGGAAGAATATTGCAAAAACCGAATTGGGTTTCGAATAAACCTCGACTTCCGGTTAACCGTTATTGTCCAAAAACTAATCATTCTTTGTACTCATGCTGAAGTGTTATATATGAATTTTGGTAACGATAATCGAGTGGATCAAGGACTTTCTTAATGAGCGTGAACAAATAGTAGTTATAGATGGATTTAAATCAGATTCAGTCAGCGTAGCCTCAGGCGTTCCACAGGGAAGTGTAATCGGCCCCCTATTATTCCTTTTATATATAAACGACTTAGATAAGGTTATTAAAAGTAAAATCAAGTTATTCACGGATTATACAGTAGTTTACAGAGAGATTAAAAGTCCTAATGATCAATTATTACGTTCTGACGACTTAATCAGTTCTTTCTGTTACATATGAAATTTGGTAACGGAATGGCAAGTACTTTTTGAGTTAGAGCGCCCACAACCACATACACACGCGCACACATCCACACACACACACATACATATGCATCATTCCGAAAATAGTCTAAACGTGTTCTGGGGACATCAAAACGTGTATTTCCGTTGAAATCTCGAAGTCGATTGTTTTCATGAACACAATACTTTCCTATTACTACATATGGAGAAAGTGAAAATGGAAATAATATAAACGAATCAAATACTATCGGTACGATCAATTAGTCGCTGTATTTAATAGATTGTTCGTACTTATCCCTCGTTAGCTTTTAATTCTGCTCGAATCTCTGCCCCTAAGGAAAACGGGCCTCAAATTTAGCCTCGCTAAAGTTCGGCAACATTTATTTCGTCACTTATGAGAAGTACCTTTACAACACTGCACAACAATGTAGAAATAAAACAATATGGTAATTAAGTCCCTCTCTTTCTCTCCATCTGCCCCTTCCACCCTTACTCGCCTCTCCTGTATTCCATTTTCCTTTATCCCAATCCTAATCGATGTAAGTCATTTCATGAGTTCGGCAACAATTTGGTTTGCTCTAGGCAATATAAAGATGATCTTCTAAACAGAATACTCTTGTTTTCGAATTCAAAACATATTTTTGGACCGATTCAAATTGTATATCAAAATTGAGGGTAATAAACTGAATTTTTATTCAAATTTGAAACCAGGCTCAACTTCTTGGAATTTAGTAACAATTAAAACAATTAAAAACTATGTGTCTTCCACAAAAAGGTTTTAATAAAACACGATATTTCGATACGACCGTGGCATCACCCGCTACGAAAATGAGATAGAGAAAGTAAGAAAAGGAATTCGAGGGAATTTTTGACCAAACTTGCATTTGGTTATGTGATTGTAGACGTGAACTCTCTTTCTAGAACTATTTTGCTGGGTTTTCCTTTCATACACGTAATTAGGTAAATTTGTAGGCTGAGTAACCTCAGGCACCGGCAAATTTTAAAACTCCCAATAAATTATTTTAAGGTAAAACAAATTCTAATTGAACGATTATGGCAAGTTGACTGAATGACACTATTTTGTCGAATAACATTGATTTATCTACATTTTACAAAAAATAGCAAGTTCTTAAACGGAAAATTAATTAAATCAAATGGGATTTTGTGCAATTTGCTTTTCCCATTTACGGGAGATCGAGCTATTCAATTCGGTGCAACTAGGACAAAGCAAATGTGCTGCCCTAATTTCATTATACACTTCTAAGAAAAATTTCAAGATTAACTAAAGTTAATAATTTTAAATTTTTAAGGCAGAATTGTATTTTTCGAGGAGTCTATATACTGTAGAAATGACATGATATTAAAAAAATGTGAGTTTCAGAAGAATGAGAAACTCTTCTATAGCACAAGTTATCTTTTTAAAATTTTGCTTCTCCAAGCTGAAGTTTCGTAAAGGAATTTCATCCTTAGTATTATCCTTATCAAATCTCAGGACTCCAACGACCAAGAATTGCTTCTTATATCGTTTAAATTCAAATGATATTGCTTAGTTTTAATAGGTTGACTAAGGCGGAAATCTTTTCTGAGCTTCAAAAGCGGAATCCAAAATATTCACCGTAAAGCATTTCCATTATTCGATTTAATCTAATCTAGTTTAAATGTCCACCTCGAAGATGTTTTTTTTAAAATGCGTGGCACTTCCAAGGCGTGACAATAATTCAAAGAATATGTAGATTTATTAATAAAACATACAAATTCGGTCATTTTGAATAATGTGTTTGGAATTTTAATATAAAAAAATCTGATGTGGCCAACACATGACTTTCTCCATACTTGGGGTATAGATTTTTAAATTATTATGAATAGCATTATGAGGCAAAATTATTATTTCGTATCGTAAAAGAATACAGTCGTCCTTATTGCCGTATATTAAATTTTGATAATGTGTACAGAATTCACCGCTACATGGTGGCGGCGCTGTATACTGGAAATTACGAAAATGCTAAATATCTCCGAAATGAATGGTTCTACGAAACTTTGTTTGAAACACAACTTGGTCCTCACGAAGATTACTAATAACGACGTTTTTAAAGAGATATTTCACGGAAACCGAAAATCCGGTTATTTATAAATAACTCCTAAACAATAACCTACAGAAAAATGTTTCAAATAAAGATTGTTGGAAAGTACATTCTCTATAACTTTTGCATAGAATTGTATATATAATAATGATGCTTTAACGAAGAAATATCGCAAAAACCGAATCGGGTTCGAATAAACCTCGACTTCTGTTTAACCGTAATTGTCCAAAAACTAATCAGTTCTTTGTGCTCATGCTAAAGTGTTATATATGAAGTTTGGTAACGATATGGCTCGTACTTTTTGAGTTAGAGCGCCCACAATCACATACACACGCGCGCGCGCACACACACACACACACAGACATCATTCCGAAAATAGTCTAGGGACCTCAAAACGTGTATTTCCATTGAAATCTCGAAGTCGATTTTTTTCGTGAACACAATACTTTCCCATTACTACGTACGGAGAAAGTAAAAACCAATGGTAATTGATTCGAAAAATTGTTAAATAATCTTATTTCATTGGTGGAGATTATTCACTTTTGGTAAATCATTCTATGAATTAATATCGATATATATTTTTAGATATTTTTATCTTGAATCGAGTTCGCACATTAAAAATTTGGACTCCGATGGATCCGCGATCGTTTCTTTGCTATTGTATTTAGATTTTCATACATTTGGCGTATTACATATATCTGCAGACATCTTTAAGTGTTTTTCTCAGTAGATTGCTTATATTTTAACGGATGGGAAGTTTTTTTTTACGCAAAACGAACTTCATGTGGTTTTTCTTCAGCTTCAGAATTTATTAATTTCTCGCAAGATAGCCAATTAAATACGAAATAAACAATCTCCCGGATTCAACAATTTCTCACGATATGCGCTTCTGAGGCATTTTTATTTATCTTCAGTGTTTCAACACACCGGGATATATAACGCTGGGGAATATCTTCCTGCGGCCATGAGACTACGAATACGGGTGTGGGAGGAAAAGGAGGGAGGGAAGGGAACGGATTGATAGGGGAAGGGAGGCGGTAGGGTAAGAAAGGTCTAAAGATTTCGCTGAGTTTCTTCGGAGGGGAAGAAAATCCAGCAGCTCCTATGGACCAGAGAGGATTAAGAAAGTCTAAGGGCTCTCGCAGAAAGAAAGTAAATTTCTTGCGGACTTCAGCACTGTGTCAGTCCGAGAATCTCCGATGGGATCACAAAACCGTTTATACCTTCTCCCCCCCCCCCTCCCTCTCTTATCCCTTCTCCCTCCTTCTTATCTACTCGTTTTCTGCCTCTCTCTCTCATTCTAGATCGGCACTTCTTATCACCGGCGGAAAAATATCCATCCAAGTCCTTTCCTTTCTTTCGTTTTTATAATTTTTCGTCGAAAGCATTTTTTCATATAGAAATCTCAAAAAAAAATAAACAGAGCTTCCCCTGGTCCGTTTTGAGATACGTTTGGATTTTGTTCTGTTTTTTTCTTGTCGAGGAAGATGTCCTTTTTACCTTTCTAGAATGAAGAAAAGGGATGATACCGAAGCTTTTGGGATCCCTTTTTAGGATATTACTCCTAGCAAAAAAATACTATATGCGTGTCTCTAGCTGTCCATCCGACTAAAGTCTGCTGGCGGCTGCTTTCTTATAAAAAGAAATACTGCCGCTATTCAACGAGTATTCTTCGTTCAGGATAAATATTGAAGGAAATGCGAGTTTTCGCTTAAATTTTTGCCATTGGTGCAACATTACCTCTGATTGAAATCCTTGTCCGCCATTTTATCGAATTCGGATAGATTTTTTTCTGCAACCTCCTTTAATTTTTCACGATTCCTTTACCAGGTGAAATAGACTTTAATTTTATCTTTGAGAATGATATGTAAAAAATATAATATAAATTATTTTCTATGTATTCATCCTGATATTTATTGCTACGTCTTTCGGTTACTTTTTTATTGCATATCGTTCAGTCATCAGATTCATCAGACCTGCTGATAATTTACCACTTTCGATAACTTCCTTACCCCTTCTTATGAGTTAAATGAGTTAAAAGCCTCTATGATACATTTTTATAGGGCCATCAAAGGTTTGTTTTTTTTTAATTTTGATGTTTCTACTGTAAAGATAAATCTTCGTATAAATACACAGAATTGTTCGTTGACTTAATATCTGCTTTTCGTATAAGCCTATAACAGATTTTTTGCATTGTACGTGGTTTTTCCTGAAACGTAATTCTTTTGCCAACATGATACCAAGGACAAATTAGATTGATAATTTAATGGGCCAATAAGGATAGAGCCCAATGATTGTTAAACGCATTTGTCCAAAGCAGAATTCATACCTTTGGCGTTAATGTAAACGGCTAATTATTTAAAGCGTATATACCAGGGATACTCAAAAGCAATCAAATTCGAACGAAGAAAATGGATACAAAAACTAACAAAACAGTTTCATTATTTTATTCCTAAAAATCACCGAATATAACGATCAAATCTGCAGTTACCATCGTTACTTGAACTTTCTTATTTGCCTGTTTAAACAATAGGCCAAGATCCTTTTCTTCTCACATACTTAGCATATCACGTCTGATTCATGAGGGTTCATTACATCCATTCTCCTTTCCGTGGCATTCCTCTCATTCCAGACATCTCCCGAGAGATTTACTTGCACAATCCTTTTTAAGTTCCTATGTTATATCAGCTCTTTCGAAGAAATTTCCTTGCAGCCGACTCCTTCAAAAATATTCCTTCTCTCCTCCTCACTGCTCTCGGTTTCATTAGCAGCCATGCATCACCGCCCACACTTTGCTCCGTCTCCGCCCTCCTCCAATTCCCTCAAAAAAAAAACCCTCTTCGCCATTCCGGACCACCCTAAAAATCCTGATTCTCGCTTTTTTTCATATCGGACTGGAAAAAAAGAGGACTCCCACTTTTCTCCAACTCTTGCAGTTTTTATTCAACCTCCAACTCATCTCCCAAAGAACCTCTTTTTTCGCTTACTTTTAATTCTTTACTCCGCTCCTCTTCCTATCTCTCTTTCTCCCGAGCGACCAACCAACGCGTTTCTCAGCTTAAATCGTCCTTCCCGAACCAACGTCCTTTATATTTAACCACGCAATAATCCCAAGGAATGAAGCCTCTCTGCTCTTCCTCCTCTTCCTTTCCTCTCTCCTCACCCTCATCCCCTCGCATAACCTCACGGCCATTCTTTCATCCCTCTCTTCGCTAACCCCTTTCATCCTCCTTCGAATTCTCTCCGACTTCTTCAAATGAATTTCTCCTCATTTTATATACTTCTGCTTCCACCTTTCCAACCCCTGTGATTTCTCTACTCCTTTCACAGACCGTACTTCTTCCTCGCATTATTCCCTTCATTTTTCTCCACACACCCCCCCCCCCCTCCCCCGCACTTCCCTCCTTCCATCTCTCTTCATCTTCTGAGAAGCATATCAACGCACCAATTTACCATATTTCTTTCTCTCTCTACTTATATATCCCAACGCCATTTCCCTTTGAGCTTTCCGTATCTCGTGTCTGGACACCCTATATATATATATATATATATATATATATACTAGCTGAAAGTACGCGTCGTTGATCGGGAACACGTCTCACAACCTAGACTACACTCCCTTCTCCCGATCTCGTTTTTTGTCGATATCTCAGTAACTGTTCGTCCTATCAAAAATTTATACAGAAAAAAAACGCCCAAAATCTAATTTTCAACAACTTTTGTTATGTGCATTTTTGCTTTAAAAGCAATGGTAAGCGAGATTTTGTGAATTTTATGGTTGGCGCCCCCCCACAACCCCCCTTCCAGTCAAGAATTTCCGGATACCATACACCCTAGATTCTAATTGTAAGTTGAGCTGACCTAAAGATAGGTTCCAAGTTTCATGAAAATCCGACTCCGTTTTGGCGTGATGATGGAACAAACAGACAGACAGATAAACAGACAGACAAACAAAGAGACACCAAGTCTGTAAATTGCTGTATTCATCGCCATTTCACACGAAATGCACTATAAAAGTGAAATTCTGAGAAAAAACTAATGTACAGACAGACATCAGAATTATATATATATATATTTTTTTTTTTCCCACCCCTTTTCTTTTTAACCCGCCATGCCCAAAATCTTTCCCCTTCCCTTACCTCTTCCGAACCGCATTACGCCCTCTACATTACCTTCTCATTAACGTCGCTCCTTATGTTTTTTCGCCCTTACTTTCCGTCCTTCTTGCCAGACAGCTTCTTCGTCTCTCTTTCCTCGCAACCTCCACCCCCTTTCGAATTTTTCTCACCCTCCCGATATAACCTTTCAGCCCTCCGGCTCCCCCAACCCCTTAACTCTCTCTCTCTCTCTCTCTCTCTCCCTCTTCCCCTTCCTTCCTTCCTCCTATTTTCTTAGCTCTTCCTTCCCCGCCTCCCGCTCCCCCGGGAGACTCGGCGATGATTTCTCTAGAGATGCGTTAAATCCCTCCTACTTTTAGCCTTGATAAGGACTGCCCTGAGAAATGAAGATAATGCGAGTGGGGGAGAAGGAGAGGCGGAAGGGATGGGTGGGATGGGGTTACTCTGAAGTGAAGGGTGAGTTTTTTTTCCTGGGGGATGGTTGGGTAGAGGGTAGCAAAAGGGGGTGAAACGGCGGTTTTTTCCTTCTCTCTCTCTCTCTCTCTTTCTGGCCACTGAAATGAAATGGGAGTTAAGAACGACTGGGCGTACGAGGGAGAAAGGGTAAAAATGAATATTTACGAAAAAGAATGAAATCAATCGTGATCTCCTCCCAGAATGCTTTTTTGGTGACTTATCTCCGAGGAATCCCGAATTTTTTTATGATATCTCTTTTCGGCTTTGGTGGCATTTTCTTACTGATATATATATATATTACAAAATGAGAAAATTCTTGGCATTATCTTTTGAAACCGGCTTATTACGAAAAGTAATTTTGTATGGGGTTTTAGAAATGGCTTTGAACGTTATTCAAATGAATACATTTCCATAAGTTCAATATCAATGACTGCCTCTCTTATAATTACTTCGTTGTCGTCAGTAAAAAATGAAAAAAGAATCGTGCCATCTTTTTTTCGCGAAATGGAATTCTATTACTGAAATAGGTGGCTTGTTCTATTATGCTGAGACATCATTTTCTTATAAATTTTAATCACGCGTAAAATAAATTGAGAAATATGGTCTCATAAGAACTGCTCCATCTTTTTAAATCGAGGAACGATTTTATTCAGGTTAAATGCAGATTAACTTTAAATTATTATGAGGTCAACTTCAGGATTGATTCCATCAGCATCAAAGTTCACCTCTTTTCTGAGAAATACATGATAGTTTTAATTTTTCTATATTATAATCTACGAGGACTTACCTCTCGATTCAAAAACAAGTTATTTCTTTGTGAATTATTTTGAGATTAACTTTTTTCTATATTTACTTTTTGTTGAATATCACTTGAGTTGTAGCTACGCGCGTCCTTAGTACAGAAGTAATAATGTTTCAGAAAATTAAATATGTACTAGTTTTTCTGAAAATGAAAATGATAAATGCGGCTTAATTTGCGTTCTTAAAAATAAGAAAAATATTTTATTTGATTTCAGCAATAGGTATTAGAATAAGGTTGATTTGTTAAAACTTGCATGTTTTTATAAAAATGCAAATTATTTAAGTGTACTGATGTTGTAGATAAACACTATATTATAATTACTATAATTAATAAGAATGTTCTATCATTTCACAAGGTTAATTAACATTCATTCTTTGTTAGCCAAGTCAACAGTCAGCGAAGCTATTAATATTTTCACTTGGGCTTCATGAAATTACATTTCTAGCATTTCTATGCATTCGGGACTTGATTCTTCCGAACTTAAATCCTTAAATCCTCTTCAATCCATTTCTCTGCGTCTTCGTTTCCCTTTCAAAGTCCTCCTAGGAATTCACCTTAACTCTGCCCATCATCCCATTGTTTTCCCACTTCCCAATTTCTCCTTGTTTCTCATTCCTTCCCCGATAATTCCGCGCCTCTTTTCTTGCGAGGGTTTCCACTTTTGCCGCAGCTAACTCTTTCGCCGGCTCATTAATTTTTTTCATTCTCACGACTCATTATATTCGCCACAAGGGAAAGTTTTTTTTAATTTCCTCTTTTCTTCTGACGCTCGGAATAAATATGCTTTTATACCGAGACAAAAATCATTCTTAAAACAAAGGATAAAATCACAGAGTATTAATATTTTTCGTAGAGAATCGACGAATAATATTTTCCAGAATATCAGACCAACTACGACTAATGAGAGACAGTTTTTCTCTCTTAAAACTTTTATGAAATTGTTTGACCTTATGATATCACTTTTCATAGTGAATTCTTTCTTATTTTGAGCCTTGCAAACATATGCATAAAAAAATACATTGTCGAGCCTGATACGTGTACAAAAATTTTGAGATGCGCAAGCTTATGTTAGTAATATTTAACTTATTCTTTTTATTTATGAATAAAAGGGTGAAAAAATATTTACTTCGACTCATCGATAATTCGACCTAAGAGGTTCGATTTCGCGAGGTTCGACAACGCTTGTCCCGATTTCTTATCTTACGCGATATTCTCTTTCCTTGCTCCTTTTTATCATTACTATTCCGGTCATACCATTGCCATGTATGTCGCAATTATTTACGATCTGATGATGGTGAAGATTGCTGGTTGTACAACAACAAATCTTCCTGTTCTCCTTCTTCGCATTTCTTTTTCCATTCTCCCCATCATCGTTCCTTTTCCTCCCAACTCCAACGCTTTATCTCATAATCCCTCCCTTCATCCCTTCCGTATTATATTCCCTTATCCTTTCTCATTTTCTCCATCCCTTATTTTCTCTCCACTCTCTCCATATTCCTTGGTCTTCTTGCTCAACCTCGCTGCGTTCCCATCTCCTCGAGGCCCTATTTACGTCCCCATTTGGGGCCCATCCCTCACTCGTAAATATCCGACTCAAAACTTGGACCATTTATTTCATAGGCGCGGGTGTGCGTGTCTGCAGTGGGTGGGTTTCAATGCCCGGGAGCCATCCAGCAGACGTTGCCTCTCTCTCTCTCTCTCTCTCTCTCTCTCCTTGGCTAACCTTTGCTTATCGCCAAGTCTTCGACTTCAGTGAAATTATTAGGCAAAAGATAAATGTCTTTAGGGGAAGTTATTTTTGTAAGATGCCGTGTCGTGAAACCAGATACTCTCAGTTGGAAAACATTTTAATTTTGGAACTCGCGTACTAAAGATAAAATCTTAAAATCCACAAATTATTATCTGCTCAATTATGGAATTCGGTTGATGATAATGACAATTCAAACAGTTATTACGAGTTAAAGAATTATCAATTTTGTCTTACGGCTAATGTCAAATTTATAAATTTACCAAAACTTTTTATTTTTCGATTGAAGCAATATACCTCATAGATTAAACATAGTGAGAAAGTCATCGTTAATCCGCTGCCATTAAAATCAGCCAATCCGAGAAAATTAGTGTAGTATGCGTATGTTTTGAATTCACTTCTATCTCAGATAGTACTCTTTCTCAAATATGCCGGCTTTGGTAGAAGGGTGGTTAGAGTATCTACCACAGAATACTAAGGTCCTGGGTTCGAATCCTGCCATGGCCATGGATGTTTGTGCCCATCTTAATGGGTTGTATGTAAGAATGGACTGTATAGTCTAAATATCGCCCTCGAAAATAAAGTCGAATTAAATAAATATATGTACCTATATTTTTCAAAAACTCGAACTCTTGATTCATTTATTATTTTTAAATTTGGGAAAAAGAAGTTATTTTGTGGAAAACCTGAATCAGTTTTTATAGGTATGTGTTTAAATAATCATAAATGCCGCTTCCTATTCCTCTTGAGAGAATCCACTGGAAATGTTTCTTATCTTCAATAAATCATCCTAATTATCTGCTTTCTATCTCCAAGAGACCTTACCTTGTGAATGGAAACTTATCCAATAAAGTTAACTGCAGTGTTTGTGAGAGAATGCAGCATTATAGACTCAAAAACTATCCAAAATGCCTATTTTCGTGCTAATCTTTGGCACAAATTATACGATGTGTGAATACGTTTCAGAGGCCAAAAAAATACAATTACTTTTGACTTAACCTTAAACAATTGTTCCTGCGGTGGGAATCTTAAGATATGATTATAACAAGCATTTGTTAAAGATATTAGGTTATTGTTATATGTTAAAATGTCATATTCGTGGGATTTTATGGGAGAAATATTTCGTAAAAGCGTTTGTTTTCGCTTTCGAACTACAATCGATAATGATGTGTGTTCTTTCAAAAGTCTATATTATTCTATTTTTGTAATTTGTCACAAAAACCAAGTGTAATATTTTATACCCTGACAAACTTTATATGCACTATAGATCGAGGAAGGAAATGAAGATTTCCGCTTCGCAAAGACAGAAAACGTGAGTATAACGCAAATGTTATCAAATATATTATTTTCAGTAAATTTAAGCTTTAAATTTTGCTTCTCTGATGATGGGTGTGTACTTTCTGACGAATGTCTCGCCTTGGCTAGTCCACTCACACACATGCAAAATGTCTTTTTCCTATATTATCAGCTTAGGTCGAATTCTCTCTTGCAGATAAACTATATATTTCTTTTGTTTGTGGATGCCACGTTCTTTTGGGACGTGAACCCCCACAGGCATGTTTACGATGCGTGCGTAATAGCTTCTTTGATGTGAGATACGAAACTAAACATCGTACGATTAATCACATCACATAATCGAACTTCGTTTAATTGGAGGGCAATAAATCCCTATGAGAGCAAATATCGAGGTCTTGTGCCCTTTAACCTCACGAACGCCCCTCCCCTCGAACACGTGTCTGCCCGAATCGGAGTAACCATCCCGATGCGATGCGGAGCCCCCCAACTCTCTCATACGCGCTGCTGATTGTCTCCAACACGTGAGGACAACCCTTGACCCATACCGCCACCTACCGCCTCCTAAGTAACCCAACAATCACCCATCCCCTCCTTCCCTTCCCTGTGTACATTTGAGGGCCATCACGGCCCTCCTGTGTACTCTCAAGTAACTGGCTCTCAGACTATCTCTCTCCCCCTCTCCGTTTGCATCTCCCCTCCACTCTGATTCCGCCCCCTTCTCAGCAAATAACTCGACCCCCTTTCCTTGCCTCAGAACCAATCGCCCCATCACTGAACGCTGTTTCCAAGGCAAACTGACTGTCAGGCAGGAAGTTCAGGGGGAGCTGTCTTCTACTAAACACGAGAACACATGAAATTGTCAACCCCAAACACGTATGCAATATAGGTGTGTGTGTGCGTATATATATACACACACTGGACATCATAGAATACGCCATACGATTCTGAATACTATCATTTAAGTGTGGACTGTATCTGATAACGTGCATCATTTCTTATGGTTGAAAATGATTGATAGTAATTAATATGAGGGTCCATAGATATGAAAGATTTTTTTGAATTTGTCCGTAATAACGTAAGGAGCTATCATTTCAATCTCTTCCTTAAAATTTATCCACTAACACGTTTTTATTGTGAAGTATTTCCTCAACGCTGTTCTTTCTATCGAATGGATTGTGGAATTACGTGCAAATATCGCGAATACATATACCACTGCATCGGTTTATTAACGCCACTTAATCTATTCATCTGCAAGAAACATATGTATTGTCGATTACAGCAAATTCATACAGACATTAGATATCAATGGTCGCACAATACAAAATCGTCGACCATAAAACTAAAAATATTGCATGTTTTTTTAAATTATGTGCATCGATAAAATTTGCGTTTTACTCGCTAAATATTTATTATATTTTGCTAAGAATTACTCTCAACTTATTTTCTAAACTTCAATAAATTTGAATGTATTACAGTATCTTAAAAGAGGAAAATAACAGTTCCTTTGTCATTAAAAATTTGTTCTCCGACATTTCTTCTTCAGTTATTACACTCCAATGCTCGATATCTATCTGTCAAGGTACAAACTTCGTGTCAGAATGTCGCCGAAGTGAGGCATTGTTCGAAGTCACGGGAGGCTGTGTACGAAACTTGAGTGATTTGTCGGCGTAATTTTTTTTAATTACCTATAAAACCAAAGGTCTATTAGTTTTGTTTTATTATTGCCGTAACATACTATCAATGTCTTTGAAAATGTTATGGATGGATATTAATTGCATTCACGCTCACTGAATATAGTGTAAAAGTAATGGCATAATTTATCTATGAATGGTATTATGTATTTCGTAGATCTGATAGACAGTTACTACTGCTAAGTTTAATACTCTCTAACAAATGTTATAATGTTCTCAAGTGATTAAACAGATGATTTTATGACACTCATCCACAGACGTTCTATAGAATATATTTCTTTTAACTATATTTCTGGAAGTAAAACAGATACTTTTCTGTAGACTCCGAAAATTAATATTCTACAATGTCGTAGTATATTAAATAAGATGACAGATTATTTTCCTCTTTTTTAGAGCGTTACGCGTTTTTTATGCATCTTTCCATTAAATGGACACAAGCTGTGGTATAAAATACAATTTCAGTTTATTAGAACTAACGTAAAAGATTAGGGTCACGTGCTAAGCACAAAAGAAGTTTCAACATTGGACCACGGAAATGCAGAGATGAATGCAGTCTACTTTATACTCCATGCGCTCACGGGGCAGCTGCGTTTGCACTTAGGACCTTCCCACGGTAACTCCTTCCCCTCTCTGTCTCCCTTCTTACGGGGCACCAGGTACCACCATCCCAGAACCTTCGGAGACCGCTTCGGTTTTTCTAGCATCGTGAGCTCTCCCTGACCGCCGTCTAACTTCGCTCACGAAAACACGCGCCGTAAGGAGAGACGGCCGAAATACACACACGCACTCACTCACGCAGGAGCACTATTCAGAGTTCTACGTCTCTTTGGGAGAGATGCGTTGTTTTGGTTTTATTGAGAAGGATGGGCTGCTGACGCCTTTCCGCGGTTTGGCGGCGCCGCGGCGCGCCGTCCTAATCCAAGGTTTCGTGAACGCGTTTTGATTCGCGGGCCTGGTTCGATTACATGGAAACTACGTCACTCTAGATTCAGCGGCCCTGTGAGGCAAACAGAGCAAGAGGAATAGAGATAAGATGGAGACGCATGGTGCGGAACAAAGAGAATGATGGACGGATCGTCTACCCTGGTGACTTCAGGGTAAATAATACAAGTTTTCCTAATTTTCCATTGATAATCTCGTTAAAGTTTTGCTCGTTTTCACGAAAGAAAAATCGCAAGTGAAATTCCGATATCGATGTAAATTTGTTTCTGGAATCTAACTGAAAAAATATGTATCTCCGAAAGCTATAAAATCATCCCAAATTTTAGAACCTAGTATCGATGAATCACAACTGATGATGCAGCCGAAGTGCTTATCTGGTTTTTACAAGCTTATTGTGTTAATTGGTGTAAAATGTTTTCCCAAGATTCTGATAGATATGCCGATTTTAAATGCGAATGCTAAGGAAACAGTCTCCTTACCTTAATATCTTGAAGCATTTTAAAGTCCATTCCAGTTATTCCAGTTGTTAGGCCAAATATAATAAAATTATCAAGGGTAATTGAAATGCATTGATACTACTTTTGCGCTGCATTTTACCCTAATTCTGAGGGAAAATGTAAGGCATTGCTTTAAATTTAATTTGTGCTGTAACGTGAGAGTTTCTACAGGTGCCACTGGCTATATTTTAAAACTCGTTGGGTGGCAAATAATTATTTTTGCGATGATCGTTAGGAAGTATTTTAACAAAAACCGAATATATACATAGAAAATGTTATCTTGCATAATATTAAAAGAAGTTAATAAATGAATGTATTTTAATTTATGGGTACATGTGATATATAATGTTTTTAAGGTAATCCCGGAGAAATGTATATTTAAAAATAGAACTTCAGCACAAAAAGGTCCACTCAGAGATTTTTCCTACAATATGTCTTTATATTAACGGGGATAGTAAAAGTAAAATTAAATTTCCATAAATTTTCCGTCCTCCTCCGTTAGAAAACAGATTCAGGTACATACGTTAGATGTCAGATACAATGAGAAAAAATTAACTTGGAAAAATCTCACATTTCGGAGGAACGCAACTTTAACATCAGATGGGTACAAAGTCAAATTACGAATAATTAACTATGAAAATTCATATTTTTCTTCTGTCAAACGAGAATGATGACAAATTAATAGAAAGTACACTCCAACCACCAACCAACCAATTGGGGGGACCTTGTGACTTCAAACGACTCCAACGCTAGAAGGCTTCTCAGTCTAAAGAGTACACTCTACTATGTAAGTTTATAGTTTTACGATGTCTGAAAGCGATAAAGCGATAAGAGTTTTAAGATGAGTTTCTGGTTATTTTATCTCCAAAATCCTGTTTATGGACAGTGGACAATTACGCGAACTAAGTCGAAGGATTTTTTTTTTAAAACTTAATCTGTGGCAGTTATTTTTTCTCCGTCTCCTTTTCTCGATTGTTTGCGATAGTTTAAAGTCGAAAAATTGTCTTCGGCAACGCCCTCTTATGGGCGGAAATGAGGCGAACGACGTATCGGGTTGAATGGAAAGGGAACGGATAGGGGAATTGGAAAGAAAGATAGGAAGAAAGCGAGGCCTAGAAGGAAGTGAATGCGGAGATGAAAAGGGACGGAGGAAGGACCATTGGAGAACGATGGAGAGGGAGATATAAGACTAGGGAGAAGGGGTTGGGATGGCTAGGTCCTTTTTTTTTAGGGAGGGGAGGGAGGCCATAGGAGGGTGGAAAAGGATCTCTGAGACGCTAATCCGGGCTGGCTGAGTCAGGCCTCGTTAGCCGATTCCAACCCACACCGACTCCCAATCCAGTCCTTCCTTTCTTCCCTGCGTCCACCCCCACCCCCCTCCAATTGTATGGGAAGTGAGAGAGAGAGAGAGAGAGCCTGAGAGAGGAGAGAACCCGAGGAAGTGTGCCTGAAAAGGAATGGAGGGAGGAGGAGAAGGAAGAAGTAGTGACAAAAGACGACCGTGGTGCGCCCTTAGGGGTGGAAATCGAATGAAAGGGAGTCCATTGGAGTCGATCTCTTCCACTGTATTTATTTTTTATCCGGCCGCCCCCCATCTTCCATTTTCACCCCCCATACCACCTTACCAAACCTATCCCACCAACTCTCTCTCTCTCTCCTCCCTTACTCCTCTGAAGGAAGACTTCCCCTATTATCTTCCTTTGCCACCTCTCTCCCTCTCATCGAGTTCGGATCAACTTGTGTGCCGGCGTGTGAGGGAGATAGAGGGAGTTAGGGAGAGGAGGAGGAGGAGAGAGGAGAGAGGAAAGAGGGGAAAACGGAAGGAGTGGGCGGATGGAGGTGGAAGCAGCTGGGTGGATCCGCGGTTATTTTGCGGAGGATGAGAGTGTTAAAGGGGGGGTGGTTGCGGAGTCCAGGGAGGGTGAGTGAGGTCGGAGGTGAGAAAGAGGGAGGAAGGGAACTTCGCCTTGCTGAAGGAGTGACTTCCGAGGATCGACGAGAAATGCGTGCGGAGGTAAAAAAAAAGTGGAGAGAGTGAGTCTGATGAGACGTGTGACAGAGCGAAGCGCGTCCCGCATGCGTGTGTATGAGAGGGAACCGCATGAAAAAAAGAAAGAAAGAGAGAATGCGTGCGGATAACGGCATTAAAACTCATTAAAAATTTTCCTTAAAATTCCGTGGTAAATAGTTTTACCTCGAGGTAAAAAATATGCCGGAACTCGTTTTTTTTTCTCGTCTCGCGTCGGTTTTGTTCTCCGCGATAATGGTTCGAAAAAAACCTCTTTTCGGTTTAATGCACCTTTATAAAAAAAAATTGAGTTTCTTTTTTCCACGGCGTTCGAACCTTCCGCTGTAAAATGCTCACAAAATTTTTGGAAACTTTCGTTAAACCGATGCACTTAAAGTTAAGCCCGGATATATTTTTATGAAATCTATAAGTGAACGATAATGTGAGAGAACTGTTCTTTCGCGTGCGATTCGACATTGTGGCCCAAGTATTTCCTTGTATAAGTTAGTAAATGGAGTACCATACGTGAAATTTATCAACAAAATTAAAATTATAGGTGCTAAGTAGCATTAAAAATTTATAATTAAAGCACAACATATTTCCCTTCCGAACTCTTGAAAAAGATATTCCATCACAAATATATTTAAATAAAGCCAGTTTAAATGTCGCATATTCTTTCGTAAACTACTTACTTTAATTTTCATCTAAAGGTGCGCATTTGTGCTTTTATAGTTTGCGTCCAAAGAATATACACAAAATTGAGCAAAAGGAGAAAAATCATTATTCGTTTTGGGCTAGAAGATTAGTATTTGAAGACGAAAATCGTTAAAATTAATAATTTTCTAGCACCACAAGGAAAGTTAATTTGCAAGAAAATCTGGGATGAAAATGAAACAAGAAAACAATTTTAAGTAAATAAAGTTTCTATAGTTCTGAAATAGTTTTCATGATATTCGAATATGGCACTTGTCCTGTATGGCTGCAATGTATAATCTTCCTTGAAAATGAATTATCGAACTCGCTTATCGGGTCGAATTCTATGCATTAAACAAGTAAGTCTGCATATGTAAAATGTTTTATTCAATCAGATGCGCAATCAAGTAGTCTTCAGAAATAATACAACGACCAAACAATTACTGTAGCAAGGAGAAAGCAAAATAAAACCTATCCATAAAAAATGAGAATAGGATGAAATGTCTTTACTTTAAAGTTTATTAAATCGATAGCCCAATATTTAGTTAGTATTAATAATTACTTTAGAAGGTTATTAATTAAGATTATTGATCTAAATATGATAATTTGATAGTTAAAACCTCAGTGTAAAAGTAAAGAGATATTTATAGGATTTTTTATCGGAGGATAATTAAAATTAGTATACAGTTCGAAGGAGTTACGTTATTTATCGGCTGTCGCTTATTTTTTCAAACTTCAAAGGATGCGATTTCAAAAACATTCTTACGATTCACTTCCAAGTTTAAGCACTTTTTCCAATTTTAAATACTTTTTTCGATACTTTCATTAAAGAGGGGAAATGAGGCCTTAGTACGATTCAAGTCCCTTGCAAAAGGGAAGACGAAACTATAGAACCTTATAATGTCGGTTGAAGGCGAAGTGGAAGCGAGAGAGAGGAAGAGGAAGGCGGGTGGCAGGCACTCCGCTACCAATAAGTCCACCAAAGAACATTGGACGGGTCTTATTGGGCGTGAGCAGAATGCTTTCCAAGGGGTACTTGGTTACCCGGACGTAGAGACTCGTTACCTCCGCACAATAGGACCTCGTCTTGAATCCCGCCCAATTAATGGTTTCTTTGACGGCACCGGAGAGGTCTGGTGGGTGGAAGCGGAAGAGGGCGCCTCCAAGGGGGAGAGCGGTGAGGCGGGGTGGGATCCATAGTGGGGGGGGAGGAAATGGAGGGAGGGGGGGGGGGGGGAAGAAGGAAGAACGGCGGGGGATGGGGACGTTGGTGCCGTCAGTCGCTCCACCCCAAATTCCATCCGGAAGAGGTATCGGGGTTCGAGAGAGAAAGAGGTAGAGAGGGAAAGATGCAAAAAAGATCCCATTTTTTTTTTTATTCGTATCCACGTCCCACGCAGCGCCGTCTTCATTCCGCTACCTCAAAAACATCTCATACAGAATCTTCAACGGTGGCTTTTCTTCTGCTGGAAATCTCAGTGAAACTTCACCGGAGATCTGTTTTAATGGAGCGAATCGAAGGGTCCGCTGGAGCACGGGCCTATTATCTCTCTCTCCCTCTCCATCTCTCTGTTACTCTTCGTATTCTCCCCGATTCATCTCGTTCTTCCTTTTAATCCCTGTTTCCTCTCTCTTCGTATTTTCTCTTGGTTCTCTTCTGACCTTCCTGTTTCTCGATTTTCGACCTCCTCATGGATCACTACATCTCTCTACGCTGTCTCCTCAATAAGTGTCATCTCACGATATATTCCTGTCATTAAGTTTTCCAAACGTTAATTTTTCCTCGACCCTTTAATTATCCCTATATTATAATAGGCATTACGAAACAACCTTTTCCTCAAACTTACCTAATCTTACTTTTCCAACTTTCCTCCTTCTTTCCTTTCGTTGCTTGGTATTCACGATCCCGTAATGATTCCTAATTAAAGTTCTGTTATCAGATAGCTTGTAGTCACTCTATCCAACATGGCTCTCTTTTTCTTCGTGTTTCCTCCAATATTTCCAATGAAGACTTAGCAATTCCCTTAATAACGCCTTATAACTTTTTAATAGGAAAATGAATCCCCTTCGGCTATCTGCTTCATGAAAAAGAAACATGGCACCGAGCTTATTGGAGAATTTTTATGAATTCCCTAAGAAAAGGAAAGTGAACCTATTATTAGAATGAAATTCAAAATATTTCTTTAGTAATAAATTTTAATATGATTGGGAACGAGTAAGTATTCCTTCTAGGCAAAATTATTATTGATAAGATAAATCCAGATTGTCTGATGTGCATTAATGAGAACTACCTCGAAATATTTTTAATTTAAACTAGTAGGGCAGCCCCGGATCTCCGATCCTCAACGCGATTTAAATAAACTGAAAGTTTAGTGAAATAATTTAGATTGAATAATTAATGAAATAAATGAAATGAAAATAATCTAAATAGTTCCGCCGTAGGTTAGATCTTTGTTCCCTATTCATTTGACGTGTTTCCCTATTTCTTTGTCTTTCTTGTACTCTCCGCTCCTCATCTACACGGGCAATCCTATGAGCTTCCGCATCTCTTTCTCTCTCTTTCCCACAATACTCTTCCTTTGATCTCTGGCTCTTTCTTTCTCTGGCAGCTGTAGCTGGGCTAATATCTCTACCTTACCTTAGTTCCAATGATTATCGTTGCACCCTTATAGAAGAATTCACAAACAATTGCTTTACTTCAAGTGTCTATCAACGACTGCTTTTAACTTCTTACAGGACCTACTATAAAGGCGACGTCAATGCAACCGTTTATTTAAATTATCAATGAAGAGAAGATAACCATATAATGTGTTCACAAAGTAACTTGCGTCCCTATTCATATCTAATTTTTAATTGATGCGTAAGCCTATTTGCGTTAATAAGGATTACAGATGTGTAATATGATGGTTCTACTTACAAAAAGGTAAGATTCCAGCATTCAAACGATGAAACAAAACAAAAAACAAATTAATTGCACAATTTAAAATAAAACTCAGTACACTGGGAGCTTGTTTGTTATACACATGTTATTGACAGAGCTAGAAACGCTTCCCATACGCCGTCAACAAAATAATTATCCGTAAATATTTGCGTTGCTATGCTTCATTAATTTCGATGTTTATGTTAAACAAAAGTGCGAAGCGAATAACGCTATTCTTTCACCTATTTTAAGGTATAATTGATAGTAACTGAATCGGAGGCAACAATGACGGTCGCCTTGGCAACGCCCGGAAAGAGTACGAAAAATCCACAAAAGTTCGAAAAAGAATGCGTATTTGTGAAAATTTCGACGGTGCATCGTATAAACATGGCAAGAATAAGATAGTATAGAGCTTTAGCCGTCAAATAAAGCAAAAAGAAGAAAATCGATCCATATTTACGTATTTTAACGAAAGAAGGAAGAAAACCTTGCACTCTGAAAAATCGAAAATCCCGTGTAAACTTATGGGAAAATATAATTGTCTCCTGGATTCGAACCCGGGACACTTTAGCAAACGAAAATATTTTTCAGGGACCTCATAGGCAGTAGAAACAAAACGCCATTATCGCATATCTTTACGACGAACGGTTCTCGAGAAATACGCCGATATAAATTGTAAACAAATGTCTAAAGACGTCAACATAAAATTAATATATAGTTAGATATACAAACTTAACGCTAACAAATTGGCAATTTAACCTGTTTATGGAAATTTAACCATTTAAAATCTCAACATCACTAGTATGTACCGGCTTAACACACATTCTCTCGTGTGTATCTACATATTAGCCTACGGTTTACAAGACAGTTTAGCAGCAGAATTTGCAACGCATAAAACTTACCCCAAAATTCTCACTGTAACCTTGGCACTATTACTAAGAGACCTGATTTTTCTAGGAAAATTATGAACCTCTCAATATCATTCTGTATTACAATAGAGAGATCTGTAACTATTTCACTTACATAAAGATGTGAGTTATGATGTAAAAACAGCAGATGAGTTGCCTAAGGGTCATGGAAGCGTAAGGCTCTGGGTCATCGACCGAAGTAAACATTTTGTTTGAAAAAGGGATTTCTTGGTCTCCGTGACTGAATCAGACTGAGAGAAGAGGAGAAGCAGATAGAGAAGTATAAAAAAAGGAGACAACGAGCAGTCCACCGAATTCCTCTCCCTCTCTTAGACCCTACCTCCCTCCCTCCCTCCTCCATGATCACCGCCTCGCGCAACAATGGATCACCACGGAGTTCTTCTTCCATTAAAACTGCCCCGGGTCATTTCGAGTCTTCATTCTTAGCGATTCAATTGATTGCCATTGAAATCGGCCACCCTGCCCTCCTTCTCCCCCTATCTTTTTCTCTGGGCTAACGATGGCAGAGATTTTTTATTCTTACTTCTTGCTTGTTTGTTTTCTATTCTAGAAAAACCGAACTGGAAAAGTTTTTCTTCTTGCCCCTCCCCCCATCCACCTGCGCGTCTCTATTTTATTTTTTTGTACCCGCCGTTTCTCTGAAGAAAAATAACTATTCTATGTATTTGTTTACCTGCGCGCAAATGCAGATTTGATGAATAATTGGTAGAAAGTCTGCGAAACAATGATTGTGCTTAGTAATTAAAACCTTATTGTTTTAGTTAATCTCTTATACGTTACTCATCTAAAATTTGCATTTCATTTGCAAACATGTAATAGATAAATATTTATTTTGAAATGTTTTGATAATCATAAACCATCAGCAAGGGTTTTTAATTATTTTTAAAATTTTATAGAAATAATAATAATTTTTGTTAACACTGTTGAATGATAATTTATTTACATTCAAGGTCAACATTACAGGCAATGAAAATAAGTATATAAAATTATTGAGCGATAAAACTTGCATAGCAGATCTTCCTGATAACTAGTCCTACTAAACACTGCCAATTCCAGAATAAAAATGCACAGTTTGTACAGTCTCCGAAAATAATGATCAATAATATTCGTTATAGTAGTACCTAAAAATGATTGTGTCAAATTGCGTAACAATTATGTGAACAGTCTGGTGGCAATAGAAAAGTAAACTTACAACATGACAAGGGAGAATAAAAATACATACACATAATTCAATCATGCTCGACATATGGAATTCGGAGTTTTCAGGGTTCCGTCTTTAAAAAAAGGAAAACTTATTGTCGTAAAAGATCATCCCAGATTTAAGACGTGCTAATAATCCCTTTGGGTTGCTATGGGAGTTTTTATCTCGCCCATCGCATTACTTCCGAGGGAGTTGGCCAAGTTGAACGCGAGTCTTGACAGTGGCCGCAGTCCGCCTTATTATCCTCCGACATAAGGAGTCCTTAAGAGGGGAGATTACCTCTCACCGAGGATAGGGTTCCCTTGGGAACTATGCCTCTCCTTAGCCTCTCTCTCTCTCGGTCTACATCGTTTCGCCTGCTTCTGGATGGAGAGAGAGAGAGAGAGAGGGTCTGTTCTTCGCCCATCGCATTGGGCCCAAGGGAGAGCCGGGGAGGCGCAGACGCATCGACTTATCGGCCTGCCCCGAGGCAACCTCCAATCGGCCCCCGGGGCAATGGATGGTCATTGGGAAAGGGGGCGTGAGAGGGGCGGGGATTCCGCCCACCTAATTAGTGCCCAGTCGATTCTCCCTGATCCTCCGAATCCCCAAGGGTCTCCCCCCACCCCCCCCCCCTCCTTAGTTCTGCCGACCTCTAACCCCCTCTTTAGCCACCAGGCGCAAATTCCGCTCCCGACGGTGACATCTCTCGTCATGTTTTCGAAGTACTATTTCCGGACCTATTTATCACGGTCTACCGAGTACACAGCGTTCTATCGAGGATTGGTTTTCAATTTTTTTCTGCGCCACGCTTAAATACCTGAATAATTTTTGCGGCCGTCCACAGTTTCGATTTATTTAATGTTCGGCATAGAATATAATTTGCTAAAATATGAAATTACAATTTGCTCTATTTATTTAACGATAAAGCGCTTTCATTTTTAACTATTAGCAAAACACTTCATCATATATCCTATTTTAATGGGTTCAAAACTGCAAGAAATCCTTAAAATGAAGCCAGGCTGTGCCAACGCCATTAAACAAGCAGTATACGTTACTCCTTGACACATTATTTTGCATATAGAGGGACTATTTATACAGGGCGTATTATAATTTAAATTTCATTAATAGCACCAGTTTGCTATATGATATTATAGTGTCATTATATATTATTAACTTCTCTGATGTACTATAGGAAGCCAAAATGACAAAGAAGTTAATAAATGAGGAAGTGCTTAGGCTATGTTGAAATAGATCTGAAAGTGCTGATTATAAATAAATTATCATAATTATAAAGGTGTTGTTTTAAATCATTTAATTTCCACGATTATGGGAGTAGAATATAAAATCGAGAACATATATTTAGGGATGGGTTTCTTCATAAACAATCGTTTCCTTGTTGGGATTTCATTACCACCAGCATGAACCACCTATTTAGTTACACTTATATAATTTTTACACCTTTTATAATTTTACTTTTCTATTTGCCTATGTTTTGGTGATACCCAGAAATATCGGAATTTTCGGCATATTACGTACAATCCAAAATTCTTTTTTTTATTTGTCTTATTTATCTTACAAAGAAAATGCCATGCTAGAGTGAAAACGATACTCGACAATGAAGAAGAAGCGCTCAGTAAATACACGGAAGCGAGATATAAAGCACGGTCCGTAATGAAGAGTGCATTAATCGAGTACAAGAGGAAAATTTTAGTAGAAAACTCAAAGGCGTTTTAGTCGTATGTCATGGAGGCAATAGGGGAAGGCTCCTCCGTTTCTGCGTTCTAGAAATGGAAAAGTTATAACAAAACCGAGAGAAAAGGGTAATTTATTGAGTACCGTATTCGATACAGCATTCACAATCGAAAGAGGATGGTCTTAAATAGAACTAGAACCATATACCGACGAAGTTTATAAGTTTACTTATAGTTTATTAAATAACAGTCAGCGTCGTTTTAGAAAAGGGATGTCGTGTGAGACACAATTATCACTCTTCACGCATGATATTTTAAATTCCGGTGAAACAAATACGCAGATAGACGCCATATTTTTAGATTTTAGAAAATCTTTTGATAACGTTCCTCATCGTAAGCTCATTCAAAAGTTGAAACTGTACGGGATTAACGAAACAGTTGTAAAATGAATAGAAGCGTTTCTCAGCGACAGAGAGCAGCAGATGGTATTAATCGATGGACATCGTTCAGATCCTGTGAATGTCTCCTCCTGCGTTCCCCAGGGAAGTGTCTTTGGCCCGCCACTTTCTCTCTTATAGTGTATAAGCTATCTCAACAAAATTGTAAGCAGTAGTTGTAGATCATTCGTGGACGACACAATGGTTTGTAAAAAATTCGTAACGTAGAAGATGTTCAGATCCTCCAACGCGATCTACATTCCATTTCGGAATGGCGTAAAAAGGGGCAGTTGGAATTAAACAGTGATAAATGTTCTTAAGTTAGTTTTTGGCAGGGTAGACAGAATCACGTTATCAATAGTGATTATCTTCTCGAAACGGGCCTCGTAAAAAACCGTGAGAACGCATAAATATCTCGGTACCGTATTAACGAGCGATTTATCTCGGAAAGAGCAAATTCGACGGATAATATGAACAGCTCGTAAAAAGTTAATATTTTTCCGTGGAATATTAGGTCTAGGTATGTGATGAAAAGTCCCGCGAGGTTCGTTACACAAATACACTACTAAAATCTTTTTTTTATGAAGTTGGCAAGCGGATATTTCTTTGATGTAACAAAAAGTATCTACGGCTTACTTATGCAACTTTAAATTTGTAATACATGCTTTCCAACAATGAAATTTAACTTTGGTTGGTATATTATGCTAAATTAACTACGGTACTTCGAACTATTCTTCATGGATGCACTCAAAACGAATTTATTTTTAAACTCAAAAGCTTCCTCTCACATAAAGCCGGATTGGTTTTACTAATTATTTTATAGTGCATGTACTTATTTCACTGCCCTTTTTTTGGGTCATTTCGCTTGAAAAATGATAAATTTGACCATTGCACGGTTTAAATGAACAGAGCGACGAAATGTTCGCAGACAGTCGTTCTCGCAGGCATTCATTCGCTAATCGCGTTAGAATTTAGGAAGTAAGTTCATTGGGACGCATTCGAGGTCGTAGGCAACGCGTACCTAATTGAGACCTCCTAACTTGACCTTCATTCTTCCTATAGGAAGCATGCATAAACATTACACACATTTTGGATTCCACATTTACCAGAAAAAACTCACATTTTACGCTAAAACACGATCTCCCCTCCTATTTTCCTCCCTTCCTGCTTACGCATAAAACCCTTCGATTGTCCGAGTGATCCGAACGTCGTTAACATGTGTATATATAATGTCCCCAGTCCTCTCTCGCTCTCTCTCTTGCTCTCTCTCTCTCTCATTGCCACTACTCGTTAAGGTCGATTGTTCCTGGAAATCCGAGATATTCAACGAATTCCTCGCCTCATATCTCTAAATAGACATAATAGACGCCGTTCATGCATCACCACTGCTTCCTAAAACTGTCCTCACTCCTTTTACCCTAAACTCCCTCCCTTCCTCTTTATCCCCACATTTCCTCCCTCTCTCTTCTCTCTCTCCTAAACTTCCCCCATCATCCCATCCACCTTAAAACCTTTGGAAGCTTTCGCCTCAATAGAACACACGGTTCAATACATCCCCTCCCCAATCTCCCAATGGTGAATCACTCCACACACGCACACCCCTTCCCGAACCCATTTCTCTCTATATCCCCCTCCCCCCTCTCTTCCCAATCACATCACATCTCTTTCTCCCCTCCCTCCCTCTCTCTGTCTCTGTAGCCGATACCCACATCCTATTCCCCGGCGCAATTCACTCACTCCCGTAGCATAAACTCCCTCTTCCTCGCTCTGTCTATGCAGTCCCTTTCATTTTCACTAATCCCATCCCTGGACCGTGAGGCGGGAGGTTTCACAAGGGTATCCCATCGCACAGAAAATGGGATGGAGAGGGACCGTGGATGGAATCGTGTTACGCGAGCCTAGAGAGAGAGAGAGAGAGAGAGTTTAAAACCGTCGACGATCTTCGAATTAGCGGTGAGGGAATGCGTGGGATGGTTTTTTTTTTTGACCGCGCCAGGATGTAATATTTGGCTTTAATGATACGTCTTTAAATAGGAGTCGGTCAGAGTTTTGATAAATTACGGAAAAGGCAGTAGCGTAGCAAGGTGAAGCCGGGCCCTGGTCCGAGAATTCTTTACCCCCCCCCCCCCCCCCCCCCTCTCCTCCAAAATATATTTTTTTGTTATTTTATTTTTAAGGGGAAAATTTTAATGAAATAAGTTTCATAATCTCGGATTCTTTTCACTGTATTTAGCAGCTCTTGTGGTTTAAAATGACACAAAGTGTAAAATTTTGTATATGTCGACCACGGGCCTTCTGGTCCTCTCGAGCTCCGGGCCCTGGATCGACCGATCCATCGGATCCATGGTCCCTACGCCACTGGGAAAAGGATAGGAGATTTAAGCTATTGTGCTATGAAAGAAATAGGCATCACTTTAGCGGTATGCTATTTTTTTCGGAAGTCACTTTAGAATTCAGTGGTGAAGGTGCTTAATAAGTAGGAATAATGTATCAATGATTCAAATTGATGCTTATATTTAATTTGGTTTCGATGCGTGCTCATTTTATTACATCTTTCAGCATCGTTGTCTGTGTAAAAAAAATTCATCGTATAATATTTACACAAATTATATTTCACTTCCTCATAATCGAAATTTACGTGCATTTAAATCACTTGCCAAGTCTACGTGTATCAACATGAAGCTGTAGCGAGTCCATTTAGTTTTCTAATTCATCACTAAAATACCTCGATCGGAGACATCCCGAGACTTCGAAACAAAGATCTATCGAAGGGCCATCGGGATGCGATTTTTTTTAAAGAAAACATCACGTGGGATGATTCTCTCCAAAACGTAGAACAATTTTTCTTAACCTCCTTCCTCGTTAAAAACAAGAGAAACCCATCAAATGAATGGCGCCCTTGATACACATTCGCGGAGAGAAAGGTCACCAGTTTGGTCACCGTTAACGCGATGGGGAAGAGGTTGGGTCGGTGGACGCCCTTTCTCACTCCCTCCCTCCACTCCTCCTCCTCCCCCCTCCTCCGCGGGTTTGCCATTTGTATGTTTCATGTCAGCAAAGGGAGGAAGGGGTTTGAATGGGAGAGGGAATGGAGCTTGCTATGCCTGGCAAATGCGAGAGAATTCATTCCCCGGATCCTTTGACTTATCGGGCGAAGGGAGAAAGGGGAGCACTCTAAAGTATTGAGTAATGGGGAGATCGTGCTGCGGACGGGGAGGAGAAGAGGCTATCAATGTTCTCATTCATGGTTCCGATACTATGTGCTATATTGAAACGTGTTACCGCAGGAAACTCTTCTTTTTTTTATCTCGCCATAACCGGACTAGAGCTTACCATTGTAGGAGAGACGAAATGTTGAATAATTCATTCCTCTCCGATCGACGAGGACCTTTTTTTGATACGGGATGGATCGTCGCTATGAATCTAGTTGTTGGTTTTAAGCGCGCTCTCAGTAAATAGAGAGAAACTTTTTAGAATGGAGTAACTATATGCGAGCAGCAATCATCTTTATTAAGGGCTCCGAGTTGGTTCCACAATTGCAGTGGATTACATCGACTTCCGGGAATTTCGAATTTCCTGCTAGGTTCGGTCGTATGCGAGAGTGGAATGATTTTTCCCTGCATGAATTCGTTTTTGATGCATAAATTGGAATCGCTGATGAATTAAATACTTTGAATTATTTGCTTTTCTTTATACAAAAAGTGAATTTGATGAACATTCCTACTTATTAGCCATTCAGAAATTGCCTTACTCAGTCTTAATTTGTTCTCTCAATTTGAATTAAGTTCCTGCCTTCCTAATTCATCGTTTTCACGTTTAATTTCATTTATTTAGTTCTTATTGCGTTGAGCTATGCAAGAACGTTGACGTCTCTAAAAAATAAATACAACTCACTACATTTATTTACAAGTTGTGTTTGGTTTCATAGTAAATTATGATACAATCTTTATTTATTCCAAATGATTGTCATATTATCTAAATTACTCCTGGACTATTATTATCAAAAGCTTAAGGAGGATTATTTTCCTTGATGGAATTGTAAATATGTATATTAATAATAGAATAAAATTTAAAATCAAGTTTTTAATGATAAACTCGAGGAGAAAATCTTTTACGTATTCTACTACAGTTGCAGTGATATTTCCGAAAAATAGTATTTCTTGCAGTAGACGTGTTTCATGTATACAACGTATTTACCCTGAACGTCATCTGAAATTCCAACCTTCTGACTTCTTGAGTTCAAAGTAAAAGTACCAGCAGAGGGAGCCTCTGCAGTTGCCCTTCTGAATCTATAAATTCCGCTCAGTGATCAGCTGTCCGCATGTAACTCGCAAACGACAGATGGGCGATTCAATTACCTCACTCCCCATTCAATTTTATTCATACGCCGCCTCCCTGGGCGCCCGCACCCGGTCTCCGCACACACACACACTCCCTCTCCTCTTTGCCACTCTATTGCCCAAATCTCTGCCGAAACCATTGGCCACGACCACCGCCGCCACCCTCTACGAGGAGAGGCAATCGGATGACGTGGAAATAAAAGAAAATCGCCTCCTCGATTCGCGCAGACGGCACTGATACCGATAATTACATTTGCAATCCTTTGATTCACTGCGCATGTGCGAGGGGAACGTTGGCTCGCTGCTTAGTTCTAGGTTACTTTCAAGTATACTTACGTCTTAGTGAATGTAGGTTTGGAAATACTCTTCTTACTCTAGGTGTCTTGTTGGTCGTCTTTTGCTAATTTCACCAATTTTATATCCCCTTCGTCTGAGATAATGCAACCGAAAGGACTGAACGCGTTACATTGCTTATATAAATTTCAAAATTTTTGTAGTGCTCTATTTCATTGGATTATGAAACATCGTGGGTGAGTAAAAGTAGTTTACATTGGTGTAATTATTCAAAAATATAAACGTTCTTCGTAAATGTATTTCAGTAGCGTTGACATTTTGGCACACATGCACTATGTGAGTTATGCTGGAAACAATTCTTCAAACCTCTTCCTTTATCTGTTTGTCTATATATATATATATGGCACCCTACGAGCAATCGTTTTACGTGGGGCATGCTCGATTCCCATATATTTTAATATGACTCATCTACCGTAGCACTAGCCAAATAGAGTTTGATGGTGCTCCATCTAGCGAATCTAATATTTTACGAACGATTTTCTCATAGAAATTCTTCCCATTTGTCGCTATTCGAAAGCGTTTGTTTACATGGTGACTGCGTTAGCGTGGACAATGTCCGGTCCTTAGGCGGAGAGGTGAACGTAAATGGAGGCAGAGGAAAAAAATAAAGGGAGAAGATAGAGGAGAGAGGGAGAGAAGATGGGAAGAGGAAGGAAGGGGGGAGGGGGGGAGGGGGGGGGGGAGAGTTCAACTCTTCCCTTTGGTCTCTTCTCAATCGGAAGAATGGAGGAATTGAGCACTGTTTGGCGAAAGGGGATTTGAGTGATTGAGTTTGGATGCGGAAAAGAGAGAGGAGGAGAGAGAGAGAGAGAAGGGGGGAGGTGGAAGAGAAGGTGAAATTTGGAGTATCGCATGATAAAGGGTAGGAGAAGAAGCGAAGGGAGTGATAGAGGGAGCGAAAAAGAAGTAGAAGAGAAATAGAGAGAAAGGGAGGGAGAGAGAGAGAGAGAGAGAGAGAAGTAAAGAGGAGGAGGGAGAGACAAGGGCGATGATTGCAAAGACGGAGTTCTAAAATTTCTGATGACGTCTGAATGCTATTGGATGGTTGAATTTTTCAACTAATGTTTGAAAAAAAAACACGTTTTGTTTAATTTCCAATCTCTCTATCAAGGCATATAGTAAAAATTATTTCTACGGTTTATATTAGCTATCACTTTTTTCTCTGAATTTGAGTGATGTACGAGATTGAGTTTCTTCGTAATACCAACTTTTGTATTGTACCGTACTATTCAGTGCATCACTCTGAAGGATACTTATTTGAAGATGCTGCATTGATTGGACCATAGAATTGGCAATTTGCCTTTTAAAAAGAAGGTTGTTCGACAAGTGTATTTCAAATGCACGACTATATTATCGATGAATTTATACAGAATAATATGATCATCAGTTATATTTTATAAAGTAAAAGTTAAACTTTACCGATAAACAGCTATAGAAAAATCTATAAGAAAACAGAAATGAGATTCGATTTTTAAGATGCTCAGTCTGTATCTCATGTCATCATGCCGAACAATGAGTCGTCGGGTCGTATGCAAAGGTAGCAATCAGAGGGAGACGTTCGGATACGCTCAATCAGGGTTCTCTTTCTCTTTTAAATGTCTCTCCATTTCGCTTTCAATTGACTTCGATTCGAGACTTCCATTCGATGCGTTTTTCGATCATTTTCGCTTGTTTGAGCCGGAATGAAACGAAAAGAATAATAAAAGTTCCTTAAAGTTACCTCTTCGTTCGACGTGAATTCCGTTCGTATCGTGGAGGTAGGAGATCACTCGATAAAGAGACTTTTTTTTTGACAAATGCTTTTGTGCGATGCTCAAAGGTCTAGCCAGATATTCCACGTTGCGTAGCTGCTCTTACTGCGCTCATGAAAAAAGAATATGGAACGAATTTTTTGAAACATCATTCCGAGACATTTCATCGAAGAGAATTGATGTGTTCTTTTGAATTTACAACTTTTTTACAAAGGTTTCTTCGCACTGTATAGGAAAAACAGTGAAAACAAAAATAATGCAGATTAATTTAATCCATTTTTAGATAAAACCGCACTTTTCGATAAAGCCTCTTAGATATTAAGATGCATTATTTCGTATTTATACCAAAAGTTCGTTCATCCATCATTCATACAAAAGGTGTCGTCATCATACCCTGAGAGTTTTGCATCAAATCTAGGTGCCCCTAAAATTTTGATCCAATACCGATGCCAAAATGTTTGAGAATATTAGTTAGTTTTTATATTGCGACTAGCAGAAATTCCCGGCGTTGCCCGGGAAAACCTGGTTCAAATCCGATCGGAATTCTAGATAATACATGAGAACTGGTTCCGTTCTTTCTGACTCATCTCTAGATGGCAATGCATTAGCATACAAAGTTATTTTGCTTTTTGTACCATTAATATAAAACATTTGGGATTAAAAAGTAGCCTACGACCTTCCTATTTGTGAAGAAAGTATTTGTTGAAAGTTTGATTATTCTAGCTTTAACGGTGTGGAAATGTATAGATGCACAAACAAACAAACTTTCATAAATATATAGGAGATTGATCTTATACTTGTATTGCAAGTGACAAATATCAAATTTGAACTTCCTAAGTTAACTTACTCGAGAGTTATCGTCGAAAAACCAAATCGATGCCCCCCAAAACCCCCACTTAAATTTTTTTTGAGATACACCACATCTTATAAATATTTTAGTGTTTGTGTATGTTTGTGTATGTTCTTTATACGTTTTTACACCGTTGAAGCTATCGAATTAAAAGGTTTCATGGGCCATCCCATGGACCAAAGGAAGAATTTGGTCTAGGTTTGCAGACCGTGGAGTCTCTTATACCCCATAGAGTCAACAGAATACTATTTCCATAAGAATGCATGGGAAATGGTGTGGAGAAACCCCAAAATGCCATGCAGCCCTTCACTGATGTGGATATTAAATTACGATCACGGGAAATGACTTATTTTACGCAAGAAAGACTGAATATTTTAATTCTGTTCATGTTTTGTCATATTACATGCTAAATCGCTCGAAATTTTTCTATAAGCGCAAAATTTATCGGTTTAGATCACCATTTTCCAGGGGCAACAAAGCTAAATTTCTTAATTGTTGTCCTCTTCAAAGATATGGATATCCATGCCGTGGCACACCGTAGAGGAGGAATATCTAACTCCAAGATAAAGGGTACAGATGGCCTAAATGCCTAAACATAGTCTATGAATACTTTTAAAGTGAGTCAAATGATTTTTAAGGAATATTAGGAACATTGTTGTCTTTTACCATTAACATTGAAAGATTTATCGCAACACAAATCGATACATCTACTTACATTTGTTCGGTAACCAAGATGTTGTTTATTGCTTACGTTTTGGCTAATAGTACTGACATAATCCACATAATTTTATTACTGCTTTAAAGACTTCGGTGCATCTATTCATGTGAATATTAAGTAAGACGATAATGCGTAATTATATTAATGGTAAAACTTTACAATACAATACATAAAATAGTAAATGTTAATGTAAGCATCGCTTGCGTAATTAAGGAATGGGGAACGTTTACCCCGAGCAACAAAAATCGTTTGCTAAACTGCAGTATAGTGGACCACTTACCTGTCGCCGGCTCTAAATACATACATATTAACGGGGATCCCAACTTAAAAATATAAATACGGAACAAATATTTTCATTGTGCTGTAATTTTTCAAAACAACATTAACACTAGAACGTCGGACGGGACAATTTTGTCCCATTCTGATGTTACGTCCCCTACAGTTTCTGTGATTCTGATTTAATTTAGTCGAGATTTCGTGACTTTTAATCATTTGAGGGTTGCATTCCACTCTACACTTTTGAACATTCCCCCTCAATATTAAGGATTGTAAAACCATTTTAACCTAGAACGGCGGATGGGACAATTTTGTCCCAAAATGAGTTAATACTTTGTTTCACATTCTCTGTGATATTATTCTTATGCAGGCGGCTTTGTAACGTTGTAGACTATGGCATGCCCTTCCCCTCCTCCCCTATCATCTTTTGCCAGTCCAACTTCTAGCCCCACCCTTCCCCCCTCCCACCTTCCACTTGCTCCCGCAGTGTGATGCAGGTTAGAACGTGTTCCTGCAGCACTGTTTACGGGCTAATTTACTAGAGCGTTTCAGTTGAGTACGGTACAACGCTACATTCTATAGCATGCTAAAGTATGCAATTAGTAATGTAGAGACTACAACGTTCATAAAAATTGAACCTAGTACTGCGACTGTACGACTTTGTCGTATGGGACATTTTTGTCCCGTCCGCCGTTCTAGGGGGTACGCCATGTTCAGGGTTCTTGTGTTAATAGAAACTGTTCGGCCGGTCTCGACATTTACAAACCCAGTCACCGGACAACGGGGAGGGATACTTCCGGGCGAGGCGAAGGGCGCGGTAGCGCCCGGAGACGACTGCCCATTAAAACAAAGCGAGCCGAAGGCTCGTCAATGTATCCTTTCAATGTTATATCCTCTCCATTTGCGGCACAAGTTAGGTTAGGTATATTTTTCATGGTTTTGTTATTATTATTATTATAGATTAATTTGAATACGTTTCTAAGGTAAATTAACAAATTGTAATTCTGTTATTGGCCAAGAGACGGCGATAAGTAAGTGGTCTACTATACTGCATTTTTCCCCTTAAAATAAAACTCCTTCCCGAGCGAAGCAGGGCGTTTCAGCTAGTAACCTATATTTTAAGCTGGACCAGTGTAAAGATATGCTGGAAGTTTCATAAAAATTCGACCAGCCGTTTTTGCGTGATGCGGTAACAAACAAACAAACAGAAGTTTTCCTAAAATATTTACCCAAATGGTTTTCCTAAGATATTTCTTATTAGGCTTCTTCGATGTAATCAACCGTTAGCTTGAAATCAGCGATTTCTTTTACGGGTGCCCCCTCCCCTTCGTCTGATTTTTCTCATCTACAAACTTGATCTTATACTTGTATTGAAAGTGACAAATATCAAATTTGAACTTCCTAAGTTAATTTACTCGAGAGTTATCGTCGAAAAACCAAATCGATGCCCTCCAAACCCCCACTTAAATTTTTTTGAGATACACCACAAAGCCTATATTTTAAGCTGGACCAGTCTAAAGATACGCTGCAAGTTTCATAAAAATTCAACCAGCCGTTTTTGCGTTATGCGGTAACAAACAAACAGGTTTAAACGTCTTCTTTTGATGCTAAACACACAAAAAAAATAAAACCCCGACAAAAAAACAAATGTAGAGACAGAGGTTATAATTTTATTTATATAGATAATAGAGTCCTCTGGTTGCTTGAAATCTTACATGTAAGCCATTGTACTAAAGTGTATGTATATAAGAAGAGTTTTGAACAAGATAGGACAAAATATTCGGGGGCACAACGAAATCTCTATTTATTAAGTAATTTTTTGAAATGCTTCATAAAAAATAATAATTTATTGACAACATAAATAATTGAAATGAAGCAATGAGCACCTTAAAGATCGCCTTCAATGTTATTAAGAAACAAATTGCGGTATTATTTAAAGGGTGTGAAATTTGACGTTAACACGTTAATTTTTGGAGAAACGAGAGATAAACGGATTAATAAAATTTTAAGTTAATGCTGAGAAAATATTAATAGTCTTGACAGTATTTAAATGGCTCTTCCCTAAAAGTATATATTAAAAGTGAAAATTGGTTTTAAAATATGATTTAGTTAGGTCTCTAGCGTCTATTGTAGAACTATTTCGAGAAATAAATAAAAACTGCCGCCATCGTACGTTGTCAAGATCAGTCAATATGCACATGGCAGTAATGTATTAATAAATGTGAACCTTGCGTAGATTTTACGAGAAAAAAAATGCCTTATTTTTCCGCAATAATAATAAGTACAGTTCATTACATACGCTGCATATAAATAAATTCGGAATGACCTTTTCGGAACTATACTTCCCATGTCGCGACTATATACAGATATTTATTCCAGGCGAAATTTTTTCGACAAGAGAGCAGATAGGTAGGTAGTCAAAGAGATTGGATGCGATGAAATCGGAAGATATTTAAGATTATGGAAGATGGAACAAGTACAAGGGAGAGAAAGAGATGGAGAGAGAGGAGAGAGAGATTCTAGCCCTATGGGGCTGGAGATGAGATCTAGAGTATGAGGAGGAAAAGGGAGTGAACCGATGTGAGTCGAAATTCCCATCTCCATGGGAAAGGGATTGCAACGCCCAACGGAGTAAACGACTTTGGAGTCTCTCTCTCTCTCTCTCTCTCCCCCAACCTCCTCTATTCCATTTTGAAAAGGACGGAGAGAGAGAGAGAGAGAGGGTTTTCATTAACACCGCTCATTCTCCCTCCGCACTTCCTCACCCGCACGCACACACACGCACACACCGAGGTCCCTCTCAAATTCTCACTACCCTTTAGATATCCCTATGCTTCTTTTTAGTTCGCTCCTCTTTCCTCCTCCCTCTCTCTCTTTCTCTCTCTCTCTCCATATCTCTCTCTCTGTCTCTCTCTCTAGTGGGAATGTCCCTCCTTTCATTTATGGCACGAAAACTGTTTTCTCAGAGGAATCCAAAACCTACGAATTATACCTTTTGCCGAGTTCTGTCTTCCACTCGCTCCCTCACTCCACTCCGTTTTACTCCCTACTCTCTCTTTTGCACTCTCTTTTCACTCCTCTCTTTTTACCCCTTCCACTCTCTTTTTTACCCGCTCCACACACTCTTTTTACCCTCCTCTTCTCTCCTTTCACCCAGGAAATTCTCTCTAACCTTTTTTTTGGCCAGCTCGTTCACCGACTCCGTTCACAGATTTCTCTTCACTTCCATATTTGGAGTTTTGAGATTTATTTATTGTTATGGCTCGCATTAAATTTTTAAAAATATTTCTATGGATTTTTCTCGTTAAAGATCTAAAAGGTCCACGGCTTATTTTTGAACAGCATTTGGTCTAGAGACGTTAAAATTGGGAAGAAACTTTTGCGCCATATGCCTTGCTTGTTACCCTAACGAAAAGTACAGACATCTTTCACGCTTAACTATCATAAATGCACCGAGAGAAGAAATACATATTGATTTTTCCTACATTTAAATTGACCAATATTATTTATTAATATTATTATTACTAGCTGAAAGTACCCTGCGATGCCCGGTTTATGCCAGATATATATTTTAATGTGAACTGACACCAATAAACTTGATTCAACTTACGCATTCCGATTTATCTGACAGGTACTGAGTTTCATTAATCCCTCAATCCCGGATGAGATTTATGAGAACCTACCTTATTCGCCGGATGAGGTTTCTTTTTAAAACACAGGTAAAGGTGAGAAAATTTGCGAAGATTTTCAAAAATTCATAACTTTTGATGTTTTATTGTTATTTTGATGACATTTTTTGTAAGTATACGAAGAAGATGAACTTTTTAAACAGTATCATTTAAAATATCATTTGTTGCACACAAACATTGCTGCAGTAGAAGCGAAAAAATAATTTTCCGGTGCGCACTCACGGTTTATATTAACTTTCGGAATCGCGAGAACTATGAAATATATTGACATAAAATCTTACTCTAAAAAACATTTAAACATTACTGAACATTTATTCGCCGAATATACCTATCTAAACCAATTAGGTAAAAGGTTTGTCGAATGTCAACTTTTCTATGTCTTGACTGGAAATTTTTAACTAATTGTAAGTCTTGTATTTATGATTTTTTAAAAGACGTTTTATAAATAATATAAACGTTTTAGTTATGCATTTATCATTCTTAGTCATTACAGAAGTCAAATAGAGAAATTGGTTACATTTCGCTCATTAGAAGCGGAGATATGGAGTTGTATTTATCATGAGATTTTAGACGGAATACGGAAAACTTTTAAAAGTTACATATTAGCTCACAAGTCCTTTCCCGATTGTTTTAGAAAATGTACACATGCGTAATTGGATTCAGCATGAAATTTACATTATAGGATCGTAAACATATCTCTTGCAAGCGAAGTCTTTGAAAAGATACCGTGAGTCACATCCGAGCGTGACCGTTTCCTCGTCTACACGCACTATATGGGTCTATATGGGTCAACTTGAGAAATCGAAACTGCGTAGGTCCGTTGAATACGAAAGACAAAAACTGTGTATTATAATTATTATAGATTGTTCATAAATTTCATTTATTATTATTGTAATCAATAAAAAATGTATATTTATGTCAAAAATTGATTTTAATGCGCTGTTTTATTTAGATTTCCCTAATGTTAAATATCGATAAAACATACTTATTTTCACTAAAATATCAGTCATGTTACGGTTTTGAGTTAGCCCTTCATTTTAACGCGTCGTTCCGTGTTTCTGGGGGACGGAAGGACTTTTTGATAAATACTGCAAAAAAAAGCACAACAAGCCCCTTCACTTCGTCTTCGCGTGGCCTCAGTACTGCTTGGCAGCGGTCTCGCCCTCTCTCCACACTCTGCCATAGGACTTCTTTCTCAGTTGGAGCATAATATTCTTGAGAGGTGCCTCTCCGCTACTATGATAGGTGGGGGAACGTCTTCTGGGAAGGGAATTTTAACTCGTGAAGTGAAATGCAGCAAATCACAGAGAGAGCCGATGTTGACAGGAGGATGGTTCTTTTAACTTTGGAGAGGAAGAAAACTCCAAGCGCTGTGTGGAAATCGAAAGGTGCTTTCTTTGGCTGCGAGGAACAAAGGCTGATATCGGTCGTTGAAGGATCGCCGAAGAAAGCATTCTTGTGAATTCAAAAGCGATTTTTAGAACCATCTCAAGTAGATTGTGTGTACATAGCATATAGGAGACATTTCTTTCATAACTAAAGTAGGCGAACGCCTTTCTCACAAGGCAGAGAAAACGTAATTTTGTGGGAAAATGAGAATTTCATCGCAAATTTTCACGTTGATTATAAAATGTAAGAACATTAGCAAAATTACAATTCATGCATTACTGAAGAGGCCAATGCTTCATCTATCAAAGTACATATAGCTTATTCATATGGACGAATATGACTTGCGTAGTTAGACAAAAGTATGTGGTTGCGCTCCATCTTTTCGGCGCAGAAACGAAAATTTCACCCCAAATTTTCACGTTGATTATAAAATGTTAGAACAATAGCAAAATTACACTTCTTGCATTACTGAAAAGGTCAAAGCTTCGGCTTTCACAATATATAAAGCTTATTTATATTTACGAAACTTCATTACGCCAAAAGGCAATGAAATATTCAGGCGCACGGTACTTTCGTAAAAAATCGAGCGCAAAATTTATCGTACATTATAAACTATAAAAAAACAACAAAAAGTACAAGACATACATTACTAGAAAGGCCTAAGCTTTCTCATTCCAGATATATAAAGATTATTCAGATTTAAGTATGTCCCTTGCGTCAAAAGACAATTAACATTAGTGCTGCCGCTCCGTAATTTTGTGGCAAAAATGAAAAATCTAGCTCAAACTTTAACGTAGACTATAAAATATAAAATCATGCATTACTAGAAAGGCCAAAGCTTTCTATTTCAAAACGTATAAAGGTTATTTAGATTTACGTATGTCCCTTGCGTCGAAAGACAATTAAATTAAGGCCAAAGCTTTCTCATTCCAGATATATAAAGATTATTCAGATTTAAGTATGTCCCTTGCGTCAAAAGACAATTAACATTAGTGCTGCCGCTCCGTAACTTCTTGGCAAAAATGAAAATTTCGTCGCAAAATTTAACGTAGAATATAATATACAAAAACACTATTAACATTACAAAACATGCACTATTTGAAAGGCCAAAGCTTCCTCTTTGAAAATATATATAGATTATTTGGATATAACAATATCTCTCGCGCCAAAAGGTAATTAAATGTAGTGCTGACGGAGGACGTAATAGTACGTATGACGGCGAATGGGACAGTTTTCGGAGGATGTAATTGTACGTATGACGGCGTCTACGGGTTAAAATACATTCCTTACAGTAGCTTATTGATAAACATACGGAAGAAGAGAACAGGTACGAGAAACGTATTATTTATCATTGGTCAGATCTCAGGTCGAATACGCTTCCAGCATATGGGATCCGTACGAAAAGGGACAGATATTTGAGTTAGAAAGAATCCAATGCAGAGCAGTCAGATTCCTTAAACAAAAATATGAGCAAAAAATACGAGAGATCGACTGTAGGACCGAGCGATATCAGGGCTCGTTTTTCCCAAGAACCATACGGGATCATAATAAGAGAGTGATTCCCACGAGGGACGTTATTATGTAGGTTTTGGTGCGCTGCATCCCCTGCCACCCACCAGTATGGTGATTTGCAGAGTATCATGTACAGGGCCGGCCTTAGGCCAATTGTACCTATTGGACCCAATCGGGCCACGCAGCTAAGGGGGCCCCACAATGGTGTAAGGGCTCCAAACTATCTATTTGTGATGATTCTTTTTAGTCCCATCCATACCCAAGTGGTCTCATGAGAGGCCATCTGATGCTCTCAGGATGCAGGAAACTACGCTTTTTAGATGTAGGGGCCCCACCAAAAGTTTTCTAATTGGGCCCCGCAATTTCTAGGGCCTGTCCTGATCATGTAGATGTAGAAACAAACATGTTATTTACCATGGAAACGTGACGTAAAATCGTGTGTATTTCCGTTGAAATCTCTATTTCGATTTTTTTCATGAAAACAATACTTTCTCTATACTATGTATATTGGAGAATGTAAAAACTAATTCTGAGATATCTCTGATACCTATGAATTGGGTCGGGAGGATCCATGGAGGTTCGGAGAGAACGTGAGCATACGTGAGAATAATAGGATTTCGAGTTTAACGATGCAATCGGTTGGCAAGGCAACTTCACGTTAAAAACGCTAAATTTTGTCAAATTTTGATATTAAAACGTTAAATTCTAAAGATTTAGATTCGAAAGCGATAAAAGACGATAATAATGAGGAACTGCATTTATGTTTCTTTAATACAGTGCAAGTCCGAATATCGTAGGTCAAATGAGTGAATTTTAATAAGCAAAATAAAATAAGATTGCAGATCGAAATATCGATTTTTCCATGTTATCTTATGAGGAATGGAAATCATTGTCGGGAATCGAACCCGGGTCGATTTTGTAAATTTTCTTTTCGTAAATGGCTTCTACATTAGGAACCGAACATTCCCACCAAATGTCAATCTTCTAGCTACTCGGAAATTTTGTTTAAAATAGCATTACATAGTTCCGATTTCCCACCAACGACGACAACAAGTCAATTTTATATATTAGATTATTATTATTATTGTAGTCCTCTGTCTTAGAACAGGTCCTTTATTTAAAACTAGTAGAAATACCCGTTGAAATTCAACGGGATATTTGTATTTTATATTACCCCAAAATCTTAATGAAAAGATTTAATCTACTACATAGATAGCACCCGTCACAAATGACGGAAACATTACAATTTCCATCATCAATAAATCTAAAATAGCTTTTCTATGTTACCTGTGGCACAACAATGGGATTTGTAAATTTGTTTATTCAGTATGAAATGTTGAATTCACAAAAAAATTGAAATTAAAAATAACATTTACAAAAATATCTCATTCAAAACTTTATTTTGTTTATTTATTTTGAAAACGTCAATTTCACAAACAGTTGAAATTTTAAATACTACCAGGGCGGTACTACATATATTGAGTGACGCAAGATTGTCGCACTCAAGTATAATCGGTGACGTACTACATAAATTATAAAGAATAGTTAACGCTTATGCTTGAGTAAATGTCTTAACATAATTTTGAATGCATTTGGATGCCTTATTTCGAAAACACGTATAGAAGCGCATTAACTTAATATTTTGATTAATATTAATAATAATATCACAAAGTTTCCAATCTTATAATCATACATATTGTAGGGTTGCTATCAACAATCAGTAAATAAATAAACTTCTTCATTTAATATCATAATTGAACATAGCTTCTTTGTAACTCATACAATATATAGCACTAATTATAGTTGAGTATATGCTTGTAGTAAATTCTGTAATACTTACGCTGTTGAATGTCTTACATACAAAGAACATTAATGATTAGTTAGTATCGCCATCTATTGAGTGAAAAATGAAGTTGCAGAGGGAGTAAGAGAAATATACATATAGATAAAACAGTGCTCTCCATCTATTTCCATCCTGAGCAATACTCTTCAATTGTTCGTAACTTCTTCCTTATTTTAATTCATCAATAATTTGAATCCTTCTCCTACTTCTTCCGTTTTTCCTACTATTTTTCCTTCGATTATTTCCCTCAACAAACTATCTCTTCTCAGTATATTTCCTAACCAATTTGCCTTCTTGTACTTCATCACCTGTAATATCTTTCTTTTTCATCTGCCATATGTAGCACTTCTTCACTTGTTACAGTATTATTTATCCACTGATTTTTTCTTGAAATAATTTCTATATCTCATATTTTGAGAACAATTTTTTTCATTTAGAGTTTAACTGATTTCTTCGTGAATACCAGCTAGCAGACATAACGATCACAAAGTTAACGTAATCCTTAACTTAGTTTAACCGTGGTTAACATCCTACTAACGAACGAGCCTCAGCAAACTTTTAATCATCTAACGTATTTCGCAACTAATTCCGCCGATTTTTAAAACATTCTATTCCTAATCACCGTGTAGCGTTTCCGGGCCGACGCTCCAAATGAAATGCTCCGGCGTTTTCACGATATCCCCCCCCGCAATACGACATCCCTCCTCGGCTAGGATCCTTTAAAATCCCTTTCACATTCCAAACTCTACTCACCCTCTCAAAGGACATACACACAGCTCTTCTCTCACTCCCATCCGTTCCTTTTCATTCCCCTCTCGCCCACGCTCTCTGAACAACATCCCTCTTTGCCATCTTCTTCCCTAACCCGTACCCTCCTTTGTATAAACTCCCTGTGCAGATTTTGTCCCTTTCGCTACAGGCAACCCGGCACACATTCACTCTGTCTCCTCTTCCTACTCTCTATCTCTCTCTCTCTCGCTCTGCATGTATCTTTCTCCCTCTATAGCTCCCTTATGGCACGCCTTTGGTAATCTGGATCTTGCTCCATTGTGAGCGTGGCGTGACATATTGGCCCGCCGGTCGACGCCCGCCAAGCGACAGTAATTCTGCGACGGGGGAAAGCGCGAAGTGAAGAAGTGTCTCCACGAAGGGGTATTTTTTTTAGGAGTGCGGTTGTATTAGAGTTATGGGAGAGAGGAAAAGAGAGAGAAAGGAAGAGGAGAGAGGGAGGAAATGATTTCGAGATTTGTGTAGTTGATTGGACCAAACAAAAAGTGTTTTATTTTAGGCTGAAAGAAATGCGCCCGGGATAAACTTCGGGGATGATTAAATGGGAACATGTGTGTAACAAGGCGATGTTAATTTATGGCCGGAGAGATGATTTTCCTCGCAGAAACGGAAGGGTAAGGATTCTTTCTTAGAAGCTCTGATCATTCCAGAGCTCTTTGCAAACATTAAAATATAAACAGACCAATTTTATCTCAGAATTTGTGAACATCGTCAGCAAAATCTGTAAAACTTGAATCGTGGAATGGTTAAGAAGTTTTTAATTATAATAATAATTTTCCCGTAAGGAATACATTGCGCCGCTATTTATGTCCTTAACATTGATTTGTGAAACTGAACTAGAATTAAGGTTTAAACTTCAGGCATGGGCAGTTGTACAGTCCAAAACACAAACTACACTTTTCTTGAATATAAAATCCAAGTCCGTATTGTAGATTTTAGGATGGAGTGATATAGGGGGTAATATCCCATAGGACGATTACAGAACATAATAGGAAAAAGTAACGTAGTAAAACTAGAGATTTTTCGTGCTCTACACCCCTTACAATCCACAAATAAGATGACTTGCCAGGGATTCATGCAGATTAAACATTACCTGTTGGACTATAACCGATATGATGCCACATTAGTTTTACATGGAATCTTCCGCAAAATTTTCTCTAAAGCTTAAACGCTTGTAATTGGTACTTACTGTATTGACTAACGTTTTTTTAAGAACTTTAATGGACATGAAAATGTTCTAGTAAAAATCCATTCAGAATGTTTTAAATTCCTCTGCTCTAAAAGTAAACAAGGTATTAGAAATTATAAAATTCAAGAAACTGTCAAGAAGTAATGTGAACTCGGTTAGTATGTCAATGAGTATATCAATGAATATTTTTCCATGGAGGTAGACATAAAAAGGATTTAAAAATATAACTGCAATAACCAATGAAGTAGTTTTGTCATAACTTGATACATGGGAGAATTTGCATTTCCCGTAAGCACTAAATCCCGCCTAAAAATCTTTCACCCGCGTGACATACAGCCGTTGTTCTTCTATAGGTTTCGATCAAATTGAAATACATGTCAAAATGTAACAAATTGCAACCCTCTTTGCGATATCCAAACTTCATGCAATTTTTAGAATGCCTGTGTTTCACGACGTTATGGAACCTGGAAGCTGTATGTTTTTCAAATAACATCATTCTATTTTTCCGCGAAAATAAGAGATGTTGTCTTCTTCCATCTCTGCCATAAACGTGTCATCTCTCGCCTCCGAAAATCTCCCGTTCCGTTTTCCTTTATGGAGTCTGGCGGCGGAATTTTCTATATTCGCATTCGAGGTGCAAGACGTCGAGGGAGGATCCAACACTCGTATTCCCAAAGTCACAACAGATCGCCCTTTTATTTCTGCCTTCCGAATTTCTTTCGCCCGAGACGCCCATGGGTTAATAAGCGGACTAGACTACCTGAAGAACATTCATCGCCTTAAAAAAATGGCAGAAAATTAGAATAAACACACAAAACATGAATGATTGTTATTCCTCTGGAGCTATTCTGTATCCTCCTGGGTTGTTGTCGAATACATTGATATTAAATATAGGATGTTATATAAGTGTCCATTTAAATTTTTCGCTACGTGAATGCATAGGAAGTCGTAATATCTGTTAAGGGCACTAAGTGAGTTTCCTCTGGTGAATTTTAGCACTATTATAGCACAAGCTATTCTTTAGTTTCGGGGGAGAGATGAGGATATGTTGGGGAAAAACAATTCCAATGAAATAAATTGAATGGTTATATCAAATATTGGCTTTTATCCCATACATTCATAATACAGACAAACTAAATTACCATGAAAAACATTTTCATATATATATAACAATTAATGAAAAAACCTTCCAATGACTCTAGTAGTCATATGTGTTGCCCAAAAACTTTTTCCTATGCAGAGCGTAAATGAAGCAATGAAATCTTATATAAAAACCTTATGGAATAGTTGATTTTTAAATGGTATATCTGAAAATATCCATCAATAAAATGTTATAAAAAATTAGTGTACCTACCGCTGATTTGTATTCGTTTTCGGTGTCACATTTCAATGTCAGTCATACGTTTAAATTGATTTGGATTTTAAATGTAGTTTATAAACTGAATATTAATTAATTTTCATTTTAAAATGCGTTTTAGTTAGTTTTTGTAATTTAATTATTAAATATTTTTCCACCGAGCATTTTCTTGGAGAGAGGAATAAATTATTTTTACTGTAGTGAAGTCTCTCATAGGCAAACCTACGTAGGTATATGTTTATTCCTTCTTTGCAAGGCTTTTTCATGCTGCCTTTGAAAGAATTCCAACTACACTTCTCACTGACTGCTACTCCCAAATAGAAGACCTCTTCAATTCAAGTTGCCGTTTCGAGTTATACCACTCCTTCATTCAAGACATTCAAGATGTATATCTTACTATTACCAACTTGATTCCAAGAGTTAGCAGAATGTGCGCTCCGAGCGCTCGCGTGGCACAGATGAAATTGCACTGCACAGAAAAGTAAAGTTATAAGTTTCATCCAGACACCGCTCTAAACATTTAATAATTAAATCATCAGCTAATATTTGAAATCTTTTTATAACTGAAGTACTTCATATTAGCATTCCCTTTATATACCATCCAATAATACGGAACCGTAAGGGACCACTTCATTTTTCCCTGCTTTGGCAGGTTAAAATAAGTCTTTAATTATTAATGAGCTTCAGTTTTCGTAGGATCATTGCAATCGTGGTTGTACAAAAGTATGACAAAGCGAATTCAAAAACATAAATAATCAGGACTACTTAATTAAAATGTGATTAGTTCTGTAATATAAGGAACTTCAGTGTAAAGATCACATTAACAATAAAAAATATGTCTGCCTGCCGATGAAACGTATAATAGGTAATCCTGCTATTAGGCCTCCGTCTCTACTCTTGCCACGCCTCGTAAAGGACTGTTTACTCTCCCTCTCTCCGAAAAGGAAATTCCTTTCGAATACGACATTTTAATTTAGAACTACAAAAGAAACCAATACAATTTGTTGAGAAACATGGATTTTTCAAATCAGTATTATTATTACTCTGTTTAGAAATAAGTAAATTATTTTGATTTTGAATGACGCAATGTTTACATAGGATTGGGTTCACGGGATTCACTGCAAGAAAGTCGTCCTTACTGCCATAAATTACGTATATTTTGAATATGTATACAGAATTCACCGCTACATGGTGGTGGCGCTGTATACTGGAAATTAAGGAAAAGTTGAATATCTCCGAAATGGATGGTTCTACGAAAATTTGTTTCAAACAAAACCTGGAAGAAATATTATTGTCTACAACTTTATGAAGATGACCAATTACGACGTTTTTAAGGAGATATTTGACGGAAACCGAAAAAACCGATTATTTATAAATAATTTCTAAACAATAACTGCTATGGAGAATTGTTTCAAATGAAAGTTGTAGGAAATTACATTCTCTATAACATTTGTATAGAATTGTATATACAATAATGATGTTTTAATGGAGAAATATCGCAAAAACCGAATCGGATTTCGAATAAACCTCTACTTTCGGTTAACCGTTATTGTCCAAAAACTAATCAGTTTTTTGTACTCATGCTAAATATGAAGTTTGGTGGCGATATGGCAAGTACTTTTTGAGTTAGAGCGCCCACAATCACATACACACACACGCAGACATCATTCCAAAAATAGTCTGAACGTGTTCTAGAGACCTCAAAACGTGTATTTCCATTGAAATCTTGAAGTCGATTTTTTTCGTGATCACAATACTTTCCCATACTACGTATGGAGAAGGTAAAAATTACATCATTACTGTTCATCCTTCATTTCAACTCCGCTAATGTAGTTCAAATAATTTTAGAGAATGAAAATGTGATTAGAGATTTGCTAACGCAAATGTTGAACGCATCAATTACGGTTCAGTTTCTTTACTTTCAAATTGCATTATTGATTTACTTAATCGGTTAGCTGTTTCTGTAAATAATATTAATGTCATGAAACGCGTCTTTTTCCCTTCGATAAAAATATCTCCACCTTTTAATTAAAAACGCACGTGTTAATATTCGTCATTAACCTCATTATAAGGCGGTCTTTAATGCTGCAATAGCCTTGTTAAACCCTAATCAGTCAAAGGCAGTAGAGTGAATACCGCGTTCGCGTATGTAATAACCTCGCTGCCTCTGTACTTCAAATAGGACCGGCAGATAGATAGATAAGAGATGTGGGTAGCGGGTGGGATGGATGGAGGGGAGGTAATTTCCCCCCCACCCCCCTCCTTACTCCTCCATTGACCTCCGTTCTCCCTAACTCCCTCCGACTCTCTCACACACACACGCGCACGCGCACACACAAACTACTTCCCATCGCGTTCATTCCCTCACATACGGGAAGAGAAGCTCATATACTCTTCATGTGAGCAGCCCGAGGAGAAAGCCTTGTTCCGACTCGTCCCCCTCTTACCCCTCCCCCTCTTACCCCTCCCCCTCTTACCCCTCCCCCTCTCACCCCTCCCCCTCTCACCACTCCCACCCCTTTCCCTCCGCCTTACGTCAGCTCTTCCACCGCGAGGTTCGGGGCCTTCTTCCGTCCAATCCAACGCCGTGCAACGTCCCTGCTTGCATACGCCTGGCATAAAATTACACGCTACCTTATACAGGTTACCGACGCCTTCCTCTAGCCTTCGCTCCACCTCGCCTAAGCCTCGAAAAACATAGGTTTCCTTCTCTCCCACTCTTTCTACACGCTCCTGCTATTTTAATATCTCCTTCCAATCTGTATTCTGTTGTCGCCCTCGTGGAAATGTTGGAAGTAGCTGTAAAATTTGCGTCTTCGGAGTTGAATAACGTATATCCCTGTTTATAAGTCCTCGTTCGTTTTTCTGCTGTTTATATGTACGTGCGTGTATGTAATTGCAAACATAGGAATAGTGTTTTGTGGCGGTGGATGCGCGTTTTTATCCTTCTTTTGTTTCTCCACTTCCGTATACCTAACGGTTGTTTTCTGTTTTTTTTCGCTCTATCGTTCTCTTTCTTTTTTACTAGATTTTGTCATTTTCCACTTTATTCTCGTTTCTAATACTTCTCTTTTCACCTCTTCTCTCTGCAGCTCTCTCGAACCTGTCATCATTTATCGGTCGTTTGTTCCTTTCCCTTGAATTTTTCTTGCATCAGCTTCGTCTATTTCTCCTGGTGTTAGGATTCTTTAATTTTAAATGCAAGTTTCATAATATCAGTAATGTAAATCACAATCAGGAGCATTTCTTGGAAATTCTTCAACTTTTGAGAGATACTCATTCAAATTTAGATGTTCGTTTTCATTTTTTTTAGCCAAGTCGTTTTTTTTACGACAATTGTCTTTAGGACTAAAGTTGATTGAAATACTGAGAATATTTTACTTTGGAAGTTAAAACTGTTCTTACTTCAAGAAAATGTGATTTTACATCTCCGTTAATCCTTCCTGTATTTATGTATCTAAACTCAGCGTTGTGTATTTTTTCTATGCACTGCGTTAAAATAATATTGAACTATTGCCCATATTTTTTTGGCCATCGTTCTAAAATGGACTCATTTAAAATCCGGCTATTTAATTCATCCGACAGAAAATATCCCCTTGTTACTTTCTCCATTCGTAGTAATGGGAAAGTATTGTGTTCATGAAAAAAATCGACTTTGGGATTTCAACGAAAATACACGTTTTGAGGTCCCTAGAACACGTTTAGACTATTTTCGGAATGATGTCTGTGTGCGCGTATGTGACTGTGGGCGCTCTAACTCAAAAAGTACTTACCATATCGTTACCAAACTTCATATATAACACTTTAGCATAAGCACAAAGAAATGGTTAGTTTTGGACAATAACGGTTAACCGAAAGTAAGAGGTTTATTCGAAATCCGATTCGGTTTTTGCGATATTTCTCCATTAAAACGTCATTATTGTATATACAGTTCCATACAAACGTTATAGAGAATGTAATTTCCTACAACTTTCATTTGAAACAATTTTCCATAGCAATTATTGTTTAGAAATTATTTATAAATAATCGGTTTTTTTCGGTTTCCGTCAAATATCTTCTTAAAAACGTCGTAATTGGTCATCTTCGTGAGGACCAAAGTTGTAGAGAATAATATTTCTTCCAGGTTTTGTTTGAAACAAATTTTCATATAACCATCCATTTCGGAGATATTCAACTTATTCTTAATTTCCAGTATACAGCGCCACCACCATGTAGCGGTGAATTCTGTAAACATATTCAAAATATACCTAATTTACGGCAATAAGGAGGACTGTATTCTTTTAAGATACGAAATAATAATTTTGCCTTATAATGTTATTCATAATAATTTAAATATTTATACCCCAAATATAAAGAAAGTCATGTGTTGGCCACATCAGATTTTTTATTTCATAAATTCTGCTGTCAAACTAAGGGTAATATCTTTTTCCCTCGCTTTCTACGGTTGCTTGAGGCTTCTCGTGAGGTCTTGTCCTATAGACCAAATTACTTTTTCTCCTGAAAATTCATCGCGATTTTTATTTTCAAGGTTTAAAGCATAAATTCATGCAACTCGATTGTATTTAAATGCATGGTTGTGTGCTGCACTGTGACATTCCCTTTGCTCTTCTTAGCAATCGCATCCCATTTAACTCATCAGTCTTTTTCCTCGACTTCAAATGGTCCAATGAACGCTGAACCCTTTATTGCATGAGGGATGCACTAAACTACTACCGATTTTCTAGGTTGAATAGTCCTTGAATTAAGAAGTGATTGGGCACGTGTCAGATTGCTCCAATTAGATCGCAAGGCTGGCTTTTGTTTCATTTTGCGCGTAAACCTAACGACTCTTCTTCTGCACCTATTTGCGCATTCCCGGGTCGACTTTGAAGCAAGAAAGGATTGCTTATTCACTTCGCCGATTCCTTCCAACGTACGGAGAAATTTAATAATATGTAGCTCGGGTTAGGCCCGTCGCTTTATTTGCGAGAAAGTCTCCCACTTCGTATCCATAATATCTCTACAATTTTCCTGTTTTCATTTCGTCTCGTGTCAAAATGAGGTTCTAGCTGTGTCTGGTAGAGTTCTCCTAAAGGGATATTTTTAATGATCTGTGGAGCGTTGTGCATCGTTATTTTCACGGCGTGATGCATATTGGAGAAAGTTCTCTTTTTAAAGTTATTTATGTTAGAATGCTCTCAAAACAACGATAAAATTACTTTTAATGGTGATATAGCTTAATTTGACCAGCTTTGTTAATTTAAAACATCATGGTGTCTAGGCCATTCAATGTGTGTTTTAACAGTCACTCATTTAAGTAAGAATGTGTATTTTTAGTAGATAAAAAATGTATATGTACGTCAAATTGTAGCTATATCTATTAAGTTAGAATATATTTCAGAATAGAAAATGAAAGTTAAGTTAATAATGCTATTCCTGCGATTGTTCATTACAATACGGTAAAAGAAAACAATAACAAACTGACAGAAAATCAGTTAACCTGTTCATAGTCTAGTTTACGTCTAATAAGCATATAAATCGGAGGTGAAAATAACAATTGACCTAAGTAATACCTACTGCAGTTTTTTTTAATTAAATCAGTACGGTTATTAGATAAAAGTTGGAGGAACATAAGTTTCACGCGAGCTTCATATTTTATGTTCCAAAAACAAAAAAAACATCATAATTTCATGTAAAATTCGATACTAGGCATTAAAAGATTAGTCTTGCAAGCAATGAGGGTGATAATGCCCATATATTATTTTGATATTTTAGGTCAAAGTTCTATCCGTTAATTATAGAATATTTAAAAAACGCGGTAGTTGTTAATCTAATTAAAGGAGAACCTTAAAGGTCTCGATTCAGTTGCTAGGTCTATAAAATATTGAAGCATCCATGCGAAAACTTATTGCTTTTGAGAATCAGGGCGTGTAAGGAATCCAAAGGCTACAAATTGGGAACAGGCGTATAAAAAACACGCAGGGTGTTAGGAGGGCCAATATGCGCTCGCGAAGGTGGAGGGAGGGAGCGACACAAATTAAACTCGAAAAATGAACTGTAATACCGTTTGCTACCGTCTGTATGGTCCACGGCCAAGCTAATGAATAGTAGATGATTCTTTTCTGCTGCCCAGTTGTTGAACAAAGGCTACGAAGTGCCAAATAAATGCTTGCATGACATATTTTATAATTCAACAATTATTGAGCACGTCTTATGGCTGAAAAAAATTGAAGCACTTACGTAATAGTTTTAGTGAATTAAAGATGGCTGATTTGTATCTGAAATGCGCATCTGGTTTTGTATAACCTTGTTGTATTTATTGGAAACACCAGAGACAAGCATTTTTAAGTGCTTGTTCTTGAATACCAGATTTTGTTTTTTAAAAAAATCGATATACGTCCTTGAATTTTCTTTAGAAAAATCTATAGAGTTATCGGAAATTTTCCAAAAATTTAATCGATAGTAGGTGAATTTACTTACTCTCCCGTGCTTAATATAAAATGACACTAATTTTTCATATTAATTAAAACGTGTTTTTGTCAACTTCATAAAAATCCATATAAATTTCACTCAAAGGCGATCCTGTCTGCATATGCGGAATATTTTACTGATGAACAAGTATTACATTCTGAAACACACTTTCCAAGGCTGGTAACAATAAATTTATGTAAACTGTTGGTAATTACAAATACTGTCTATAATAACATAAGACCTTTTTATGTAAGGTATATTAACTGAATATAAAATGTCATGAAATATGCTATGAACAAAAGCGATATAATAACAATTTCGAAAAACATAACTTGTTATTAATAATTGATCCTTTTTTTAATTCCTCGGTTAAATATTCCCCGTTAGCGATTTCCAATTTAAAAAAATATTCAAGGCCGCATCTTTCATGGCGGTATTTGCACAATTCCCTTGTTATTTCACAGGAGGTTTAATACATTGTGCATCTCACAGTCGCATCGTGTAGCGTGACGTGCACCGTGTTCTATATCGCGTGACCTTATGCTCTCCCACCATCACACCACGGCGTAGCAGCTGTTTCTCTCTCTCCTTCCCTCCCTCTCTCTCTCCCTCTCTCTCTCCCTCTCTCCCTCTCTCTCTCCCTCTCCCTCTCTCTCTCTCCCCCCCTCTCCCTCTCTCTCCCCCCCTCTCCCTCTCCCCCCCCCCCCCTCCCTCTCTCCCTCTCTCTCCCTCTCTCTCCCTCTCTCTCCCTCTCTCTCCCTCTCTCCCTCTCCCTCTCTCCCTCTCCCTCTCTCTCTCCCTCTCTCTCTCCCTCTCTCCCTCTCTCCGTCTCCCTCTCTCCCTCTCTCCCTCTCCCTCTCTCCCTCTCTCCTCTCTCCCTCTCTCCCTCTCTCCTCTCTCCCTCTCTCCTCTCTCCCTCTCTCCTCTCTCCCTCTCTCCTCTCCCTCTCTCTTCTCTTCTCTCCCTCTCTCTTCTCTCTCTCTCTCTCTTCTCTCTCTCTCTCTTCTCTCTCTCTCTCATCTCTCTCTCTTTTCTCTCTCTTTTTTCTCTTCATTTTTGTGAATGGTTGCGCCTTATCAAAGGAAAGCAATATCGCGCCCTTAATGACAAAGGCGGTTGTAAAAGAAGAAAAAACCTATTCACTCTCAACTCTTGGAATATTAGCAAACGGTGAAGCAGAATTTTACAAATATTTGTTCTATATGTTTCAAATGGTTCCTAGTACTAGAAGGGAATTTTTTTTATATATTGCCTTCATCTTTGTGTTTCTAAAGGACATTTTGCAAGTCACCGATAGTTACACATGTGATGGTTTATGTAGACCACAAATCGTAATCGCTCTTGTGTTTTATGATCTCACATTTCATTTTGAATATAAAGAGCTTTCATAACGAATCACTAAACACTCTTTTATGTAATACAAGATAGATTAATGGTCATAATATTTCAAATTTCCTTAATCGTGCTTAAAACTGCCGGGGCAAATTTTGCTACTTTTATATAACAACGAGATATTACTCTCGCTAAGTTATGATTTTAGCCTTCTCTCAGTTAAACAAACCACGCAAAATACGTTAGTTTGATTTTTGTTGAAATCTAAAAATAGTGGCGTCTATAGTCGGAATATATCGTCGTAAGGTCTTTCAGATATACTTTTTAAATAATCCTGACCTCTAACGTGCCTTTCCCACACTTCAGTGAACTCTCATGACAAATCTCTGTGGATATCCCCTGCACTCTTATAGGAATCCGACTGCAGGAGCAATATTTTAAGCTACGAAGTACTCAATTCCAGGTTTTCTTAAATCGCTCTGCCATAAAGTCGCTACGGAATGTTTACGTGGTTCAGTTCCCAATCTAGGTTCCCTTATGTAAGACTTTTCCATCCCCGAGGCCAAACGGAACTTCTAATATACCTCCTTCAGAAACAACTGAAGTCACGTGAATAGGTTCTCAAAGACCTCTTTCCATAATTTCCATCCGTTCTCCGGTCCAAAAGAAAAATAAATCTTCGATGCATTTGTTTATAGTTGGTATTATATTAAAATTATATTAAAAATTAATATATTTTATTTTCTCGACTACTCTGCAGTGAGTTAATATTGTCTCTCAAAATCAGACTTTTGAGGTAAACTTTATCAGAAAACCTTTTGCTTTTTCGATTCGTGCGCAGATAAATTTTACAATATCGGCGATTTCATTTTTAATCCTCGACTAAAATAAAGATCCGCCGACGCTTTTATAGATTTACGACGCATTTTTTTCACGAGAGGAGAGTTATGAATCACAAATCAAACCAAACTGCCATAGCAATTTCTCATCCGATAATAAAACAATGCCATGTAGATCGTTCGCCCGTTGGACCATGTGGCGCCAAGTATACGGCGGAAATGCAAGAATTGATCACGTGATTTCCTCCGCGGCGGCGTGGTGCATAAAATAAACCCGCGCTTTCGCATTCGAGTCGCTCTTTCTCTTTCCGTGGAATTGCCGTAATGCGTGACTCTTGTTTTTTTTTTTTAAAGCCCGAACCGAGCGAATGCGTATTCGAGAACAAAACGACGCCATTACGGAAGCTAGCGTCTCGCGGAGGCCTTCCATTTCCGACGTCAAAAGTGGAGTCGTAACTTGGGTAAAGCGGGTCGCCAAAGTAATGAATACCTATAGGTGACTTAATCGAGATTATTAGTTGCGCGAAGCGTTCGTTTTAAAATTCAAAACAGAACGATTTCTTTTGCGAGTTAAGAATCTTTAAATTACTCGGCTGATGAAGTTGTTTGGATGAATAAATACATTCGCTCTTAAATGCTTACGTTCATTCTAAGTTACGTTTTTTGGGTGGCAAAATTGTTTAATCTAATACAAAAATATCGCACTATCTACTTTTTAAATTTAAACAGTTTTCATTAATCTGTGAAAATTTGTTTCCGTGTCGATGCCTTATGAATAAAATTATGGTTATAGCGAAGGATATTTTTACAATCAAATTTACCTTTTTTATAATGTTATGAGAAACATATCTCATTTCTGTTTATCAAGTTATGCATGGAATCGGAGCATATGATGCCTTAAGTCTCATCGCGAGATTGTTCAACGCTATCTTATGGCTGTGAATCGTTTAAACTCGTTCTCTGATACGAATCTAACTTTTTTCTGGGGCGGCAATCTTGGACCACAACAGTACCTGTGTTACAAGTCACCTCCACCATTATGTAAGCGACGCTGAATTTGTGATTAGTTCTTCTCGGAAGCATGTGTTTCGGGAAAGAGATTTTTAGACATATCTGATCGGTCGCGCGATTGAGCTCAACTAAAGAAATGTTGGAATGTTGACATTTGAGAAGAGGTGACCTTGATACGTAAAGATATAAATGATACGGTGAAGCGCTGATTCTAGATAACGTATATTCGAACCGTGTTAATGAGGAGGGCTGTTATCTATCAATTGCGGTTTTAATCATCATTAGGGACTTCCGTAACGGAAAGATCTTGAAAGCTATCCCTCATTGATCTTTATCACCTCTTCCTGACTGTCTACTTCTGTGTCTTTCCACTTGTCGATTATTCCCCGTCAGGTCCAGCTCATTTTCTCCTCACCGCTCCAAATGAGTCAGCATACCTTTCGTGTGGAAGTCCTTTAACGGCATTCATTCCAAATCTTTCAATGGTGACTCGACACTTTGTTTGCTATCAAAGAAGAGATTGAAGATTCAATCAGTTTCGTATGGAATTTTTTCTTACACTAATGTAGCGATCTTCTGAAGAAGTTCTTTGATATTAATCGGTTGTTCAACCTGAAAGCTAAACGAGGAAAAATGTCTGAATCACTCCTTTGACTTTCCTTCCAAATGAATGCGGTAATTGGAAAGTACAGTTTGATAAACATATGGAGAACGTAAGTGGTAAATTCAGCGTAATTCACAACTTTTCGATGTCTATTCTCCTAGGTGTCTAAATACAGGCGTAATTCTCCCTAAGTTGACATTTTAGCGGTGTTGCGTTGCATATCAGCTGCAGTATAAGGGATTTTTGGACACACGGTTTGTATAACGAATTTAACACTTAGATTAATCAAGTCCAAATGGAACGAAAAGTTCAAATAGATTAGTGCTACAATGGTTAAATATATCACAACGTCCTTCCTCTATTTGAACCTACTTAACAGGTGATTAAAAAGTATTTATGCTTGGTTATCCTAATGTTCCGTCGATGATTAATGTGGTCATTGCATCGATAAGGTAGATAAATAAACGATACCTATGCGTATTTTAGTCGCGGAGTAGGTACATAAAATCGACACCCGATGACCTGCCACTGAAGATGACTTCAGCTGGAATCCTCAGGTATTATCAATTGTATTCTGTCCTGAAAGTGAACTCGATAATTCAATCACGAAAATCTGCCGTAAATTCCATACTCGAATCTAGTTTCTTTTCGCTAGCGAATGAAGAGATGCGATTTTTAACAAAATATTTTAAAAGTGATGTAAACAACAAGAATAAAATGCAAACATATAATTTGAGTAATTACATGCATTCTTTATTCTCATATGGTTGTGATTGCGGCACAAGTAATATAACACGAAGAGCTTTTTTTAAAGGGGCGAATTCAGACGCTTTCTCGTGATTTATGTTCCCGACAACAAAATCGTCGTAATGAGTAATACCCTACTTTGCGAAAAAATTTCTCCGAGTCAAAAAAAAAGCTGTTACACATTCTCGCGCGCTTAAGGTCATAAAAACGAAAACAAACCTTAAAAAAAACGACCTTAATGCGTGCGGAGGTTGCGGGGTCGTAATAAGGTGCCTAGGCGCGCAAAGGCCTCTGGGAAGTTGCGGAGGCGGATGGCGTGGGAGGGGGAGGAATGGGTACCATTCCCTTGAGGGTCAGAGGTCTTGAGTGATGACCAAAGGTTTCCATGTGCATCCCTATTAAGCGTGCGGGGGCAGAGGTTGGCGTCGTAGGGTTGGGAGCGTGTGGGGTGGTAGGAGATCGAAAGGGGAGGGAGAGGGGGGCGGCGGGAGAGAGAGGGTGTGAGGAAAGGGTTTTGAGGGGGTGATTCGGATTGCGTGGTCGTGGGAGAGCTATATAATGTGGGGGAAGGGTGAGTAATGGGCAGAAATGGGAGGGGAAGAGTGGGAGGAGGGGGGAGGGAGGGGGCGGAGGGGCATTTCCCTTCCTCTGACCACAAGGGATGAGTGTGGCGTAGTAAAGGACGTCGGGGGCGAGGAAGAGGGCTTTGTTTTGGAGGTTTTAGGAGGTTGGTTGGTTTAGATTAATGAGTATAAGAGGCTGAGGGTTTGGGGAGGAGAGGGACGAATCAGAAACAACAAATGGGCGAACGTCTTAATTTTCCGTTTTTTTCCCCCTTCGCTTTCCCCAGTAAGCGTAGATGTCGGCTTCTTACGCGTTGTGCACATAGACCGAAACGTTTTGTTTTGTATTTAAGGTCATGACTCCGGATTTATAGTTGATGTGGAGTGTGCGCATGGCAAAATAATATCTGCGATTGTTTCCTGTGATTGTACGAGGTGGCGAACAAAGGGAAATTAACAATTAATTGGCCTTTGGAATGGGTTGGAGCCGTCACGTCTAGAAGTAACGTGATCAAACGCGGTGCCCCCGTGAAATGCAAAGGGAAACGGCAACAAGTGAGAAATCGAGTAGGTATCTTATTACATTTTTTCGGGCAATTCTTTTGTTCCACGCCAACAACGACCCTACCTGAGAAATTTTTCAGGTATTCATGAAGAAGAGCAAGGCGAAACAGGTTCACTTTGATATTTGGAAGTGGATTATCGTGAATATTTTGTAATTGAACTGAAATATGGCTGGGCTTAGAAAATTCCATAAGAGGAATAAGCCAAAATTTGGTTTAGTACTCGTAAGTTCTATTTCTTTTCGCTATGTATTTTACCAGCGTCCATTTTTTGTTTCGCCTTCAAACTTATAAAGCTGAGTATTACTCTCACCCGTGAAAATTTACCAATTGGAATTTTCTGTCTCTCTGCATCTGGGTACCAGCAGCAGCATGTAGCTTTCTTACTTATTTTGACGATATATTTATTACAAACCAGTTATTTGAAAAAAATTACTTAGAAATTATTTAAAAGACCATAATTATCTATATTTTCTTCCTATTAATTTATATATATACCATCTAACGTTATTTAATATGAGATCACGCACGGATCACGAACATTGATTTAGTGGTATTGGCGCTATAAACTAAATTTGCTAATTTTCTTCTCTATTGCTCCATCGAATAATCAATAAATCATCCGCTAATCGATAGCAGTACATGTATCATCTCGTTTGAAATTCTTGTTGAGATGTATGGTATGGAGAAATGCATGCGCCGACGCCAAATGTCCGCCTTTTTATACCGGATGTGCCTTACGGAGGAAGTGTTTTGGTTATTCCCATCCTCGTTGCATTGAATGGCGTAGACCAGGTCTGGCTCCCAATGCCTCTTTGAGTATGCGCAAGAGATGTTTATGAACATATATACATACACATCGGGGGAGGGCTTGCCTTAGGGCGAGGCGGGGGCGGCCATGGGGGAGAGGAGAGAGATCGGACAATTGGTTTGCGGGTGGGCAAAGCCCGTTGCTTGATGGGAAGACTCTGACAGCCTGTCGCGTCCGGGCGCGGGCGTGACCTGGACGGAGATGGGCCTAACAGATGAGGGAAGAGATAGCGGAGTGAGGTGGGGTTTGGTATAGGGGGGGGGGGGGAGGAGGGAGGTGGGAGGCATTGAAGGGGTCAGACGTTTTCGGAAAGAAGAATTCCAACCTCCTTTACCTCTAAGAGACGCAGGGTGACGTCAGCCGTCCATCCGTCGAATCCGGAATGGAAAATCTCTCCGACGCGATGTGCGTAGTGTCGCTTGTGATCAGCCTCTGTCCCAACCGCTAACGGATTAGCGCTCTTGACTGTTTCTCCTATGACATAACTAATGGGAAATCGCCGAGACGCCGTAAACAGGGACGTGCAACCTTTCTATGTGGCGGGCCGAATCCGCAATTGTCAAAACTTTGACGGGCTGGATAAAAGCTTAAATCGGAACTTACTCAGAAGGTTGTACATATATTATTAGAAGAGAAAGTACGCATTCAAAACAATGTTTAAGTGTTAAAAATTCACCGGGAATATTTATATGCATGAAATGTCACGTCTTTTATAGTCAAGGCTTCGCGGACCGCATAAAATGCTCTGCCCAGACTCTTAAAGTTAATGGACTAGCAAATTCAATACACCACATCAATTATTTACAATCAGATGTTTTTAAATTTTTATTCGTGGTGGCTAACTTTAAGTGTCATTTGATTGTAATTTCGATGTTATTTGAAAAACTAACATATGTGAAATATAATACCATTTATAAGCATAGCTCATATATCCGTTATATTGAGCTGTCTATATTAAATGCACAATGATTGATTCTATACCTATTTTTCTGGTATGGCCATATTAAATACGTTTCGATATACCACATATCACGAATAGTTAGAGTTAAATAAAATTGGATGCACGTTTCGGCTACAGACAGCCGTCATTAGTGGTAACGCATCGATAGCCGTGACCAAAGCATATCTCCCATTACTCATTATTTAATTTTATTCATTTTAATGCCTCACGATAATTTTTAAAGTATGCCACGTCTTAAGCATGTCCCCTAGCCCTTTGTTTTTACGGGTTTCCTTCCTCTCACCAAAAAGCGCCTCGCTGAGAATGACAAAATGTCTTAATACGGAGGCCGAAATGACCCTGAAATGGCAGATACGCATCATCCCATTGTTTTTACGCCTTTCCGCCCACCATTGGGGTCCATAAGACGCTTCCTGAATCGTCGATCACGCTGCATCATTCTCTATTTATAAACGCATTTCTATAGTAATTCCTGATCGGTGACATCATCTTTCCCATCTATCGCCTCCGGCATTTCATCTTCCTCCAAATGCCAGTTCATGTTCCGATAATGATAGATTTATACTAATTACCGTTACCATTTAAAAGCTCTGGCTCTGATTGGAATCGAAATTTGTTACGTTCGTTCCGTAAGATTTTTCTCCTAATTCTGATCAGCAATTCTATTGCCTCCCTTATTAAATATAAATTCGAAGTGCATTTTAATATACTTAAAATAACCGATACTAAATATACGGCTACCTTTTTATTTTATTTTAGTAGGACATTAAATTACACAATAAATAAATATTTAAAAAAATTATTTTGTTATAAACTATATCAACTCATAATAAGAGTTAAAATGGTCGAAGTTAACTTATATGCGTGAGTGCATAGTACTGATCACAAATGAAAAGATTGAAAAGGAGAAAAATTTTGAACTTGACCGGGACTCGAGAATGGAGAATTAGACTGGCTTGTTAGCTCAGTGGTTAGGGCACATACCCGGCAAGTGGGAGACCCGGCTTCGAGTCCCGGTCAAGTCCTGAATTTTTCTCTTTCCCAATCTTATCATTCTATATTAATTCATTTTGTTGATAATGCATCCGTTTTTATAATAATTATTTTATTACAAAACCGTTCACAATAGGGATATGCTAACTTACTTTCCAAGCAGGTCATTGTTATTTGCTTATGATTCTATATCGCAGTATTTTTTTAAGTAAAAAAAATGAACGCCTGGCGAGAGAATGAAGCGACAGCGTACAGACGCATCCCAATTTTTATTCTCAGCTCCACCTAGCGAGAGCCATTTTATTATTATTTCAGAGGCAAACAAAAGCGATCTTATAATTCAATCACGAATCTAGAACTGGTCACGTGACCGGGTCGGTCGCAAACACCGCGGATGTCATTGTGTGTGTTATTTACATACGTACGCGCTGCATACCTATGAGACCCATTATGTTACTCTTCGTCTCCAACCTTCTCTCTCGTCTATCCCTTTTCCTTTCCCTTTCTCTCTCTCTTTTGTCCGCTTCCTCCTCCTCGTCTCCTCCTGTCCTTAAAAGCTTCGCAGCACTGAAAATATCCTCCGTGGACCTCGCTGCACTTGCGTTCCTCCTCTTTCACTCCCGCACCTCTATTCTCCTTTTCTCCTTTCATATTCTGCGTGGCCATTCATCTCTCTCTCTCTTCCATCCACTCAATTGACGGATAAACTTGTCTCCCTGCATCTCTCCTTGCAAAGATCTCTCTTGACCCCCTTCTCTCTTGGATTTACCAATTCTCCCAAATTCTCCCCCCCTTCTCTCCACACCCTCCCCTAGATGGCGTGGTATGTGACGGCGTTGTGTGAGGCGGATATTCTAAAAGAGGGGGCAGGATGAAATGAAGGAAAAAATCGGTCAATTTTTTTGCGAAACTTTCTTCTTCTCCTCGCCTTTTCTCTCCCCCTCCCCCACTCCACTCCCACGCTCGCTTCCCTCGTGTACCATTCTCTCTCTGCATTGTTTATGCTCCTTGCGTTCCGAGGTGAAGAGGGGGGGGGAGGGGGGGGAAACACTTGAATCGTTTCATTGTTTGAACCATGGTGTCTAGAGCTCAGGTACACGGGGACCATAATGGAATGGGGTAACAACCACGAAAACTCTTTAAGCTGCCGGAACGGAAAAACCAAGCTGTAAGGGAGTCGACTATTTGGCGTCGAGTCAAAGGTCAAGAATGTAATCGCTGCCGCAGTGGGGAAGGGAATTCCGTCCTAGTCGACTTATTGTAAATTCCTCTTCGTTGTTATTTATGGGTGAGTGTCGACCGATTAAAGACACAATTAAACGTTGGTTTTATTTTAATTTCGTGTGCGGCGAATGGGTATTCACACTTTTTTTGTTAATTTAAGGGCCTTAGATCGTAATTGCACGATATTATAATTTTAGACTTCTATAATTTTTGTTCGGATTGACTTGTTAAATTATGGCACCTTCTAAAGATTTAAAGCCGTATTATGCCTAATATTCTTCTGATAGTCATTGAACACTGATTGCAATATTTAGTAGTCCAAATAGTTAAATATATTTTAACCCAGTTCGACCCAATGTGAATTGTGCTGTATCCCTAGTTCTTACTATCCGTCATTTTTACTTAAATATCTTCCTCTAAAACTTCCAGTAATCCACTGTTCGCATCGTGATCGAATCGTAGAAATCAGGATAAAAATAGAAAAAATGTGGGGGATATTTCATAAAATTTTTTGTCTTTATGATTTTTCGAGAACATTATCTAATTCATGAAATAATCGTGTTAAAATAACTTGGTATCCTGGGGCAAGCTTTACATTAAGGCTAGTAAACAAATGTTTTAAATGTCCTTGGCAGAAATGTTCCACTGATAGATAATTCCCGTTATAGCGGATTAATCGTTAGCCCACAAAAAATATTTCCATCGTGTTCCTAAAATTGCACAGTGACACAATTTATACCACAGTGTTCCGCTTTGCAAACTTACTAAACACTATTAAACTATTGAACATCTTGCAGTTGATTACCTCTTTTAGTTGTCTTTACCGTAGTTGAATAGTTACATATCTTGGATACTCCTGCTTATCAAACGATGGTCCCTTTGTTAAAAATAAATTACCTATCGTGGCCAGTTAATATTTAAGATTACATTTCGAGCTTGTACGCTCAGATATTTTTAAATTTATTTTCGCGCCTTTCGGCTGTCTCGCTTTAAAGAAAATGTTTGAATAGTCTTAATGCCACCACATATTTTTTAATGCCAATTTTCCTTTAACACTCTATTATAATGATTGCGATAGTCGAACATTGATAACTCGAATGTCTATAGCACGAGATATCGATATGTTGAAGCATATATTTTCCCCGTGAGCAATCGTACATATTAATGCCAAAAATCGAACTTTTTCTACCTTCCTTCGATTTTTTGCACTGTCGAAGTTCGATTGAATCTCATTTCAGTAAACTTATGACCACAAATTGAAAACATGAGAAGCATATGTTATTATTCCGCATTGCTATTCTCTCTGACCGTTTAGCTTTTGTATTTTTCGACCGAAAATCGTCTCTCGTATCCAAGATCATGCACAAATGGACGGAATCGTTACCCTAAAGTTTTTGGAATTTCTTTGGATACCGTCGATGCGAATGCTAGCGTTAGCTTTCTAAGTGACATTGCGAGGGAGAGAGAAAAGGGGAAATAGGCAAGTCCGATATTGAGTCCCAAGTCAGTATGGGGATGAGAAACTGACAGGTAACTCTGCGGGGGGAAGTGCATGCAAGCGAGAGCGGAGGAGGGTAGGCGTGTGAAAGGAGGGGGTGCCATGGAAACGGCAGGGCCTGAAAGAGAAAATAGGGGTTAGGAATACGTCTGACAAAGGAATATCACGTGCGTGTGTGTGTGTGTGTGAAGAGGAGCAGTAAGGGCGAGAGAGAGAGGAGGTGGGGTGGTGTAGCTACTAGTAGGGGTGGCTGGTTGCTGCTGGGAGCGGTCGAAGGAGGTGAAATGAGCCATTTTGAGGTGCTTAGTGGGATGCATACAGGGCCTCTCTCTCTCACTCTCCTTTGACCGCATAGAATACAGCGTTCATCTCCTGTCCCGAACATTTCTGGTGGGATTCTGGTAACGCTGGAAGCCGCCCTTGAAACCAAGCATTGAAATGGCGAGCAAAGAAGGGAGTATATAACATATATATGTATAGGATGAATGTGAACACGTGCGGGAAAAGAAAGCTTCCCTTTTTCCGTCATTCCGGATCGGTTGGACGAGAAAGAGTATCTCGCTGGCTTACGTATACATACATACGTACAGATGTTTCTTTTTCCGTGTATGATAAACACGTAGGTACCATATTTTTTTTCGAGATTGCTGTAGGATTATGTAAATGTAAGTGTATGTGAAAAAGAGAGTAATAGTCATGTTAAATGTCGTTTAAAGCTGTAGTAATGCTAATATGCAATATAATATGCTCAAATTTTACAGTTTTGAATGACTTTCAGAAATCATCTTCCGGAATGTTAATTACACAAATGATCGCTTATTTAACTTTCACCTTTCACGGCAAATATAATTTTACTCTCGGTTTGAAGTGAATAAATTCTTGTACTTCCTCCGCACTTTATTTCTCGGAATCGTGGATTTTATTATTTTCTACCTCAATGGAACAATTTTGAGTAATTTATACCAAATAGATGTGCTATTTTTCATACTGACCTGAAAAATCTTGATGGGGAATTATAAGCTAATATGATTACGGACGATGAAATACGTGAATATTTTCATGTTGACATTCTAACGGGAGAATTATAGGTTCTGCATCTTATTTTTATAAACTACATTTAAATACAAATGTCAAGGAAATAATTATTATAGCAAAGTAAATTAAATATGCTTTTAATCATTAAACATTCCAAAAACTGTTAAAACAAATGTTTCGTCATGTCGAACAATTAATATATATTTGCGTTATTTAACGCGACCAAATATAACTTCCTACAAATGATAGCCTATGTAAATAATATCACTTTATTCGAGAAGCATTACATGGATTGTATAAATAAAATATTACCGCGAGATAATATGAATTATCTAGTCTGCGCGTACGTTTGATCTTAAACTCACCCTTTCATTATTTCTCAGGCATAATAACGCCTTTTGTTATCGCATTTTCCGACTCTTCTCGCTTATTAATCCGTCTTTGTCTTTTTTACTTTCTATCCGTCTCGTACCTCTCTCCCTGATTCTTCCGCCTTTCTTCTCTTTATCCTCCAGTTTCTGGTTTTTCATTTTATTTCCTCCGTCGCATTCCGTATTCTGTATCGTAATTGCCTATACTTATATTCCGGACTATTCTTTCATCCTCTCCCTCTCTTATTTTTCTTTCTCCCACCTTTCCTTTTTCTCCCTTCCTCATTACATTGAAAGCTCGTTAAAACGTTAATAAGCAGACCATACGTTTCTTTACTTTATACTGAAAATGTTTTATAGTTAGTGTTGCCACCTCTCCCGGAATGCCGGGAATCTCCCGGAATCAAGGGTATCTAGATACCTTTCTCCCGTCTCCCGACGGACCTTGCCCGGGAGGCCGAAATCTCCAGAAAATTAATAATCTGCAAATTAATTGCTCTATTTACGTAAATATTATTTTAAAATTTGATATGGCCATTACATTTAATTGAGATGAATGGAAATTTAATGTATAAATCTGATGTGTCCAGCACATGACTTTCTGCATACCGAGAAATGAATATGATTGCTCACTACATCAGCGTCCTCGGGAATAATTATCAGCAATTACACCTGTGAATGGTGTAAAAAGTCTTGATTAAAAAAAGAATAATAAAGAAAATGTTTGGCTGTTTTTATGTAGATAATAAAATGTCGATGCGGGATTAAAATTACCCTTGGCAGTGTACGCAAGACTATCAACAATTAGAAATTTTAATCATAGCTGCAGGGAAAATGGTATCACTTAGCGACGTATTTAACATAAATTTTGAAGAAAAATCAAAATATGTTTTAAACAATCGGCCTTATGAAAACGTTTCAAAACATGTAGAAAATTACATTGTCTACAATTTTTATAATAACAAATAATGACAAATTGAGTTTTAAATGAGATAATTGGGAAAAAAAGGAAAAATGACAAGACTAAACCTTCACTTCCGGTTCAGTAGTTTAAGCCAAAAGCTTTTCAGACCTTCATTTCCTAAAAACAATCGTCAGTAGAAAGTTTTGCGCTGATTTGAATGTTAGTTTTCGAGTTAGAGCGCCCGCGAAATTTTGTCACATACACATTGGGCCGCAAAAATAGTCAAAACGTACTCAGGGGACCTCAACGTGTATATCCATTAAAATCTCGAATTCGATTTTTTCACGAATACAATAATTTCTCCTATATGCACTAGGTATGGAGAAAGTAAAAGTGTATCCTTTCACACAACATCGTACAGGCGATGGCTCAGGTGCCTCTCAACGGGGGCGCCGGATTTAAACCTACCCACAAACATTTCTTTATCTTATCTTATTATTTCAGAAACATGAAAAAACTCCTTAACCGTACAAAGCGATTATTTAGAGACAATACACACAGTAAAAGATATCAGGTCCCTGCCGCGGAGTAAATTCCCGTAAACCTGGTAATATTTCCTTTCTTACTCCTTTTCCTTTTATCCTTTTTCCCTATTTGTGTGAGCGTGTGTTGTTGCTAAGTAGGTCCCTGTCGCGATCTAACAGATTCACTAATTTACCAACAACGGTGTAAGGGTCACTGAAGCAGGTTAACGCCTCTAAACCCTTTCCTTCTATCCTTTCAACCTAGTTCTTGTTTGAGTGAGTGAGTGTATGAGCGATTGACAACAGGTCACTGATTAGTTTTTATACAATACCGGTTAACCGGAAGTCGAGGTTTATTCGGAACCCTATTCAGTTTTTGCGATATTTCTCCGATAATATTTCATTATTGTATACATTGACCATAACAAAAAATGTAGAAAATATAATTTCCTACATCTTTTATTTCAAACAATTTTCTATATCAATTATTGTTTAGGAATTATTTATAAATAATCGGTTTTCTGATTTCATCGAATATGTTCGTTAAAACGGTGTTTACAATGTTTATAAGGGACAAAGTTATGGAAAATAACATTCCTTCCAACTTTTGTTTGAAACAATTTTTCGTAGAAACATCCATTTCGGAGATATTTAACTTATTCTTAATTTCCAGTATACAGCGCCACCACCATGTAGCGGTGAATTCTGTAAACATATTCAAAATATACCTAATTTACGGCAATAAGGAAGACTGTATTCTTTTACGATACAAAATAATAATTTTGCCTTATAATGCTTTCATAATAATTTAAATATCTATATCCCAAATATGGAGAAAGTCATGCGTTGGCCACGTCAGATTTTCTTTAATCATAATATTCGACGTGGATAAATGAAAGCTATGTATAACACGAAAAGAAAGCTGCCATGTGTTGTAGTACGATAAAATGAGATAATACCGTATATAATTTCCTGCTATTTCGTAATTTATCGCCAAAATTTCTCCGTATCTTTCACGAGCTTTCATTTCTCGCACTATCCCTCTCTTTTAAACCTCCGTTTCACTCTCCCTCCCTCACTCTCCCTCTTTCGCCACCTCTCCCTCTCTCCGTCTCTCGCAGTCGCAAACGGATATCTCTATCTCTCCCCGTCTCTCGCATCCTTCCTTTCAACGCGGCGACCGCGTGTCCACAGTAACAGGGAAAAGAGAGTCGCCACTCTCTCCCCCCCCCCCTCCCTCCTCTTTACCTCTCTCTCTCTCTCTGCGTGTCTCTCACTCTGATTATTTGAGCGCCCACGATAGTTTTCGTTGGACGCACAAGTATAAAGAAACGACGGTCGATTCGGCTGCGGTTCGAGTTTGGATCGGAGTGAATGGAGAGCCGCGGTGTGTCCCCATATAGAACTAGAGCTACTTATCGCAGTGGTAGCGATACTGAATAGGAGGACGCTTTGGGTTTTTGGGGGGGATGGCAGAGAGAGGTCCAGAGTGAGAGAAGAGAGAGAGAGATTGAGGGTGGGAGGGATGGAAATAGGAACAGTAGAATGGTTTTGTGATCCTGGGGTGAAGGAGGTTTTCCTTTCTCTCTCTCTCCCCCCCTCTCCCTCTCCCTCCCTATCGCCAGGGTCTTGTAAAGCGCACGTGATAAAGCGATTCCAGAAATCGAATGTTATGGGCGGTTAGTCAGTTGTTGTCTAAACGCACGCTTTCGGGTGAGTCGACGTTTCTTTTTTTTTTGGATAAATATTCGTCGATGTCGTTACGCTTGTAGCTTTCAGGGGTTTACGACTTTCGTAGTAGCGAGATTCTTTATTATTTTCGCATTTGGGCGTTGACGGCCGGAGCTATTTTTCGAGACTGCATCATTCGCATCGCCGCCCTAAATCGACAGCTGACCTAGCGTTTCGTAGTTTGTCCCGTTTTTCATTTTTAGTGCCCTTCTCCGTAAGAAGGAAGCAAAAATTCCGCAGAACGTCATTTATTCAAATTATTACATAATTTTCACACTTAAAACGGCTGCAGTGGTATTAACGTGATATAATTTTTTAATACCTTAGTAATATTGGCTAAATCTTTAAACTAATTAGATAAATGCTGTGGATATTACGCATATTAAAAATTAGAAATAAATAGCTTTTTGGCAATTGTGAAAAGATTTTCGGGATTTTTTTATGGAAAAATATTTTATCGCGAAACAGTATCTTTTAGCATTAAAATATTTCTTTTTGTTTAATGTTGAATGTTTAATATATCAGTTCCATCGTTTATTCGATACGTTAGTCTCATAAGCGTAAACTAATTCGTGAATATTTAACGTTCATTGTGATATTACTTACGTTACCAAAAGAATGTTAGCCATTCAAAGGAAGCTAAGAAAAAGTTATGCTGTGATGCATATTCCTCTACCAATAACCGAAAGCGTCTGCATCAATCCTTCAGTGAACATAACTCTGACAATATTTTTAAAAAGGCAACCTCGCAAACGCACCCGCGCCGAAGAAAAACACTGAAAACGAAGCTATCCTTTTTACCCGTCCCGGCAAGTGGCTCCATCACTCGATCCGACGGACCGAAGAGGAGTTACATTCTCGCCGTGGTATGAGGAAGGGATCCGCCGCAGGAGGGAGAGGGTGAAAAGGAATGGTCGGAGAGAGAGAGAGAGAAAGAGAGAGAGAGAGAGATGTGATGGAGGAGAGGAAGGAAAAAGGACGTTTTGGGGAGGCTGGGAAATGGAAAGATGGAAAAAGCCTCCCTCGACGGAAGGGAACGCCACTTTCACCTTTACCTATCTAGACGCCCTCTTCTTCTCCCTTCTAATTCTTTCCACCCTTCGGAGGGCGACTGGCAGACGGCACAATGGACGAAAGTCTCCCCATTTTTTTTCACCCCATTCCCTCGTTCTCACCCCCGTTGTCAATGACATACCGCCCAACACGCTCCGGGCACGACAAAAAAATGCGTGTCCCAACCCGTCATCATCACTAAGCAATCACGGCAGTGCCATATGCTATCCTGCTAATGATACCCTCGCCGCCGACGACAATAGTGCGGTGCTCAAAACACACGGCTGCGGCGCGCCCTATGCGACGGGCACGTTGCGTGTCTGTTCCTTAGAGAGGAGAGAGGGCGAAGAAGAAGCGACAAAGAAGGACGGGTGGTGAGGCGGTAAATATTTCCGTCTTTTTCTGTTTCTGACTGCTTTGATTGGTCTCGTGAACAATTTTTAAATCCTCGCTGCACCGTCTGAGGTTGATCAGGGCAGCAGCGCAACAAAAGGGGATGTAAGGTGATGCGATATCGTTAATCAGTGCCTCTTTGGGATGTACGAAATCTCAAGAATTCGGAATATCTATTGTATTTTTATCGATCTATAGGTGGATTCATTTCCTGGGATCAGTATAAAGTCGACGCATCATGCAATACTCATATTAATGGACAATATCTATTAAATAATACATGGGTTTTTTTATATTCTCTTATGGTAATTTACTAAGGCAATGGAAATAGGAATAATGACACGAATATCTACAGATATCTGTAAAGAAAAGTGTTTGTTTGTATGTATTTGTGTTTTTTGTAGCTCAGTAACTACAGCCCGTAGAAACAATAGGAAGGTATCACTTTAACCGGAATAAAGTGTTACGTGGTGTAGTCAGGTTTTTATATCGATATGGACCTTTATAATTTTTAAAAATATATTCTTTTTTTATTTTCACCATTTGAATAACATATGGATGAGTGCAGCTTATTTTTCTTTTGAATTTTTAAATTACTTAGCAACACGGTACGAACTTGAGACTTGCGTGGCTCTATGAAGGAATGAACAAAGTTTAATTTTATTGAAGACAGAATCCGAATCCTGATCGAATTAGTGTAAAAACGCGTTTAGAATCAGAAAAATACGTGATTTATATAAATTATTTATATATTATTATAAGCTACCATGACAACTCGAAGTTGAGAGTCCAATGCATTTATATGGGGAAAACGTAAACGTAAAATCGTTTTTCAATTTCTGTGTGCGATTTCGCTTTGTTTACATGGCAACCAAATATTTGTTGATTTTAATTGAAATAAGTATTATAAATAGTTTTTAATGATATTTTCATGTGGCGTAGAGTTCTCCACAGTAAGCTGTTTTTAAAACTGCATAAGTAACGTAAATAATGACACGTAGACTTTCCACAAATTGTGATTGGATAAATCGTTTCATTGTTTCGGAAGTATTGTTGATATAAACATTTTTCTCGTAACAGAACTCATGGATGAGGGAATCGAGGTAATAGCCGGAGGATAATATTAACTCTGTGATTCTTAAACGTTCTCTATTTACTTTCTGTCTTCCTTTAAATTAATTAATTTTGTTTCTTCCTTTGCTAATCCATTTTCTGTTGATTATTGTGTTCTTTCTGGTTTTACTTAGACTTTTCGTTTTGAAGATATCGTCACTAAACTTCGCATAGGTATATCATTTTACCCTGCGAGTAACATAGGCTATATGGCAGTAAAAATTCGGGGGGAAGGGAGAGCTTAAATCAGTAATTATTTTCCCGTAAGTTTACGCGTAATTTTAAAATTTTCACATTGCAAGATTTTCTTCCTACATTCATCTAAATCGGTAAATGCGGAGCGGTTTTCTTCAGTTTTGTTTTACTGTGTACCATGTAATTTTTGCGGTGTTGACATGTTACACGGTCAAAGTTTCATATTCACTAAATCCGTTGATATTCAACGGGCACTTCTGCTATTGTTTCAATAAAAATACGGACACATTTGGTTCACCGTGTGTTGTGTTCTTTCTCTCTTGAGCGTTGACTCAATTCTGAAATTCTGTAATTACAATGACAGAGAGATGGAAATTTTCTTCTCCGAGGTGGAGCGCTACAATTGTCCGTTCGTTGTAAATGCCTATTGTATGTAAAATCGCCCTTTCCCAAACGGAGTGTAATTACTGGAGCTGGTAACGGATGGGGACATAGCGACTCCGTATTGGTGTGTGTGTGTGTGTAATTTATCGAGTATAAACGGTTGAAAAGACAAAAGGCCTCTGCGAATGCCCGTCGATTATTTTTCTCGCTCGAAGTATCGATTCCATCCTAATTGTGCATATTTATCGGACGATGATTATTTTCAAGAACTTGGAGTTTTTTTGTTTGTTTCGTTACCATTTTTTCCATTCGACTATTTCCTTTATTTTAAAAGGCATTCTTTAAATCCTGCCTCTCCTTCGTCTCTTTAACACTATTTATCTAACACTTTTACCTTTCACCATATACGTAGTATAAAGAAAGTATTGTTTTCATGAAAAAATTCGAATTAGAGATTTCAACGGAAATACTTAAACGTTTTGAGGTCCCCTGAACACGTTTTGACCGTTTTCTCGATTATGTGTGGCTGTGTGTGAGTGCGTTCCTGTGTGTGTATGTTCGTATGTGTGTGACACAAATTTTGTGCGTGCTCTAACTCGAAAACTATTCATCAGATCAGTATGCAATTCTATATTTGTTATTATATATATATATATATATATATATTCTTAAGATTTCTGAAGACTGAAAACAATCGGTCAGGCGGAAGTAGCGATATACCCGGCAAATTTATGTTTTTTCTAAATATTTTGCTTAAAACTGAATTTTTACTTTCTCCACACATAGTATGGGGAAAGAATTGTGATCACGAAAAAAATCGACTTCGAGATTTTAACGGAAATACACGCTTTGAGGTCCTTAGAACACGTTTAGACTATTTTCGGAATGATGTCTGTGTGTCTGTCTGTGTGGATGCATGTGATTTTGGGCGCTCTAACTCAGAAAGTACTTGTCACATTAATACCAAATTTCATATATAACACTTTAGCATGAGCACAAAGAACTGATTTGTTTTTGGACAATACCGGTTAACCGGAGGTCGAGGTTTATTTGGTTTTTGCGATATTTCTCCGATAATACGTCATTATTGTACACATTGACCATTACAAAAACTGTAGAAAATATAATTTCCTACATCTTTTATATCAAACAATTTTCCATAGGAGTTATTGTTTAGGAATTATTTATAAATAATCGGTGTTTTCGGTTTCCGTCAAATATCCCCTTTAAAACGTCGTTATTGGTAATCTTCGTGAGGACCAAAGTTGTAGAGAATAATATTTCTTCCAAGTTTTGTTTGAAATAAATTTTCGTACGTACATACATACACACACATACACACACACACATACATACATGTAAAAGTTGTATATATTATTTTTTCTACAACTCTTGTTTGAAATAAATTTTTATATGACGAATATTTCAAGAGATATTAAATTTTCTTCGAAATTGACGGTTAGTGGGCAGCTCGCGCGCGTGGTAGTGACGGCAAAGGTGAATTTTTCAGAACAATTGAATCACTAGCGCTGAAGCGTGTAAGTTGAACTTTTCGTATCGCTGTATTTATTTTATTTTAGTTGACAACTTATGGAGAAAGTCATGTGTTGGACATATCAATTTATTTACATATATGTGTGCTTATCACTAGAACGTCGGACGGGTCAATTTCTTCCCATTTTGATGTTACGTCTCCTACAGTTTCTGTGATTCCGGTTTAATTTAGTCGAGATTTCGTGACTTTTAATCATTTGAGGGTTGCATTCCACTCCACATTTTTGAACATCCCTCCCTCAATATTAAGGATTATAAAACCATTTTACCCTAGAACGGCGGATGGGACAATTTTGTCCCAAAATGAGTTACTACTTTGTTTCACATTCTCTGTGATATTATTCTTATGCAGGCGTCTTTGTAACATTGTTGTAGACTTCCCCTCCTCCCCTCTCATCTTTCGCCAGTCCCAACTCCTAGCCCCACCCTTCCCCGCTCCCACCTTCCACTTAATACCGCAGTTTGATGCAGGTTAGAACGTGTTCCTGCAGCACTGTTTGCGGACTAATTTACTAGAGCGTTTCAGTTGAGTACGGTGCAACGCTACATTCTACAGCATACTAAAGTATGCAATTAGTAATGTAGAGAATACAACGTTCGTAAAAATTGAACCTAGTACTGCGACTGTACGACTTAGTCGTATAGGACATTTTTGTCCCGTCCTCCGTTCTAGGGGGTACGCCATGTTCAGACGTTCTTGTGTTATACAGCGATTGATACTGGTAACTACTTTTGTAGTAAAGCGATTTGGTGAGCCATACTCGATTTATCACAAAAAAAACTAGTTCACAATAATTAATGGCTCTAATTGTACCTATATTAGCTATCCGGAACGTTTAATTTGTGATACAAGTTGGTACATCAATTCAGCTTTTAATTTCGTTTATAATTGGCCGTGCACTTTTCTTTTATTAAATCCATCGTATTTTTCGGTACCTACTTCAGTTCAGTCATTTTTATATATTTTGAATTATGAACCGTGATTAATATTTTGCTTTATGTTCATGATTTATAACGTCATCATACATTTCTCTGACAACTTACTTAGTAACGTTTATTTTTTTCTTATTCTCTTATTAATGTTCTATTTTTAGCTCTAACAGCGTCTCACCACTAACCGTAATCCACTTTCTACGTAATTCCATAAAATATTTCCTCTCCCTGATTCACTCCAATGCGGGGACGCCATCTCAGGACACGAATCTCGAACCGCAGCCGTATACGTGGTTGATACCTTAACCAAAAAGGCCGATCTTCTCTGGGAATATAAGAAATCATACTTAGCGAAGGAAAAAGCCGCACTATAAGACGATATTTATGACGGATGTCGCGCGGCGTAACGACTACATTTGGGCTTCCGTAAAACTTGCCGTAATAAATTCCATCCTAAGATCTCCCTTCGGCCGCGTGGAATTTCGGAGGGATAATACTAAAATTACGTCAGCTGCAAAAAATGTGAGGGTGATCTCATGGATGCGATACGATCTCCATGGGCCAAAAAAAAAAAAGAAATATGTTTGCAACGTCTTACATTAAAGATTTTTTCACGAAATGTGCATTTTTAGTATTTGATTTCCTGTCGCATTCGTAAGATCCGTGAGAGAAGAAACGACCTCTGGGGTTCTTTTCAGCGACGGCCTGTGCATCCAGCAGATACGAAAGGTGTTCATCAAACTCGATTCTTGGCGATCGCTATCGAGTACGTGCAAAAATATCTGTATGAATTTACTTATGCGAGTCATTCCTATCCATATATATATAATCTTCATATCAGAAGCGACCGCTAAGCGCTTCAGAACGTGTTTTTTCTTAATGATGTGACAATTAATAGGGTGGAGAAGATACAGTTTACGGGCAGTACATTTCGAGTGATTTTTCGCATTGAGCTGGACTGTTGAAAACTTTTTCTATGGATTCGTCTCTTCAACTGTCAACCAAAGCCGCATGGGCCTAAAAACTTCCTATTTTAGACTGTCGCTTGGTCGCTATCTGTTGGCACGTTGAAGTCATAATGAACATGCACCCACGAAATATTTGAATCCTTAATAGCTCTCGATGCCAAGGAAATAATATCGGCCGTTGGCATCGTTTTGACCTTTTTCTTATCTGGAAGCGCGCACAAGTACCAATAAACTATCGCGCAATTGGTCTCCGAATTCGGTTAAAATATTTCGATATATTGTTTTGATTTCTTCGGCGACTCCCTCAGCCACTCCAACGCACAGAAACCGTTATCTTCCCCGGATATAATCTGAAGGCCTTATCTCCATTCCAGTTGTTACGTCTTCTGTCTCAATCCACTTCCGTTGCTACTGCATCCTCGTTCGCATCTCCATTCTCGCGGCTTCGCCTCCTCTGCTTAGATTTTCCACCAAACGCGACTACCGCTGCGCAATGCAAACACTAATGTTTGTCCGCGAGCGTGTTTTTTCTTCCTCCTCCAGTCCCTGACTCCGAAAAAAAATGCACCTTCGTGTGGAGTGCATCACTCGATGGAAAACGTACAAATATGAATATCGATTAGAAGTTTAAGGGCGCATTGATGGAGGAATAAGGGAATATATATATATACATATTTATTTATTTTTTAATTCGTGAACCAATAGAACGAGAGTTCTGGCGCGTCGGAAGAGGGTACGTAAACAGATGCCGGCGAAGCGTGTTGCTTTGTATTTTTTTAAATTTAATGTTTTAGATTTATTTCTGAGATGTGACCTACATTTCCTTTCACAGACTTTAAGTGAACGATGATTTGGTCGTTTTTATTTGTGGCCATGACGAACTGCAACAGAAAAAGGTCGCGATGGCATACTCGACTGAAAGCCTTAACGATGTATAGCTGTTTGTGTAGAGCGGCCGATGGAGGAGGAGGCACACGTGGTGCCATCTGGTGTTGAAGTCGAAGCGGTGTGGTGTCGCACCAAAAACAATTTCTTTGATTCTCGTGCTACAGCGAAATGTTTTTGTTTAATTTTGTGTGTGAAAACAGTCGTTTATTAAGGGCTTCCTTACATTGAAAAGCAAATTCTTCTAGCATATTGCAACAATATTCCATTTAACGGCTGACAGTTAATAAAATTGTCATTCATTGCTACACGATCCTTCTAATAAAGTCACTAAATTATTAGAAAGGCTATCATAGCGTATTATTAAAATTTTTCTTTCCCCGAAAAATATCTTAATTTTTTTGCAGCAAGTAATTCCTTCGTAGAACACACTAATATTTTCGAATCATGCGTAATTAAAGCATTTGATCAATTTTCAGATGTTGAAATAATTTATAATTTTAAAATTACATCAACTTTAGTACCTACTATTTTACCAGCGCACGAAGTACGAATCAATTTCTCTATATAAGTTTGTCTATGATCAAGACAATTGTGCCTGGAATTTTTGTACGTTCTTATCAACATTTATAGGAAAAAGGTGCGAAATATATCTTGGATAAGTATATTTCTTTCACGATGGAGAATATCCAACATTCTTGGTGATTTATCTGTGCTGATTTTTCCTTGAGCACCTATAAAATTAACAGAAGAAGATCCTCTTTTGTTGACAAAGTAATTTACGCGACAATTTGTACGACTGGAGAAAATATAACATCCACATTACGCTCGTCTCCTGAATACTTTTCAATAGGCGCTCCAGATAAATGTTATTGGAAACCATTAGGCCTCGATCCTGCGAATAGGCCACCATTCTAATAGATCGCATTGAACTGGAACGTCCTTTTCACGGGCAATTGAATACCCACAATACGGCTTAATCCTTTCTAAACTTCGTTTTTTTCCCCCTGGCTTTCTTATTGGGCGATTCATCCATTCCTTTCTTTTCTCCGCCATCCCCATTGCACCTTATGTTGAGATCAAGCGGGAGGGTCGCGGAAAAAAAGGAGAGAGAATAACCCCGGAGTTTGGAACGGTATCGGATTTCACGGAGCTATTCCTTCCTCACTTGGGATATGTCAATCCTAGTTTTTTTTATCATCGAGTTCACCCTTTCCTCCTCAATGTTCCCTCTGAACCTCCTCCCATTTTATTCTCCCCTCTTGTTAGCCTCCCCCCCTTTACCCCACATTTCCCTTATTCTACGTTGTTCTCTCTCTCTCTCTCTCTCTCTCTCTCTCTCTCTCTCTCTCTCTCTCTCTCTCTCTCTCTCTCTCTCTCTCTCTCTCTCTCTCTCTCTCTCTCTCTCTCTCTCTCTCTCTCTCTCTCTCTCTCTCTCTCTCTCTCTCTCTCTCTCTCTCTCTCTCTCTCTCTCTCTCTCTCTCTCTCTCTCTCTCTCTCTCTCTCTCTCTCTCTCTCTCTCTCTCTCTCTCTCTCTCTCTTTCTCTGTCTCTCTCTCTACCTATCTGCCCACTTTTTTCCCTTTCCTTAGAGAGAGAGAGAGATAAGGGAGAAGGGGGACGAAAATGACAGCCCTTCACCTTCCCGACGGTTACTCTCCTCTCCCATCACTTCCCCTCCATTCCTCTATCACCTTCCCCTCTCAAACCTCTCCTCCGCCTTAACTTCCCTCTTCCTCACCCATACACTCAAACCTAACCTCTTTTTTTTTCTTCTTTCCCACCGAAATTCCCAACCCCTTTTGCCTTCCCAATCCTGGGCTTAACTGGCGGCGTCGAAAGGGTGACCCTGCTGCGCCCACCAACCTCTCCCGACTCCCTACCTACCCTTCCCTTCCTCTCCTCTTCCCTCACCCCCTCGGAAGTCTCTCTATTCAAGGCACGTAACCTCCAACCTCCTCTTCCTCCAATCCTCACACCCCAAAGCGTTTCTCTCTCTCTCTTTCTCTCTCACTATCACTCTCAAACTCCTACTCACTTCCTCTCTCTGTCATTCTCTCTCTCTTATTTCCTGTCTTTCCTTATTCTTACTCTCTCTCAAGATTCACTCCTCTCTCTCTCTCTCTCTCTATTTCTCTGTATCTCTTCTCTCTCTCTCTCTCGCTTCCTTTTCTTTTTTTTTCAATCCGCCTTCTTCCTCTTCCACTCTCTTTCTTATCTTTTTCCTTGTTCTTTGCTTAGCTCGCACCGTTGTTTCGTTTTGTTTGTTTATTTATTCATTTTAATTTTGGTTTTCAAACTTCCTTCAATCTATTCTGTCGGATGTTTTTCTCTTTCTCATACAAACGTTGACTCTCCCTCACCACATAACAGCTTCCTCATTTTTGAGAAATGATTTCATTTTTAAATCCCTAATTTTACTGAAGAATTGCCTTCCTGCTATGCTCTACCTTTAACAGAATATTTATTGTTTGCCTTCTGTTCTCATTCCTCTCGTTAAACCTTAAGTCTTCTTTGAAAGATCATCACATCTTCGAGAACATTTTTTTTATTTCTCTAGATTCCTGTAAATTTATCTTCAATTAGCCCTTATTACAAAGAAAAATTCTGCTTCTTTACTACCAAACTGTGAAAGAAATGAAATCAAAGTATGCTTCTCTCTAGTTGCTTAGTTGAATTAGTACTTTAATATATTATTATTATTTTTTATATTTAAATGCTCTAATTTTCTAAAACCGTTAGCGCAGAAAATTTTATTTCATGCGTTCCAGGTGTACGTAATTTAGTCCCATTCTTATTTTAAACGCTCATAGTATGCATTTCAGAATGGAAGGACGAATTACCTTGCTGTCGTTTAAGGAGCAACCTTAAGTATTTCTGTTGAAAGGTCAAAAATCACAACTAAATCATCACCCGCCTTATTCGACAACAAACCATAGATGCAACAAGAATAACATAAACATTTCCAAAGGATGGACGTGAGACCGCATTAATTGAGTGCATAACACTTCGTAAATCTCAGCTCTGCACATTTTATATAAAATTTAATGCATTACTTTGTAATATCGTCTGTTATTACAAGTAATTTCACAGAGATAAAAACCACACGCAAATTTAATGAGTGCTTCTTGATGTGAAATTATGAACATTCTATGGTCTAAAAAAAGTGTTTTAACTTACTACCACATTTCTGATTTACTATCTTCAATCCGAATAAAGAATGTATCTGTAATCCGTCTTAAAATTGTAGAAAATCCGTTTGCTTGTTGATCACATTCTAGGAGATAATATGTATCCGATTTCCACAGCTTGTTAAGATGTCCATATAAATCGATTTAAATTGGCTACATATTTTAGATGGAGTCAGAGATTTTCCGTCAGATAAATAAGGCATACCTATGTTAATCCAGGATGAAATAACATTCTGCGGTTTCACTTATTGAAAGGCTAATTTGCAATCCTATGTAATATAACAACGAAAGTAAAAGGGTTATTCTGTTGGGACATATTTACAAAGTGTACCATATGTTGTAGTCATACTCATATTTTATAAAGACCCATAATTTAGTCGTCGATTCTCGCCTTCGGAACACGCTCATCCCTCATTTTATGTGAGACGAGTCGAAACAATTATCCTGTAGAGTACTTTAATCACGGAACGCCTGTGTATTACACGCACTTCTATCGCGCGAATCTTTCAATTTCAATAGCGCCGAGATATCTTTATAACCCATTGTTACGTGACCATTTGTCTGTCTCTCTTTTTCACTCAGTCCCATTCTCTTTATGACGCAATACCGCTCCTCTCCGTCCAAATTGGTGGGGACGGCACAAACAATTTGAATACATTTACAAAGTCACGCCGCCATATGGGACGCAAGGCAATATGGACCCTCAAGCAGAGAGGTTTCTATCGGGACAGAGGTCGAATGGGGAGGGAAGGGATGGTTGCCGGTAGAGAGAGGGAAAAAATAGTCCTCTTGGGGTGGGGAGGATAAGGATGGATGTGTTGCGAATTAAAAAAAATAGATGGCAGGATATGCGCGTCAGGGAGAAGAGGGTAACTATTCTTTCCGGTATCCTAACATCTCTTTCTGCTCCACTGCCCCATCCCGTAAAACCCTCTCATGGGAGAGCGAGAAAAACGCCCCACCTAGTCCATCACCCGCAACCTTAGACTGCGCTAAGCCCAACCCAACCCCTTGAACCCATCCCTATTCTCTCTCTACGGCGGGTAGTTTTCGACACCCCCCCCCTCCCCCTCCTACCCACCCTCCCCATCTTCCCCTGACTTACTCCCTCTCATCCACCCCCTATACCGCACCCTTCTTTCTTCCTCGCGCCATCCAAACCCCTATCTCCCCTCTCCCCCCTAGCCTCCCCCACCTTACCACACCCCCGCTTTCTGCGTCACCCATCAGTCAACCATTGTGCTTCCACTATCTCCGTATCTATCTCCCTCTTCTGGTCCAAGGCCTCAATTTCCATCAACTATCTCTCTCTCTCTCTTCCTCGGCTCGTCGTCTTCCTCTGCTTTTTTTTCTCTCCCTATTTCTCTCTCTCTCTTCTTCCCTTTGGCCGTTTTGTATTCCCCTCTCGTATCTGTTCGTCCGCCCACGACTATCACGTAATAGGCGATCCTACCGATATTCAATTTCCCCTTTTTTTATTTTCGTCAACATCGCGCTATCTCCCCTTTCGCGTTTGCTTGTGTGATATCGAGTAGCGCTCCGCTTTTCCCTTTCGATGGAGAACGCGAATCTTAATTTAATCTGGGCGGCTTGCGATACCATTCTTTCCGGAGTTTTGCATTAGTCTTGTAGAAATAAAGCAGCCGGGAGAATAACAATAAACATTTTTCTCCTCCTGAGAAATTCGTTTTTTTAACTCTCCGTCCTGTCACAGAAGCATTTTTCCTATTTCGAAAAGAATCTTAACAAATTCCAGTGATATGTTTACAGAATCTTCTGTGATTTCTAAATAACGAAAATTTTCTGTAAATTACTGCCTGCAGGTCCTGGATATATGTATGTATTTTAAAATTTTAGTTAGGCAGATACACGAGCATACATATTATCCTGCAACTCGTTACATAAAGAAAACACATAATTTAAGATTTAATATGTTATTCGGCTGGATTATTCATTTGAAAAACAAACATTGCACGTGCGCAAAAATATTGTTAAAGTGAAAGACCGATTCTCAAATACTGGAAAATATTTTAAAGTTAATTTGTGTTTTGTATTAATATATTATGGTAATGCGTATTCTCAACTTAACATTTACAAAATGTTAATTATAATACTCATGAGCAAATCCGTTGACGGAACACATTATCTCTCTTATAGTTTTTCATTTAAAATATTAGTTTTGTATTTCTTCCTAAAATCCATGGTTTGATTCTCTTTTGTTCCTCGTCAACTTTTTATAAAATGAATTTTTATTTGCTTCAAGCAGAACCTTTTAACATAAATACAAGCCTGAAAGATATGAAGGAAAAAAATTGCAGGATAGTTATGCGAACAATTTCATTTTGATTTGAGTTTGAGATATTAGAAAGAGTAGTAAGGGATTATTATCAACCGACTTCACATTATTTCACTTCCAATGTAAAGGCTTGATATAAACCGTTCCTGGTTATCATAAACCGTGTTGCGCTTCAAATAACATACGACCGAACGTGAAAAACAGCATGTTCATCTGGAAAACATAAATTTATCATTCCTCACGATATTTCTCGAGTTTTATATACGTTGTCAACACGCCATAACGACGGACCAGCGATACTGGGCAAACATATTCCCATGGTTGGATACGTCGCATCGCAGCCTAATTCCGTATCTTTTTCCCTTCGCTCACATTCACAGGCGCATGTCTTACCGCCACTGCGATGACATAAGGGTGAAAAAACGTATCTCGTAAAAGATGGGCGTCAAGGGAACCCCAAGTCCTATACCACGGGATCCACTCCCTCCTTCCTATCCCCTTCTCTTCTCCCCCCCTCCAACTCCCACCCTCCCTCCGCTCCCTTCCTCCATCCCTCCCTCCGCCCCCTGCCCGCTACTCTTCCGCAAACCTTCCCTGACACACGCACGCATCATCCATTCCTTTGGTCCAGTCAGCATCCCTGTCGGTGGTTCCACTGAGTGAGAGAGAGAAGAGGGTAGGGACCCGCACCTCCTCCTACCTCGCCCTCCCGACACAAAGCAGAGACGACGCAAGGCCCCCCGCCAGCCAGCCAATGGGGACACAGGGACGATGTGGAGGACACCGCACGCACGCACGTCACTATCCATCCCAGGATTCCCTTCCTTCTCCAAATGAAAGGGAACCAAGATTTTAATCAACCAGACCAATGGATTTCTCTCTCCCTCTCCTCCCTCCCGCTCTCCCCCTCCTCCTCCCCCGCACTCCCACGTCATCCTCTTTCCCTTCTCTCGCTGCTCCGCGCGAGCGGCACGAGTTTTTTTTTTCGAGAATGCGAGCGGTCCCTGATTCTCTTCTTTTTATCTCTTTACGCCGGACCGCCCTCATATGTTTTTTTAGTTCATCTTTCGGTCGCCGATGTTGTTGCTAGAAATAATGGAGTTTGGGAGGCGTTAAAAAGAGGGAGTACGCTTCGCTTTTCGCCTCATGCTGTTGTATCGCATGTTTCCGGATCTTTATCTGTTTTTAAAACGTTAAGGCGCGTCGGTCGTGAGTAGGTAGACGTTCTTTGTGGCAAACATATGAAGAGAAGGGAGACTGGAAGGATGCAGGGTGTGAAACATTAGCTGGAAATACTTGGGGAAGACGGAGAAAGGCTTGAGTTTTCCGCTTTCTTTCATCCGTTTCAAATGGAAGATTTTAATTAAGAGGCGGTTTTACGCTGTCTTGCTTTAGTCTCTAATAGGGGCGTAGGATATGCGTAGGTTTTCTCACAACGCAGGAGAGTAATTGGGTCTGCAAAATCCGCCTTCCACGCGCGTTGTCGAGTCGATCGAAGAGTATCGGGTGGAAGTAAAGGCGATTCCGAGCAACGGAAGAACGACGAGTTAAGCAAACTTATAATTATAGTTAACGACGTGAAGGGAGTTCGTTCAGGGGATTGGCTTACGGAGGATACGGGAGCACTTCTCGTTTCTCCACGCTTTCGATCTACTAGAGTGGAGTCAATTACTGCTGACTCGGGTCGTTAATTTCAAAGCTAAAACTAAAAATTTAATCCTTACATGAATAAGAAATATCTGCCATCTAAGAAGCATGCTTAAGACACAGGGCCATTCATCATTTATTCAACAGAATATCGTCAAATAAGTTTAGCAGCGGCGTCCGATCAGGGGTGAAGGGTTTATGTTCCTTTGACTACATTTGAACCGAATGAACTACTGTTTAAAATTTTTGTGATTTAAATATACATAGAGGTCCATTATTTTTCGTGAATATCTCTTAAGTGGAATGTGCTTATAGTTTGAAAAGCAAGTTGGAATACAATATTCGTTCACTTTTTATCTGTGCACACACAGACAAATCTAAAAATATATGCATATGAAAAGTTGTTTCCAAAATATTTAAGCAATATAAAATGCCCTGCGATAATAATCATTTTGAAAATATTTCGCTCGCTGCGGTGCCTGCTTCGTATATCATCATCAAATAAATGCTGACGCTTTTATTTAAAAATCACTTTTGTGTTCCATAAGGTTTAGGAGTGGTGAATAAAGTAGAAAGGGAATTCCCAGAATATGAAAAACGCCAACGTTTTATTCTTTTCGCCAGCATATGAAAAGACGAAGTCATCGCTTCTTAGCTTCTTCGTGTTATACTCGATTTTCGCGTATTCTCCGCAGTTCTCAGAAGCAAATTAGTGAAGCTATGCAAGAACACACTTTCCATTTCGTTTTCAGTTCTGCATAGGCGCAATACTTATTGATATAGGTATTTTTTGTTCTGATTTCATAAAATGTAATCAGCGGCGAATTAAAGTTGGGTTCTGAAATTGAAATCTCACGAGAAAAATCAGAATATTCCAATAGTTTGTAAGCCCCGCTCGTTAATTTTTAATCTGTTTGTGAACAAACTTTTTTAAATATTTACACACGTTTTGAAACACTTCTGCATTTTTCACAACGTAAAAAATAGGCAAATTTACATCTATATATTACACAATTTAATAGATAGCAGCGGCTGCGATGCACCAAATTGTTTATAGAAGTTCTTGTCTATGTCTTAGACTCTCCGTATTATGATTCCAGATTGTCGAAAGAAGTAACAAATCTCGATATCGTTGTGTCCTACCATCGATTACCCGAAGTATTCCTTTAAATAGTCTCTATAGATGTTAAACCTGCGATTAAATCACTTTAATAAACTTGTACCAATAGCAAGTAACATTATCATCTTGACATATGCTGTAAATTTTAGTTTTTCCTTAGATACTAAAAGGTGAACTAGCAACAATAATACGTGTGGTGAAACTGTGATTTCCGTTTGCATGATTTTAAAAACTTCACATTCAGAAAATAATACTGGTGGTGTTTTGGTTGCGCTATTACCTTTATAAACGTTTTTCTTGGTCGTAAGCTGTATTTAACGTACTAGCACCAAAACACAGGTCAGGTTTTACTTGCGATCGCTTGAATTTAAGAATGAAAAACGCAGCGACTCCCATTATTCCACGAATCCTGAGCATAAATAGGATTTTATTGCATGCCCAATATTTATACAGGAAATGAGCACATGAAAAATTGGTAACCCTGTAAACTTTATTGAATGATTAAAAACAAAGAGAGTCAACAATTTTGTATATCTATGGAAAACTATGGAAGACCTGGCTGTCGAAGTGAGTGGACGTGCCTTTCACTTCCTCCTCCAGTGAGACCCAGCGGATTTACGAGCGACCATTGTAGCAATAGAAGTAGTAGTAGCCGTATTGATAAGTAGATCTAATATTTACCTTATATTATTTGTTAACCCTTTGTTTATTTTATATATCTGTAGTATTTGAGTAATCCTTGTCATCGTTTTTGTGCTAACTTAATATTTCATCGTTGAATACCGTAGTGTCATTCTTTTTCCAGCACCCAGTTTTTATTTTTCCTTTATAAGCCCGTTTATTTAAATAGTAGTTGTATTTTTAGCGTATTTTTTCCGTAACTCATAGTTATACATTTGCAGGTTGATTGTGTACTAACCATCTTGTGTGTGAACTAATTAACAGATTTCATTCCTGTGCATAAAATTTAGTAAAGCAAAGGTTTTATACTTTTATTTGTGTATTTCGGAACCCTCCTTTCACTTCCTATTCTTGTAGTCGACCTTGACTCAAGGCTTGCAGGTCGATACTAACGTTGTTTGTGTAGTGAATCAACCCCTCCCTTTCACTTTTTACCTGCGTTAACCCTAGATTATAGCGCTTAAGTCAGCCGACGAATAAGTTAGCCGAGTATTTTGTTATCAGTTAAAAACATTTAGCTAGTTCAGATTAGTATAGAGTTTAGGATGGCTACCCCAAGGACTCCCGTTTCCTCCTTTTTGCGCGACGCTGGTTTGGAGGCCATGAGGTCTCGAATCACGGAGCTTGAGAGGGTGGTTGCGGACCTCCTTCAGAGGGTGGAAAAGTCCGAGGCGGCTTTGGTGCGTGTGAGGGGTGCAGGGTCATCCCTGAAAGCAAACCGCGCCAAATTGGCGACTCGGGTTAGCCTGGGTGCGGAAGCCGGTAGAGCGATCGGGGTTGTCCGTCACTCCTTATCGTGGACTGAGGGTGTTCGGGCCGGGAAGCCCGATGAGTGGAGAGTGTCAACGAGCCGACGCGATATGACAACAATGGAAACGGAAACATATTAGATCTGCTAGCTACTACCCACCCACTATCGACTAGAAACCTACAAATCGACGACGGCATAGGTGATCATAAAATAGTAATTGCCGACTTCAAATACACCCCTGCGACAATATATAAGCCAACGCGATTAGTCTATATTTTCAGTAAAGCAGAACTCCCAGGTTTAAAAAAATTATGTTACAAACCAAATAGCGACATTTATCAATTTTGCGAATAGTAACAGCGTAGATGACTCTTGGACGGAAATTTTGCGAATCATTCGAGAAGGGCTAAAAACGTTTGTCCCAACTGAGGCAATTCGTGATCGCAAGGACCCGCGGTGGGTGAAACCGAAACTCCGTGCCTTGCTCAAGAAACAAAGACGGCATCACGCATAAAGCACCTTAAAGAAGTTGGGAGGGGTCACGCGAACGAGTATTTAATATACGGAAATAGTCGTAAATCTGCAAGAGACGAAGCGCGTAAGGAATTTGACGCCTACCGATCCACGACACTCTCGGATTCACTCAAAAACGACTCGAAAGAATTTTGGTCGTACGTGCGAGAAATTCGAGGAGGTCAGTCCACAGTACCTCTTCTACGTACAGACAACGGTGAAAGTGTACACGATTCTTTTACTAAGGCTAGTATGTTAAATCGGTTCTTCGAAAATTGCTTCACAACAGACAGCGGTGATTTTATTGATTTCCCTACTCGTATAGACTCAAATATGAGCGACATAGAAATATCCGAAAGCGGTATCGTCAAATTACTAAGTCAGGTCCACAAAAGAAAATCGCCAGGGCCTGAAGCCATACCTGCATTCATTATAAACTCGTTAGCTAACGAATTAGCTCCGTACCTTAAGCTTCTATTCAGAAAATCTTTAGATGAGGGTGTAGTTCCTTTGATATGGAAAACAGCCCACGTTACACCAATACATAAAACGGGAAGTAAATTAAAAGTGGAAAACTACCGCCCTATATCGTTGACGTCAATCTTCTGTAAGGTTTTTGAGCACATTATCGATAGCTCAATAATGCGATTTCTCGAAAGCAAAGAAGCGCTTAACAGAAGCCAGCATGGTTTCCGGAGAGGCAGGTCATGCGAGACTCACTGTCAGTTAGCTCTACTCACACAAGATATTGTGAAAGCAGCGGATAAAGGAATAGGAGTTGATGCAGTATTTTTTGACTTTAGGAAAGCCTTTTACATTTACATAAATACCCTGCAAGCCGCTAGAAGCGTTTGACACCGTTTCTCACGTGAAAATAGTGCAAAAATTAAGGGCTAATTAAATTAACGAGAAAATTGTAAATTGGATCACCTCGTTTCTATCCGATGGAACCTAGAGAGTAGTTCTCGATGGAGTTGCATCAGACGTCGTCAAAGTGACTTCCGGCTTGCCTCAGGGAAGTGTAATCGGACCTCTGTTACTCTTGATATATATAAATGATTTAGCGGATAATATAAAGTGTAAAGTTAGACTCTTGGCGGATGACACACTTGTGTATGGAGAAATCAACACAATACACGATCAGGAGAATTTGCAAAAGGACCTTCAGGCTATTACGAAATAGTGTAAAGATTGGCAACTCGACCTGAATATAAAGAAATGCACCGCAATGATCTTCACGCGCTCCATGAATTTCAACCGTTACCCATACCAAATATCTGAAGTAAAGCTAAAATACGTCAATAGCTACAAATACCTAGGAGCCACACTCAGTAGCAATTTGTCTAGTAGGGAGCATATCGAAACCGTCATAGCATCGCTAAACAGGGCCCAAGGGCTTTCCTCTAGAGTCCTCCTGGAATGTCCCTCGAATGGGAAGATATCGCATACTTTTCCCTAATACGACCCGTCGTGTAATACTGTTGCGCCGTCTGGGACCCTTTCGAGGAGGGCCTAACTAGGGAGCTCGAAATGGTTCAGCGTAGAGCGGCTAGATTTGTAAAACGAGATTATCGGTATGATGCGAGTGTATCAGAGATATTGAGGGATCTGAAATGGCAGACGTTGAAGTGTAGAAGAATTGATTACAAAAGGAAACTATTTGAAAAATTCAAAATCTCCGAATTCGTTGAAGACGTACGCGGCATAGTCGTCCCTATCGGTGTTAGTTAACATAATGTTAGATCAGAGTACAGGAGAAAATATGTCGAAACAATCGCTAGAACAGAGAAATACTACAGATCCTTTTTCCAAGACGCGATAAGACAGTCCAGCAGAGGAATTAGTTAGAGTTCACTTGGTGTTGTGACACCCCCTGCCAAACGTTTCTAGCGGCTTGCGGGGTATTGATGTAAATGTAAAACGAAATGAAATGTCAAACTAGTATTACGACAGATTTTTTGGTACGACTTACTAGAGTTAGCTTTCTTCGAATTCTTCTCTACTCTGAGGAATGCTTCGGGAACTTGTCTATTTCTGAGATATGATAGTTCTAATACAAGAGCCATACACATACACACACACACACACACTAGCAGAAATTCCCGGCGTTGCCCGGGGAAATTTGGTACAAATCCGATCGGAATTCTAGATGATACATGGTATTTAAGACTTCACTCGGCCGCCATTTTGAGTAAAACGGGCAGGAAGAAACAAAAACCACGTATGAATTATTTCTGGGAGCCCTTCACAATCGTACGAAATTTGATTCAAATCAATGGAAAAATACGCGTAGTTTAATCTTTAAATCGACTGCCATTTTGAGTGAGGCGGATGTACAAACATTAAAACCCAGCGTCGACCTTTCCTTTAGAGCCCCCTACTATCCTGCCAAATTTAGTTGGAATCGGATGATTGTGGGCGTGCATAAAGGAGCCGACAGAAAATGGGCTGCCATTAGCATTAGCATACAAGGTTATTTTGCTTTTTCTACAGTTAGTATAAAACATTTGGGATTAAAAAGTAGCCTACAGCCTTTCTATTTGTGAAGAAAGTATCTGTTGAAAGTTTGATTACTCCAACTTTAACGGTGTGAAAATGTATAGAAAAGAAAAAACTTCAATTATGATTTTGGAAATTTGTTTATAATTTGTTGTGGTTCATGTTTTGTAACTTGCGTTTATTTATGATTTCTCTTGCGGGTGCCCCCCTCCACAACCTCCCTCCCCTTGGTCTGATTTTGCTCGTCTACAAACTTGATCTTATACGTACTTGTATTGAAAGTGACAAATATCAAATTTGAACTTCTTAAGTTAATTTACTCGAGAGTTATCGTCGAAAAACCAAATCGATGACACCCCAAACCCCCACTTAAACTTTTTTTTAGATACACCGCATAACCTATATTTTAAGCTGGACCAGTCTAAAGATACGCTGCAAGTTTCATAAAAATTTGACCAGCCTTTTTTGCGAGATGTGGTAACAAACAAACAAACAAACAGACAGAAAGACAACAATTCTGCAAACCGGTTCAAACGTCTTCTTGTGATGCAAAACACACAAAAAGTAAGACCCAGACAAAAAAACAAATCTACAGACAGAGGTTACAATTTTATTTAATATACAGATATATTCGTTCCAAAGGATTCTTCGAAATAAAATCCCAAAAAGTTATATTTCGCCATTGATGATTCGCAGTTTCAATAATATAGCGATATATCACCGAATTAGCGAAGATAAAACCTCATTCGAATCTCATTACTCCGGCAGCAGTGCATGTAAACTTAGGAATATTTGATTAATTCCCGCACCGCCTTTATCTTTTCCTTAAATTGGCCAATATGTTATTCGCCATATCACAACTCTTTCCTTCCCTCATCTTTTATTCTCCAACCTTCCTCTGCAACCCCTAATCTTCCCCCAAAAGCTCTCCAACCTTTTCCTCCCTCTTTTTCCCATCTTTCCCATCCCCTCTCTTTTTCTCTCTCCCACACACGCTCTCCTTCTTCCAAGACATCCATTATTTCCCATTCTCTCAACCAATAGCTTCCATCCCACTCCCATATCTCTCCTCTCTCTTCAACCCAGCCGGTCTTTCTCATCCTCTCTCCCTTGCGTCGCTCCTTCCTCGGGGCTATGAATCTATTCCGTTGGTGCGATATCGTCCTCATGAAATTGAGTTCCTACTTCACCCCTTAAGGGGAAAAGGGTTCCCTCCCCCCTTTCTCCCCCTCCCCCTTACTTCCCCCTCCCCCCTTTTAACCCCTCTTTTTCTCCAGATCCACGAATACCCCACTCCCATCCCTCATCTCAAATCCTCCCTCCCCCTCCTTTCACCTCCCTCTATCTCCCTTTCTCTCTCTCTCTCCTCCCTTCCCCTTGCCTCAGCCTCTCCCCCCCTCGTAACATATCCCTGTGATCTGAGAACGGCTTTTTTCCTCTTCTCCAAAGCAATTTCGAACGTTCTACAGTTTCCTCTTCTCCCCATCTTTTGACTTGGCTATTTGGTTGGATTCTGAATTGCAATCCCCGTGGATTCCTTCTCTCTCTCTCTCTCTACTTTTATTTCATTTTTTTATTTTATCCCCCTCTTCCGATGAAGAAATATTCCGTCCCAGGATAAATGCAGCGGGATGTGTATTTACCAAGGTGTATTGGCGGGGCGGAGGGAAAATTGTGCAGCGATGCCGACGCGGAACGAGGTTGTAATTTTCTTTTTCGGGAGATCTTCTCCTTCGCGTTCGCGTTATTTGCTGGTGGATTTAGCCGGTCGTAAGTGCTCCTCTTCTATTCCGATGAATTGTGACGGATGTTTAGGTCTTGTCTCATGCGATAATATCTTAAACTAGTAAAAACTTTATATTCCTCAGCGTTCAAAGACTTTCGAGATTGGCAAAAATCCAACACTTTTTAAAATTTTCGTTTTTATTCGAGGTATTACTACTTTTAAATGTTCGAGTGATAAAATCGAAGAAATGATTATGTCTGTAATGTTAATAACTCACAAGAGAAGTATTTTTTACGGATTATTTAACTAGATATTTTCAATTAGTTAAACTGCAAGATTTATTCGATTCGTCATTGACGTCCAATATGGAAGTTTAGTACAGCGATATTTAAATTTAGAAGGAAAAACATTATTCAGCAGCTAAAAATCGTAAATAATTTAAGTTGAGGATGAAAGGAATATGCACGGGTAAATTGAAAAGGGAAACCAACAACGTGAATTTATAATCCAACCTGAGCGGTTTGGTGATGAGGCTTGGTTCTGCTCGATACGCGGTTTATTTCATTGAAAGACGTTTTAACAATAAAAATATAACAGGCGTGTTAATAAAATTAAATGCTAAAGCCCGAGTACAGAAAAATCAAAGAAAGGAACAAAACGTCTCCATTACTTGTATTATATGAAAATGACCATACTCCATAAGTTTTTTTAGAATTATGACACTTTAAAGGGCAGAAGTTTGAAGCGGATGAAAATGGGGATTGGTGGAGGTAACTTGTCTTGGCCGAGTTAGAAAAATACGAAAACTGATAATCATATTCATATTGATGCATTGCGTTTAATATAATAATAACAATATTCATAGAAAATAATTTCTGATAAAGTAGTTTTTTATTTAAAAATATATAATACGAGCTGTACGCAATCTTTATAGTTTTTCATTAACTTAAGGTATTTTTTCAATATTTAGGTGTGGTGAAGTGCGGCAATTTAGGTTGGTTCACCGCTCAGATCCAGTGTATGAGTAAATTGCTCCATGGGGTGTATTGAGATCTAGATCGATGATTTTTTTATCTTTTAATGCACGATAGTTTTTCAAACTAAACCGATAGTTTCTGGAGGTTATACAGAAATCGTAATTGAAGCAATAAAGTTGACTCTAAAGAATAGATTCGCCGTAGGGTAACCTGAGAATAAGAGTAAACGACCTAAAAATATGCCAGCCCACATTCATTTCCAACAGAGTAAAAGATCGCTTCTATTTCCGAAGACGAAAACAATATTTGTCGGTTCTTCGACTTATATTTTTGTCTTATGAAATATATCCGCATATTATGTTATAACGGCACGGACGCAAAAATATGTTTCCCACCCACCTTCTCCAACTCTCCAAAAAAACACCCCGATGGATACCATCTTTGAAATAAAAGCCCTCGAAACGGGTAAAGTGAAGCCTTTTCGCTTTTCATATATGGGTACACACATACATATATCCTCCTTTCTTACTTCACTCTCACATTAGGAAGGAAATGCTAAACACTCGGTGTGGATATATCCCAAGTTAGCCAGAATAATACAATAAGATTTCAATGGAATTAACAAACTCACGGCAGAGTACTTTATTGCTAGGAGCTCAAAACTTCGGCACAAATCAAGTTGAGCATGTTGGTATTACCATGGAAGCCATCGGCTATACAGTATAGAGTTTTATTATTTTCAAATGAAAATATTAGAATGTTACTTTGTGTAAGTTACTTTATGTAAATCTCAAGGGAAAGAAAGGATACGGTATTCGAAAAAAATATAGGATCGGTTTATCCAAGAGGGAAAAAAGAATACGAGCGGAATATTCTCGTTCCTCCTTTCTTTCTCTCTCCTAAAATAATATCAAGATATATCATTCAGCGTCAATGCATCCGCAAAAAAGCCGTGTTGATACTAATGGTAATAAAAACATGCCAAATTTATTTTATTTGAGTATATTTTTGTTCGATTATTTTCTGTTGTTTTTCTGTTTTTCTGTATGTTTGTCTTTGTTACTGTTAAAAGCTCTTTGTAAAAAGAGCTTTGTTTAAGAGCTATTGAAAAAATAAATAAATAAATAAAAAACAAATAAATAAATAAAAATTAATATGAAAATATCGTAGCAATGATCTTTTAAGTTTTAATAATGTTTATTCATTTTTTTCTGAAGTGTTGCTGAAAATTATAGTATGTCCAAACTCATATTCATAGAAAATTAACGAAAAATATTACATTTAAAAGTATATGGAACTGATGAATATTAAAATTGTTTCTTTTTAATAAAAATATTAAAATAATATTTTATAATAAAATCATTTTCCCAAAAACACTTTCCGTAATGAATTTTTCGTCCCTCTGATTCTTACTACTCTATTAACAATTTATCTTCTCTCTTTTCAGGTAATGAAAAGTCCAAAATTATCCACTAGTGGGCAACGTGATGTAGCTAAGCCGTAGCGTAAGTAAATTTTATGGAGTTAATCCGCTCAATTTATAAAGAATACCAATTATTCTCGTATAGATTTTTTCACCAAAAATTTCATAGTTTCAAACAATATCCGTGTGGTAGGATAAATAACAAAAATTTCAAAAATAATCCCGATCAACATCTTGTGAAGAGTTTTCTGAAACTAATGAATGATTTGATATAATTTTTTTAATAATACACTCACTTTTAATCCTAGCAATGGTATTTTTACTTTCTCCATACGTAGTAATGGGAAAGTACTGTGATCACGAAAAAAATTGACTTCGAGATTTTAACGGAAATACACGTTTTGAGGTCCCTAGAACACGTTTAGACTATTTTCGGAATGATCTCTGTGTGTGTGTGTATGTGATTGTGGGCGCTCTAACTCAAAAAGTATTTGCCATATCTATATCTACAGTTCACCCTGCAAGCCACAGCAATGGTGTGTGGTAGGGGATGCAATAGCACCAAGGGAAAGCGCATAATAATGAATAGTATCACTCTACGTCGGCTGATTTCTTTTCGTAATTTCTGTTCTGCTCAGCTATCGTTCGAGGGAAAAACAAGCGTTTATACCTCTCAGTCCTAAAGGTATCTCTCTTATTTTACGAGGATGGTGCATTCTACCAATATAAGTTGGCGCTCTTATTATTTCTTCGACATCGCTGGAGAATATATGCGTTCTAAATCTTTCAAGAAGTTTTAACCTAGAGTGTGATCGGCGCTCAGTTAGTGATTACCATCCTAAGTCCTGTATCAAGCCTGTAACACTTTTGTTTCTATAGTAACAATTTTTGACGAATCTAGCGGCTTTTCGCTACACTCTTTCTAACTCTGAGATTGATCCTTTCTCGTACGGAGCCCATATGCTCAACGCGTACTCTAATAGCGGTCTTACTAACGGGAAGTAACATGTCTCTTTGATTTTTTCCTCACTTTTACCTACCATGCGTTTGATGAATCCTAGTTTCTGTTTAGCCTTCCCGCATATATTTCGTATGTGTATATCCCATGTGTATATCCCATGTTAAAGTAATGCATAAGTATTTGACGGAATCGGCTAGTTTTAGTTGTACGCCTTCAACAGTGTAATTCGTCCTGTCAATGTTTTTGTTTCCCCATAATCTCATTCCTAAGTTCAATTCTAACTGCCACTATTTACACCACTCGAGAATTGCATTTAAGTCGTCAGAAAGTAATAATTGATCATTAGGACTGTTAATCTTTCTGTAAACTACTGTATCATCCGCGAATAACTTGATTTTACTTTTAATAACCTTATCTAAGTCGTTTATATATAAAAGGAATAGTAGGGGGCCGATTACACTTCCCTGTGGAACGCCGGAGGCTACGCTGTCTGAATCTGATTTAAATCCATCTATAACTACTATTTGTTCACGCTCATTAAGAAAGTCCCTGATCCACTCGATTAACCTTACCAAAATTCATATATAACACTTCAGCATGAGTACAAAGAAAGATTAGTTTTTGGACAATATCGGTTAACCGGAAGTCGAGGTTTATTCGAAACCCGATTCGGTTTTTTCGATATTTCTCCGTTAAAACATCATTATTGTATATACAATTCCATAAAAAGGTTATAGAGAATGTAATTTCCTACAACTTTCATTTGAAACAATTTTCCATAGCAGTTATTGTTTAGGAATTATTTCTAAATAATCGGTGTTTTCGGTTTCCGTCAAATATCTCATTAAAAACGTCGTTATTGGTAATCTTCGTGAGGACCAAAGTTGTAGAGAATAATATTTCTTCCAGGTTTTGTTTGAAACAAATTTTCGTAGAACCATCCATTTCGGAGATTTTCAACTTTTTCGTAATATCCAGTATACAGAGCCACCACCATGTAGCGGTGAATTCTGTAAACATATTCAAAATATACGTAATTTACGGAAATAAGGACGACTGTATTCTTTAACGATACGAAATTATAATTTTGCTTCATAATGCTATTCATAATAATTTAAATATCTATACCCCAAATATGGAGGAAGTCACGTGTTGACCACATCAGATTTTTTACCTTAAAATGGCATTGCATGTTTATATTCTATCCTATATTCTACTTATATTTCTATGTGGGATATATTTTAACGCTAATGCGTGAAAATTACATCTTTTATGAATAGTTTATTCACAGTTAATACTTTTCAAAGTTCTCATCAACTTTTAAACTTTTTTGTAATAGAGACGAATTCTTTGTATATAATGTAACAAATGCATGCTACGGTTATCCGTTTGACCGGTTGATGAAGTCGTATTCCGTGTCTTATTCTGGCGAGCTCTTAAGAAAACACGCTTTCGGAATTATTCCCAGAAACACTCTCCCTGCATAGATAAGCGGAAGCCGTGCCCTTCTGTTGCTATGTTATTTTCGTCACTGATGCTTTCCGGAGGAAGAACACTACCGTTACCCTTTACCCTCTTGAGATAGCGTCTAACAGGACGAACTTGAGTCACTAAGACTCTTCATCCATGCGTTCTGTACGCAGTATCTATGTTCATCTAAAAGGACAGAAATACAATAGAGTGTAATATTCATCGCTAAGCGAAGATGAAAGAAAATTGTCTACGTTTTGCTACTGACTGGAACTCGAGAATCACAACTGTTAAATTTACATCAGTAGAGAGCGCATAGGCAAACCTTAACTAAGAAGATAATACATATAAATAATTGTTAAATGGACAGGTAGACTGTCTACGTTCCCCCAAATGCGATAATACAGCCTAACAAGGATAATATATGTCATGTAGATTTGGTGCATTGGCACTGCCATAGGCTTTTGGTGTGTTGCAACGCTAATCATGTAAATTTGAATGGAAAAAATATTTGAAACTGATGCTGCCAAGCGTACTCAGGAAACTGTAATTAACACTCGTCTTAACAGTATGCGTTACTATACACAAGCTCGTATATCACCAAAACCACTCCGTAGCGCACGCCAAAACCTGCACCAACGTATTTCCGTCGGCACCAAACTCTCCCCTTCCACCTTCCGTCCCTACGGGTGGTCCTAAAACCCCACTAAACCTCGTCTTCGTCACAGAAAAGGGCGTTGTTTTTATAACGGAAATTCCCATCCAGGCAGCCCTCATAACATTCGGAAAGGCACCATCTTTGCCTTTGGAGGAGGTCAAGTGAAGAAATAAACATGAGCGGACCGAAGAAAAAACTCCTGACGAGTTTAACAGAAGTCTTAGAATTTCTGGGAAATCCTGTGAAAAGATCAGTCGTTGGAACTTTTCTGTATTTTGTTTTTCTTTTAGGCGCTAAAATTTAAAGTTTTCCCGAAAAACAGGAGTCGTGTTAATATTTATGGTTCCACTGAAGTCGTATTATTTACTCTGTACTCGACTTTTAGTCTTGAAATTTGATTTTTAGATATTACATAGTAATTTTTAGTTTAGTTATTTACACATGAATGATTTTGAAACCTATTCCTTCATGATGAGGAGCTTTAACAGGATAAATTAAAGTACTTTACTTACTTAGTTAATTACTTACAGGTTCCGGAGCTATTCCTCCATGATTAGAATTTATCTTAATTATGTACCTGAATTTTGTCAGTAGCTTCAACATAAATACGGTCGTTGAATTAAATTATTGAAGGAGTTGTTGCCGTAATATGCAATCATGCTACAAATTATGACTCTGTGTTGTTTAAAGAGTGATCCTGAAATGATAACATTCTTTGAATGGCCAATTGCACATCCATTTGTCTTTAAATAGTCATTAAATAATAGTTGTATAGTAGCACTAGATTTAGGCAGATGAATTACAAAAGTGTGCATTACCAATTCTTGCACCATTACAAAAATAAAATACCGTGATGAATATTTCACGGAGACTCGCTTCAGGTTTTAATGTTGATCAGTTGGACCCTGCTCGTGTTTTTAAATGAAATACGTCGTGGTTTTTTAGGGTCTAAGAGTGCTGCACGTGCGTCTATTCATCCCTCGATGACTGAAGCTGTCATTTTCGACCGTCTTTTCTTTCACTCTCATTCTTCCACTTATCTATTCAACCTATTTGTCCTTTCGATTGCATATGTAAATCCACCATTGTGCCTCAAATTACCGTCTAGACTTGTAACAAATTATCATTTCAAAAGGGAATACATTTCAAAGAAAGAGCGCAAGGCTAAAAGAACTGTTATTTTCGTTCTCATTCATGTGACTGTTTTCCTGTTCCACAAATTTCCTAACACTACCCAAATATTCTTATTGTCTTTAGTTGAATGATATCAATTGACATATAAATGCTATTTAATACTATTATTTTCTGTTAGTAAGCGAAAAGTCGTTTCACATTTTAAAATTTATTTTTACGCGAGTGGGTCCAAATAAATGATAAAATTGTCTAGTCTTCCTCCTAAAAGCATGTAGTGTCAATGATAACTATGTACAATTATAAAAATAAACAATAAATCAGAGCGCCAACGGTTGACGTAGGGCTTTAATTCGAATCAAAAATATGAAAATTAATTTTCTTAGAACGATTGATTTTCTACGAAATTTTATTATGATTTTTCTCAAATGTGAAAGAATTCGATTTCTTTCACATACACTCACTGTTACAGAGAAAACATTTTAAAAACGTCATAATTCACGAAAAATAGTATTCCAAACCCAACTGATGTTTTGCGTGTCAGGCCTTACCTATCACTTTCAAGAAGCTAATTGGAAAGTTCTTTTCAAAGCGGTCCAGTAATTAAAACTTCCGGCGAAATTTCATTATAGTTATTTGTAAAGTTAGTCAATATCTCAGCGAATGACTTTCTGACCTCAAGTTCCCGAAGCAATCGACTATTTCAGTAACGTAAAAATTTTCCCGTTTTCAGGGAGCACCCCATCCCGAAGCCAACTCCCGCCATTGTTCTTTCCCTGAACTCCTCCTTTTTCTCCGAACAACAAAAGGCAATTCGTCTTCCTCAACCACCTTTATCTGCCACTTCATCTTTTGCTCTTCAGCTATTCTCCTTCAAGACCACCCTTCCGCCTTCCTTTCGGGGTGTACTCCCCTTGGCGTCCTTGCGACGCCTCCGACAAGCACCTTGAGCGCGCGCACACACACACATACACACATTCTCAACCACCCCTGTATTTGCACCCATCTATACCTTATCTTAAATGAGGGATAGAGAGAAAACTTTCTGGGAAACGTGCGGCGGTGGTTTGGTCATACGAGTAAAAATTGAGGGAAAGTAAGTTTGTTGGAAACCTCGGGGAATCTGCTTTTGCAGCGGAAATGACCGAAGATGACCGATTCGCAAACCCGCCGCAGCGACGAAAAAAACTCGTTTTCAGAAGATTTTATCTTATTGGAATTTATTGGCGAATGGTTTTAAGCGTGGGTCAGTTTCTCAGGGTTTGTTTGTGCGTGGAACGAGACGAAAAAGAAGTCTTCTCTGAGTGGAACGAAGCAAAGGAGGATTTTTCACGGTTATTAGGAGCGGAGACGAAAATACCACTTAAAAGAAAATGTTCAGCGGAGTGAAAAATTTCGGAAATTTGTTCCGCTTTTAATTTGCGCGATCTTTCTTTTTTCGCGTGCAAATAGGACGACGGACATTTCAGGTATGACGCGTAAGGACGAAGATAAATTAGATACAATTTTGCCCCCAAAAATTGTTAGGTAAAGAAATAAAACCGCGAAATATTTCTCATTTTAGCTTACTTTTAGATTCCTCTGTAGCTACATATGTGTATTTATGTGAATATATTTACAACCTAAGTCCACTTAAAATAAGAAAGGTTCGATCGAAAGAAGCCTAAATATTTCAAGTGTAGTATTTTATATCTACTAGTTTCTACATCTTCATAATACTCTGCAAATCACCAGACAGGTGTAAGGGAGTGGGTGTAGACTTTCTAAAATACGTCAATTTCAGTCTTTAATATCCTATTATGATGTGATATTGTCTTATGATGTGGTCTTGCCTCCTTACATAATTGGGTGCTACAGTTATTCCGAGTACTTCCGCAGCTAACGGTTTTGATCAATATTTCTCTATAAGTGTCTATCTACTGCTCAGTCAGCGCTCCTTTAACGATATCAAATTTAAATTCCTTTATAATGAAGTTGCGCTATTCTCTGCACTGCGTCTCGAATATTTGGCCTTTCTCATATACTAGAAAAGACTTTCGGTCTAGCCAAATATGGGCAAAGTATTTCTGGTACATTTTTGGCATTATTACGGCCCATTTTTGTTATGAAAGCCAATTTATTGTTACTACACCGACCGACCGAGTAATATGTGTATCCTGCATATCGAGACAAGTTGTTATTTCTAAATATTTTACTTGACCGACTATGGGTATTTCTTGTCCTGTTTTATACGGTAAACCTATTGATTGGTACCTGCCTACCGTGAAATTTATAAAGGTGTTCTATTCTTCAATTGTGAACAAAAATTTTAAACAGTTTTACCGGGCCGGGGGTTCCCTATCTAGGATTAACTCACTAGGCTTTAAAGATGGCATGTAATTATTGCTGCTTTTCAGGAATGTTGAAGAAGGTAAACAATTTAGGTAAAAGAAATTTGTTTATTATAAAGGCAAGCACACAAATATAAAACTTGTCCAAAATATAAATAAATGAACGAAATATCAACTTAAATGAACATAAGATTAAAGAAATGCGTTTTAAAGAAAACTTTTCAAACATATAAATAATATCACATTGAGCTACAAACTAGAAAAAACAATTGCACTACAAATAGAAACATATGCCAAAAAAATAAACCAAAGTACTTGATAAAATATTGAGGATTTAGACTGTAAATTATAGACTAATGTGTATGAAACCAACTTAATATAATTAAACCTTTGTTTACAATTTGTTTACAATTTAAATATAATTTTATTTTTGACTCTACGGAATCCTTCCTCCGTTTTGCATTTGATGATACAGTCATGTTTACACTTTCTACATCTACATGATACCCTGCAAATCACCAGACTGGTGGGTGGCAGGGGGTGCAGCGCACCAAATCCTACCTAATAACGTCCCTCGTGGGAATCACTCTTCTATTATGATCCCGTATGGTCCTTGGGAAAAACGAGCTCTGATATCGCTCGGTCCTACGGTCGATCTCTCGTATTTTATCCTCGTGATCCTGTTTGCCCATGTACGTAGGTGCCTCTAATATTCCTGAGACCTCCTCTAACAGAACTTCCGACGTAAATTTCTCCAGAGCTAATTCTGCGATCTTCTAGCGATATCCAATCCAACTCCTTCAAGAGTGATGTGACGCTTAATTTTTGCTCCTATTTTCGCTTAACGAATCTGGCTGCTCTGCGTTGGATTCTTTCTATCTCAAGTATCTGTCCCTTTTCGTACGGATCCCATATGCTTACATTTACATTTACATCAATACCCTGCAAGCCGCTAGAAGCGTTTGGCAGGGGGTGTCACAACACCAAGTGAACTCTAACTAATTCCTCTGTTGGAGCTGGAAGCGTATTCGACCTGAGATCTGACCAATGGTACCGCTTTCCTTGACATTGCATTACATTTTGTAATAGTAATAAATTAGGAACAAAAACATTTATGGAGTAAGTATCGAATGAGCTATTAAAATGTGAATGAAACGATTCACAGCCTTTGGTTGTTCTATTCATATCTGCCCAAATATTCGGTGGAAACTGCGAATCTTCTGAAATATAGTCAGCAAACCCAGTCAAACGTACGTCTTCTGGCATCACAGACCTGTAACATGCACACAAAACTTTACTTCCTCCTTCCCCTACTTCAGAATTAAGTAAAAAATACATTTCAAAAAGCAGATCTAAGCATGCTCTTAATACTTACATGAGATCAAATACAGAACAATCCGACACTACTTCTGAAGGCAGATAGGATAGGCCAAATAGACACCGCAGCCATTTCCCAATTTCAAACGCTTTGTCTCTGTATGTAGATGCTAGTCCACCATCACAGATTTTTCTGCACCTAAAACATATATAAGGTGATATAAGAAGTAAAAAAAGTTATAATTTAAAAATGTATAAGTTAAAATTCCTATTTAAGTGTAAACTAGTGGATCCGCGGATCAACGTCTTTGCGTGAGCCATTTGCGCACACTCACACACCTGACGAAATAACTATTTCGTTATTTTTATGATTATTTATAAATGGCAAACTTAATACAAATAATTATAACGTAAACAAATTTTACGTCAAGAACAAGTGAGATGAATGTTCCTCATCAGCTACTTCGTTTAGCTTTATAGAAAGTTTAAATATTAAAGCAATGAAACTTACCATGCTTGGTGTAGGCGAAGTCGGTATCCGACAACATGACTGTCTGGCCACTCGTTCTTTACAGCTACGTGCATTGATTTTTCAAAATTGATTATCAGTCTTGCTGGCTTGAAGTCTTGATGGCATAGCTCTAAACACTTACTCTTCACAATTTGGAAAAATTGTTGATAATGCTCAATTTGTCTGATGGAAGGAAGGCAAACACAAGAGGAATGTAATGTCCATTAATGAGTCCACGAATTGTAAACATTTGAGTTCCATCAACATATATTGAATCTGATAGCAATAGGGTTTTCAAATTTGACAAACAGGAGAAGATGACGATTTTAGTTTCTCTGCAGTTATGAAGTAAAATTTTTTTTCTAACAGTTGCTATTCAAATGTATCCTTTAATGATATAGGTTAGCAAGGAAGACGCATTCTTCTTTCGTTATATAAGTTCCTTCGCAATAACGTTAAATCTTGAGCATCAACTTATTGAAGTGAAGAATCCGACAAACAATTTCTGATTACCTTACTTGGTCTGTCGGAGATGTCGTCCATAGCCTTCCTCTTCACTGTAGTAGACAAGATATGACGCTCCAATTTTTTCTGTTCGGCTTGGTGATTCTGATCCGCGAAAGCCGGTTGAGTAAGTACACGCTTGTTTTAAAATGCAATTGTCTTTATTCTTGATTTGTACGAACCGACGGCACACCGCCATGCTTCTTCTCCCGTGGAAATTATATCTTTGTGTTTGCGAAACACGTAATTGTCTGTAACGATCATAACTTTTCTACTCTCTACCTCTATCAATGCACTTTCACTCATACTGCTCTCTCTAGGTATTGCAAAAATAACTGAATGGCTAGAGCAGACGATGTTGACGCAAGGAGTGATAAACACAAACTGATTTGTCCGTTCAAATGAACCTTTCCTTATATACCTATTTAGTATCAAATCCCTCACAGGTAGCGGGAGACGAGGGATCTGCTAAGGGGGTCTGGGTCCAGCCCCCATCGAAGAGGCGGGGATGAAATTACACAGTAGGGATTAGCGACCCTTCATGTTATTCCTGACCGGGGATGAAATTACTCTTACCCTTCCAGATATATCGGCTTTATCCCTTCTGTGTGGGGGCAAGCATAGGAATACTATACCTGGGAAGATGGGACTAAGGTCAGTTTTTGAAGCACAATAGATTCTTGTGGCGAGGGTTTCGAACCTTTGCTCGGATCGAAGGCAACCCTCTCAGCAGGAGGTATGATTTCAGGTCAAAGACTGCTGCCACAATCTTATTTCAGAATAATCGATCAGGATATGTATTTTTTGATGAATTATTCCTATTCCCCGTGAAAAACTACACCAAAATAGGTTTTTATTTGCGTTACTGCGGTATTAAAAAAACCGAGCTCCAGCTATGTCAGATGGGCTTGAAATCTGGCAGTTTTTGGACAAAAACGATGGGAAAAATATGAAATTGTATAAATTTCACAATTTAAAAATGCTACCCAACTCTGTTTGTGCATTGTCCGAATTTATGTCCACTCAATAAATTTTTATTTAATGTGTACCGTGCCAATAAACCAAATCACTCCCCGTCATTTTTGACGGGCACTTATACTATCATAAACAACTTCTTTCGAATTGAATTCACTTTTTGCACGTTTAAGTCAACCTCTTCTCGAGACAAGCCTTCCATCTCCCTTCCATTTCCCCCCAAAAAGCAGACCTCTTTGCGATGAAGAGCCCTCATGATCCACTATTTTTCTCTCTCTCTCTCAACTTCCTCCTGCCTTTATAATTCCTTCTCCATTTTCTTACGATCTCCCTGTTCCTGGCCGCTTTCTTCCCTTCAGCTGTTTTGATTCCATTAACCCTTTCATTTACGCAAGCCGTGTCCTACGACGCAGTTTCTCTTTCCTCCCCCCATCTCTCCTTCCCTTCATCACTTTTATTTTCCCCAACCCTCCCTCTCTCTCTTTACATCTTTCTCTCACTTCCTCTCTATCTCCTATTCTCTCTCTCTCTCTCCATCCCTGCGGCAATAGCCTCCGAAAACCCTCTCTTCGGTCAAAAGAAGTGTGTCCAAAGGGAGTTTTTGTGTGTGCAAGTACAAAGATAGAGGCGCCACCGGCAACCCACCAACCTGCACTCGCGTCCAACCCTCTTTACTCCCTCGCCTCTCTGACCCTACAAGGTTTTCCGGATGACATAGCCTTCAGAGTTTGGGATTACGGAGATCCTGGAGTTCCAGGCATGGAGGCGGGAGGAGAGGGTGAGGAGGTGGGCATATGGGGCAAAAGGGGGAGGTACCTACTACTACTACTGACCGCCAAAGCCTTAAGGCGACAAACCCTTTCACTCGGCGAGTCAACCAACCGCGAGAATAAAAAAAGGGACTTTATTTTATTTTTGAAAAAATTTTGCAGCCTCGAATAAACCTTTGGGAGTCTCCATGGATATAAAAGCGAGAGACTTTGCGGCGACCTACGAGTTAAGAGATAAGCGGGATTAAGAAGTATAAAGTTCAAAAGGGAGAGGCAGTTTGCTTTTTTTTTCCAACTCTCCAAAATGTTTGCGCGAAGGTGGGTTATATCTTCACTTAGGGAAAGAGCTTGCAGGTTTTCGTTTCATTTAGTCGTCGTTTGAATACATTGTTCCGCGATTCATCTCTACAAGGTGACTGAAAGTATCGGTGGGTTAATTTAAAAATTTTCAATTAAAGCTGTAATGAAGAGTGTTTGTTCGTCTTATATTTACCGCAGACAAATAATAGTAACTGCTAATTAGTGTTAACTTGTCAATATACATTCATAAAAACAATATTCGTTATTTCTTCTGTGGAAATCACCCCATATGTTTTGGAATGTAACTAGCATTTAGTGTCCTTCTAGCTTCGAAATTGTACATTGTAATTTAAATCGTCGTATTTTCAAAAAATGGAGAAGAAAATATGTTTACGTCCATTTCATGGAATGTTTTATGCATAGTATGTGGATACCGATGCTTGGTAACCACAAAAAGCTGCTGAATAGTAATATCAAATAAACAATAATTAAAAACAAAGTGAAAATATGCGGAATTTTTACTTTGGAGGAAATACAGTTAAATTCTGTAAACAAAATATTAAAATTTGTTTTGATCGAATTAAAATTACATAACGAGATGGATAGGACTGCGGTTCTATGGTTTCGAGCCGTGTGGTGATGTAAAGATTGGCAACTTGACCTGAATATAGAGAAATGCGCCGCAATGAATTTCACGCGTTCCATGAATTTCACCGTTAACCGTAAGAAATGTCTGGATTAAAGCTAAAATATGTACATCAATAGCTACAAATACCTAGGAGCCACACTCAGTAGCAATTTGTCTAGTAGGGAACATATCGAAACCGTCATAGCATCGCTAAACAGGGCCCAAGGGCTTTCCTCTAGAGTCCTCCTGGAATGCCCCTAGAATGGGAAGGAAATCGCATACTTTTCCCTAATACGACCCGTCGTGTAATACTGTTGCGCCGTCTGGGACCCTTTCGAGGAGGGTCTAACTAGGGAGCTCGAAATGGTGTAGAGCAGCTATGTTTGTAAAGGGAGAATGTCAGTACTATGGTGCGAGTGTATCAGAGATCTTGAGGGACCTGAAATGGCAGACGTTGAAGAGTAGAAGAATTGAGTACAAAAGGAAACTATTTGAAAAGTTTAAAAGCTCCGAATTCGTTGAAGACGTACGCGGCATAGTTGTACCCATCGGTGTTAATGAACGTACCTAACGTTAGATCAGAGCGTACGAGAAAATACGTCGAAACAATCGCTAGAACCGAGAAATACTACAGATCTTTTTTCCCAGATGCCATAAGACAGTCAACACAGGCATTAGTTAGAGCTCAATTGGTGCTGTGACTCCCCCTACCAAACGTTTATGGCGCTTTGCAGGGTTTTAATATAAATATAAATGAGTAGTCAAGTTAGAGTCAGTACATCTTACGTAAATTAGTTTTTTAAACTGAAAAATGAACTTGTAGAAAAGTAAACGAAAAGTAGGTTGATATTTTTTTGTCATTGTATTTTCCTTTTAAGTTATTCCCAGAATTGGGTTTCAGGATAAACTATGATCATTTACAAGTCAGAAATAAAGGCAATCTATTTAACTCTTTTAAATTAACTTCTATAACAGAACTAATATTTGATTAAAATACGGTATCTCCTAAAAAATCGCTTTAGTTTTTTATAGCTCGGAAATGAAATATTAGAACAAGGTCTCGCAGTTTTAACTTTTAATCCTTAGAACCAATAACAATAGCTCAAGGCGCCCAATTTCGGATACGCCGTGAAAGCCATATGTAAAAGAATCTCCAGAGGATGATATAATAGAGAAAGAGAAAAAAGGTGTATTTTATCGTACTAATAAAGTGCGTCAGTGATCGGAAGTAATTATTTGGAAACGGGAATATTCTCAAATATTTCTCTTTGAATAGGCAACGTTGCAAAATCCACGTTTTTCAGAAAGATCTCAGAAATGTGCTAAATTATGTCAGCGACAGAAGTAAAACAGTAGCTATTCGCGAACTGAACGGATTCATATCGTACTATATTCCTAAACTCGAACTGAAACAGTGGCCTATATAAATCCAGAATTTGTGACGATATCGAACATCGGTAACTAATTTGATCATAGACATAATTTGGTTCTAAACTGCCTTTTTTATAAGTAGATAAAAACTATCATTTATTTCTTTACTTCAAACAGGGTAGAATAGGAGGGAGAATAATTTTCTGCAAAATTTCTTCCCTACCCAGTCAATGAATCGATAAAAATTTCGAAATGTGATATTAAATTTTTAAGAGAATTGCATAATCTTACATATTTGGCATGGCGAGTAATTATAATTACTGATATTCATCACGGTAGGTTTGTAATCTAATCTTTATCACTGGAAATTAAACAAATTAGAGTAATTTACGTGTGAACAATTGCAGAAGATTGGCCGAAATGTGTATATTGTTTTTACAACAGTTTTGTGGATGCGTCGTCGTCAAAATTCGCGTAGTTAGAAGCAGATAATAACGAGGAAAAAACACGAATTTGTTGCGAGCTTTCCGGAGATATTACGAAAGCTCTGATTCTGTGCAACGCAAGTACTTTTCAACTAGTCACAACTTGTGCACGCTTAACTAAAGAGTGTTTAGGGCCCGTAAGCCTATTTGATATTTTTTCTCAGCTGCGCAGGGTATCTCAGAACATTGCGAGAGACAAAGAGGAAGTTATCCTGCCGTGCCAACTTATAACTTGTAAAAGTGTGATAATGTATCACTTTAATAGCAGGAAATTTTTCTTATACATGCTTGCTATGAGTCATTTTTATATATTTTTTTAATTATCAAAGAACGAATCTTTATGTTGTTACTATATTGCTGAAAGGAAAAATGACAGTTTTCAGGCAAATATATTTAATTAATTAGTTCAAATTTTGTTATATACTACTATCACTAAATGATACAATCACGTGGTGAATGAATTTCCAAAACTGCTAGTGTTGAAAATAACCACTTTATATGGATCATTCCTCTAGATGGCAATGTTACCACTAGAATTGAATCACTTGAGATTCAAAAATGAAAATGAGATAGTGCAGAGGTCGTTAATGCTTTAGCAATTCTTCTTAACGAAGTTAGTTTATCTTGGTAACAGAAACCAAAATACTCTTATTACACATAGGGTGAGCTCATCTACTTCACCAGTAGTTAAAAACAAAGAATTTCGGACGCGTTACCCAGTGTTGCATTCGATTGAGGCATAGACGAGTTGAAAAAAAAATTCCCGAAAACGAGGGTTTAAAAAAAAAAAAGAACATCAAAGTCCACTTCCGCGAACTGCAAAATTGCGTCTCTGGTGATATTCCTAAGGCATTAAAAATGCGAAAACACGAGTTTGGATCAAAGGCCAATCCGAACGTCGACTCTCCCGCCGTTGTTATTTCTGTCCGTCCAAAATGGAAGAAAGGAGAAAAAAGCATGTAAAGAAAGAGACGTAACGAACTGGCCCGCGATCCGTATCTACTACAATAATAAAAAAGGAAGAATTCGCTCGAAATTTATCTCCTCTGGCTGCGGGTCACTTCCGAAGAAGAGTTCGCTTTTGAACGCGAAACTGTGTCCCACTTCGTTTTACGAAATCTTTGCCTTTGTGTGAGGTGGGGGAGCGATTCTCCGCTGCGGAAGCCGTTTGAAAACCAATTGAAGCCGTCGACCGGATGTCGAACGCCAGACGAGGGAGTCGATCCCAAAACTGTGACCTCGATCCGAAAAAGTTTTACCGAATGGTGAAAATAATTCTCGCGAACTCTTTTGTCGCGTCGGTAATTTTTCCTTGTCTCTCACTTACCAGAGCCTTCGGAAAAGTTCGATATTTATTTTTAATCCTTAGCGTTCCTAAGGTATTTATAGGTATTTAAATTAAAGTGTAACCTGAGTTTCTGTAGTGAGTTAAAAATAAAAATCAACAGTTCATAAAGTTTCTGTGTTTATTTTCTTTATTGGTCCAAATAACTTGCCTAATAAGAAATATGTAGGTACTCTAAAAAGATTTGCATAATATTACATTATTTTAAATGATTTGCGTTTTTCCAGTAAAATTGTTTCACAATATAATCAAATTTGTCTCTTAAGTATTGTTAACGCATAGCATGTCTTACTTATAGATTAAATTAATTAAACTAGCGATATTATTTATTTTATTATAAACAGTTTTAGGATCAGATGATTTTTGTTATTTTCTGAATTCAGTGTAGAATACTATTAAGATGTTTTAATTAGATAACAGGTTTTCGTAAACATGCATCTATATCTATATATCTATATAATAAATAAAATTGTAACCTCTATCTGTACATTTGTTTTTTTGTCGGGGTTTTACATTTTTTGTGGTTTTGCATCACAAGAAGACGTTAGAACCGGTTTGCAGAATTGTTGTCTGTCTGTCTGTTTGTTACCGCATCACGCAAAAACGGCTGGGAGAATTTTGATGAAACTTGCAGCGTATCTTTAGACTTAAAATATAGGCTATGTGTTGTATCTCAAAAAAAAATTAAGTGGGGGTTTGTGGGGCATAGATTTGGTTTTTCGACGAAAACTCTCGAGTAAATTTGATATTTGTCACTTTCGATACAAGTATAAGACCAATGTCCTATATATTTATGAAAGTTTGTTTGTTTGTGCATCTATACATTTCCACACCGTTAAAGCTAGAATAATCAAACTTTCAACAAATACTTTCTTCACAAATAGGAAGGTCGTAGGCTACTTTTTAATCCCAAATGTTTTATATTAATTGTACAAAAAGCAAAATAACTTTGTATTGCCATCTAGAGATGGGTCAGAAAAAACGGGACAGTTCTTTTCGAACTTATCTGATTCCTAAACTGTTCAATAAAACAATTGTTCTCATAAACTTTCTCTTCTCAAAGAACAGGTAACTCTACATCTTATACACTTAGAAAAAGGTGGGAAACGACTACTTCCTTATCCGTAATTGGACGGCGAGGACTGATTAAACTACGCGTATTTTCCCGTCCTACTATTGATTTGAATCAAATTTAATACGATTGTGGAGGGCTCCCAGAACTAATTCATACGTGGTTTTTGATCTCTCCGTCCGTTTTATTCAAAACGGCGGCCGAGTGAATTCTTAAATAATACGTATCATCTAGAATTCCGATCGGATTTGTACCAAATATCCCCGGGCAACGCCGGGTATTTCTGCTAGTTTAATATAAGAGTATTAACGTTGTGCAGTAATCGGATAAATCGGTCAGGAATTGCTCAGTTCACACATATGAAAAATCAAAATTAAATTAATCAAATCCAAAAGCCAAGTAGTAAATATATGTTATATATATGTTGGAAGAAAGAGGTGTGGATGCGTTTCCATACCAACCGTCTCCGGTGTTATGTGCTGCCTTGCACGTGCCGTAGTCTAGAAGACACCGCTCTTGAATGTGATATTTAATATGCCGTAAAAATCCTCCAGGTGTACGAGACAACACGGAGGGCAAGCCGTAGGTCCTTCGCTGCCCTTAAAGTTTTCGGTTTCACAACGCGGGAATTTCTTGGACCTCGCTTCCTGGGAAACCTTCTAAAACTTATTTTTATGGCCTAACTTTAAAAAAATTACGACTGGCTGGGTTGTTGGATCGATTGAATTTCGTTGCTGCACAGGCGTAGAAGAAAATTATTTCGCCAGAAAAAAATTATATTTTCAGTAATAAAAAAACGTGCATACTTCATTTGAGGAAAAATCAATTTAAGTAAATTTATGATATACTTAGTCCAGAACCCCATTAATTCGAGAAATGTTAAACTCGTCTTTTGGATAAAAATGATAAGCACTTGAGAATCAAAATTTAAAAAAAAGTACCTTGCGATGGCCATTGGAGATATCAGTATAAATACCTACTTATTTTTTTTTAATTTTTATTCTCAAGTGCTTATTTTTTGTATTTCTACCTCCAATAACTAACAAATGTTTTGTGATAGTTAATTCTCCATAAAATCACAATAACGTTAGTGCGCCAAGCGGCCGCAAGGTAAAACTATATACCGAAAGCTTACTTAATAAGTATTTAGACTCTTGATCGCAGAAATTGGCTCGGTCATGTGTCCATCTTCTATTTGAATTATATATTGTTTGAGATGTGTCTTAACTATTTAAAGCAGCATTAGCCGAATATTTTATTATTTATAGTTTTTTAAACATTACATGCATAAGGAACAAACATTAACTGAATCGTTTATTTCAATTTACCTTAAAATTTTATTATACAGTGATCACGACAATTAATAGCATTAGAGTCATAATCATTGAGCAAGGTGTGTGTGTGTGTGTGTATATATATAAACATCACAATAATACTTATTCTAAAGTAATAAAATTCCGCCTTCTACCCCAACCCATGACATCTGATATATTTATCGACATTATAAATTCTTTGATTCACCGAAGCAACGCAAATTGTTCGCGGTCGGATTGCAATCCAAATCAAACATTTTCCCGAGGCAACGCGAAACCTTTTTCTCCCTTCTCGAACCACCGCGAATTTCGTCCGTGCGAATATTACTGCAGTGATTGGGCATCTTTTGCGGCACCAACCCAAACCCTCGAAACATCCTTGATTAGCGCGCCCGGCCTCCATGTAGGGATGATTGCGTCGTTTGGGGTAGGTCGGTCTAGAATCGAGAAAAGAGGCAGGGGAACTGGATTTTTTTTTAACGATAAAAATCGCGGAAGATTACGGAGATTGGGAGAGAATAGGGGCGGAAGGTGTGATGTAGGGGAAGGGAATGCGATAATGGAGTGAGAGGCGAGAGTCGGAGTAGAATGAGAGGGGGATAGAGAAGATAGGAGAAGCGTGGAGGGGGATAGAGGGAAGAGAATGAAGGATAACTTAGAGAGAAGGTGAGAGAGAGAGAGAGGGAAATAAAATTTTCCGGCGGTTCCGCCACACTCCGGGGGCGATTCGAATCCTCCCTGTTTCGGGTTTAGGTCCGTGCGGCTCCGGAGACTTACTCGTTAGCGCTGACTAAGCGCCAATCGCCCGGAGCTGTCCATGCAGATTCGGACGTCACACAGCGATCGGAGTTTGGCGGCGTCATGGAGAGGGGATGCGGGGAGGGGGAAGGGGGGGTGGAGGGAGGACGTGGGACAGGAGGGGGGGAAGGGAAGGGTATGCGGGTGAGATTGCAGTGTGCGACAAAGCGTGGTTAACAACTGTTGTGCCGTGAGTGGTGGGTAGTGTGCCTCGGGGGAATCACAGTCCGCTGCTTTCTCTCCTCCCCCATTCTGCCCTCCCCCCTCTAAAATGCCCGGATTCGTACGCTCTCCCTTCTCCCCAAAAACCAGCTAGGGAACCTGCTCTCACTCTCACTCTCACTCCCACCCCTCCTACTCCCAAACTCCTTTACCATCTTATATTCGAAACCGATCAATTAAACCGCTTCTCTCCCTTCTCTTGTCTCCGAAGGTATAATCGTCTACGGGTATGTTTTTTTTCCTCCGCGCAGAATACGTCCCCCTGTGTGCTTTTTTTCTGCCTCTGTTGCTACGGAGATTAAAAACGGTAAGATTTAGGCGATTAGGTTTCGCGTGATTGATGATGGATTAGTTATGGGATTTTTGGGGAGGGAATGAAGGGGTGGATGACTTTTGTCCATTACAAGAGTGAGCTTTCGGTCAGTTTTAATGGCGTCGATGGAAGAATGATAAGAATGAATATAAATGACGTTGTCAAAAAACTGGAGGATTTTTTGGATTCGGAGCGCGATCCAAGCATACGAGCACAGAAGCGTGCCCGATTATCTGCTCGATTTCCTCTGTTTTAAAATATTTCTCGTTATCTTTCGGTCTGCTTTTCGATGAGAAACGTAATACATACCGCAGAGGACGCGGTTCATTCGTATTTAATTAAATTCAATTTATCCCGTGTTATCTTGTCGATGTGATAACCGCTTAGGGTTTGGGCGGTGGTTACCCCGTTATCCGTATTTCAGTGTCTGCATCAATTGAATCTCAATATAAATGCGTAAATTTTACGTTTTAACTTAGATGAAGATAAAGAATTGCAATATATTAAAGCTATGGATTGCTTATCGATGTAGCGACTGGACAAAAAGGAATTTTTTTCTTTTAAAAACATCACAAAACTATTCATTTAATGTATAAATTGTCGTTCCTTTTGGTAAATATGCAGAAAATTTTCATTTATTATGTTTTGTCCCATTTAAAAGTCAGATTAAGCGAGTATGAAGATGAGAATATAGTGCAAGTCATGTGGCATTGCTTTTTAATTGGATTTAATATGATTGTTTTCCTAAAGTTATTTTAGTTTTTATTCATAGCTCAAAGTCAATCCATTGAAACACCGTATATTTATGCTAAATATAAATAATATTCAATAAGTCATTAGAAACAGAAGGAAAACATTTTTACTTTTTAACCTGTATTTGATCAACGCAGAAAAGATATTCATGCCAAATCGAAGAACAAAACCCAGTTAACTGATTTCACTGACACGTCGACGTCGGTTGCTAACAAAAATAGTGCAGATTTTTTTCGATGAATGATTTTTAATATGCAGAGAGTTTGGAATTTTTGCATCTGCAACAGCACAGTAAAATATACGAAAAATCGTCTCTTTCACATCGTCTATATATATTTTTTTCATCTTTCAAGTCAGAAACATCCAATACATGTATTCTTCCCTCCCTCCCAGCCCACCTCCTTGCTTCCTTCCCTCCACACCAGATGTCTCCGCCGCCGTTCCTTTTCGATCATCCCACGTCCCAACAATCGGCGTCGCATCTCGTCCACTCTTCCCTCGTTCGCCAATCAGGAGATTCCAAAGTGCCCTTTCAAGAGAGCCCGAGAAGAGAGAGAGAGGGAGAGGGCGTGACGGTGGGAAACGGGGCCATTTCTACCTCAGAGGAAAACTTTTCCGGGAAGAAGGGAGTTTCGAGAGAATTGATGGGAAGAAGGGGGAAGAATTGGAGGGGGAGGAATTGGAGGGGGAGGAATTGGTGGGTGAGTTTGGATGGGAGGGAACGATGGGTTGGAAGAAGAAGAGTCTTCTAGAAATGTAAGGAAAGAAGATGAAGTAAATATAGACTCCATCTCTCCCTTGTTGTACATTTATCTCCGTATGATTTTTGCCTCGTACATATATAAAACATGGAAACGTATTAACGGAGGAACGAGATTTGTAGGCGCTTGCACATCCGAAATACGCCTTTAGGGCACCGAAGTTATTGCTCTCAGAAGCTTAGGAAAATCAAATTTTATATGTGGCGGCCTCAAAAGCGTTACCGAAATGCATTTTAGAGGGACAGAGCGTAAGATGTATGCAGACGTTTCTTTAGATTACCTGCTTCGCATATTCTGATTAAAAAAAACTGGCTTTAGAAAGTAGATTTCGGGCGTTTCCCAAATGGATGTTTTTCGTGCAATAGAGAAAAAAATTAAATCTGCTGTTATTTCGGCACGATTCTTTGATCATTGATAAAATTCACCGTGTTCAGTCTACATTTGTACATTTCGAGTAATGGACTCTTTGTAATTCAAGTTGCTATTTATGAAAGATAAAAATCCGCGCTTTGCCAAAGGAAGGAACTGTTTTATCCTGTATAACAAAACTTGAGCCACAATTTTTCGGATAATGTAGTTTATGGGATCGCAGCTTATGGCAATAAAATACTATTTAATATAAATAATAATAAAAATGTTATAATACTTTGACTATTTTTGACGATTAAAGATTTGCTTAAATTCAAATTACATTTTTGTTGCATAAATATTTCACATTTTTGTTAAAGTAATTTAAAAAAAAAAATCCTCGGAATGACGCGGGAAAAAACCCTGCGACAACTGACATTTTTCGAATAACTTTTGTATAAGATAGAAGAGAGATAAATCAATGCGCATCAACCTACTCACCGCGCAGTTAGACGTGTTCAAGTATCTATGCCGCCGTCTCATTTGAAGAACTCGGAGCGATAATTTTCCACAGAAAAACCTCAAAATTTATTTCGTCGAACACTTTTTCCCAGTATTCTTCCTCTCTCTCTCTATCTTCTCGATTGCCTATTCATCCTTCTTCCTCCAATTCCAAAATCTTTCGCCTTTTCCTTTTTTTTATATAGATATATACCGCCACTCACTTTCCCATTCCTCCCCCCTCCCCCAACTACCACATGTCCTTATAAGAGCTTCGAAGAACAGTCCCACACAATTTTTTCCTACCTCCATCTCGTTCTTTCCCCCTTAGGCGCCCGTAAAGTGTCATGGGATGAAATCGACTGTGCAGAAAGGGCTCTATTGTAGGGGAGGAGGAGTAGGAGGAGAAAGAGGAGAGGTGGCAGGGGGGAGAGGCTCGAGCCTGTGCCTAAGGCTATGCTCCATATAAAGGCTGAACGTGTGGGTGGGTGAAGAGGTTTTGGGCTCTTTCTGTATCTCTCCCAGCCGCCGCGAACCCGAGCATCGATGGATCTCCAGAGAGGAGAGGGGGAGCCGTTAACAGCGGGTTGGATGGGGAGCGGAAGAGGGAGGGGAGGTGGGTGGGAAGAGGGTGGTTTTTTTGATTGACAGGGAGAGAGGTAAGAAGGGGTGTGCACGAGAGAGGGGGGAGGGGTTTGGTTGAGGGGGCAGCTGTTCTCTCTTTCCCTTTACTATCTCGTACACTATTGCTAACTTTGACGCGAGCTATTTTTCCAGGGTTCGTTTTCACCTTTGTACGGCTTGATAACACAAAACCGCAACAAGCCCGACTGCACAAAGGCATATGCTGTTGGGGAAAAGGCAAGGAGTTCCCAGCAACGTTGTTTTCTTTTGCTATGTTAGTTCTACACAGTTGTTGGCTTTCTCACTATATTATAGTAAGCGCACTATGATAGCGCTATCGATTTTTCATAATGCAAGGATTTTTCTCTTCATTCGTCAAAATATCTAAACATTGACGGATTTTCTTCGATTTTACTTTACTTGACGGTTAAAACTGCATCCTGTATTATTCCCTCTTCGAGCCGAAAACTGATACTTGCGGAATAAAAGAAGCGATATGTTAATTTTAAAACTTCTTATAAACTTGTAAGTCTTATACTATATAGTTAAGTTGATTATAATCTTGGTTCATACATAAAACGAGGTAATGCCTTCATGCAGAATCACCAAAATACATCTCTTCCAGTAGTTTAATTTGATTCGTTCTATCTTGGTATTGCTTAAATGTCCTTGCTAAAGAGCTTAAACTTTCACAGTTATTTGATAAAAAATTAAAATGTCATTTTTATCGTAGTCTCAAAATATACTCTTACAACCACGAATTTATTATTGCGATAATAAGGTATAATTTTTAGTTAATTTTATGATACTCATAAATACGCCATTCTATTCAATCCATACGCCTCAATTAGGTTTCATCCGTTAGATGAAGCGGATCTCAAATCAGTTTTCACGTAGATTTGTTTTAAAAATGATGTTGAACAGAGATCTTAATTTTTTTCATGTCCGCCGGGCGAGGCGAATACGGCCAATAACATCCGCTCAAGTGTCCGTTGAAAGGTATGAGAAGTGCGATAAAAAGTTGAAGGCGTTATTGCGTGAAACGGAAAAATTGGCCATCTGCCGAATGAGTTTTTCAACCCACTCTTTCAACCGCACACTTCGCGGCGCAACACAAAGAGTTCGCCTCAAGCGATGCGAAGCGTGCGCCCCTAGCGGAAGAACGTGCTACTTGCGAGAAATTTCTTCCTTTCCTCTCTCACAGGCCTCAAAGAGACCCTTTATTAATCATCTGCCCAGTCATTTTTAACAAATGCCCGATCAAAAGGCCCATCACTTCGAGATAAAAAACGTTTTAATCTGTTTCTAAATCGGAGATGAAAACCGATGGCATGTAATGTGCGATAGACTTTGATTACAAACCTAAGGGACCTGAGGAGATAATTCCATAATTCGAGTTGAATTTCTCTTTAAAGTAGCGTTCGCTTCGTATTCAACCGCATATTTAGCTTTCCGACGAGTCTTCTACGATGTCGTTTATCGACGTTCGTTTGTTTTGATTAATGATGAAATATGTATCACTTTTTAGGAAGTTCGTAAAATAAAATAGTACTGGAAATGATAAAGATTTAGAGAAATCGATAGCGCTTCATTCCTCTGACTTCTAAGTGAAGCGTATTAATGCAAATGTTGGCTGGTAACGTCCGATTTTATCTGAAGTTGGCGAGAGAGGGAGAGAGAGGGAGAGAGGGAGGGAGAGAGAGAGAGAGGGAGGGAGGTGGGAGACAAAAAATCTTCGCATTAATATCGGAAGTTATTGACCCAAAAAAAAGTCGGACCATGTGAGCATTCAAAAGCCATAATTCCGAATTTTTTTAATTAAGCCAATAGTGCATCGGGACGAAAACCTTCCTTTTGTGATGCAATTTCTCGATAATTCGTACACAATACACCCCCCTCCCCCTACCCAGTTCGAAACCGCAAAAATGTAAAATTGATACGGCCCCATGCGGCTTATCGCGACAAATCCTTCTTTTCGCATATCACAAATTCACAAGGGAATGATTTATCAAAAGCATTAAATCACGTAATGGCCACAAAAGGGTGCGTCTGGATCAAAGGAGGCCGTTCCTCTCTCTCTCTCTCACTGTTATGTTCACCCGTATTTCTTTTTTTTTTCTCTCCTCGTACAATGCGTTTAACTTTCCTCATCTGCGTCCCTTTTCCTATTTCCTCCCCCCGCGTCATCAGCTCGTTCCATTGCGCGAGTGAATCATTTTTCGACGAGCGGAGGAGAGAGAGAGAGAGAGAAAAAAAGAATTTTTATGCCGACGACTATCCAATTGTGGGATAGTGGACGGAAAAATATCCCCATTTCTTTTTCTCTCTCTCTATATTTCACGCCCCCTTTCACCGCAGAGTAAGCACCCCCCCTGCCATCATCCAATCAGGATTTTTTTCCTTCTGCGTCTCTCACTTTTCTTTATCACATTTTGCAGCTCCCCCCACTTTCGTCCACTCCATCCCTCTCTTCCCTTCCTCCCTCCCTCTCTCCAATTCCCTTTCTTCAGCCACGTATCATTTTACGTAAGAAGTGCGCAGTTCGATGTCTTTTTGTGACGGTTGGCCATTTCAAGTTTTTTTTTCCTACCATCATCTCTCTGCGGATCGATCCTCTTTATTTCTCTTCCCTTTTCATCGCGGCGTGATTTCTGTCGTTTCTTTTTATTTCCCTTCATTCAGAAGGCGTGCCTTTTCTGCTGCCTTTTGTCTCCCGCCATATTGGAACGATTTTTTAAAAGTCTAATCTCCTTCTAATCTGTCCGTCCATTTCCTCGCTCTCATTTTTCGGTGTCGTGTTGTTACGTCTCATTTTCTTTCTGCTTTGCGTTGTCTGAATTTCGGCTGTCATTGAACTCCTTTTTGCGGCGCGACGGTCGTGCTTTCTCTTTTTCTACCATTGCCATTTTCTTCGTTATTTTGCTCTTTGAAGTCGTGCTTTTATTCATTTGTTCCAATGCTTCTTCATGTCTTTCCTAGATTTTTCATCACGTTAACATTCATGTTGTTCTCAATTTTCCTCTAATTTTACACAACGCCAATTTACTGCAGTAGCCACGGCAGTGAAATATCGGTAGTTTAAGTTGTTTAAAAGTAAAAAATATAATATTACCCTCTTTTGCCATCATAAATATATAATAATTTCCATGCTTTGAGCTATTCAAATGTAATAATTTTTCCTATAAACTCTATTTCGGTTAATTGCTTTAAATAAAATGAGTTTTTTATAATCTTCATGAAAAATACAAATTGCTACAAAAAAAATTACTCTTAAAATTACTCTTACTTACGACGGCTGTAGTTATGATTATTTATCCTTATTTCCTGTAAAAGGTACGATCACGAAGGATTTCCATTCCAAACTGCATTCTACTAGGCAGTCATTATTTTACACTTCCAATTGCACATAAATATTCGGCTCATATTTTAGTAGGTTAACGGCCGCGTAAGTGGTGTTCTAACATAAGGATAAAATAAAACCATCATTTATAAACTTCCTATATGTTTAAACAATACAACTAAAATAATATACACATTTCGATCAGGAATGGCAGTACAGTTTCGCACATTTCGGCTGATAACACTCACCTTTTTTTAAATTCTCTTCTAATTCCTTTCTTATACCCTCGTCAATGCTTTCACTGTCCATTACGCCACATCCACGCATCGCCCTCGACTTCCCTCTCCGCCATTCCTCATTTTCACCTCTGCGGCGCTGCGAAACCCGCCCCCTCATTCACACTCCATTCCCGCCCCCGCCCCCTCGTCCTCTCCCCCTCCGCCCCGCACCATTTCATTCCATTTGTGAAAAAAGAAGCTCTTTTTATGTCTCCTTCACTTCGTGGTGGAAACTCAAAACGCTTGGAAGTGGGTAGGTGAACTTATGTCACTTACACATCTCTCTCTCTTGCAATCTCCCTCTCTTTCTCTCCCCCTCTCTCTGTCTCTCTAAAGCCTCCTTGATCTTTCACCCCTCCCTCTGGCGATCAAAAACCGCAACTCCGAAATTCGCCGTTCTTTTAGAACACGCTTTCAGCGTCGGGGTCGCATGCGAAGCAAGAGAATCGATATGATCTTTACGCTCGGCTGATGGCGTTTCATGGATGAGGCGCTCGTTTCCTCGTGCGCTGCTTGACGTTTCAGAAATCGTCCACGATTTCATCCTTCTTCCTTCAGTGTAGTTCTTTTCTACGCGAAAGAATTTTTAAAAAACTATATTTATATTTTTTGCTGGAGTTCCTCGCCATTTTTCTCGAATAGCGGCCGAGATAATGTCGACCTAGCGTGAATGGCAAATATCTAAGTTGGCATCATGGCCATATAGTATCTTATTTTAGTAGTGTTGAAAAAGGGTCGTGCCTTTCCCATGAATAATTCAGAACCTAGAGCTCGATGGCCTATTTGGTGGACATAAAAATTGAAAAGGTTTTTAGAACTAAAATAGGAGATAATTATCGATAATAAAAATCCTGCCTTATATTTGTACGAGTATCATACTTTGCCTTTAAACCTCGAATTTTATAGGAAAATCTAAACTATAAGACTAAAAATATTTTCAAACACGCTCCAAACTTATTTCGATGAAAGGAACTCGGATCAATCACAAAAAATATTTGAGACCCGACCGCATGATTCACTAAAAAAAAGATTTAAGTGCTTTTTAACTTGCTATAACGTTTCACGTTGAACAATAATGACACGATTTATATACCGTCAATCACCCGCCGACACAAAGCTCTCCACAGAATCGTTTTCCTTCCTCAGCGGTCAACTCCTTTTCACCCGAAACATATTCTGGGACTCCATTTTCTCCTGCGTTACATGCGCGATATTCCCTAACAATTGTTACCCGAGGTTACGGCGGCGGCGGCGGGAATTAGGGGGAGGGGAGTGAGGACTCCCCCTCCCCCTAATTCCCTCCCCTCTTCCTAATTCCCTCCCTTTTCTCCCGCATCGTTCACCTCCTACACGCACTCATCCTTCAAGTCCATCCAAATCCTTTCGCTTATAGTGTATTCGCTGCCAAACCAACCATCAAAAGATACCCGTGTAGGACGTGTCACGTCACAGGGCGGGCGAAAGACCTCGGGTGGGGGAGGGCGGAGGAAAAGGGGCGATCTTGTTGGGAAAGGGGTGGAAAAAGGGGTGTTAGGCAGAGAAAGGGGTGTTGGGTAGAAGGGCTGTGGGCGAGAGAGAGAGTGCGTGAGGGGTGGGTCATTGTTGAGCCGCTGTTTTGATAGGCGCTGACCCCTTTGAAGACAGGAAAGGGATAATCCACGGAGCAAAAGGAGTTGATTGACGCGTGAAAGGGTATTTGGTGTGGTTTCTCTCTCTCTCTCCTCTCTCTCTTCTATTCTCCTGTCCTCTTCCCTCTATCGCCTTCCTCCTTTCTCCCTCCCTCCCTCCCCCCTCCCCTCTCTCTCTATCTCTCGCTAACTTCCTCTTGATTTGGCGATGGGGAACGTCTTGAAGGGAGTAGTTGTAAGGATTGACTGTTTCGATGTTCAAGTGCCGAGCCTTTACCGTGTTCAATGAACTGGAAGAGGAAAAAAACAACATCCCGTGTAATTACCTTCGCTGTGAAGTTTGGAAATCGCTTTTAAGTCAGGAGCGTGGAGATCGCACGTCGAACACGCCCGTCTCGCTCGTAACCTCAGGTCATGCCTATCATTCATGCATGAGAAAATGACGGATAGTTCACTATAAATCGGCGTAATTAATGGCCACTTTATTTATCGCAAAATTGCCGCTACTTCCCCCTCAAACCTTTTCATCGTCATGATTCGATAATGATAGGATTTGCATTTAAAATTCAGAATTAAACAGCGGGGTGCGTCTTTAATCATGGCAATAACAAATAGGTGGTAGGCAAATATTTGAAAGATTGTGAACAAGATGTGTCATGAATAACAATCACTCGATGATGATAGGCTCCTCCGTTTTGATTTTTACCAGCATAAATCCTTCTATGTAGTTGCTGTTTTTTTTTTAATTATTCAACCCGAACCTCCGGCGCTCCTAAACTTATAATTGCATTCATCGCGGGGTTTTGATTTTTTTACCTTTCATTTCACGTGTTCTGAAATCCGATAAATCAGTTGCGCGAGAGTGAAGTAAATTACGTTTGGCAAACCAGCAAATTTATGAGCGAAAACAAATCAGGATTGAGAATAAACGTAGACCGAATGTTGAAAATATATTGGGGCAAAAAGATAAAACGCGCATGATTTAAGCCGTTCCTACAAAATAGTTTCACTCCCGTCGGAAGCCATGAATGTAAATTCGCTTTCGCGTCAGGAAAAAATCAATGGAATCCGTCGGCGTGAATGAATGAATAATTGCGTCATACGCGTAGTTTATGTTTACGTTAGCACTTGCACGTCACAATGGCGACTATAACAAAGGTATATAAATGGCTAAAATGATCCGTGTTACCGCAGCTCAATCTTAAGAATACTTTCATAGTTTAAACGCATTGAAGTGGAATGAATGAAGCAAGAAACAGAAAAAAGGAGCTAGAATAAATGAGATTGGATAAATCGAGATTTCAATAGAAAAGAGTGCATTTCTGACGAAAGCTGACAAAAAAATCCATAAAATGGCAATGAGTTTTAATATTTAATTATAAAACTTTGGTGTATTAAGAGGAATAATCGAGGAATATACGAGTTACATGTTCTACAGTTTCGTTCATACCTGAAAATAATTATCAATGCGGATAGAGAGTTATTTAAAAATTTTTCGTAACTCCGAGCATTATGCTTTATCCAGAAATATCTATTTCCTCACAATTTTCATATAAAGTTAATTTTCTCGTCCTTGGTTGGTAACGTGTTTTAGAAGTTCCAATTATTGCTAAGTTTAAAGTCGGACTAATTTACAAGTATTATAGTCGAATTCCTAGAGCTGGAATTTTCGATAGTGTTTGCCGACTTGATAATTTTCTAAGTTTAGAGGTTCCAAAATTTGTCTTTTTCTTATGTGTTTTGAGTTTCTGTTGCATTTCCGAAATCGGCTGCATTTTCCCCGCGAAACATCGGACGAATTTGATGATCGACCTTCTCATAAGGAGACCGCCCTTCCCGTATCAAATAAAACTTGTATACTTTAAGGGAGATAACGGTAGACGAAATGGTCCTACACGGTAGACAGAAATAAATCTTAGCACGATCGAACTCGTGGCCTTACAGGTCGAATGCGACGGACTCGCCCTCTACCACCGTTCGTCTCACCCCTTCCATCCTTTCTATCAGAGCAATCGAACACTTTGGAAGGAGGGAAGGGGTTGAAGGTGGTTCCGATGGGGGGAGGGGGGTGGAGAGGAAAGGGGCGAGAGGGGAGAAAAGAGGTGTTTAGGAGTGTTTTTGGAGTTCGCTCCTTCTTGTCTGTTCCATGAGGTCGGCGTGTATAGCGTGCTTGGGGATATGCACGTGACGTTTAGACACTCATTCGGCGAACCCTCGCGTCGCACCTGCGTGATCCTATTTTTACTTTTAATTGCCGCACCCCTCTGCCACACTCCTTCCTCCCTCTAACCCTCACCTTCTCTCTCGCTCTCTCTTCCCCCCATTCTCTCTCTCTCAATTCACCCCGTACTGATTTCTATGCGGCCTCTTTAAGACTTCCTTCATTTCAGACAGATAATCTTGCACCTCCCTCTCCGCAAATAAGGAGAACTCTTCATCCTTCAACCGTAGCAATTAACGTTTTCAACCACTTCGTCACCTCCTCCAAGTAAGCAATTTACTTTTTAAAATTTTCGAGCTGTGAAATGCGGGTTTGACACAAGAGAGGACGTTGAAGGCGCGATGTTTTCAGCACGGAACCGAGCAATTAAGTATGTCTCTTGTTTAATTTTTTTTAAAAATGTCACTCTCCCTTTTTTCGTCAGCCTTGGAGGGTCGTGGCAAGGTCAGGAGAGGCGTTTTTGTGGCCACTTCGGCATAAAAAGCCCAGCTCCTCCGTGTGGAAAAATAAGACCGGTTGCAGTATCGTGCTACGAAAGAACGATAGGCTAATGAATATAATGATAGGCATTCGTAGACGAAATTCTTATTTTTCCTAGAGCGATAACTCATTGATAAAATTTCGCTACATTTTCCCACAGATGTGAATTCCCTTATCAGCGTGACAACTGAATGTTTGAAATTGCTTGACCAGAAAATTTTTTCGCAACAGTAATGATTTCGTCCAACTAAATATACTTCAAGGAAATGCGCGGAAGTCACAATTCCTGAGGTTTTCTGCCAGACTTAACAGGCCTATTCCATTCATGTCAGACCGCCTTATCGAATTGATTTTGAAAATTACCCTACTTAAGATATAAGTGAGAGCGATAACGATTTACAGCCCCCAAATGTCAAGATAATTTTTGGTGGGTTTGACAAATATATCAGCCTTAGTAGCCGTATCGACGGCTATAACCTAAGGTCGAAAATAAAAAGTTTTATTTCATTTATAATTCGGATAGATGTCTATCAATCCCATTGCATGCGCGAACTGAATATTTGTTCTCAAATTAAATGTAGCGCCGGCACTGAAATATCTGCCTACACTCAAAAGTTACTGACGTCGATAAAAAAATACAAAAGTATTGCGTGACCTCAATTTTATTGTTAAGCTTTAAATTATTTCATTCCACATTTAACTCTCACGCAAAAGCTAAAGTATTTGTTATTTTTTCTACAAAGGAAAATTTTCTGCTGTTACAATAAGGGGTAAAAATGTGCTGCGATTGATGGTAAATTATTTATCAATGAACGATTCAATACTGATGTACAATTTGAGGGTATTTAAACAATAAAATATATTATTGCGCAGAATAATTTTAAAAACCTTCACGGACAACCAAATATCCACAAAGAATCCTTTTAAGGGAATTTAAATTTAAAAAATATTATTATTATCTCGTTAACTGGCAAATTTCGCAGTTAACCTTTTTATGTCATTTTGCTATGGCAAAAGATCTCATGTGGTCCCATGCATGGAATGTGGTTATATCAGCCCAGGAAACCGTTAATCTATCGTAAAATACTTCATCTACGCGTTTTTCACATGGTATTGAGTTTTGTTTTAAAAAAAGGCCAACAAAATATATGTGCGTCTGACAATGAGTGAAAAGAATATAATTTGCATTTTTGTGGTAAAATGCTTTTCATTTTCGGGCAAAATTAACAATATGGTAGTAAAAGTAATGTTATATAATTCGTTTTACTCTCATAAAACAAAATTCAGACCTTAGTTGCATCGTCTGAATATTGCTATCCTCTCAGTAAACATCTAAAATAACTTTTAACTATCATATATCTCAGAAAATTTTGGCGCCGTATTTTCCGCTACATTCGATAATTTCGTCATAGTTCAAAATTATTGTTACACTAAAATATTGATTCAGTTGAAATTATATGAAGTTTAAAGTCAATTTATAAGATGGTTTTTAAACGACAATTCTTTAAATATGAGAATAGTATCGGAAAATCCGATGCTATTTAGAAAGACGTGTTCTAAAATGTAGTAGTAGCGGCAATCATTGACGATGATCATTGATGCATTCGCACTTCTTAATATGAATTTAATATTTTTCCTAGTTAAAAGATTTTTAAACAATCGATATATTCAATACAAGTGCTTAACACCAATCTACATCAACCAAAAAATCACATAGGTGTTTGTTTTCGTATAAATTCGTTGTATTTTTGAGCTTATGGTAATTGCAGTCATATTACAACTAGATAACACGATGCATTTTTTGTAATCAGTTTCAGGATGAAACTTTAAGCACACAATATCCGTGGAGGGCAGTCAAAATTGTATAAGTCGACAATTTGATGAAATTGACTTATAAATACCAATTGCCCTAAAAAAAACTGTTTAATGCTTTTTGTAATATTATTTCAGATAAAATGGATGGTGAAACACTTGTACCATTTTTTTTAGCATTAAATAGATTTTTTATGACAATTGGTGTTCATAACTCAATTTCATCAAATTGTCGACTTATACCTACCCTTTTGACTGCCCCCCACGGATATATCGCAGGTACCAGACTGATTGTAAAATAGTGCTCTAAACTCCCATGAGGACAGTAGCGGAAGATTTAGGGACCTTGCAGTTCCATCTATATATTATATTAAAAACAACAAATTATCGAGTGGCCCAAAAATTATTTTTTCGATGGGAGATAGGCCGAAAGTGTGTAGTTTCACCACTGGATAAAGCGAAGTCTGAATTTCTACGAGAAGAATTCCCATTTAGGAGATCTAAGATTCCACACTCGATGGGGGAAAAATCATCTAGGATGGCGAATTAAGTCATTTCATGGTTACGTGACGACAGCATTGTGTTATTGTTGGGTCGTTTGAGGGTCACCCATCGGCGTATCGTCGGAGGCGGATGTAAGTTTCGTATCCGCTCTCGGGACATATCGCCCTTGTAAGAGCTTCCTGTGCGGGACGCAGATACATATTTTGCCCCGCTTCCTTCCCCTCAAAAGAAAACATTCTCAGCTTCCCACCCACTCTCCTAAGTCTCCTTCCTCCAGATCCTCTCTCTCTCTCTCTTCCACTCCCTGATCTCCGTAAGACGCAATCTCCTTGAATTTGAGTGACGAAAGCTATCCGATAAAAAGGAAAATTGTCCAGCGCATGCGCTCGGTTTTCAAATCGCCTCTTAAAAAGTGCGTGACTCGTTTAGCGTTCCTCGGATTCTTTCCGTGGAACGACACGCGACACGCGGCCGTTCGAATGAATGCCCTCGTTTCTCCGTCTATGTCATCGAACGATTGGTGAAACTCGCGATAGAGGTCGTCGCTCTTATTGCTTGCGGAAAATCGAAACGTTCGCCGAGGCAGTTCGGCGTTAAAGGACGCCTTTATAATCGGCGACGTTCGAAAATATTATTCCGACTGCTTAAACTCGTTCGAGCGGAAAGGGGAGCCGCGTCGCGCAGCATGTGCAGCCCGACTCAGTTACTTTTCCGAAGTTCCGTTTGCGCGTAGCGGCGTCGTTCATAGAGTCCTCGCGTACTTTAACATTTAAAAATGAACCTCTGATTCCAGATTCATCTCAACGTTTTCTGAATCATAATTCATCTCGATCTAATAAAGAATTTTTCGGTTGGGTATTAAATTATGCTTTACACAACGCGAAGCTAGGCGTCTTAGGGGAATGGGTGTAATTGAGAGGGTAACGGAGAACAATATTACGAGAAATCCGGCCAATACCGCAAATAAATTAGAGTTACCGAGCGATGAAGGCGCTGACATCTGTGATGTCAATAGTGTTAACGTTTGGGATTTCGATAAAAATGGTGAAATAAAACGCGATCAGAAAGAAAATGCTATATCAACCAATTGGTGGAATAATAGTATGAAGAACGCATGTATTCCTAAAACGATTACGAATGGTAAGGCTGAGGTTTATCTGAGAAGCGATAGTGAGAAATTAAATGTCGTCGTATTGAACTTCCGCATCATCCTTAAGAAAATTGCCGATTTTGAGCATATTATTCGTAGTCTAGAAGCCGATGTCGTGATCGGTACAGAGAGTTGGCTCACTGACGAGATTGCAAGTCAGGAGGTATTCCCCCAAGACTATAGAATTTTTAGAAAGGATCGTAGTATCCGGACGGGAGGTGGAGTATTTATAGCAGTCAGCAAGGCATAAGAAAGTTTTCCACTACCGATTAATGACGCCGAAATAGAAAGTGTTTGGTGTGGAGTTAGAGGAAGCGATTACACTATAGCAAATATATGCGCATTTTATAGTCCTCCCAATGAAAGTTCAGAAATGATTCATAATCTCGAGAAACAAGTAGCAACGCTAATATCGAAAAATAAAGAGAGGGCCATTATAATAGGAGGAGACTTCAACTTACCTTCAATAGACTGGAATCATAATTGCTTTGATCCAGGTGGTAGAGAGCGTGAATCATGCGAAGCACTTATAGAAACCTTCGTTAAACACTCGTTGTGTCAGCTAGTAAGATGTCCCACGAGATCGAACAATATATTAGATTTACTCGTAACGAACTACCCCGAGCGTATGAACAAGCTTTCCATAGAGGAAGGAATAAGCGATCATAATGCTGTGTACGTAGAATTTAAGCTAAAAGTGGAGAAACAGGTTAAGACTAGAAGACGCGTATATATGTACGCCAAAGGCGATTTCTCGAATTTTAGGTCTTTTTTACAGACACAATTCCCTAATTTCTGCGAGGCATCTATCGACGCTAGTACAGAGGAATTATGGTGCGTGTTCAGGGATATGATGCGAGAGGGTACGGATAAATTCATCCCACATAAACTTAAACTTGATGGTGCGGAACCCAGAAACCAGAAAGTTAGATGCGCTGTTAGACGGCAAAGAAAACTTCACGCTCGCTTATATACCAATTCTTCAAAAGTCACAGACGAACAGAGGTCAATGATACGGCATCAATACAGAGAGGCGCGGTCAAGAGCTAGAGTAGCAATGCGAGAAGCATTTAATGATTACAAATAGAAAGTTTTGCATAATAATTTGAAAGAAAACCCGAAAGCATTTTGGTCGTACGTTAGGTAGGTTCATGGTAGAGGTCCCACCATAGCGTCATTGAGAACGGAGGCAGGTGATGTAGTACACGATAGCGCGGAAAAAGCGAACTTGTTAAATGAACACTATCAGAAAGCGTTTACTTCAGTGAGCAACGAATTTGAGGAACCGGCTTTGAATGATGAGGGAAATTCGATGGAAGATTTGATATTCTCTGAAACAGGTATCACGCACCAGCTAGAGTCGATTAAGCAAAATAAGTCTCGCGGGCCGGAGGGCATACCCGCGCGTGTTGAAAGAGTTAGCCTCGGTAATCGCACCTTACTTGAAAATAATATTCGAAAAATCCGTTGCACATGGTACCGTTCCAAAAGACTGGAAGCTAGCATACGTAACGCCCACCCACAAAGGCAATGATAAAGAGAACCCCGAAAATTATAGACCGATTTCCTTGACGTCATTATCGTGTAAGATTCTAGAACATATAATCGTTGGCTCTGTTCTGCGTTATTTAGATGGTCGTTCTTCGCTAAGCAAAAACCAGCACGGGTTTCGGAAAGGTAGGTCATGCGAAACGCAGCTCGCCCTGTTCGTAAACGATTTGTTGCAATGCGGAGAGAAAAACACTCAGGTTGATGCCATTTTCATTGATTTTAAAAAAGCGTTTGACAAAGTACCCCATAATAAATAGGAAAACTAGGAAAGTACGGCATAAACCCTAATATCGTGAGTTGGGTGAAAGACTTCCTCTCCAACAGAAAACAGATAGTAGTTATTGATGGGAAATCTTCATACCCGGTAAAAGTCGCATCAGGCGTTCCACAGGGAAGTGTCATAGGCCCACTACTATTACGGATATATATAAACGATATCTGCTCGGTAGTTCGCTGCAAAATAAGACTTTTCGCAGATGACACCGTTTTATATAAGGAGATAATGAGTCAGGATGACCAAAAATCGCTCCAGGAAGATTTAAACGCCCTTTTAGCATGGTGTCAAGATTGGAAAATCGAAGTTAATCACAGCAAATGTTCCCTATTGAGTTTCTGGAAGAGTAAGAACAATGAATTAGACTCGGAGTACAGAATTGATAGATTGACTATCCAATCTGCAGAGTACGTTAAATATTTAGGAGTCACCATTTGTCGTGATCTATCGTGGAATATGCGTATTCGAAGGATCGTAGGCGCAGCTAATAAGAAATTGGGCTTCGTAGGTAGAATAGTAAGAAGTAGCACAGAACAGGTACGAGAAACGTGTTATTTATCATTGGTCAGATCTCAGGTCGAATATGGGATCCATACGAAAAGGGACAGATACTTGAGTTAGAAAGAATCCAACGCAGAGCAGCCAGATTCGTAAAGCAAAAATATGAGCGAAAATTAAGCATCACATCACTCTTGAAGGAGTTGAATTGTATATCGCTAGAGGATCGCAGAATTAGCGCTAGGTTAAGGCTTCTGGAGAAATTTAGGTCGGAAGTTCTCTTAGAGGAGGTCTCAGGAATATTAGAGGCACCTACGTACATGGGCAGGCATGATCACGAGAATAAAATACGAGAGATCGACTGTAGGACCGAGCGATATCAGAGCTCGTTTTTCCCAAGGACCATACGGGGTCATAACAGGAGAGTGATTCCCACGAGGGACGTTATTAGGTAGGTTTTGGTGTGCTGCACCCCTTGCCACCCACGAGTCTGGTGATTTGCAGGCTATCATGTATATGTAGAATATATTGTGGACAATATTCGTTGCGTTTATTTCAAATCTAAGTTGAGAGTGGTGCAACAGCGAACAACGTTCATATGTACAAGGTATTGCGGAAATCTGTAAGGCGTGCAGTAGGTTAGCTGGCCTTTATATGGAACGCTACTTGTATCACTAACTGGATTTTCACGCGTCTCTATATAGTAATTTTGGTGCTTTGAAAGTTTCCTTTTGGTAATGACCCCTCTGCGAGGAAAGATAAAATTTTGCATTTATTTCTCATTACGTGTTGGTTGCTTTGGAAACAGCCATTAATAAATCTTATTTTGTCGATTTCGTGTAAAAATGGAAGAGCGGGTATAGAGGACGGTGCTCTCGGAATTTACGCACGGCGGAAATGTATCTGGCGCCTGTTCTGCAAGTTATCGTAGAATATAGCGAACTGGTTATGGGTGTATCTTCGTTCGCGACCATATAAACTCACAAAGACTTATAAGATGATATTAAGGAGGTTTTTTTAATGATACCTTCCCCGAGAAGACAAAGGGTTGTATGCAGGTAGAGGAAAAGACCCCGAGACGGATCATAATATCCATGCCCGAAGCGGGATTCGAACCCGCGACCTTTAGGTTAGAAGGCCTTTAGGTTAGAAGGCAGGCACACTACCTACCAGTCTAATCCGGCCGGCTTGTTTAAAAAGATGTTTAGTAGTAAATAGGACCTCAGATAATAGTATTTTTTGACTGTTTAACTTTATAGTTGACTTCTGTATCCTTCAAATTATCGCAATTTCATCGGATACAATTACAAATCAAGCCGTTATCTGTTGTTATTGCCTGATTGCTAATCTTAATAATTAGGAAGTAAATTGTAAAACACAGCATGGTTTGGAATTAAAATCGAATTTTCATTTAAAAATTATAATAAATACAAAAAAAACCATTCGGATGCATGCTCTTTTAAAACATGATCTCCTATTTTAATTTGTGCGTAGGAGCGCACGTGTATTTGAAAGTGAATCATGTGAATCACGAAGCATACCAACCATTCTTTCAAATGACACGATGGATTATTGAACCAATTACTAATTTTAGGAAACGTCCTCTTTCACTCAGATTTCTGAGAAGTGTACCCCGGGGCATCTTTTGTTTCCGGAAGTGAAATGCTGTTAAGTCGGGCAGAATTTTCGAGAATATTCGGGAGTTCTCTTGATTAGTTTTCTTTGACTTGCCGCTTCCCATCGGCTCTGAAACTAATTCGGCGAAAATGAAGCTGAGGAGATTTCAACCACGAAAACATACCTGCTGTGTTGCGTCATCATTTATTTTATTCATTTCAAATTTGATGGCTACGTGTTTTAAAAAATACACCAAAGCTAAGATATGCTCTAAAAATATCATCCTGTAATTAGAAGGTCGTATGTGACAGGCAGACAGTTAGTATAAATATACGTAATTCTCTGAATATGCAACGATTGAAAGTTGGGTTTATGGTAATTATATTCTTAGACTATACTATAATCTCATTTAATACTAGATAGGAGTAGGTGATTACGATGTCTGCTCATTAAAAAAATCCCATGTTATACTCTAGAAACAATTACTATCCTAAAAACATCCCTAACTTTCTTTCTTTCCGCTTAGAATAATGGAAAAATACATTCAATATTTCTTCTCTAATTAATAGAAAATAAATAACGGAGAATAATAATGATATACATCACATCTTCATAAAAATATAAGTGATTAACGAGAGCTACGTCACTACTAATTAATAAGACTTTTCGTTTGGAATATGGAAGGACAACAGCATTTACGGATTGGTTCTTCAGCAAAAACCATGAAAATTTACTACCATTAAATCAGCACTAGTTTTCCGAACTTTTGTTAAAATTGTAAGACCTGAATAATTTTTTAATTTGACTGCTGAAGTGGGGCGATCTTGACTTATTTTTTCATTAAAATGTGTTACGCGCAATTTTTGTTGGTTCGTCGAATTTGGTAAAAAAACCACTTTCGACAATGTGTGCAATTTTTAAAAAACGTCACGACAGTTTTCGTCCTTTTTTTCTGAATACAAAATTAAAATATCGAGGCAATAATTTTTCTCAGCCAAGTCAATACTGGAAATGCATCGATCACCTGCTCACGCATGCGAGTGAATCTCGGATGACGGGGGGAAAAAAACGTATTTCCCCGACGCCGCCGTTCCCTCCGACCTCTCTCCTCCGGTGATTTAGGGAGCCGCCTTTCCCTCGAATGCGGAAGCAGTCGCCGTAGCAAACGCCACCATTCTTTCCCTTTTGTTCTTGCAAACAGACTCCCTTCACCTCCCTCCCCCCCTACCCCCCCCCCCTCCCCATCGCCCCCACTCCACGCATCTTCTCTCTCTTAAAAACCCTCTTCCAAAATATTTCTCGTCCTTCAACCCCCCTCCCCATTCCCTCCCTCACACTCTTATCCGCCCCATCCCTTCTCAACCCGCAACATCCGACCTCTTGCATCCAACCTCTTTCTCCCCCTCCCCTCCCCCCTCCCCTCTTCCCCCCCTTCGCCGCTTCCTGTCCCTAGAAGCAAAACCTCGCACTAACCTTTTCGTCATCCGCCATTTGCTGAGCCCATTGCCGTGGCCTTCCCTAATTCCCCATTTGTTATGTTTCCTTCCCTTTCACCTCCCCCTCCCTCCTCTCCCTTTCTCTTTCTATTTTTCTCCTCTCCACTCACTTCCTTCAGGAAGGTCTTCCCGTTTTCCCTTTCTGTTTATCCTCCTCCGTCTCTTCTCCCCCTCTCTCGTTTTCTCTCTCCGTTTCTCCTTTCTGGTTCCCCGGCTCATTACGCACTCCGTGGCGTTTTTTAAAGTCTTTTTTCTCTCCTGTTTCTCCCCTAAAACTCATCCTTTTTTTAACCCCAGCTCAATGCTCCCTCTCTCTCAACGAAATCGCTCTTTCTTTTCCTCTCCGACTCTCTCTCTCTCTCTCTCTTTCTACCACTCTGGAATCCGATAATTATGCCAAACTCTCTGAATAGGTATAACCTTTTGAGAAAGCGCGAAGTTTAAGGGACTGGGAGTTTATGAGAAATAGGAGGAACAGGGGAATTTTATGGCCGAGTCCTGTGTGTCACTCCGTCTCGAGAGTAGTTTGGAAACGCGTGGAAAAATGTGTGCTATTCGGGAAAAAATGCATTCGGGTTCCTTCAACGGCCTCACGGTTTCTTTTCTATGTTTACGGTTACGTAGAGAGTACCTTGGAGTTTGCATTTTTCGCTAAATTCATTCCTTTTCATTGGTTCATTTTTATTTTTAAAACGCCTGTGTTATTTAATTCAGGATTTAAAACAAAAATAGTTGATAATGTAGCTCGATGTGTCGCCGAGCACGGGGCGTTCAAAATTTCAGACCGCTTTCTGGAATATCTCCGTTTACATTACTTGCAAGTAGAAAAATATGGGACAGACGGAATCTAAAAGTCTACCGTCAATATTTTTTAGCTATTGTCGTAATTTTAAAGAATAATAAGCAAATTATCTTGTATGTTTAAAAGGGTTTCTTAAAACTGTCTAAGGAGGCGCTAGCTTGGAGAACAAAAATACCTTGGGACGGTCTTGCATGTGATGACTGTTTATAGAAAAATGATGTTTTAAATATATTTCCCAGCAATTATGATGCTGAAGATAAATATCCGTGAAATAACACGTGAATGGATTGCATTATCGGTGATTTTTGCCAACGCAGCATTTATTCGCTGTGTGTCTAATAGGTAATATTTATCATTCAATTTTCCAAGTATGATCCAATTAATAATACAGGCTTATCTCGATCAAATTAAGTTTATCATGTAGACCAATTCTAAGTAAGAAAACAGTATACACAAATATTTATGAGATTAAGATGATTGTAGCTTATAGTCTGTCCTTATATTTTTTTATCAGTTCTCTTATTTATGGTCAATCTTTCAAAAGATTTCATAGCCTGCTGTATTTTCAGTGATAAAATTTTATAGTATTACTGAATATGTGTAGCTTTTGTCGATGCAAATGGCCATAAACGGTAGGTTGAGTTTTACTCATGAATGACCCTTTTCGGCATTAAATTTTAGATCGTCAGGCTTAGAAATATCCCCCCATTTAATCGGCACGGTCGATTTTCCGCGTAAAAGCGAACGCCGTCCAACGTTTTAATGGCAGCGAGATAGACCACTACGACACGCAAATAGGAAGACGTTTTGAATAACTTTTTAATGGACGGAAGTTGTTAGCGACCCACTTACACATTCGCAAGGGAAAAACATGGTGGGATGCGGAATCCTGAAAGAGGGGAAGAAGGAGAAAGTTACATGGAATTTTCCGAGAAGGAGATAGAAGGTCCGTTCGCAAAGATTCCTCCGCCGCATCCGCCGACTACCGCTTAACATCCAAAGCATCCTAACATAGAGATGTGAAAGATTTCAGTCTTTCCGTGCCTCCCACTCGTGCGACCATTTCCTTAACTAAAGCCCGTTTCACACTATCCCATAAATCTCGAACAAGAAACGTTGAACAAGAAACCTTGAACGCAAAAGTGCGTCAAAGACCCTTCAACTCCACCATTCAAGAAAAGTTGTTCAAGTAAACTTGAATGGTATTTCATACCGTCAAAGAACATTTGAAAGGTCTTGAATGAAATTTATCAAAATAAATAAATGACTATCGAAAAGCGTTCAATTGACAACAACGTTAGTTTAGGTGCCCGCGTTTCCTCTTATTATCAGTGCGAAGAGATACCCACCATAAGTATTTATTATGGAGCGTGTCGTCGCAATAGTAGCATTTAGTGTAGCTGTTGCGGGTATTTCTTCACAGCAGAAAAGAAGGAAACCTCGAAGGTGGTGGGTTTTTTAGAAGTCGATACTGTATCATTTTCTCGCCTTATTTCATGGGCGATAAGACATCCCATTTTCGGGTCGTTAATTTACTTCGACGTACACACAAAATCCGCATCGGATGTTTTTATCCTCCAAAAACGTCGAAAATTTTTCGACGCGCATAAATTTACGGATTATCCACTCCTCACTCTCTCGTTTGTCTTTCCGAGAGTTTCCTCCGGCCCTCTTAAAAAGCACGGGATTTCGGAAAAATTCCGTCGAAAAAAAAAAGAACGGCGGCGTGTATTTTCGTGAAATGAAGGGAACAGTTGGCCGCGTCCCCGACGCGATGAGATTATGCGACTTCTGTTTTCGGGGTCTTCCTCCGTGCAGCCGCAGACTGCCACAAATCCCCCACCCCCGACCTCTCTCCCTTTCTTCCTCTGACCTCTCTCTCCCTCTCCCTCTATCCATCTCTCCCACGCCCTTCCTTTCGCTCCCGTCTTAGGGTCTTGGGTCCTCCTCTTCCACGCCCACGTTATTCTATGATGTCGCTTAAAACCCATCCTCCCACCCGTCCGCCTAAACCCCTACCCCCTTCTCAGCCCTCCGTCTTCTCCTATCCCCTTCTAGATGTCTCCAGGAGCCATCTCTTCCTTCTACCCCGGCCTCACTAACCCCTTGATCTATTGTGCGGGATTACCGCAAAGCATGGCTGCACTCAAAAGTTCCTGCCCCAAAAACTTAATAAGGATTAACTATCTAAAACTTAAAAAGAAGAGAGAGAGAGAGAGATGGCGGAGAGGAGTGGGTAGTGGGAGAGAGAGAGAGAGAGAGAGAGAGTTAACTTGAACTTTTGTCGGCTCTTTGTTTTTAGTTTGGCGTATGTCCGTAAGTGGGAATTTTTGTTTGAAATTTTCGTGACAGCTGCAATGCACCTCGTCATCCTGACAAAATATTATTCTCGAAACCTTTCAGCTATCCGTTAAGCCTTCTTTTACTCCATTTAGCTGAGGTTAAGTTATTTATTACTTTAATTAAATTCCAATATGATATAGGATTTTGTACTGTATTTAACAGTTAATGTCAATGGTTACTTGAGAAAATGCTGCTTCTTCAATTGAAATATACAGTAGTTCTCTTTGAATTCTAAAGTATATAACTAATTTTTTCGAATAAAGATCCATCTTTACTTAAATAAACAAAGAGAACTGTGAAGAGATTAATAGCAATACTGCATTACATCTATATGATTATTTGTAATGTAAATAAATAACTTCACAAGGCCGACGTTCAGCTAATAATTTTTTTAAATTGGTAACAATCGATGAAATAATAATACAAACTCTGATGCTATTGACGTTTTTCTATTTAATGAAAGCGATTGAACTAAAACAAATTTCAATTATATGAATAGTAGTATTGATGAAAGTAATTCGTATGAGATAAAAATTAGTTGTAAATTTATGAATCTCGATTCTATAAATTCTAATGATTAAATCAATTAAAAGTTGAAAGCTTACTTTGGAATTATTAATTAAGTATCAATTCATTTTCTTAATCTGTTGAAGTCCTTTTCGTGCAATGTCGGGGCCCTCTTTATCACGTGACAAATTGCGAAAACCGTTCTCAAGTGAAACCCAAAGCCTGAAAAAAATGAATATGAATGATAAACATAGACTTAGTTGATGAAGTGGTGAAAATTTAGTGCTTTGTGAGTTTGCATTAGTAATCTTTTGTAAATATTATTATTAAATTAAGGTAATAATACTTTTCTTTATTCAAAATATTTTGATGTTTGATGCAATTATTTAGATTCACTTCCAATGAAAATTTTAAGGCTCTTTGTATCTCTTTTAATTGAAAGTATTTCGTGGTCCAGTGTTGAATTTTGTTATTCCACCCTGAAAATTTAAAAATAAACTTGTTTGTTTTCCCATTAGAGTTGACGGATGCAAAGCGTTTTTATTTCAAAATTAAGAAAATTAGATAATTGTTTATTATAGGCATGCTTCCATTTATAATTTACACTCGTTGATTTTTTTAAATTTTCTGCTAAATGTTTCTGCGCTACAGTGAGACATAGTAAATGATTCTTTAGTTTAATTATTAATATTAGATATATTTAATATTAGAAAATATATAACAGTTACTATATATGAAACCGAATCTTAATGGTAATTTCTGATAAATATACGAACTTATTAGTACCAATTATTATTTTTTAAATTTTACTATTAAATATATCTTTTTCCTTATTAATTTCCAATTATTTATTTATTTATTGGCAGGAATTCATAGACAGTACAGGGCCAATTATAATGAATATCGTAACGACAATAACAAGGACGAACACACGCGACCATGCCCTCGGCAGTATTCGAACTTGTGACCCTAGCATTCGGAGCTAGACATGCTAACCACCCCTCTACAAAGGCCGACAATTTATTTAAATTATTCCAAGATTTTTTACGACATGCGTGTTCAATGATCACTCAGTATTTTAAAGAAATTGTTCATATGTACCTACTATTAATAATAGGTATAGTTTAGTGTGTACTAATTTTATAGTATCAAACATCCACATAATGGTATCGCTCTTCAATATTTGTCTGATTAATGTGCACCATATGATATTATATTAATAAAAGAAGGGTAAATATATCGGGAATGACCAAAAAGTGAAGCTATAACTATTACATAGATAAAATTATTTATGACGACTTTAAAAACAGGCATTAAGGTGTAGGGTAATATTATTAATATATACATATGTTATAGGCTGGCTACTAGCCATGATGCAATGCTACATCAATAATAGTCATGTATTTAAGTATAGCATAATATCTATCACATTCTATAAAAAGAGTTCTGAAAAAATTAAAGCATGTATCGTACTCATGCACACTAGCCATAAATAATCTCATTATTTTCAAATCAGGGTAATATTTTCTATATTAGGTTAAGCAACCAAACAATTACATATATTCAGTCTGATCTCAAATGATCTTAGACTGCAAGGAAAAGGTTCGAAAACTTGTTCCATTTCTCTATTAAAAATGAGTATTTGCTAATATTGGTTTTCTGAGCCAAAGAAGAGCTTAAGAGGAGTGGACTGTGAATACTTTAAATCTATTTCAATCACGAGTAGTTACTTTTAAACATATTTATTATTTATATAAATAGAATCATTAAGTAAAAAACCACCCAGGTTTTCTTCTGGATACGCCTTTCTCGTAGGCATTAGTATTCCATGGCGTCTTACAATAATTGAAATGCATACCGAACGTAACTGCAGGTGTTGCATGACACGATCGAACATGCTGCATAAAGACACCTTTGGACTGTCGCCACATCCAAGCCAAAGAATGTCCACACCTCGCATTCGTCTCATGCTGGACTGCAAATTGAACATCCAGGCATGTCTCGCTTCGTTAATATTCTGCAGCGGAAAACGGCTTAGTATCACTGTCTCTTTCGTTTATTATTTCTCATGTACAAAGTATATTGAGAAAGTATTGTAATCGCGAAAAAACTCCACCACGGGATTTGTACGGAAATACACGTTTTAGGTGTCGCCAAGTCCGAAAGAGTGGTTTTCGCAATGCCGTCTGTCTATTATTGGCTCTAGAACCTAAACGGTAGAGCGAAAATGAATGAAATCTCGTACTTAGGCATTTTATCATACAGAGCAGAGGCTATGAAGAAATGGTTGACATTGCTCAATAATTAAGGGAACTTTATTCTACGCATTTTTAACAACAATTTGATTTTCTCAAAAACGGCTACAATGATTTTGATAAAATTTCTTACAGTTACTTGAGTTTACGTCTGAAATAATACTACATACTACATATTCCTGAAAAAGTGAATATAAGGCTAGTTTATTCTAGGCATCTTTAACAACAATGTGATATTCTTAAAAACGGTCAGAACGATTTTGGTCAAATTTCGTACCGTTACTTGAATATACGTCTTCTTATACATATTCCATTTTTCTCAATGAATGAATATAAGGCTAGTTTATTCTTGGGCAACTTTAACAAAAATTGGATTTTCTAAAAACCGGCTCATACGATTTTCATTTTCTAAAGATAACTATACGACGCATTAGTATACGAGAAAGTTTGTGCAACGTATGTTGTGCCGATTTTTTTACATTTCTTTTGTGCTTTTCTTCACACACACACAAAACATCATATCCTCAATCCTGTCCCCTAGTCGCGCCAATCTTCAGGACATTCGGCCCTTAAGCGAAGCTCAGCAGCGGTAAGCGAGCCATCCAACTCAACCACTCATCTCGAGTAGAATCTTATCCTCTGTTCGCTCACGCACTTGTGCCGACTTCAAGTAGAAAGAGAGAGAGAGAGAGAAATAGAGAAAGAGGGAATGACGAGGGCGTGAAAAAAAGTTGAGCGTCGCGTCTCAAAAACACGCACACACTCCCATCCTATTTCTCCCCCCTCCTCTTTACTTCCCCCTCGCCTTGCCGCCATCTTGCCCTCTCCCCAACCCTTTCCCGGTACGTTAACACGTGAGTCCGCATTCTCTCACGTTGGATCCACCCGTCACCTGTTCCGGATCACTCGGGTGGAAATTAATCTGGAAAAGAGAGAGAGAGAGAGAGAAATCCAGTGGCGTATGTTTTTTTAATGTGAAATTTTCATCCCCCTCCGAACTCCCAAACAGGAGGGGCTCCTCCTCCTCCTCTCTCTCACTCTATGTCACTCTCTCTCTCTCTCTCTCTCTCTCCTCCATATTTCAACCGTTTCGTTAGGGAAAAAATGTACGTAATTTGTTGCCCTTTGAATGATGAGGGGTTTTGGAGGAATGAAAAAAAATGTTTTTTTTTAAACAGCGGTTGCGCCGAGGAATGTTTTTATTATTATTTCGTATAATTCTCGCTTCTCCCGAACGGCGAGGAGAAACCACGAAGGCAGAAGTGTTTCGTTTTTTATTTCCCTCAGTCTTTAAAAATAAAATAATCTCAGACTCGTTAAATGAACTCTTTCATGGGTGAATATTGTTTCAGCGTGCCAGAATAACGTAAGAAGATTAAGTCGAAGGAATACGCGACAAAGCTGTCGTTTCGCGGTATCTTTTTCAGATGTCGCATTAAAAGGTTGTCTTAAAAACTTAGAAGAATGCCTGACACTCGACTTAGATAAGGTATTTCATTGGTGAAGCCGAGATTAATTGAGATATTGTATCCGTTAAAATGATTCTGTGCTCAAAAGGCTATCGTGTGTCTTGAAGGATTTAATAAATTTACCAGTAAACTGTACTCAGTACTCGCTTGACGTTTTTTCATTCTCTTTTTTAGGCGCGTTTCGCCTCCAGCGTGAGCGCCTATTGTCGTCGGTCTGTCCGTCCGTCTGTCAGTCCGTCTGTCCGTTCGCCTGCATGTTCGTTCTCGGCTTCTACGGAACGGATTTTCATGAAATTTGATATTAAGGACTTACTATCAAAGATAATAAGAAAATCGCAAAAATGAATCACCTAATCCTATCAGGGGTACCACTTTACTGGTGATAAAAATGAACTTTCCGTCATATCTCGTGAATTATTGCTCATATCAACATATTTTTCAAATAAATATTGTAGAAATAGTTAATTAAAGTATTTCTTTTCCTATAAATTTTTACCGTAGAAGTAGCCGTTATCAAGAAAATCAAACAAGGAAGTCTTAAACAATATAATCTCACAAACAAACGTTTAATTTACATATGCGTGCATGTAGTATTATTAAATAGGAAGAAAATGGATTATTTATGATGAAGAAAATAACTATAAAACGCTATTTCCCTTACGTACCGGTATATAATTTCTTTCTAATACTCCATCGCACGAAACGCCCTCATTTTTGATACGCTGTACTTTCTCCTAACTTGTTTAACTCTTGCCGAAACAAAATAGTCAAACTTTGGAGCACAGCTTGCAGCCTTCATGGAGGCTGAATAAAATCCTTGTTGTGTTGCTTTTTACCATTTATTAATTGAGCGTTCTTAAACTGAACTACTCAGATTCATCGAAAATTGCAGGATTCCGATCAAAAGAATTCTTTCTATTTTTTGTGGCCCTGAAGCAAAAATGTTTTATGAACTTCAAATATTTTTGATAACTAATATCGCATATTATAAACTTTTAATTCAAGCTCGAAATTCGTGTTAAGTGCTCGAAAAAGCGGTACATTTTATCGCTTAAATGGCATATACACATCAGGTCAAATTCCAGACGCATTATTCGTTAATTTCCCGGTTTTTTGCGCGTAGCGGAAAAAAATTCACGCCGGGGTTTAATTGCACTTCCGTATTTCGGAGTACCTTGACTGTGACGGTGACTGCGTTCTTTTTCGAGATAATGGTTTCTAGATGCCGTACCATTCCTGACCTCGTCGAGGGATATTCTTGTTCGAAAGGGCAAAGAAAAACTTTTAAAAACTCCTCGTAGGAATGAATGGTCGGTGAGGAATGGCGTGGAAACCTCGGTGACGAATGGATTTGTTTTAAACCCCTTGTTGAATGTCTTGGAGGTCGGCGGAGAGAGGAGAGAGGGGGGTAGAGAGTGGAGGAGTGAGAAAGGGAGGAGGAGAGAAGGGGAGGAAAGGGAAGAGGGTGAGCGTAGGTATATGGAGGATGAAATGCATTAAAAAGGGTTCGGGAGAGACGTACGTAAAATGTGAAAATGAATTTTCTCGTTATAACGAAGGGAGGGGGGGGGAGAGAGAAGCGAGCAGGTGGATGGATTCGTGGATGTGAGTGACACGACAGAATGTATACGTCCGAAAGGTTTATTTTTTTGTGAAAAACACGCGTAAAGATGAAGTCCGTGAGACAGACTCGTTAAAAGAAGAAGATTATAATTTGAGACACAATGAAAACCTTAATGTGTCGTATTAGATCGCATCCAGCACCTTTTGGAACAGGTGAGAGAAAGTTTTACGATACTCCCCGAGGATAGGCCGAACGATTGAGTTATAAAAGGAACGTGTTTCTGTTTCATTTAGGTATTGCTTTCATCCGAACCCTTGTGAGAAATTAGTTTCCATTGGAAGGAATAATTGAAATTTAATTGAAATTCTCACGAATAATCTCGAACTTTTATTAATGCATTTAGTGATCTTAGGTTCACTTGTGAGTGAAAAAATACAGCTCATTAAAGTATTTATCGAATATTTTCATTTTAATATGGTTAAAATTGCGTCCTGGATTATTAAACGTTGGTATTGGCTAATCATTTTGGTAAATTGGAAATTGGCGTTCGGTGATCAATTTTCTTCCATGAAGATCAAGTATAGATGTCAATTCCGAGACGACAAAAATAAAATTATACAGAAGTTTAATTTGTTTTTGGATTGAAAAACCAATACTATAAGATCATATTTGGTTTTTAATTGCAATAACATTTTAAATTTATCTTGAATCAGATAAGTGATATATCATAATTTACATACATCTATGAATATCGCCAAGGAGAAAGAACGACCAAATTTTTAGATTTTTATGAAAAAAACATCTCTTAAAAATTATTCCATCATCTGTTTGAGAGTTCCACTCAAGTTAATATGTCACGCCTTCCAGATTTAACCCGTCGCTTCCTGAACAAATGAATAGGGATTTAGAACACCTGAAAGAAATTTACGTATTTCGAAACACGTTAAACCATTCCAATCCACATGTTTATCGGTGTTCGGGTGAACGATGAGGGATGATGGCTTTTCGGCGTGGACAGAAAGGGCTCTGAAGAAATGAAGGGAATTCTGTTAAAGGGAGTGGGAGCGAGACAGGAATGGATGGAGGTGAGAGTGGAGGGGAGGAGGGGGGGGAAGAAGAGGAGGGAGCTCCTCCGAATTAGTCTCGGGCTCTTGGGCGTAAAGAGAGAGAGGCAGACGGAGAAAGAGAGAGAGATGAACGTGTGGGCGTGGCCAAGTTTCCAGAACGCGTGACGGAGTTGCCTTTGGGGGGTTAGTTGGCCGTCTCGCCTGCAGAGGGTGTTGGGGGGGGGGAGGGCAGGGCTTGGTCGGGTTGAAAGACGTGTGTGGGCGTGACAAAGAATGGGAGAGAGGGAAAAAAAGGAGGAATCACCGACAGGCAGTGAACTATAACTGAAAGAAGTAGTATCTCGCTCCCTGTCTCCTCTGTCCCCCTTTTCCTCCTCCGCTCCATCCCCCCCCCCCCTTCCCTCCCCCGTCTCATCCCGCTCCATCCGTCCTCTATTTCTCCCTCGAAGTCTCTCCTTCACACCCCTTCCTTCGAGTTCTTCTCCTTGCCCTCTCTCCCGCCCTATAATCCCTCCCATCTACGTTCGTGCCCTCTATAACCTCCTCCAGTCACCTCCCCCTATCACCGTCTAACCATCTCCTCCTCCCACCCACCTCGCATAACCCTTTCATCCCTCCCTATCCTCATCTCCTCTATGCCCCAGCTCTACTCCTATACGACCATTTTAGATTTTTTTCTCTCTCTCTCTCTCTCGCTCTTTCGAGACGAATAGAAAAAAATAAGATTTGTGTCGAGACGGTGCATTTACGACCACGTGTGGTCTTCCTACACTTGTTTTTTTAAGACCCCTCCGTAGGGTCCTCGAGTTTTATTTTTCCCTCCGAGCTTTAAGGAGATGAACTGTGTGTGATGTTATGAGACGCAATGCAGTCGGTTATGGACCGTCTTTTGATTTTTTCCCATCTCTTTTGTTTTTTTTTTACGCTCTCGCTCTCTGTGTTGATTATTAGCCCGCGTGTTTTGTTCTGCCTTTCCATAACATCAACTGGAACAAGGACATCGTAAACAGTTTCAAGGTAAAATTGAATCGAAGCTGCTACATAACGGATACTGTAAGCAATAAAGTTATAGGCGTTAAAATCCTCAAGGAAGATAATTAAAGGTTAACGAATGTACGATGATGAATTTGGATGTGCGGATAAAGTAAACTGATCGAATGAGGAAACTGGGCGGAAATGAAATTATCTTTCAGAAAAATTTTATGTAAAAATTATGGCATACCGCGACATACCGAGAGAAGCATATGTGAACATTCGCCGTTTTACTTTTTTTTTGAAAAAATCTTCGCCAATCTTTAAATGCGCAATTTCAGGGTGTCCCAAAATGAATTAACGACAAAATTCAAAATAAAGGTATCTCTGAATGGTTGAAAGGGTTATTTATGTTCATATTAAAGTTTACATATTTTTTATTACGGAAGTTTCCATTATCTGCCGAATAGATGATGTATCCCAAATGCTGTGTTGAAAAATGTGTGTAAATTAGATTGATAATATCTAATGATGAAACGCACATAGAAGTTAATTCGTTTGGTTAAATAAAATTTTAGACCTTTCAGAGGTAATTTTATTTTGAATTATGTTGTTATCTTAGATTATAAAATTATAACTCAACTTAATTATTGTTATATACATTTTAAACACTGTAGTTGAAACGAATTCGACAACGTACAATTTAATTTTCTTATCAATTTGAGATGGCAAATTTTTAAATTCTTTTATATTAAAATTTGAGTGCTCTTTTTATATAAAATAATGTAGACACCTTTTCCTTTCGTTATTTTGCTTTTTTAATTAGGTATCACGGATGTAGAGATTTATTAAGGAGAAATTTGAAAACTTTTAACACAATATAGTTTCGTTGGGACAAAATAATATAGGACATGATTGGAGTGCCATGATAAATTGGCAGTTAGGTAACTTAGATAATTCCTATTTATCGATTGAACGAAAAGCATGTTCTAGCCAAATATTGTGACCACTGAGCGATTGGTTCAAGTATCTTACTACACTGGCACTTACTGAAGAATTTGCATAATCTATTATATTAAAATTGTGTTATCCAAATATTTAAATAGACTTTTGTAAGAATTGCATATATTTTTAAGTTGGTTGAATCCATAATTCTACTTATCGAACGTTTTAAATAAATATCTAAATGCTGTATTGAAGTTAAACGTTTTAGTAAAATACAAATTTACTAAATACACTGTCGTTTTGAAATTAATGCATGGCATATTCTTTAGTTTCAGTTAAAATTATCAAAGAGAAGTCCACAAATGTGTAATAGACAATTAATAAGTAATCGAAATACATTAAATATAAATAAATTTTCTCTAAAATATTGTAGTTTCTGTTTACTGCGTGTCTTTTCAGCTCTTAGAAACATTCCTCCTTTACGTATTTATGTTCCCGAGGAATATCATTCGATAGGTACCCTTTACCAAAACCCATCAAAACTCCATTATATCTTCGTTTATTTGCCAAATGAAAAATGCATAAGGTACTCTTGTCTGAATATAACCCAAGTGGACGGAGGAGCAGAAAACAGCGTGAGCTCGTCTCTAAAGAGGTTTTTCTGCCGAAGATGCTGTCCTCCCAATGTCCTTAGTTGATTTCGCCAAAAGAAGGATCCAGCGTAGCTCTTTTCCAGACTGTTTCCAAGAATAAGCCAAGAGGAGAGAGAGAAATACGAAGGGAAAGGGGAAGGAGGTTGTGGGTTGGAGACTGGTCACTAGGGACAACCTCTCTTCCTAGCCCTTGAGCTCTAAGGTTAGATCCCTTTATCAATTATGGTGCCACCTCGTTTGGAATGACGATATATAGGTATATACACACACACACACTTCTCCTTACGTCTCTTTTATCCAAAAATCCTATTTAATCCTTATTTCTGGACAGCAGTTCAATCGATTCGTCTCCCGCTAATAGAACCACAAACCTCTGCCTCAACTATGTACGCCAGGCGATGAAATAACGGTTCTTCGTGCTGCATCAATATGAAAAGCACTTACAATTTGATGTTGAAATATAAAGTAAAACCATCGAATCGAATGGGAAATTAATTTAAGAAAAATCTATAGAATTCGTTAACGTAAATATGAAAGCGTTGATACATTCTATTAGTGTTTATTTCTTTCCTTTTTATGACTCAATTTTGTATTCGGCCATTCTGACTTGTTAAACGAATATTATAATTTAATATTTCGAATAATATAAATAAAACCACTGGATAACTACGATTTTCTTTAGTTTTGTTTTAGTGCGTCGATGAATTTGCATGTCATTATGCGTATGTTTTCATTAGTAGTGTTTCGATTAATTTTTGTCAGTGTCCTTTGTTACGTCCTAGTTCGGTTTCTTTATAATTCCTTAAAAATACATATTTTTGGTCAGTGTGGGAGCAATACCTTATATGGCGCTTGGTTATTCTTTAATCCGCGAGATTGAGGCTAAGCAGCCCTATTGTCTACACAACCGTAAGCAACGCAAACACAAGAAACTAGCACACATAAAATGGTACAATGGTATGGAATCCTTGAAGTATGCAGAAAATCGTTCCTTTAATTGTGATGCGTAGGGAATTTTGTTGGAAGAGTGGTAAGTAAATAAGACGTTTTAACTGCATTAGTTATGAATGAAAATGATGAAGTGAAAGTGAAATTAGAGCTAGAAGCAGGTCAGATATGGATTGCTTAATTATGAAGTTATTACAGCGACATTTGAAGTTATTTAGCTGTTTAATAGAAGTTCCCAAAGTTTACGCTCCGAGACTATAAATGACATATTTTAGATTTCGACGCAAGGTGTTGGAACGAGTAATTATGAACGGCCTCGGGGGTTTACTCGTTGAAACGAATCGAGGAAATTGACGTCCATCGATATATTATTGGATATTTTTACGATTGTTTGAATCTACAGTACCCTGCAAGTGTTCCTACACACTACCTGCATTTTTAGGGATTTGACGCGTATAGCAATAATGACGTCGTTCGTCTCTTTGTGGGGTTTTTCTTAACAGCCGAATGATAATACATTGTGTGATGCACGTGACGGAATCCATATCTCTTACCGGAACATAAACGGAAGCGTCGGGAAAACAAGGCCGTTGGGAAAAAACAAGCATCCTGGAATAAGTCATTTGCGGTGCATCACACTTATTTTCGAAGTGCGACTGTGCACATGCAAAATGATTCATCTCAGAATTTGGACGAGGTCCAGAGGGGTTGGGTGGGAGATATTACCGCAAATGAACGCGTCGACAGAAAGTTTCTTGAATGATTTAACATGCCCTCTACCGACAAATATATACACGCCATGCTGTGGCTCATCAGTCGATGAATCAATCATTTGAGAAAGAAAGGCTTTTAATCACAAAGAGTTAATGGAAGGCTTAACGAGCTAATCTTCGTTTGATTACCGTATCGGTAAATATTGATGATGTGAAATAATGGGAGCGTTCCGCAGGTGCGGTCTGTTTTATGACGGTTTGATTTTAATGAATGGACGTTAACGTTTTTGAGAGAGCAAAAACATATCAATTTCATCCGCGCTTGCTCAATTTGAGAAGAGAGTAATTTAAGAATGCGGAAGGTGAAATGATTGGACTTAAATGTAATTTGATATAATTGGCATCATAAAAAGTCGATCAAATACTATGTATAATCCCCTAAAACTAATACTTTATTATAATTTCATACAGAAAAACAACTGAAGATATTCAATGAATATGCTGTGACATTATATGCCGTTCTTGGCGTTCTTGAACGAATTCTTCATTGTCTTAAAACGATCGGGAGGATTTGCAAATCTCTGCTTGTATTTTTTTATTACCTTTGTTTATTTTTATGCGTCGGACTATTAAAATATTTAACAATTTTTTGAATCTTTAAGTTAAATAAAACGAAGCTTTTTAAATAAGAATGACCACAAGAAAATTTACTCAATTTTGTTATAATATAACTGCCTCTCCGAGATTACTGTGTTCTAATTCTCTCGTGGGCCTGGTAGTAGGTACGTATAAACTTTCCTTTTGTCGTTCTTAATATTTCTATTTTGAGAATAGTTCGCTGTTTATGAGTTACCTAAAAGCAAATAAAAATAAACAAAAATCTTAAGTTATGTTATGAGATATAGACGCTGATAATTGAAAAATATATAGAAAATTCCTTAGTTTAGACTAAAAGATACACGTTTCTTTTTTGAAGTCATTTGCAAATTATTTTTCAAACCTTTTAAACTAATCCATAAGTATTTGGTGATACGTTGATAAAAATTTCCCCCCGTAATTTTTGGCGCTTATATCTATTCGAATTAAAAAAAACAATTTTATTAAACATTCGGGTCATGTTAGATTTAATTTAATGCTCTATACACAGCGCGTAGGTTTCATTACGTGGCGAATACGAGAAGGTTATTTCATTTTTGAACGTGATTCAGGATAAGACGCTGTAGCTGTACAATTTTCATATCCCATGAAATTCCATTTGTGCATCCTTCTTACCATCCTTCCTCAAGACCCCGTTTCACTCATATATGTTCGCAATATCGGATTACTTCAGATACCGCGGCTTACAATCCTAAGATTAGAGAAGAAAGATACTTGCGGGGTTTGGAGAGGTTGAAGGGCGGCGACAGAAAGGGATGCGCGGCCCACGAGAGTACTTCCCTTTGGATGCCTACCCTTATCTTTGAGAAAACCTATTTGCGACGAATACAAAGAGCTAATGTGTGTGTGTGTGTGTGTGTGTGTGTGTCTACTGGTGCACGCCTTTTTCGTCTCGCTGCAAACGGAGGAGGCGGCCCAGTGGCCGGTGCTGCCTCCTTGCGTCTCTTTTATGGATTAAGAGGAAACGAGCCTTCGAAGAAAACAAAGGGAAGCAACTCTTGGCAAGCGGTGTCTCCATGGTAAAAAGAGAGAAAACGGAGGAATACAAAAGGAGGGCGTAAGTGGGTTAATGCAGGTCGCGTCTGTTTGATGCGAGGATGGGTGGGTGGGTGGGTGGAGGGAGGGAGTAAGAGTGAGGCTTCCGCTTGAGTGGATGGGGAGGAGGAGACCAGAGCAGGACGGCGCAACAGCGCAAAGTGGGCTGATTACCTCAGTCCGACTTAACGTCCTCTAAATCACGCCACGCCACCCTTCCCACCTTTTTTCTCCGTCATCCTCTCTCGCCCCCCCACCACGCCTTGTTTCCTCTCCATCTGAAGCACTCCTTTTCACCCCATCCTCCTCGCCATTACCTCCTTTCACACATTGCCAACCGTACCTACTTTTACTCATCCCCTTCACTTTTTCCCCACCCTCTCGAGTTATTTTCCTTCCATACCCCTTGCACTCTTCTTCCCTTCATTTCATTTTTTCTCCTTAACATTTGTCTCCTCTATTTCTTTCCGTCTCTCTCTCTCTCTCTCTCTACTCCCTCTTCTTTCCACTATTTCCCTCCCACCTCCCTCTCAATTTTCTTCAGTTATCTCCTCTCACTTTTATTCCTCCCTTCCCTCCAACTCGTCCGTCGCTCTCGTCATATCTCTCTCTCTCTGTCTCTCTCTCTCTCTCTCTCTCTCTCTCTCCTGTCGTCCTAACTTCTCTACAATTTCGTCTCTTATCACTCCACTCATTCTATATCACTCTCAAATAGGTTTGCTGGTTTGAAATGGTCATCTCTGGGCTATGGTTGAAGTCAGATTATCTCCTGGCTAGTGAGATAAGGAAATTTTATTTTGAATTTCGTGTTCAGAGACGGATTGCCTAAGTATGATTGTGTGGATGACAAATTCGACACAAATGAAAGTTTGCAACTCCAACTCTGCGTGCTTTATTTTAGGTTAGCTGGAAATCCTAGTGTTTGAGCTGTCAGGAAGGTTCCGTATTGGCCGGGATTTACCGGATTTTTATTATTAGTCCCGCGTCCCGTGTGAACTCTAGTATATGGGAGGCTATCTTCCCGTTTTCTTATTTTACTGTTATATACTGTTCTTTTTAATCTTTCGTTTAAATGTTAAATGTCATTTGTTATTCAAACAGAAGTCATTTTTCATCATTCTTTCCCTCTTACAAAATTTTCCCTACTATGAAATCAGCGTTTGAATGTGTAAAATTCATTTTAACAACACATACAAGACTTTCTCCCGCGTTTATTTCTGTTTATTATTAATCCTTACAATAAAAAATATACACTATTAAGTTATTACAGTTACACCAAGACTATTTTGTCATATCTTTTACGTGTCCCTTATCTGTCCTGTATTTTAATGAAGACTTTCTTTGCATATCCCGTAGTCTGAAATCTGACAACCTTAGCTGTCTGTAATAGCTGCAGACTTGAGGCGTTTTCAGCGATTATTGTTTTGTGTTGTACGAAAATCTTTATCACTAGATAGGTATAACAAATAACCATATGAATTTTTGCTTTTTCCATGCGCAATTCATAATGTTGTCACACGTACGCGTTTGACCCGGAGTCTCCGGGTTAAAGCAAGTGCAAAGAGGGCAACTCTTCTCTCGATCCATCCTTCGTATATTCTTACCACTCGCTCCTTTTCTTTCTCCTCTCCAAAACTATTACTTACAATTAATGATCTCCCTCTTCTGGGATTCTGGCATTATATTCTTCTCTCCGTCTCTCTCTCTCTTTTGCTTTCCCTCAAACCAAGGCATCGAACTGGAACCGAACCGAAAGTGTCTGCACTTTGATTTCTTAATCACGTTCTATTTTTTTTCGCGCCCGTCTACCAACTTTTTCGGAAATTCTTTTCTCCATTTCCCTCTCTCCACCTCCCTCGTCGCATTTCTTCCGTCGAATTCCATCCTGTGCGCGTCACTTGCCTTTAGTATTCCTATCTCGTCCCGCCGTCTCGGGTTTTTCCTTTTTCACCTACTCTCCTCTGATTTCGCTCCCTTCGATCTCCGCATTCACGTGATTCACCTCCTCGCCCACCTCTCTCCACGCCCTCCTTCCCCCGCACCTCTTCCGTGCCTGCCTCGCCCTTTTAATATTTAAATAATTTTACGTCGAATCCCTGAAATTTACTCGGCGGATGGTTTACGTGCGCGTTAACGCGTTAAAAAACCTGCGTTTTTTTTTCGTTTGTCGTCGCAAAATATATGAAGGGATAGAAACGAAATTACGACCGCAAATGAATTTACGGTTTTGTATCGCTGCATTGAAAGGCAAAGGTTTGCGGAGGACGGGGACTTGCGGGGGAACTCGGTTTAACGGGACGTCGCAGATCTTTCTGCGGACACGCCGCTACAAATGGCAGTGATGACTTCCGTTTGGAACGAACCTGAAATTTAATTTTCTCTCGCTCCTTTCTCGGAGCTTGCCTTTTAATTCGGTTGCATTAACGCAGAGTATTCACTTTAGCATTCGCTGTAAGGCACGCATGACAAATCCTAAACAAGAGTCCTCCACGTTTCTAATTCGACGTTTCACCTATGGTGTCATTTTCTTTTACTGGTAGGAGTATATCCTCGAAACCAGTTTTTAGAAAATCAGTCGTAACATAAAGAATAGTTTAGTATTTATTTACTACGGATATTATTCAAAGAATTAAAAATATTCGAGAAAGATAATCGTTGTGTTCTTCTACAGTAATTATAATCGACTTAAATTTATTGAGAAAATAAGTGATTTCATTCTCTCTATGTCATTAAGTTTATCTGCGGAGTATATTTAAGAATTTCCATATTATTCGCATTTGATGGAGATATAAATTAGTAAAATATTTTCAGCCATACATGAGTGTCTTATCATTTTTCAGCATTATCTCGCCACACATTCCTTTTCCCTCCCCTCCCCCTTCCTTCCGCCTTTCTCTCCATCATCGGACACTCTCTCACGCTCCCTTAGTCATCAGTTCGTCATATATTTCTCCATTCAGCCGACGTCCGCAACATTTTTGTCATCCGCGTCTTTCATCGCGCATCATTCCTATGGCGGTGTTTGTCATCCTAAAGAAACGTAAGAAAAAAGCATGTTTAGAATAAAACGTGGACAAAATAAATTGTCATCTTGTATCTTTTAAATATTTGTATCAATTTCTCTTTAAGTATTCTTACATATGACATATGATAATCTCTACCCTTAAAAGGTTGCTCATAGTTGACTTAAAATGAAAAATGTATGTTAAAATTTTAAGTTCGTATTTGTTTTGGGCCGAGGTTGTTTAAAGCAGCTCGTTATTTGTATAGGTAATCTCTTTTAAGTATAGGCGAATAGAAGTGACAATACTAAAAAAACAGTGGTATACTTTTTAATGAAAAGTGTTAAATAGTCATGCCCCACTAAGAGCAGCAAAGGTAAATAATTTCTTGTGTTTCATTATCTTTTATCTCCTTATTTGTTACACTGGGCTATTTCCCTCTCTTCCGCTATTTTCCTCGCATTTTTATTTCACACACACGAAGATTTCTTAAGTAGAAGATATTTAGAGCAAATAATTCAATAAATTATAAAATATCATTTATCATTTATAACATTCGACCTGATTTAAATATTCTATAGGATCTTCCGCACAAAAAGCGCTTTATATTTCTTTATTAGTGTTTCATCGAGGTATTTGTATGCACTAGTTCACTGTATTAAGATGCCGTAAGTAGTGAAGCTTTCAGTATTGAAAATATAATGACATTATACTTACCGGATGGTGTCTTTGTAGGATTAAAGCAGGATAGTTTAATTTTAAATAAAAGTGGAATAGTGCAATTTTTCTCCAATTAATCACAGATAATCTCTCTCTAAGAATCAAGCATGTGACAGCCGAAGTTTTCATCCTGGCAGATTTCCAAGTTTAGGCCACAATTTCGATTTTAATACATTTATGACATATGGCATAGGCAAAAACTTGAAATCTTTTTTTTTAACCACGCTGAAAGTTACACCAATTTCGTAGGGGAAAATTGAAGACATTGTTTCTCTAAACAACATAGCCTATCTCCGGCGCTGCCTTTCTCTTATTAGTATTCCATCTCTTCCCTTTCAAAAACATCCTCCTTAAATTCTTAACCGCACTCCTCCCCTCTGCACATCCCCTCTAAGCGTTTTTATATTATTTCCATCCAACGAATCCTTCTCTCGACTTTTCTCTTTTTCCTGCTCTACATATATTCTTCTCTCATTGCGAATTCTTCATTAATTTTTCTCTCTCGCTCTCTATAAGTAGAAACCGGGAGGTCGCGCAATCCCGCATAATAAAGATGGTTCCTTCCACTCTTTAATTCGCTCATTCTCTCTCTCTCTCTTTTCCCTCTCTTTCTCTCCCTGGTTCATCTCCCACTCCCTTCTCCCCCACCCCCTCCCCCCTCCCTTCCCTCTTCACAACCCTTTCCGCCCTCGGGCACCCTTTTGCCCTTTGCCGCCCCCGCTCCGCCTGCTCCCATTCTTACCCACGCGGCCATCTTCCTCTCCTGGGGACCACAGCATGTCTAAAAACGTAATCCCGGAGTCAAAAAAGGAGGGTAGGATGAGAGAGGTGGAAGGAGGACTGACTACCCTCCAAATCCACTTCTCCGAAACCCTTTATCCGACCAACTTTCCCTCCTCCCCCCCTACACCAACTCAAACCCATCCCAACCCACTCTCACGCACTTCCTGCCCACCCCTTGTCATACGTCTCACGGGTGAGGTCTCCCGAAACCTAGACGACCTCTGTCACTGCCCCACTGCGTCCTTTCCTACGCCTATCTCTCACTCTCTCTCTCTCTCCAGGAGAAGGGACAGGCGCCGCAGAAAAATGGAGAGAGAGAGGGAAAGGAGAGAGTTTGAGTAGCGGAGAGTGAAAGGTGGAGAGGGAGAGGAAATAGATTAGGTTGAAAGGACGGAGGAAGTGGGATATGTTAGAGAGAAGGAGACGAATATTGGGATGGAAGGAGAGGTGGGGAAGGTGACAGGGAGAAGGACAACGAAATGGAGAGAGAGAGAGAGGGGAAGATGGGAGTCGGGGGAAAGAGGAGAGAATAAGAGGGAGAGAGAGAGAGTGACGAAGGATACTAAGGGGAGGGGAGAAAGAGGGAGAGGAGGATAAGGGGATGGGCAGAAAGGATGAGACGTGAAAAGACGAAGAAACGAGGAAAGGCTTAGGGATGGAGAGAGAGAGGGAGGGAAAGAGGGATGGAAAGAGATAGAGGAAGAGGGAGAGACGAAGAGAGATGGAGAAGGATATATGGATGAGGAGGGAGGTAAAGATAGGGAGGGAAGGGATGGCTGGAAGAGAGTGGGATAAAAGAGAAAGATGATTTCAGTGGTAAGTTGGGAGGTAGAAATAGTTTAGTTATCTTGGAATTTTAAGAAAGTTGAGACGGAGGTTTTCTGACAGGGGTCAAAGCGAAGGAAAATTACGAGTGTGGGAATTACGGTGCTCCTGATGGCAGAAGGACCTCCTCCTTTAGGAAAGTCGTTTAGCACCCGCGTCGCGTCTTGTGTCCTCCTTTCCAGCCGCGCCCGGCGGGTGTCGTGTTCTTCAAGTCTTTGGCTTCCTATATCTCCGAGATCTTATCTCTCCGTTGGCATGTAATTCTTCGAAATTTTACAGCCTCTTGTTCTTTCTCGAAATTCGAACTTCCGAAACTATCCGGATTGATGGGCCGTAAAAGAGGAGAGTCCGTTTTAATTTTATACTTTGGTGGTTCAAAATTAGTCGATGTGTATCGTTTTCGGTATGCGAAAACAACGTAGTCGAAGATCTCTGCTTCGCTGGCACGTTTTCTTGGAAAGAAAAACTCGCTCAACTTATCATTCGACCTGTCTACCACTCTTGACTGCCCGTGTGTCCGAACGAATATCCGTTTTCGTCAGATTTTTCGTTAGACATTTTCATAAGTTTATTTTTTAGATGTGTTAGCCTTAGGAAAAATAAATGTTGCTGGTGTATTAGAATTTAATATACATTTTAAAAAAACTCTGCTAGAAACGGTCGTTGAAAAATTCGTGACTTGAGGATATTATCGTAAATTTTTAGAGCTCCATATTTGGGCGATATTAAGGCCTATCATGACGCACGGTCACAGACAATGTTCTCCTTTTCAGATGAATACATTATTGAACCTCTTGACTAATGTGCCATGGAAATTAGCCAGGGCGAGAAGAGAGAAGAATATGCAAGTATACTTTTCAAAAATGCGCCGGTGGAGATGCGACGTAAATCTCTAAAGGGTCGCCTCACATATCAAAGAAATGGAAGTGTCATGATCTGAAAAGGTCTGGAAATTGTCGTGATAAACGAACTTTAGAAAAGTATTTATCGCGATACATTTCTGGAACGGAATAAATTGTCGGTGCTGTAGTCAACAAACAAAATAAATTTAAATTTTGCTTCATAATCGAATGAACTTGAATATATTACTTACTCCGACTATTGCCGAGAGATAAAAATGTTTCGCAGATGTCTGGATTTCATTATTTTCCACTTTAAAAATTGTAAAAGTAGTAATAGATCAATAATTAATATAATAAATTGTTATATCCGTTAGACAATGTAATAGTTTAACGTACCTTTCTCCTTTCGCTCATGCGAGATAAGTTTATTTCACTTTTATTCGTTCTCCTCATGTCGGCGATCCTCTCTCTATAGCACAATTTCAACACAAACTCTTTTCCTGTTTTTCCCACGTGTAGTATTTCTCGTACTTAATACCCTAGAGACCTATATTCTAGTCCTCTTAAATTTTCCGTGACCTTAATTGCGTTAAAAGCGAGACGTCCTTGCGTTCTTAGTTAGTTTCTCGTTTCTTCGGCAAAATGTATTAAAGATAAGATCCATTTAATTTTGGGTTTTTGTGAGTTCGATTTTTTGCTTAGGCATAAACGAAAGAATATTCGATATGCCGCTGTGAGATCGTGACTAAGGAGCAGCGAAAAATCAATTTGGCGTTTCATGAATAAATGTGTGTACCCGATAAATGAAAAATTATTAAGTGAGCACACGGTTAAAAATGATATAAATGAGAGAAATGAGGACATCTAATTAAAGTGTCACGTACACTGAATCCTACGCGTTTACGTAAGATTTTTTCTTCGAGTCGATCAGTTGCATGTCATACAGTCATGCATGGAACTGTTTGCAGTCTCTCCACTAAATATTCTGAGAATATAACGCAAGAGTATAGGAGAAGTATAAAAAATTAAACGGTCTACTTTGAAGCGATGTTAATCATTCAATACAGGAATGACTAAATTCCCGTAGACATATAGTTATACATTCATGTCTGTATTAGTTACTAAGACATCTTTTAGAGCTAAGTCGCAAGTTTTGTTCGATAGTACAATTTCTGTTATTCCTTCTCTTTTGAATCTGTTAATTTTGAATTTAAAGTGGATCTTCTTCCGATGTAACTGAAAACATTACCATGAAAATTTGGGTAAATGAAAACTTTTATGACTTAAGGAGTTATTTATGCAATATGTCGTACGGAATCCATACCTAAAACTCGGCAATTCATTTTCAATTTTTTCAGTCTTGACAGGTGTCCTCGTGACAAAGAAGTCGTAACTTTAATTGAGACGGTTCGCCAACTCAGAAAAACGTTTAAGAGCGTGAGTGCATAAATACAGAGGCTCGTGTACACGTGCTTAGCTGAAGTCATTTTCTCTAATACCCTCGTCGCGAAAAGCTTCTTCGATAAACGATATACCATTTCGAGGTAAAAAAAAAAGCGAACGCTGCAGAATCACAAGGGCGTCGTTTCAAATTTCTCTCAAGAATTTTCATGAACCCGACATTTTCGCGGATAATTCCTTATTTCAGAAACGAGAGAAAAAAAGTTTATCGTCCATCTTCTTATTCCATTAGAGGAATCTTTTTCTTCAGTCTCCCTTTTAGAAAATCCCTTTTATTTTCCTTTTTTTTCGGACAGAACTAACCATCCAGCCTCTCTTCGCTCCTCTTTCTCTCTCTCTCTTTTTCCCTCGCGCTTCCTCATCCTTCTGTCTTCTTCAATACTTGCTGGAAGAATCCGTTCTCTCCTCCAACCCATGTTCCGGGGCTTTCAAAACGCCTTTCACGCCCACCCGATTCCCTTATTCCCGTCTCTTGCTCACTGCCACCGAGGAAACTGCTCTCTCCCTCCATCTCACTCTCTCTCTCTCTTTCTCTCTCTTTCTCTCTCTTACTCTCTCTTTCCTGCGTGGTCTTTTACTAGGACGGCCGAGTCAGGTCTTTCCTAGGTTTCTACCACAATTACTTTGTCTTTTTATAGAAATTTTCCCAATTTGTAATTTGCCATTTTGCTTGTGTTTTTCCATTTATTTTATTTTCTGTGAAATTACTATTACTGTTTTTATTCTCTCATTTGTGATTGTTGACGCAGGGTTAAATGTAAGAAGGGATATATAGTCTCAATTTCGCCATAATAAAGTCGTTTGTCTGTCTGTCTTTCTCACTATATCTGTCTCCTTCCTCCACTTACCTGCTGACTCTTCCTTTTGCTCCCCGAACCGATTACCTCTCTACTTCTCTCCGTCCCTTTCCAATGTTCCCCAATCTTCGTCCGCTTCTCGTCTCTTTTTCTTCTTCCATTTATTATGTTACTCCTTTATTCCTCGTTTCCCTATCGGACCTCTACCCTCAGAGAACACGTGGCAACTTTGGCGATGCATTTTTCCATGGTACGCACTCTCTGTTTTTCTTTTCCCTACGGCGTACTTTTCTTACTTATTCTCAAACCAACGTTCCCGTATCCTGATTTTTTGTCATCGTTCTACTTTTCGTGTTCAGTTTTTTTTATAAAATTCCCATTTTACATGTTGGCTACAAATATGAATTTTTAAGGGTAAGGACCATACCACTTGACAGAGAACTATAGATAGCTATATTTGTCCATATAATCGTGTCATTTTCAATTCCATATTTTGCTTAATTTTCAAAATAAGGCTTATTTTATTTAATTGATAGTTATCTACATGCCGAAATATGCGCGAGCATTTACCGCGTGTATGTAATTTTTGTTTTATTTTAACTTATTTTTTCCTCAATTGTCTCAGAAAATAACAAGACCTTTCTCCCTTTATGAGTATATTCGTAAATTCGCACCTGGTATCCTCGTATTCCTTTATTCACAGCTTTTAACTCGAACATTCCTAAAATTTTTGTAGGTTGATTGTTTATCAATCAAATTTTGTCTGTTGTTCTTAACACTAACCAATATTAAACAAATAGTTAAGATTTGAAGTATCGAATTTAACATTTTTAATAAAAATTTAATTGTCATAATATTTGTTATGCTAGTTATTTATGATAGGACTAAATATTTTTCCCGAACTTGACCATTTAGTGAACATATTTTATGCAACACCAATGATTAACAAGCTGTTCTAAAAAGATTTTTTGAGAGAAATGCACGCTCCTTACTCACGTCATAGCTCCGGAATTTTTTCGACAGAGCGCAGCATTTTTTTTAACTCGCGCGCCTCTTTAACCCCTCAACGCCGAGCGACGTGTCCTGCACGTCCGAGGTAGTGCTTGCTTTCTTTACTGTGTAACTCACTTAATATATCATACATCTATAAAACCATGATATATTTTGAAAGAGGAAACTTGGGGCTTATCTGTAATGCATGACAAATAATTTTACTATTGTTTCTGTATTTTATAAACTACGTCAAAGTTTGCGATGAAATTTTCATTTTTGCGCAGAAAATACGGAGCGTCACCACATTTGTCTATTGATGCAAGGGATATTCGTACATCTTAATAACCTTTATATATTTTGAAAGAGGAAGCTTTGACTTTTCTAGTAATGCATATCTTATAATTTTAATATAGTGTTTATAATCTACGTGAAAGTTTGCAATGAAATTTTCATTTTTGCCCCGAAAATTCGCTAATTACGTAAGGGAGAATGGACAGTCTGAATAAGATATATGTATTTTGATAGAGGAAGCTTTGGCCTTTTCAGTAATGCATGAATTGTAATTTTGCTATTTTTCTAACATTTTATAATCAACGTGAAAGTTTGCGGTGAAATTTTCGTTTCTCCGCCGAAAATTTGGAGCGTAACCACATACTTTTGTCTAAATACGCAATGCATATTCGTCCATCTGATTAATATATACGAACTTTGATAGAGGAAGCTTTGACCTTTTCAGTAATGCATGAATTGTAATTTTACTATTGTTCTAACATTTTATAATCAACGTGAAAGTTGGCGATGAAATTCTCATTTTCCCACTAAATGACGAATCCTCTTTTCACTTTCTGGAAGAAATATAATCTTTTCCCTTGTACCTTTGTGCAGCTTTGTGAGAAAAGTGTTTGTCCGTTTGAGAAAGAAATATGTCTCCTATATGCTAAATACACACAGCCCACTTCATATGCTTTTAAAAATCGTTTTTCAATTCACCAAGAATGCTTTCCTGTTTGGCGATCATTCAAAGACCTTCAACGACCGGTTTGTTCCGCTATTTATATTGTTTGCTGTGTTTACCTATCAAGTCCTTCAGTCCCCTAGGCACACGAAACGGCGCGTTAAAATGAAAGGCTAACTCAAAACCGTAACATGACTGATATTTTAGTGAATCAATAAGTATGTTTTATCCATATTTAACATTAGGGAAAACTAAATAAAACAGCGCATTAAAATCAATTTTTGACATAAATATACGTTTTTTATTGATTACAATAATAATAAATGAAATTTATGGACAGTCTATAATAATAATAATAATACACAGTTTTTGTCTTTCATATTCAACGGACCTACGCAGTTTCGATTTCTCAAGTTGACCCATATAGTGTGTAGACGAGGAAACGGTCACGCTCGGATGTGACTCACGGTATCTTTTCAAAGACTTCGCTTGCAAGAGATATGTTTACGATCCTATAATGTAAATTTCATGCTGAATCCAATTACGCATGTGTACATTTTCTAAAACAATCGGGAAAGGACTTGTGAGCTAATATGTAACTTTTAAAAGTTTTCCGTATTCTGTGTCTGAAATCTCATGATAAATACAACTCCATATCTCCGCTTCTAATGAACGAAATGTAACCAATTTTTCTACTTTACTTATGTAATGATTAAGAATGATGACTGCATAAATAAAACGTTTATATTGTAAATGAAACGCCTTTAAAAAATCATAAATACAACACTTAGTTAAAACTTTCCTGTCACGACATGGAAAAGTTGGAATGCGACATACTTTTTACCTAATTGGTTTAGATAGGTACATTCAGCGAATGATATTTAATAATGCTTATAAGTTTCCTTAAATAAGATTTCATGTGAATACCTTTCATAGTTCACGCTATGCTGAAAGTTATATAAATCGCGAACGCGCACCGTAACATTAAGCGATTACTGTTCATTCGTTTCTATGTAGCAATGTTTGTGTGTGACGCATGTTATTTTAAATGATACCATTTAAAAATATCATCTTTTATGTAACTACATAATAAATTTCATCAAAAAACATTGAAAACATCAAATGTTAAGATTTTTTAAAAGTTCTTCGCAACTTTTTCGTGGTTTTTCAAAAAACTCCTTCGTCCGCTGCGGAGGGAATTCGTAAAAACTCCTCCGTCGTAGAGGAGTTAAAGATCTACTTCCCGGCAAAGACAAGCCAAAAAAATCGGTACAACATACATTGTACAAACTTTCTCATATACATTTAATGCGTCGTTTAGTTATCATTTGAAAAATATGAACTATGTAGAATCGTTATAATCATCAACTTAAATAAATATACGAAATTTGATGAAAATCGTATCAGCCGTTTTTTTCAAAAATCCAATTGCTATTAAAGTTCCCCAAGAATAAACTAGCTTTATATTCATTCTTTTAGAAAAATGAAATATGTAGTATTATTTCAGACGTAAAATCAAGTAAATGTATGAAATTTGATCAAATCGTTGTAGCCGTTTTTAAGAAAATCACATTGTTGTTAAAGATGCCTAGAATAAACTAGAGTTATATCCATTTTTGAGAAATATGAACAATGTAGTATTATTGATGACGTAAACTCAAGTAACTGTACAAAATCGTTAGAGCCGTTTTTGAGAAAATCAAATTGTTGTTTAAAGTGCGTAGAATAAACTTCCCTTAATTACTGAGCAATGACAACCATTTCTTCGTAGCTTCTACTCTGTGTGATAAAATGCCTAAGTACGAGATTTCATTCATTTTCGCTATACCGTTTAGGCTCTAGAGCCAATAACAGAAAGACGACATTGCGAAAACAACTTTTTCGGACTCGGGTACACCTAAAACGTATATTTCCATCAAAATCTCGAGGTCGAATTTTTTTCGCGATAACAATACTTTCTCAATATACCTCGTATATGAGAAAGTAAAAAAGGAACATTCCATTTTTTTCCTCCCGTTTTTTTCCGCTCCTCTGCATTGCCGGAAAATCAATTTGCGGGTCGTCTAACGTCGGTCCAAGGGGAAGGTCTTGACGGGTAGGGGCACCGCAGGGGCACATACAAAGAGTCAGAGAGAGAGGGAAGGGGAGGGATGGGGGTAACCAAGGAGACACGCACACTAAAACACAGCAGTCTCTGTTGACGGTGCCGGAAGCGGTCTCGTGACCTCCAGGAGACGCAAGGGGCAGATTTGAGATGAAGCTGGAGAGAGGGAGAGAATAATCTCAAAAAAAATGGCGGAGGAGGGCGTAAGATTATTATCTCTCGCGATCTCGCTCACTCACACGCGCCCGAGAGGAGAGAAAGAGAGAGAGAGAGAGAACCTTAACGTCTTTCCTTGTAAAATTTCCGGGTCACGTGGTATGTATGGGATGTCTCCCGTGTATTGATGGGTACGTGAGTGAAAAATGTCGAGGATGAAGCCACTATCCGATGTAAAGAGACATTTTTGGTCGGAACGGCATGTGATGAAGGTGAGCCTGTGAGAGTAGTCTGAGGTATTGGATTTAGGAGAAGGCGCGAAGGTGGATTTAGGATTACTTTTACGGAGAGGAAGAAGGCGGCGGGCTTACCGAGCAGCTACTATTCCTTACAAAAGAGGAGGAGAGAGGCAGAAAAAAGTAAAATGGGAGAGGAAAGTATGCGTACCGAGAAGGAGACGGAGGAAAAAGGGCGTAAAGAAATGCGCATACAAAGTAAAGGTAATAGCGTCAATATAATGAAAGGAGTATGTAGTAGGTATATATAGAAACGTGTGAAGGAAGAGAAAAGGGATGCAATTTAAGTGAGATCTTACGAATGAGAAATAAAACGAAGAGGAAAGTAAAGGATAAAGAAGGGGATGCAAAGAAAGGAGGAAAAAGGAAAGGAAAGATCGGAGGGAAGGAAAAAAATACGGATCGAATAGAAGAGAAAAGATGGAAAATGATGAAGAAAGAAATGTTGAAAGAAATGAGTCAATGGAAGCCCAAGAGAAAGTGCAGAAGAATATATTAATAGAATGAAGACAGTATTAAAAGAGAAGTGGCAATGAAAGGTGAGGGAAATGGTTATACGATTAAAAATGAGTGAATTTATTATTGTCATTATTTTGTTCTACTCTACACTTCCTCCTCCTCTTGCTACCTCTTTCTCTATCTCTATTTCTCACACACACACACACACACACTCCCACTCTCTATCGCACTCTTTTTATCTCTCTATTCCTCTTTCTGTCAACGCTCGCGTTTTTAAGGTGGGTGAGCGAGATTTTCTTTTGAAGTAATGTCATTACCCTGCTAGATTGGATTCCTTTGAGTCTTAAGGCACACTACTAATACTTTCATGCCTTACTCTGAAGGGCGTGTTTCTTTATGATTGGATTTCTGCGTTGATGCACGCCTGCTCCGAGTAACAGTTTGCCCTAAAAAACGCATAAGGCGGCTTATTTCCCCTCGTAGCTGGCGCTGCGAAATAGTTTTGTCGCAGTCTCGTTTTTTTTTCACTGCCGTTTTCTTTCCTGAAAAATAATTTTGAAAATACGGAGCTCGAATGGAAAATTTGAGACGCTTAAAATTGATTTATCGGTCTAAACGAATGAGTTTGTATTTCAGATTAAAAAATAATTGCGAATGAAACACTCTTTTTAGCCATTTTAAAAGAAACCATTAACAGTCAATGCCATGTCCCTGATATAGTTCGTTTTTGCATACAGTTGTTCCAAAGTATGTTTTACAAACAGTCAAATGACTTCGACATGGGAAGAAGTGCTTAATTAGGATTATATTGCTCATTTTATCAAATTTTTTAGCAGATTTACTTACTGTGTGAATGTATCCTATATGTTATTTATTTATTATTTCCCCGTTAAAATTTTTAAATTTTCTATGAATATTTAAACTAATTACGTAGAGCTTAGCAGATTGAATTTTAGCTCTAATACGAGGATGTTATAAAATTTTCAAAGTTTTTGCTTCAACTATTTACCGCAAAAATTCATTAATGTCCTATTTCGCAGTTAATGAGAGAAATACTTTATTGAATCTATTTATTCGATAACCTTAAGTACTCTTAGCGTATCCTTTTAAGCGATGCAAAAGTTGCTTCGATGTTCTAGCGAAGTTCTTCTGATTCGCCACCAGAGAAGGTTTCTCAGAAGAAGAGCGACATGCGAAAACTTAACTGATAAGGTCATGGACGCGTTTGATATTTGCTCGCTAGCAATCTTATTGCGATGGCGTTTAGTTAATTTTTTAATATGCCATTCTAAAAATTATGCCCTTTGAAAGTGTGCGCACCATATGCTTTAATTAAAGCCAGGCACACCGGCGTGAACAAAGACTTTGGGATAAGAGTTTCGCTCATTGACGTCAGTAAAACTTGGTCTCGTTCCCGTTTCATCACTCATCAAGGAGTTTTGCTCGAAAACTCCTTGTTTATGGACATTTCATTAATTTTAAAACGGTGCACCTTAGCAACACGAGTGTAGAAACTCGGAGAGGATGAAGAAGCGGAATGCAGGGAAAGCGGAGATGAAGATTATGTTGCAGCGTTTCTTGAATGAGAAAACGGAATGATGGATGGATGAATGTTAGTTAGTTATTTTAAATCATTATTCACGGCAGAAAAGCTAAAATCTTACGGGATCCATATTAACATTAACCACGAATTGTACGTCGAAACGTCGTACCTATTCGTCCTTCTTATGATAATATTATGGAAACGTGATACAACGTAGAAAAGTAGATTATCTGATGGTCAATTCCCCAGTCGTAAGCTATAGAAGGTATGTTATTTATATCATAAAGCACATCTAAAAATAGAATAGTTGTAAATATCGTATGTTTTGTGACTTAAAACTTATTTTTATATTTATTAATATGCGTTCATTGGAAAGACTTTCCTCTGGGATTAGCGTTAATGGATGTTTTATGAACATGATTGCGATTCCAATCGTAAGGTATATACGTAAATACTCAAAATTTGCGCGAAATTTCCTCGGATACAATTATTATCTACCTCTCTGATTGAATAACAGTAACTCATTTTTTAATATTTAGTCACGAAAATGTCTTTTCAATTCCATAATGCGATTTATTCAATTAATTACGGATCTTTTTATATATATCGTTTAATATAGCCATATCATGATACAAAATTTCTCTGATATAATTTTTTGCTTTATTAAAGTTGTGTGCAAAACGAATAAAATACCTATAGATGAGAATCAAGTATTTGGAGTTTTTAAAATGTATTAGGTGTAGCGTGTTGAAAAAATCTTAAAAAAACACCAGACAGTAATTTACAACCAAATGATATTAGACCTTGTTGCCATGCAACACTTCCCCTCTCATCCATCTTCATTCCCTACCGTCGCCCATATCAACCCACTCAACTCCTCCCAACCTTCAACCAAATACCACTTCGACGACTCAGCTCTGTCTACTTTTACCGCCATTTTTCGACCTGAACAAAGGAGCAGCGTCACCCGATAATCCTTGGAGCGCAAGGGATGCGACCGGTTTCGGGGCGATAAAGGTATCAATATAAAACCGGGGACACCTATCTCTACCAGTCCCCGCACTCAACTCCCATTTTCTCACACTCATCTTCCCTTCCCCTCCTCCGCCTTCCCCTCCCCTCCTATACCTTCCCCTCCCCTCCTCGCCATCCTCCTTTCGACCTCTCTCCATCCCACCCACATCCTTCCTAGGTTATCCTTCTTGTTCTTTTTATTTCTTTTTCTCTCCCCCTCTCAGACGTCTTCCCGGCGTTCTTCACTCCCTCCCCGAAATCCTCTTAAAATGGAGCTTCAATTTGGTCTATTCCCTCGCTACGTTGGATTTCTTTTCTTGGGGAAACTGCCTTTTCTCGGAGACTAAAGCGAGTATCTGTGGGTGGCAGGAGGGAGGGATGGGGATAGTGTGTGTGTCTAGCTGTGAGGAGGGGTTAATTTGACTAGACATCTGGCAAACCCCTCTCTGACTTAAAGAGTCCTTTCTATGCCGCCAGAGTTGGTTTAGCATTCGAAAAGCCCGTTTTTAAGCCGAGTGGAGGACGATCAAGAGGTTTTCACTCGAAGGAAAAAATAGCTCTTGATACAGTCTTGATGTGTACTTTACGAGTTAAATTTAGAAAAGTTTGTTTTCGGGAGAATCTGTTTACTGAAATTGGACAGTTATGCTGATGAAGAATAAACAGTATAATAAGGCATTTAATCAAAGATTCCGACTAAAAGTCTATATGTAGTAATCATCGCAGTAGATGTTGAGGGATGTTGAGGCAACCCAAATCATGTATTAATTTTGCAATGAATGTAAACTTTTATAACGGAGATAAATGTTTAAAATATGGGAAAATTGGTTACGCGAATTACGATAAATAAAGAACCAAAGAACCAACGTTAGGCAGATTTAGAATTTGTCTGAATAATGAACTCGGCTTCTTACAATCAATGAAAATAGTTCAGTACTATTGCCACTGAAATGTGGTTGATTACGATATGCTATAGGAAGGCAGAGATGAAATACCACATTTGGGCATCTCCTTATAACAAATAAGATTTTTAAAAGATAATTTTATATAATTTAAAGCTTTGTTTATCATTTTAGTATCCTAAAAATTGCATAGTTTCTTCAATCTTCTGTTTTAAACTGAATTTGGAATCAGTAAATCGTAGAAAATGTCTTTGTATACATAAAAATGTGGAGGTAAAATATATTAAATAATTTATGCAAAATATTTCCTCGGCCTATATAGAATATATATGTATTTCATATTTTCATTTGCGTCACCTTGGCTGATTCCATATCCGTTGAAGTAGATGCATCAAATTATTTCTCACGTTAAAATACAAAGAATACATTCTTGTGGACAAATCAAAGATGTCGGGAAATCTGAAGTTAACTTTTCGTCAGTGTCAATCCTTTTCGAGGACTCAACTTCATCAGCCAAAGACGCCGCCGCCGCAACCGAATCGGACAATTTCGCAGAACTATACGCGAGTCGAGCCTTTTGTGCCCCGTTAGTTTATCACTCTTTACAGAACAACAAACACCGTAATGGCTGTTAAAGACGACGTCATCCCGACGGACAACAATGCGGTGGTATGGATTGGGATGGGGAAGAAGAGGCGCAACCTTTTGCCTCCCCTCCCCCTCTCCCCCCCTCTCCCCCTCTCCCCCTCCCCCCCGCTCTCTCTCTCTCTCCACTCTTCCTCGAGATGACGCTAGAGATGAAGTGGGCGGTTTGTAGAAAGGAGTTCGGATGGGTTGGGTGGAAGAGGTGAACTCGCAAGAACGAGAGTATTTCTCTTCTTGCTTGTCCAAAGAATGCGGCTTCGGACAAGGACTGAAGATTGAACTGAAAGGGAAAGAGAGGAGAAGGATAGGAAGAGGGAGGCGAGCGCTATTGGAGGAAGAAATGGAGTGGGAGGGAACAGAAGGGAGGGGGAGGTATGTGAAAGTGGGAGGGCGAGCGTAAAAGTGAGGGTGGAATGGCTGAGTGGGTGTGTGTGGGGGGGGAGGGAGGGGGAGAGAGGGGAGGAAGAGGAAGAGGAGGAGAAATAAGTATTAAGGAAAGTAAAGAAAGGAGGTAAAAGAGGGGAGAGGTGGAGGAGGGAGAGAGGAAAGGGATAAAATGGTGGAGTTAAAGGTACAAAGAGAAGAAGGACGGAAGAGTTGAAGTGAGAGAGAGAGAGAGAGAAAGGCAGGAAGAGGGAGGGAGGGAGGGAGGGAGGAATCGGGAAGAACCTGGAACGAGTAGGTAGAAAGTTAGAATTTTGGGTTGGGATGCGGGTGGAATCGACTTGGGTCCAATCACTCGGAAATAGGGTACGGCAGCGAAGGTGGAAGGAGAGAAAGAGAGAGAGAGAGGAAATTGACAAGATAAAGGAAATCCCAAGAGGGAGAAAGGAATTGAGGGAGATAGAGAGAGAGAGATGCGGGAAAAGAGAGAAAGAGGTCGGAAAAGGAGGATTGAAAGTGGGTGGGAGGGAGGAATGGGGCGACAGAGGGAGGGAGGGAGGGGTTGAAGGGGGGAGAGATAGATAGAGAGAGAGAGAGGGAAATAGAGGGAAAAAGAGGGATTTTGATGCGGTGGTCACCTCAAAGACTTTGAGACAAGGTGGAAGGAGGAGGAGGGGGGAGAGAGAGAAGGGGAAGATATTCCGGGGAAAAGGGTCCTGGAGATTTCTTGGTTGGTTAGAGGTGGGACAATAACAAAGAGGGCCGTGCAGAGGAAGAACCAAATGTGACAGTGGCAGATGAAAGGTTTTTTTTTCCCTACCGGAAGATGAGAGGGAATTGACGGCCGCAGGACCACGGTCCGTGTTGGCGTTTCGTGTGCGGGTTTTTTTTTTATTGACCATTTCTTTCATTTTCTTCCCGAAAAATTATCCTCTCGTACTCAGTTGACCGTGTGGTCGACTTTGAGGCTAATGTCTACGTTGTTCTTTTGCCTTTGGCGAAAGTACGGACACTCATTTACGAAAGCAACTGCGAGAGATTCGAATATGATTTGTTACTCATTTCTTCCAGTTTTGAAAAGACACGATGATCTTTTATGATTGAAATAAACGACGGAGCATGAAAAGTGTACGATTGACGGAAATGTAAGATGTTTAGTTTTTTTTAACAAGCCGTGAACGCTCGAGTTCAGTAGAGCTAGATTTTTACGGTGATATTATGTTTTGCAAATCACTTTCGTTGTCGTCATACGTTAATAATCAATAAATTGTTAAATGCCAGAAGGAGAAAAAATTCTCAACTCAGGAAACGATACCGGCCCTCCCACTTTTCACTTAGGTGCTTTAACCGTCTAAGTTACCTAGCCAGAATAATTCTGACCTCTTGAATATCCCGTTCAGAATTTCTCTCCTTCTCTAAGCTGAAAGGTAATGTTAAGAGTTCATTTATAAAAACCTCTGTTTAATTACGTTCCATTTTACTAATAAAATGTTTGCCTTTAAGAAAGACAGTTTAAAAAACTGTACCACTTATGATGTTGTTTTATATAAATATATAGCGAGAATGATGAACAGAAAAATCTGTTATCGTTTAATTGCATAATTTAGAAATCTTTGATTCAACGTTTTAACCTTAAATAAGTAAAATGCAACGTAAAACATCTTCAAATATTGTAATCCTCCTATTTTTCTTGTAACTTTCACATAGACATGAAAGCATCTCGGTGTTCCGATTAGTCCATATATGCCATTGTATAAACGTGATGACTGTTATGCAAATGTTCCAAGGTCGCGCTCTCTCACCGTGGTAACCCGTGTCCAACTTCGCCACGTCTCTTTCTTCCGTTCACAACTTCCAACTTCAAACACCTCCGTTACGAGTTCTTCCCTCGTGAATAGATTCCCTCCAGCGTTTTCTTTTGTCCATTTGCTGCGTAAAATGAATTCGGTCTTTTTCAGTCGTATACAACAATCCCTTATTTCCACGCTGCTACGTATTCGTCGATTGACCTCTCCTGTACTTCTACTTTCTGAAATCAAATTCTTTCTCATTGCAAAACAGAGGCATATCTGCGTTTATTTTCGTGGTTATAAAAATATTTAAAAGTTTTTCATTTGTCGTTGAAAAAACTGCCTACTCCTCCGCTTTCCGTATATTTTGAAGAAACAGTTAAAGAAACGGTCGTTATGCGCTAAATTCTGATTTTTATTTCAGTCGTTTATTGAGGAAAAGTTTTTCTTGAATTCAATCTTTCATCGACGAATCTTCTAGTCTTCGTATATTTTCAAGAAGCGGTTAAAGAAATAGTCGTTACGTGCTAAATTCTGATTATTATTTTAAACGTTTTTTGTAGAAAGGTTTTTCTTCAATTCAACCATTGGGAGGCATCTTGAAGTGCTTAAAACGTGAAATTACCTCCTGAGCTTACCCTATAAGTCATTCATATGCATCGGCCTAGTGAAATCTTGTAACCTAATGCTACTAATTTCCTTTGTGATTGATTTAACAATTTTGTTAACATTTCGTTCAATATAAACAAACAAAATAAATCGGTACTTTTTTGTTTACATAACGACCGAGTTTCATTGTTATAACGTGCAGTATTCATCGAAGTTTGATTTAGATATCGGTAAGTCGAATATTTTATTTTGATTTGTTTAGAATGAAAGTAGTAATATTTTGCGATAATTGCTTTGTAATCCTCACTTTAATATATCATCTGGGCTTAGGTCTGTTATTAGTCATCCACAACTAATTGTTTACTGATCATGTTTTTAATTTGCCTAGTAACCAAGGATATGTAATCTACAGAGGAATTATATCTCGCTTGACTTGAGTTAATTTAAAGCTTTCTAACCCATGACTGATTGGCCCGTCGCGACATTTACAAACCCCATCACCGGACAATGGGGAGGGATGGTTTCGTACCAGCCGAGGCGAAGGGCGCGATAGCGCCCGGAAACGACTACCCATTAAAGCAAAGCGAGTCGAAGGCTCGTCAGTATATCCTTTCAATGTTATATATTTTAGAAGAATTCCTCCAATAGGTACTTCTGAAATGGGTTTCATTTTTATCTTTCTATATCCCACGTTATTACTTTTTTCTCTTGGTAAATAAAAACGGGTTTCTAGTGGCAACGGTGTGTTTTAATGATGGGTGACTAATAACAGACCTGTTCCATCATCTGTATTATTACGCAAAGCCAACTTTATTAAGAACAGATTTCAAATAAAATTTTCTTCGATAAATTCTTCACTGAAATTTACATTTTTAAGCAAATTAAATCATTTGAATGATAATATTTCGGTAAGTTTGGTGTGTTACCAGATTACAATGTTGAAATAAATTGGTGATTTGTTTTCGTTCAGATAATTTTCAAAGAAATTATTCCGATGATTCGTTAATTAGGAATCACGATTTTTATTTCAATGTCCCCAAAAAATAAGCTTTAATCATTTATAGCAATGGATGGAAATGATGAGAGACAAGCAGATAGAAAACGAAGATTAGCTAGTGATATGAGACAGCGTTGGGTTGGAAGGCAAAGTCAGGAGACGTTAGAAAGAATCAGAAGAGAGAACGCTGCACGGAATGCATTGAACCGTGCAAATGCAAGTCAGCAAGCAACCGATGAACGACGAAGATTAAATAAAATTATTAAAAATAAATTATCGGTCTTTTAGGAGAAAGGGAGTGATAAGGGGAGGGAAGGAGATAGGATAGCGGCGAGCGGTGGAGGGAGTGACGGGGAAGGATAGGAAGGGACAGAGGGACAGTTAACCAATGAGAGATTTCACAACACCTTTGTTTTCAAAGAAATGTTAAATTAATTCTAAAAGATTTTTAAAAATGTGTAAACCGCCGTTTGCATAGCGCGTCATTCAAATGAAAAGGAGCATCAAAACAATTTCAGAGTCCAGGAAGGGTTTTCATAGTGCGGAACACTATAAAAGGAAGCGGCTAACCAACTCTGTATGTGCATTGTCCGAAGTTATGTCCACTCAATACATTTTTATTTAATGTGTACCGCGCCAATAAACCAAATCACTCCCCGTCATTTTTGACGGGCACTTATACTAGTTAATACATATATTTATCTAGCGAGTAAACATATCGTGCGTACTAAATTCAGATTTATCATACGGCGTTGTTACTAATAAAGGTGCAATTCATTACACGCGTTGTAATGGAAAATTATTCCGCTAACAGTGACATGAATGATTAAGTTAAATTAATTAATAGCGGAATCTGAAAATTTTTCAAATTGAAATGAGCTAATTTAAGGTCATTATCAAAGTATTTATCGTTCCATAGGTCGAGTTTTTGCCGGCGAAAATAATTACTCTTCATATAAAACCACAGCCATGGAGATAAATCATCCACCGTAAGCTTTTAAAAAATGTTTTTTCTTTTATAGATTGTTGTTCATTACATTTTTCAGGCAGCGATCTAGATTTGCGATCAATTACTTCAACGATCGAGACAAATTTCGGAGAAGGAATCAAAATGGAGCATCGCAATTTATCTTAAATCATTAAATTATCATCCTTCCGAATCCGCCATATTTTTATATCTTTCTAACTTTTCCTCCATCTCATCCAATTCTTTCTCAACTGGTCATCTCTCCTCCTTTTCTCCCTCTCTACCTCCTTCCATCTCTCCCTCTCTCTCTCTCTCCCCTGTGTATATATATATATATATATATATATATATATATATATCTTTCTCCAGAAATAGAGCAGCGCCCTATGTAATGGCTTCGGGGCAGAATTGGAGCCATTTATCAATCAATGCCCATTAGGAAACTCATTACTATCCCTTGTTCCCTACAGGAGAGCGGACCCAGTCACCTGACAGGTTCTTCATTTGAAAAGAGCGCTACTTTAATTAAGACCCTCCCCACCCCCTTCCATACTATCAGGAGGATATAAAGATGAGGGTGCAAGGAGGTCAATCTCTTTACAATTATTAAGTCAATCGCGATAAAGGGCGGAGAAAAATATGGCGTTGCGAATTTCTAACGGATTAGGAGGAGGAAGATTTACTGCTGTCAGAAATACGTCTGAAAATTTGTGGTTTTTAAGGATTTCTTGAATTTCATTTTTTTTTCTTGATTATGATACAAGTTAAAGATATGATTGTGAAAAGATGCAATCTACTATATATTTATGAAAGTTTGTTTGTTTGTTTATTTGCTTATTTGTGCATCCATACATTTCCACACCGTTAAAGCTAGAGTAATCAAACTTTCAACAGGTACTTTATTCACAAATAGGAAGGCCGTAGGCTACTTTTTAATCCCAAATGTTTTATATTAATTGTACAAAAAGCAAAATAACTTTGTATGCTAATGGCACAATTAAGCATTACAAATGTAATGCCAGCTGTATGTTGCAGCATCAAGAGTTGGATCCGAAAAAAAATTATACATGCTTATAAATAATAAAAAAACCAAAAACATTGTTTACAACAAAGCACTGAAATAAAACATTAATTTTGTTATAACATTTTTTTGTGTTTTTCCCCGGGCAACGCCGGGTACTGTACCTAGTTAAACATAAAGAAAAAATTCTAACGTTAAATCAATTTTATTTCGAAATTTTTTTTATGTTCCATAGACCAGGGGTGGGCAACCTTTTCTGCACGGCGGGCCGCATCGGTGTTTGCGAATTGTTCAGCGGGCCGCATTGAAAGGTGCCAACGCTTAGACGTGCCGGATGAGTTTAAATCGGAAATTCCGTAGAATCTTAAGCATCATACATAAATGAAAAACAAGCCCAAACAAGGATTTTAGGGCTAAATTTAAAAACTAAAGGTTTTGTTATCATAATTTTACCAAAAGTAATATGAAATTGTGTTAAATTTTACGGATCAATTTTTCATAAAAGTTTCGCCAGCCGCATGAAATGCTGTCGAGGGCCGCAATTTGCCCACCCCTGCATTAGAGGGTAATATTATAATTACATGGTTTAAAGTGTAATATATACCGGGTTGCAGATAGATACATATTTAAATGTCGTTGAATACCACATTTCCGAAATCCGAAATATTTCTTTTATCCTATGTATGGTGACAAGAAATTGGACGAATTTAGTAAATAATTAATTTCGCAGGAATTTTGTATTCTTTTATTAAATGAGCTATAGATATCTATAAAGTAATCTATAGATATCTATAAATTAAAGTATGCATATATGTATCGAAATAGCATAAAAATGCTTTTAGTATCAGAAAAATACGTGATTTTATCAGTTTTATGATAATACCAATTATAAGCTACCATGACAACTCCCATTGTCGCCGAAGTTGAGTATCCATTGCATTTATGTGGGGAAATTTTTAACGTAATATCGTTTTTCAATTTCTGTGTCCGAATTTTCTTTGTTTACACGGTAACCAAATATTTGTCTATTTTAATTGAAATATTACTAGTAAACGGTTTTTAATGTTGTTTTTGTGTCGAGTTCACCAAAGCAAACTGTTTTTAAAACTACAACGTAACTTAAATAATTAGACGTAGATTTTCCACAAATTATGATTGGATAAACAGTTTCATTGTTTCCAAAGTATTGTTGATATAAACAATTTTCTCGTAACAGAACTACTAGATGAGAAAATCGAGCTAATAGACGGAGGATAATATTCACTCTGTGATTTTTAAACGTTCTCTATTTACTTTTTTGTCTTTCGTTAAATTAATTCATTTTGTTTGTTCCTTTGTTCATTCATTTTTTGTTGATTATTCTGTTCTTGCTGATTTTACTTATATTTTTCCTGCTTGTCATGCTCAGACTTCTGTTTATATATATAAAAGTGAAATTTTGTTTTTGTTTGTGCTCTATACCAATGAGGATATATCACGAAACTTCACATATGTATATAATTGTACTCTGCGGGTACCATAAGCTATATGATGATAAAAATTTTGGATGAGGGAGTGCTTAATTCAATAGTTATTTTCCCGTAAGTTTACACGTAATTTTAGATTTTTAAGAGTGCAAGATTTTTTCTCATAATTCATCAAAATATGGACCAAATTTCTTCGTTTTTTCTTTATTTGATATTTAAAACTGTGTACTATCTTATTCTTGCGATGTTTACATGTTACACGGTCGAATTTTTAGATTCACTAATTCCGTTGAAATTCAACGGGCAATAGTGATTTATAAAATTATCGTTGACGAGTAAATTCCTCATATAATAAACTACATGCATCAATTATTATTCCTGGTAATATCCCAGTGGAATTATTCTCGTTCAACCACTTGTCTCAGAAAATACTCAAAAATGGGTGGTTAAATTCTACTAAAATTGATAATGAAGTTATCATAATATCAAATTCAAGCCCTTTTAAAGTTTGAATTTAATTTTTAAATAGTCTATTCTTTTGCACCAATTTGGATGTAGCGGTGATTATAGATGGGCAAAATCAATAAAAACATTAATTACAGGCTATATTTAAGAAACGTAATGAAAAGAATCTCATTGTATTATTTTATATTAAACCGCTAGAACTTCGAAGTTCATCTTTCTTCTCGTTTCATCATTGCACGGTAAAATATGAAATTTTTATTCGATCTCCCTTTCTCTATCTCTCAGCATCTATTTACACACTCACTATTTAAAATTATTACACCGTTTAAGAGCATTGAACTCGTGTCAATTACATCAGAATTTTTCAATTCGTGATGCCTTCACGTAAAATACTTCTGCTGTACGACGAGACATTTGTAAACCTAAGAGCATCATGTCCCCGCTGAATGACTGGGATAGAATCAACTTAAAATTTTGCTGTAACGTTAAATAAAATAGGAAAAAAGGGGTGTATAACATTAATTTTTAAAGGCAATTAATTCACGCCGGAGTGTTGGAAGGGATTTAAGACGATTTTTTTCAATTTGCATTTTTTTTTGTTTTTAAACAATCATCCCTCGCTTTGCACGGTACAAGCGTTCTAGGAAAAGACCGCGTAAAGCAAAAACGTACAAATTGGGATAGATGTCCTCATATAAATACAAAAGGTTATATTTTAGCGCAGTGAAATTCGAGGTATTTCTCTAATATGAAATTGTAGCTAAAACGGAAATGTATAAGTGAAACCGCGCAAAGCGATGGATGTACTGTACACGCACACCTCCTTTTCGAAAGAGCAATTCGGTGCCTTACTACGTATTTCGCGCCAGTTTATATGCATTCTGAAACGTCATTTCTCACGAGGTGGTTTTTAATTTGATAAATTAACAACCTCATAACAATTTCCCATATCAAGGTTTTTGCTGATGCTTTCACGTTTATATCCAGCTAAGTACCTGCCAAGTTTCAGATTCTCGACTATTACGAAAGTATCACTTTCACGCCGGTGTGGCGCGCGCAACCACTCTGCAGAATTAATATATGGGATTGCATTACGTGATGTTTTAAATTAAATTCTTTGGCAACTATATTTTTATCCAAAATATGCATATTGCGTCCGGCTAAATGAAAATCCTCTTACGTGACTTGCCAAAAACTAAGGATAGCTGCAACGTAAAACGAGAAGACCCTTTAAATATTAATTACGAGATTAGCAAAGCGTGCGGGAACGATTATACCGTGACCTTTGTCCCGAATACCACTCCGTAGACTGTGTAGAACTCCGTTTCGAGCACCTTCCGTTAATCCCCATCGGATTTATCGTCCAATAAGCTCACCCTAATGAAGAGAAGATCACAATATCAATTTTCTTCTGCGCTCTTTAGCGTCTCCTTAACACTACCATCGCTTCTTTGCACGGCCGCAAATCTCCCTCTTTTTCTCTCTTCCCTATTGAGAGAAATCCGCGCTCAATGTTGAGCTTATAGAGAAATCGTTTGCACCCAGAAAGAGCATATTCCCTCGTTTCAGCGATATTTTCTGGGTCATGCTATAGGGAAGTCTCCGATGAGATAAATCCCGTATGCTGTTTTCGGGATAATCTCTACCTTATAACTGGGGCGGACCAATCTGATCAAGCTCCAGAACTTCCTGTAATCTAAGCAGCGCGTGGTTATTGCCGCTTCCAGCCACGGATATTTTTCCCAACTACCAACCTTTTGGGATTTTTAATGAAATTTTTTACGACGTTAATATAGCTGACTTGCTGAAAATTTGCTTTGGGGCTCAAACTATTTATTATTAAGATTAAATTAATTCACAAAGCCCCCGTAAATTATTTTTGAAATTCATGTGTGTACGTGTGTTGTTATAAATGTTGTTCAATTTTATTAATAGCGGTTAATTATTCAATTTTTCCTGGAAATATTTAAAATAGACTACAATACAGTTAAATTCTGTAAAAGTTTTTGGTACTTACGTATTAACGGGGAGCCCAACTTAATACGTAAGTACCGACTGGTTTCTAGCAAGATATCAATAGTCTACAGAGGAATTATATCTCGCTTGTCTGTTGCGCCGCAAATGGAGAGGGTATTGGCGAGCCTTCGGCTCGCTTTGTTTTTATTTTAGTTGTCGTCTCCGGGCGCTACCGCGCCCTTCGCCTGGCTGGAACCAAACTATCCCTCCCCGTTGTCCGGTGATCTGGTTTGTAAATGTCGCGACAGGCCGATCCGTCGAGACGCTTTTGATACCATTTTAGAAGAAATTGCGGCTAAGGTTCCTTATTGTACGGCCAGAGTTACTAACGCCAACTAGCACCTCCTGTGGCCAAATAATGTACTTCGTGGTGGAATGCAAAACTAAACCTTGCTAACACATGACTCTTGGTCCTTACGATACATTTACTCGCAAAAGTAAACAAACCCATGACTAATCGGCCTGACGCGACATTTACAAACCCGATCATCGGACAACGGGGAGGGATAGTTTGGTTCCAGCGAGGCGAAGGGCGCCCGGAGACAATTCATTTAAAACCAAAGCGAGCCGAAGGCTCGCCAACATCCCGGTTATTAGGCAAATACACAGGCAGAGTTTGAGAAAAGGATTTCAAGAAATAATAACTTCCATGTAAAACGTTTTTAATTTTAATTTATTAAATTCATCATAGAAAACCTTGACTATGATTCCATTGTTTTTCCGGGTTGAGTAGGACGTTATCATTTTTTTGATTCCATTAGGAGACTACGGAGTACATTATTTGGAGGTGCTAGTTGATATAAGTATATCTGACCGTACAATAAGGAACCTCTTCTGAAATTGTTAAATATTGGACACCAGAAATTAAAAACACGGAAAAATAGGTGAAGTAGCATGATTCATTCATCTTCATAAACAATCTCTGGCTAGAATACAGTTAAAATTAACTGATACTGGAGATAGAAAGATACTTAAAGATTAAGTATCCATGTTTTAATCATGATTGAATAAACTGGCCATTTCACGATCCACCTATTGCACAAATTGCCGCTAGTAATTGAGGAAACAAGCTTTATCTTTATAACATTTTCTTTAGTAAATACGCTCGCACATGAGAAGTTCCTTTTCCAGTGTATGATAAAAACCGTATTTGTATCAGTGAAATCGTAGTCATTGCGACCGAAACCTTGAAGGATGAAATGTGAGGACAGTGGCGGACACAAGGGGGAGTGCGGGGATGGAGGCGTTGGCACCATCCCCCTTGGATGACCCCATTACCCTACATTGGTTTCATTCTTAAATCCTTTCTGCGCAAAATTCCTTGAATCTACGTAGCAGATTAGGCCCGTAGGCCAAAGGAAAGAAAATATCCGAGAGTGTTAGTGATTTTTAGAATTAAAAAAATCATAGGCAGAGGCGGATGCAACCCCCACCTCCCCACTAATTGGTTTATTATGTTAAGTTAGATTCTAAATCGAAATTATAGAAAATACTATTTCAATTTTTCATTGTCTGCCTATCATTTAGACATATCGGGTTGCTTAAAACGGAATGTAGTTTAACTGCCACGATTCTAAGACGCCATCGATTGTAAGACGCACCCTTGATTTATTAATGGATTTTCGGGAAAAAAATACCAACACTACAGGAAATGTACGTATTTAAACATGAAACTTAATTTTATTAATCAACAATACCATACATTGAAATTAACTATCATTTATCTATTCACTGTCTTCTTCACTCGTGCATCCAGTGTCGCAGTCTCAGTCTACCGATTCTTCTGAGTCACTTTTTGAATCAGCGCTCACAAGACCAGAATTGTACCACAAGATATCATATTCTGTACCATCTAGTGCATTTGTGATGCCGAATTTCTTGAAAGATTGTTTCACCGTTTTTTCTGCGATCTTCTTCCAAGCAGCTGAAACCCATTCTGCAAGTTTTGAAGCAGATGCCCTCTTGATTTTACCAGAAGGTGTCAAAGGAAGGTTTTCCAATAACAACCATTCCTCATATTCCTTTATTATATGATCTTTAAAGGGTTTATTTATTGAAACATCGAGTGGTTGAAGTTGGCTGGTCATTGAATCACAACCAAGTCACAACGTTTTTCCGAGAGTTTAGACTTGAGTTCTTCAGATAAGTGTACACGAAAAGCATCAAGGATTAACATACTTGGTGGGTTACGTAGTGCACCAGAACGTTTTTCCCATATGTTTTTCACCCAATTTTCCATTAGATCAGCTGTCATCCAAACATTTTGAAGTGAAACTTCTTTGCCGGCACCTACATAAAATTCTCACACGACTAAAACTCGTTCATGGAGACGAAAATGCGTCACGGAAGTTATTACGTCATCCACATCCGCCGCTGGCTCTGTTCCCACCCTTGTACCAGTCTGTGCCAGGCGCTTATCCCGGGCGGTAGCGACTGTAGCGCGTGACGCGTTATCGTCTCCAGTGCTGTATCTCGAGTTCTAGTCAACCGATTTTGAAAAATCAAACGCCGTTCTTTTTCTTTCGTCGAACTGAACAAGAATAACCGGAAAAAAAATTCCAGGAAAAAAATTTTCATCGTTAATAATGACTAAGACAAACGCAGAGAGAGCTCTTAGAGTATCGAGCTCGAATCCGAGCAAGTAAACAACCCAAGAAGGCGTCTAAAAGTTGACTGGAGCGTAACAGAGAACGGACAATAACGAACAAGTGACAATTTCTAACTTCGATTGTGTGGTTCAATTTCAGCGTGAAAATCTTAAGAGCCGGTGGAGTCGCAGTCTACCATAACAAGCAAAACGGCGCACACGTTATTACGCCTCATTTAGACATCATCTACCTTCAGACTACTGGATTAGCAGTCAGTGTTAAACCGGTTGGAAAAATATGCGCGGCAGAGTGCATGTTACCGAACGGCCAAGTTATCCTCACCACCTTTATATACATATCTCCAAACCAAACGGTGGAGAATATCATCGACTTCATCCATTTCATTCTGCTACCGTACTCTATTCAAGGTGCAGCCTTATTGAAGAAAGATTATCATAAAATACCCATGATTTTAAGCGGGGACTTTAACATAAACTTTGCCTCTGAAGAAGCACTGCCGCTCATTACATTCATGCAAGAAACATTCAATTTAACTCTCAACACCAATCCAGCCATTCCAACTACAAGATCAGGTTCGACCATTGATGCAGTCTTTCAACGGCATTTACATACTTCACAATCCCAAATCTATGTATCTTACTTTAGTTATCATAAGTCAATTGTATCATGTATTCCTACTGAAAATATGGAAATTTGTGCTTAAAAAAAATAAAACAAAATTATACACTCAAAAGTCTTTCATTCAATCAAAATCATAAAAATCAAAATATATTTTCAGTGAGAAAACGCAAAGAAGTTTTACTTAGAACGCGCGTGCTCAGCACACACATATTTTTGTGCACGCACAGTAACATCTTTAGGGAAAATCTCATTCTTAGGAATTGTTTTGCGATAAAGTGTTATATAGGGAAGCGTAAGTCATAGAATAGTCTTTTATCATCGATTCTAAGACGCCATCGAATGTAAGACGCATCCCAATTTCATTGACGTTAAAAAGTGGAAAAAAGTGCGTCTTAGAATCGAGTAAATACGGTAATTCCTATATATGATTTAAAACATTTCACATCTTTAAGCATAGTCCTTCAATTTTTCCTCCTTTAATATTTTTAATAAAGCCTTCTGCTTTTTTATTGAAAACAACCAAAATATTGTAAGCTCATCCCTTAGTTTCTTCGTTGCCATGACGACAAGACATCCCTTCGCCTAATTTGTTGCAGGAATTCCACAGTAAAAATTGTCGTTCACTTAAAATATAAATATTTCCCAGAAATCGGGTTGTCACTTTTTCCTCCAGAAATTCTCTCTGGCGTATCAATTATTTTGCGAGGCACGATACTCTCTCAATGATTAAATCGAGTATCTCCGAGGAATAGGGTGAAAGTTAAGAGAAGAGATGAGAAAAATCAGGGAAAAATGTAAAAAAATCGATTTTATGACAGGAGATATTAGGACGGTTAAATGTGATGGGATTTGAAAGGGATGGCAAGATGGAAAAAGTTGGCTCGATTGAGACTCCGCATTTTGGATAGAATTAGCAGTTAACGAGATCCAATCTACGTGGAACCAGACACCTCTTCCTTCCCCCATTTCCTCTATCAGCGTCTCGGAGCGCAAAACTCTCTTCTACATCCTCCTCCCCCCCAACAACGTTCTCTCGGCTGACTCTGCTCCACACACCAACCTATCACTTGTTTCCCACCTTCGCCACAGAGATTCTGTCTTCGTGGCGCTACTGTTGTTGTTCGCCTTTCTCCCAAGTTAAGGCAACCCCTAACTATCGCTCAAGTATTTTACATGCAAATGTCTGACGTTCCCATCAACCTCTCTTGTTGGGTTCCTTCTGAAAACTTCGTTCAAGTTAATCGCGTGTTATAATTTTACTTTATTCAGCAATACCAAAGCAAATTGTTTTTTTTTTAACCGCTCGATTTTGTTGCGGAATTTCGTCAGAGGTTTATATTATCAGTTTTCAGATAAATTTTACTCTCATTTCTCCCGGGTCCTTTGTTTGTATTTTAGATGCTTCAATATATCACGCTGCAATTGTTATGAATTAATTAAGTAATAAGCTGTAGAAGTTCTCGTATATTGATTGAAACAGAAATCATTGCGTCTAACGCCGATTGTTGACTAACGTAACATTCAAATTAATCTCAATCCAGGTTATATACATACGTACAATTACAGCGGAAATCCCTCAATGTGATATATCGATCAACACGAAGTCGGTTCATTATAGCTACGACATTTCTCGACTAGTAATTATTCATTAGAGGAGGCCATTACAACACGAACACATTTTTCAATATAAAAATATTTTCGATTTCACGAATCGATATAAATTTGTTAGGGTTACGTGAAATACAGCGTAATATTAAGTGATAAAAGATTTGTCGTTAGAGAAGGATTCGTTGACTAATACATATATACACCTATCTTACTAAAGCTTAAATAATACTGGTATTACTATAACAAAAATTTAAATAAATAGCCATCAATTTATCAGTGTCACTAATCATAGAGTGTAAACTATATCTGACAAGTGACATTCATTACGCATTTGTTTACATATGTACACACACACACATTAAAAAATAGATATTTTAGCATCAAAACTTTTAAAACAAAATTTTTGTGTAATTCCCCTCACAGTTAGTGTTTTCCGGTTTCCACCATATAGGTATATATATGTGTGTGTGTGTGGTATGTGTGTGTTCGCGGGCGCGCGCGTGTGTGTATAAACAGTTGAATATTCCTTTGCATTTTCGGCGGCTAAAGAATCTCCGATAGACAGAATCGCTTCCGCCTCCCCGCGGCGACCCATTAGCAAGAACTGGATACGTCGTCGACAACAGCGACATATAAACATCAAGTTGTCCTGGCTTTTAAAACCGAGGCTTGATTTCGGGAGCGACTGTAAGGTATCCCAGACAGCACGCAGACGTAATTGCATTTCCGACTGTGACGTTTCATTCCTTCCTCATTACGTATATGAAAGGCTCCGGAGAAGGCTTTCTGATGGAAATTTCGGGGCAGATCCTTCGCGTTTCTATCCTCCCAATTCGAACGCGAAATTCTTCTTTTTCAAAATTTATTTCCTTCGCTTCATCAGTCCTAACGATTCTCACATTCGTATTTTTTTAAGCTTTAGTCAGAGTTTGTAAACCTAGCTTTGTTTTACATTTGTTCTCAATTTTCATACTTATTAATAAAATTTATTATTTCTTAGCATTTTTTCTTATATTTAAATACTGTTTTCGTAATTTTTATTATCATTTCTCAAGGATTATAAGAGGTCTGTAATCGATTGACTCATAGGTATGGCAGGCAAGTCAAATAAATTTAGTATTTATAGCATGATTTAGATCAATCATATACCGTACTATAAAAAAACAGGAAATTTGATAGAAGGCATTTTATTGAAATCGTTTTCCATCAACGGTGAAAGGTTTTATTTCTCATTTATCGATGTCTCTCCTTATGATGGTTTTTATGCAAAATAACCCATTAATGATATTTCACTCGGATTCAATTCCAAACGGTTTATTCTCAATTACTCGTTCCGCACTTCTTTTCGCGTGTTCCAATTTTCTCATTTTCATCTTACACAGTAGAGGGCATCTACACACACACACACACACACACATTTATAATATCCCTTGGAAAACCCTCATCCTTCCTTACCCAAACACCTTCGCAACACGTCTCAACTCTCACGCCGCACACACGCCCTCTACGCGGAAGACTTCCTCACTCCCTCCAGCGCTCCCTTCTACTCCCTCGCCCCCACCCTACTCTCCCTTTAAAATTCTCCCATTCCCGGTTTCACAAGGTGTTTACCTACAATTTGCACCAGGCCTGCATAGAATTAAACCATCCTCGAGCTTCCGAGATCCCTAACCCAGCCGAGAGAATCCATTCTCTTCATCCCTCTCACATCGCAAGTCGCCCCCACCCCCCCGCAATTCCCTTCCAACCCCCTCCCCCCCCCCCCCCCAATTCCCTCCCTCTATCCTCTCAAAAACTCCTCTCGCCTTACTCCTACTATTTCACTTTGTTCCCTGTTCTAACCCAAGACAAATATTTTGCTTAGTCTCCCTCCAGTCCCATCCCATTTCGACCGAACTCCACGCCCCCTCCCGACGCCCCATTCGCCCTCCCTCCCTCTCTCTCCCTCTCTATCCCTCCATTACCCTCTCTCTCGTCCCTCTCGCTTCCAGCTTCACAACTCGGGATCATACTTCGCAGAGACTTTAAGGCGTCAGGCGAAGATGGAGCTATATTTCGTACACCTCTATCGCCATCCGCTATCTTTTGAGTGTGCGCACATGTTTGCACGCGTACGCAACCATTATTTATCGTTCATTTATTTCGCCTTATTACTTTAGTAATTTATTTTTTCGCGTTATCGCTTTTAAGGTGAGTTCCGATTAAAACCAAGATTTTGATAAATGCCTGCACCGAATTTAAAGCTTCAGTCAGTTGCTAGTTCATGAAGAGAAGCGAAAGGCAGATATAGTATCTATGAAAAGTGTGTGGATCAAAACAAAATGTTTTGTTTCGAACCTAGAAATCATGAAGAGATTTCGATTTATACTGACTGCTGCAGGGAATTTATAGTATGCAGGTAATTTAGATATTGATGCGGAATTTTTACATTAAATTTCAGTCCGTCATAGCATCGGTTGTGATTGATTTAAAAAAATGAAAATTGAGAAAAAGAGGGCGTCTCTTCTCAGATTTACATCGGGTCTTAAAAAATTTATTTTACAGAAATAGGGTAAAAATTGCTATAGTATTTTCTAACGTCATGCTTGAATAATTCTTCGCAATTTGTGATATTGACCTATTAATATAAGTATTCTGCCGTAAAATTTATAATTATATAATAAAAGCATATAAGCATTTCATTTTTGAACTAAGTATATGAGTATAGATATGTTTTGCCACATTAATAGACTCTTAACTCATCGTTGGATCTATTAAATCTTGAAATGAATCTAACCCGATTCTGTTAAAAAATCATTGATGTCCACATGGCTCGTTTGTCCAAACTTTTCAACACTAAAAACTATTTTCTTTAAACTTGAAGATGGAGCTTTACTCTTGTCATAGTATTCTTATAAAATATTTCCTTAAGCCCTGATTAAAATGACATTTCAGAAAATACAGCTTAAAATGCAATTAGTATGTTATCTAAAATCTCATACGTGAAGATTTTCAGACTTTATTGAGCCATACGTAACTTCAGGATTTTTATAAAATAATCTTTTCCTAGATTACCGCAACATTTAAAACTCAACGCGTCGGTTTAAATAACTGAGCTTAATTAATTTGAACGTGTTTTCTCCGTAACTAGTTCCCATCGCACCATTTTCACCTAATAATGCGGTTCCTTTTAATTTCAAGGGTTTGTACCTAAACGTCAACACCAATTAAGATTTCGTCGCAATTAACACCTGGAAGTAGAGGGATTTCTCGTATTGTCGCATTTCAGACATATTAAAACGTCACAGTCACGCATTCGTCGTCTGCGTTCCGGGAGCGAATAAAACGCCATCCGGTTCGAATTTTTGTATTACGCTCAAGAGAGACAGACAGACAGACACAGAGACTGGCCCATTACACTCTCGGGACCATTGAAAATTGACGGAGGTAATCCGGAGAACGTCTCTTGCCGAATTCCGACACTATGCACGGCGAAAACTGGCTTTTACCATCTCCCCCAGACCCCCTCGAGGGAGCAGGAGCGGTACGCGTCATCTAAGGCAAGGCGTCACTGCACCATTTCATTGAGTTCATTGAAACTGCTACCCTCTCGGAGGATTGTCTGGGAAACCACTCACTCCATCCACTCCAGAATGACACACACTCACACACACATATATATATATTCATACATAGTTACACGTCGCCGTATCTCCTCGCCGGAAATGCAACGCAGAAGACATTCGGTGTCTTGAGTTGACTGGAGATACTCCGAGGGATCCTGTTTCGCGGAAAGCACCTATAGTGGGAGGAAGGGGGAGAGAGAGAGAGAGATGGGCTTGGAGAACTAGGTAGGGGAGAGGGAGCGAGAGAGAATGGAGATTGTTACGATGTGGCTCGATTGTTCGGGTGTTATGTGCGTGTGCGAGGCAGAAATGATTGCTCGTCGAAGCACCCGAGCGTAGCCCGAGTGCTCAGAAGCTCTCCCGATGTAACAAAGTTCCGTGGGAAGCGCGATGTTTTGGAAAAATTAACTTCCTGTCTGCCTCAATAAAAGACGGCAATGACAAAAATAAAAAGCCAATGGCGAGTAAATTAATATCCTGTCTATATAGATGAAACAATTATAGCGACTAAGATATTATTGCAACATTAATGTAGCATTTCGTACGGAAAATTGTGAATGGTCTTTTTTTTATCTCGATGGCGAAGTATTTACGTCTGTATTTTATTTTACACTAGTGTATAGCCCGTCAAAAATGACGAGAGGAAAGATACGATCGTTCCAACTATTTAGGAAGATCATATTAACATCAGAAACTTCAACTGTCTTGAAAATCGTTTCCCCCCCTCTCCCTTCTCTCCCTCTCTCTGTCTCCACATCCCTCCCCCCTCCCTCTCCCCCACTCTCTCTCCCCCACTCTCTCTCCCTCTCTATCTCGTATTAAAAGCAATGAAACACCAATAAGGATGGAAATAAAAATATGATATCGAGTTCTAACAATGGAATTGGTAGGCAAGGCAAACATCCCATTAAAATGACTAGATTTCCTCGCACTGTGTGAATTAAACGTTTAAACTGAGTGATTTCGAATTGTAGGTGGAAAACTGAAACCGAATAAGAACCTTTATAATGTTTTCTTCAAAATGGTTTGCATCCGAAGTTCATAGGTCAATTCTTTCGAATTTTAATCTAAAAAAGAATGAAAGCCTGCGCGTCGAAAAGTTCATTTTTACGTGAAATTACGTGTTATCTCAGTGGAAAAGTAAATTATCCCATGGAGTCAAACCCGGGTCTTTGATCTCGAGTTAGATACATTAAAACGTTTTGTTATTATACTATAATTCTATCCTGAAAATTTCATCAAATACGGTTCAGTCGTTTGCGTGATATTAAGCTTTATAAAGCATTACTGACAAAGTGACACTGTCTTTTATATGTGTAGTTTAGATGCATTGAATATTGCGATCGTTACCACATTTAAATGATCTCAACTCAACAAAAATATTTTTTTAAATATTTATAGCATGATAACTAATGGCGACTTGCCTACTGCCACCCACTCGATTCATCCCGTCCCTTAGATCGTCTCTCTCTTGCTGCGATATTGCACTAATCCTTGGAACATTGCAAGCTATCAGCAAATGCAACCAATGAGTCAAAATACCTATACTACACTTGCGAAGAATATAATCTTCCGTAGAAAGAAAATATATTCTTCGGGAACTTCTAGCGAACTATTTGCAATGACACTATTTCAATTTAAAAAAAATAAGTTCGTGAACGTGTTTTTTCGAATCTCTTCACATTCCTTAGCCAACTGCAGGGCTATTTGATTCGTAATTACGAGTCCTAAAACTTTATCTTAACAATCCTGAAATGCACGACCTTTGGGAAACCTCTTGTGCTACATGCTGTCATTCCATCGGCATCCCTCTTTGGGAGTGTCCCCGCGTATGCATAACCCAGTTCTCAATCTCGAAAAAACCTCAAGAAAGAAAATTCAATTTCCTTTACGGCACAACCGAGAGTAGAAAAAAGGGCGGGGCGCGAAAAAGTGCACTCGCGCGCGCGCGCACGACCAAAACAGAACAAAACGACGAAACGCGAATCTGTCGCAAAAATCCGACGCAGATAAAGTTTAATGACTTCTTCGGCGGCGCGAACGCAAGCGGAGAAAAGAAGGCGGAGCATAAATTATGTTTATTTTCGCGTGCATTGCTCCAGATAAAGAGGGGAAAAGAAACGGGGCTGGAGCGAATGAGGATGAAATGGCGTGCGAAACTGTAAGGGAATAAAGAAAAACCGTCAAGATGGAAGATCATTTAGACTCCGAAAATAATAATTTCTCTGCTTTATGTGGCAATATTCCTTCGTGGATGCCGCGTCCTTTTGCTATTCTAGAGGCTATACACGAAGAAATATCGAAGATATTGCTTGCGGCACTCCATATAGTGCCAGAAGCATACGAGAGCGTACAGTAAAGTAACCCATGGTCTATCAAGTATACAGTCTTCAAGTGAGGGAGAGGTTTGTGACCGAAGAAGATGGCTTTCGGCGCGTTATGAATTTTTTTCGCGTTAAGAGGGCAGCGTAGACTATTGATTAGGGCCTCGATAAATCAAACTTTTAATAGCTACTTCTCTTTACGAATCCCAAATGCATTACCTGTAGAATTTTGATATACTCTAGAAATGCTGTAATAGAAACTACAAATCTTTTCTTAGGAAGTGAGAAATAAATATTCCGAAAAATAAAGCAGTGTTCTGCGTTGCATTAGTAAATGTTAATTATAACTGTACTGCTTTTTAACTTTCAATAATAACAACATAAACGATGTAGGTACTTTTGAGAAAAATTCTTGCTTTCACGAGGAAATTATATCTTCACGTTTTATCATCAGTAAAAAGGATGCATAATGGCCTTGTATTATCGAAATTACGTTATGTATACATAGCTTTCGTTTGTTTTCATTAGATTCCTAGATTCTCCTTTTTTTAATAAAATTTACATTTAGAGTACAGACCGTTCCCGACTTACGACTCTCATCCGTTGCTGAAAATCGCATCGTAAGTAGAATTTTCGTTAGTCTAATTATCGTAAGTCGAATATCAATTTCTCATATATTTACATGTTATACATTGAGATACCTTCTAGGATTTTGGAAAAAATAGGTGCCAAGCCGTATTTAGGCCTTGGTAGAGGGGTGGTTAGCATGTCTAGCTCCCAATGCTAGGGTTGCAGGTTCGAATCCAGCCGAGGGCATGGTCGTGTGTGTTTGTCCTTGTTATTGTTGTTACTTGTTATGGTTATTGTTACGATATTCAGTAATATTGGCTCTGTGCTGTCTCTGAATTCTTGCCAGTAAATAAATTAATTAATTAATTAAAAGTTCAAGAACAAATGAGTGTTATATATTGTATAATAAACATTTTAAGACTTAAAACAATCAAGAAATTAATACTTACCTACGAGTCGAATCGTCCAACTGAATATCGACCAAAAATACGCACAAGAAAGAAGACTCAGAACGCATCGAATGTCGTATGTCCGGAGTACGATATCCTATGTCGATTTCGAGGTCATTATCATCATAGGTCAGGGCTGGCGGACCTTTTTGGGATCGCGTGCCCAAATTACAGGAATGAGAGATCATTTTCTAGCTCGCGTGCCAACCATATGCGTGGCTACATGGAGGGTACATATAAATATTGCATACAAACAAATTGTATTTAATATACCGTGATTTTAACAACGTTTAGCGTTTCTCAAAATTAGCTTTAACAATTTTGATCAAATTTCTTACAGTGATAGAGCTAGGCATCACCTATAACACTGCACTAGCCACGTGTCTAAAAAAAAATAACCATTTCGTGTCCAGCGACATTAAAATAAATCGAACTTAAAAGGCTCTCCCAGCGCGGTCGCCTATCTCCGCGTACGCAAGTCTGTGCAACGTGTATCGGACCGATTTTTTTATTTCGGCTGAAAACCGCACGGCGGGGTTGATAGTTTGCGGCAACACCACGAAAAAACGCAATTGAAAGCTCGTAAAAAACACGTGGCCTCATTGAATTTAAAAAACGCCCCCCCCTAAATCACTTCTCCCCCTCCCGCCCCGTCCGAACATCTACGCCTTCCCCCCTCCCTCTATTATTCAATGTCTGGCCTCACCTATGGTGCCAACATTACATAAAACTTAAAAATATTATTTATGCCAGTTAAGGTTACTTATCCGTTTGTCATGCAATGCAAATTAAATACAACGATACAAATACCAATAAAAATAAAATAAATTTTACCCGTTACTTAGTGGGATTTCTGCTGCTGTACTGTGGAAGATAGTTCTTGTATAGCAGGTGTGTAGTTTGTACATTTCAATGCTACACAAGCAGCACTAACATCGTCAGTTAGTCTCTTTCTCTTGTCTGTCTTTATGGTGTTAAAAGCAGAAAACAAAGATTCACACGAGTAAGTTGATGAAAAAATTGTCAAAATCGCTTTAGCAACTCTTTTCAGTGTGTCAAACGTTTTCGGAATGGTATTCCACACTTTCAGAACCTCGCTGTCAACACTCTTATTCATTACTCCTGTTAACCGATCTCGTTCAACTGTTTCTAATTCAGATCTTACGTCAATAAACTTTTGCTTCCAAATTGAGCTGGACTGGAACTCAACTAGCTGCATTTCAAAGACATTTAAGTCCGTCCAATCAAATATTTCTAATGTAAAATTTTCCAAAATAACTGTATCGGGATATTTTACGAATTTTGCACTGTCTTCAAATTTCCCGAATTGAATAAATCTGGACGAGAAATGTTCGACTATTGAGCTTAAGATCTCACTAAACTGTTTTACAACATTTTTCGAGTCAAGTTTGTAGTGAAATTCCGTTCCGTTAAATTGCTTCTTCAAGCGGGGAAAGTACTTAAAACTACAACTTTCCACATCACGTTTGAATATTTTGAGCCTGATTTCGAAGGCTTTTATTGCGGTCACATTCACTTTCCCGAATATCACTTTCCCGAATTTCATTTCCCAGAATATTTCATTTTCCCGAATTTTCATTTTCCCGAATATTTCATTTTCCCGAATTATCATTTTCCCGAATTAACATTTTCCCGAATTATCATTTTCCTGAAAATATTATTTAGCATAGAAATTTTCATGAAAATTAAGTTTATTACCAGGAATACAAAAAATAATACTTAGCGTAGTTGAAAATTAAGAATACGAAAATAATATTTAGCGTAGAAATTTCATAAAAATGATGTTTATCGACAGAAATGCAAAAATAATATTTAGCGTAGAAATTTCATAAAAATGACGTTTATCGACAGAAATATACTCCATCGCTTACCTGAGCCACGACGCAACTGTCTCTCAGTGCTAACGATTGTAAAGGCAGACTCCCGCTGCGTAAAGCTCAAGGACTGGTCACTAGTCATTGTTTTTCACATCATCCGGTGATGTACAGCATTCCTCATTGACACACGCATGGAGGGGCAATTGCGCTTTCTGGGATATTCATGTGGATGGGAAAACATTTTCTGATACTCAGAAAGTGATAATCCGGAAAATGGTATTCGGGAAAATATTCTGGAAAATGATAATTCGGGAATGTAATATTCAGGAAAATGATCATTCCGGAAAGTGATACCAATCTCTTCTATTGTGCCAATAGTTTTCCCAAAACCTTGTAATTTAATATTGTTAAACGTGATGGTGCTTAAACGTGATGGTGCGGAACCAAGATGGTACAACCAGAAAGTTAGATGCGCTCTTAGACGGCAAAGAAAACTTCACGCTCGCTTAAATAGTAATTCTTCAAAAGTCACAGAGGAACAGAGGTCAATGATACGGCAACAATACAGAGAGGCGCGGTCAAGAGCTAGAGTAACAATGCGAGAAGCATTTAATGATTACAAAAAGAAAGTTCTGCATAATAATTTGAAAGAAAATCCGAAAGCATTTTGGTCGTACGTTAGAGAGGTTCATGGTAGAGGCCCCACCATAGCGTCATTGAGAACGGAGGCAGGTGATGTAGTACATGACAGCGCGGAAAAAGCGAACTTGTTAAATGAACACTTTCAGAAAGCGTTTACTTCAGTGAGCAACGAATTTGAGGAACCAGCTTTGAATGATGAGGGAAATTCGATGGAAGATATGATATTCTCGGAAACAGGTATCGCGCACCAGCTAGAGTCGATTAAGCAAAATAAGTCTCCCGGGCCGGAGGGCATACCCGCGCGTGTGTTGAAAGAGCTAGCCTCGGTAATCGCACCTTACTTGAAAATAATATTCGAAAAATCCGTTGCACATGGTACCGTTCCAAAAGACTGGAAGCTAGCATACGTAACGCCCATCCACAAAGGCGGTGATAAAGAGAACCCCGAAAATTATAGACCGATTTCCTTGACGTCATTATCGTGTAAGATTCTAGAACATATAATTGTTAGCTCTGTTCTGCGTTATTTAGACGGTCGTTCTTCACTAAGCAAAAACCAACACGGGTTTCGGAAAGGTAGGTCATGCGAAACGCAGCTCGCCCTGTTCGTAAACGATTTGTTACAATGCGGAGAGAAAAACACTCAGGTTGATGCCATTTTCATTGATTTTAAAAAAGCGTTTGACAAGGTACCCCATAATAAATTAATAGGAAAACTAGGAAAGTACGGCATAAACCCTAATATCGTGAGTTGGGTAAAAGACTTCCTCTCAGACAGAAAACAGATAGTAGTTATTGATGGGAAATCTTCATACCCGGTAAAAGTCGCATCAGGTGTTCCACAGGGAAGTGTCATAGGCCCACTACTATTCCTGATATATATAAACGATATCTGCTCGGTAGTTCGCTGCAAAATAAGACTTTACGCAGATGACACCGTTTTATATAAGGAGATAACGAGTCAGGATGACCAAAAATCGCTCCAGGAAGATTTAAACGCCCTTTCAGCATGGTGTCACGATTGGAAAATCGAAGTTAATCACAGCAAATGTTCCCTATTGAGTTTCTGGAAGAGTAAGAACAATGAATTAGACTCGGAGTACAGAATTGATAGATTGAATATCCAATCTGCAGAGTACGTTAAATATTTAGGAGTCACCATTTGTCGTGATCTATCATGGAATATGCATATTCGAAGGATCGTAGGCGCAGCTAATAAGAAATTGGGCTTCGTAGGCAGAATAGTAAGAAGTAGCACAGAACAGGTACGAGAAACGTGTTATTTATCATTGGTCAGATCTCAGGTCGAATACGCTTCCAGCATATGGGATCCGTACGAAAAGGGACAAATACTTGAGTTAGAAAGAATCCAACGCAGAGCAGCCAGATTCGTAAAGCAAAAATATGAGCAAAAATTAAGCGTCACATCACTCTTGAAGGAGTTGAATTGGATATCGCTAGAGGATCGCAGAATTAGCGCTAGGTTAAGGCTTCTGGAGAAATTTAGGTCGGAAGTTCTCTTAGAGGAGGTCTCAGGAATATTAGAGGCACCTACGTACATGGGCAGGCACGATCACGAGAATAAAATACGAGAGATCGACTGTAGGACCGAGCGATATCAGAGCTCGTTTTTCCCAAGGACCATACGGGATCATAACAGGAGAGTGATTCCCACGAGGGACGTTATTGGGTAGGTTTTGGTGTGCTGCACCCCCTGCCACCCACCAGTCTGGTGATTTGCAGGGTATCATGTAGATGTAGATAGATGTAGATGTTTAAATGCAATGGCAATTCAGTGAAAAACAAAAATCTTCTGAGCTACATCGGTTAGTTGAGAAAAAGATTCTATTTTTCACGTTCAAAAACATTCGAATTTCATTTAAACACTCCACAAAGCGTTCAAGTACATTACCTCGACTAAGACATCGCACATTGTCATACATAAACAATCCATTGTATACTGAATCTACTTAACTTAGCAGTGAGTGACACTGTCTTTTTTTAGAGCCCGTGAAGCAATGAAGTTAACGATTTTTGTCACAACCGTCATTACGTCTTCAAGTTCTTTTGATCCTACTTTTGCACACACTGCCTCCTGGTGTACAATACAACGGAAACCTAGCAGCTGATGACCAACGTGTGCAGTAAATAATGTTACAAATCCTGCATTTCGTCCAACCATACTCGGTGCACCATTTGTAGTTACAGATACTGTTTTCGAAATTTCAATCTGTGCATTACAAAGTTCAGTAACAACAGTTTCACATATATCTGCTCGTGTCGTATTTAAAGGTCGCCGTTTTGCCACCAATGATTCATCCATAAATATGTATTGATTTGCTATGGCTATTGTTGCAATGTCTCTATACTAGCCATTGGAATTTATTACTTTTTCCCTCGCAGTGGCGTGCCAACAAAAATTATCTCGCTTGCCACTTCAGGCACGCGTGCCATATGTTCGCCAGCCCTGTCATAGGTAGTCTTTCCGTAAACAGGTCCGTGATTATTCATGGTTAAACTTGATTCTACATATACTCCTATTTTCCGCAGTCTCCTTCATATATTAATGTCGTAAGTCCGGCTTTATCGTAAGTCCAAACATCGTAAGTCGGGAACTTCCTGCATATTATATTCACGTGAGTAACCAGCAAAGTTATTTCAATTTGCAATATAGTAATTAATCAGATACCTAATTTTAATTAAATCCCTACTTTGCATTAAATTTTCATTCATGTGTAAACAAGTATGAAATATTTATCATTTGATTTCTAATCATCATTAAACAAATATAAAAGACAGTGTCACTATGTCCCTTTGTTCCTCTTCCCCTTTGTCCCTTAGTCATGTAATGCTTTTTGAAGCTTAATATCTCGCAAACGACTTAACCGAATTTGATGAAATTTTCAGGATAGCATTATGATATAATAATAAAACGTTTTAATTTATCAACTCCAGATCAAAGACCCGGGTTTGACTCCAAGGGATAATTTCCATTTCCCATAAGGTAACATAAAAAGGGACATTTCGATGTGTAGACTTTCACTCTTTTTTAGATTAAAATTATAAAGAATTGACCTACAATCTTCGGATATAAACGATTTTGAAGAAAACATTATAAAGGTTCTTATTTTATTTTAGTTTTTTCGCCTACAGTTCGAAATTTCTCAATGCAAACGTTTAATTCACACAGTTTGAGGAAATCTTGCCTACCAATTCCATTGTTAGACCTCTATATCATATTGTTAATTCAATCCTTATGGGTATAAACGTGCTTTTAATGCTTTTAATACGAGAGAGAGGGGGGAGAGAGAGGTAGAGGGGGGAGCGAGAGGGAGGGGGGAGAGGGGGGGAGGGGGTGTGAGAGAGAGGGTGGGGGAGAGCGAGGTAAAGAGAGGCAACTATTTTCATTTTAACTAAAGATAGTCCGTCAACTACAGAATACTCATTAGAAATGCTGTATATGACGAAATATTTCATATGTAAAAGTGTGATATTAATTATTTTAAATGAAAATAATATTTATCTATCTATAATTCTTCCGTTGATATTTCAACGGGCACTACACTAGTAAGAATAATAATAGATATTTACAGTTTTACATGCATTTTACTTTTCAATCAATTAACCGAGAAATAATTACAAAATACTTCGGAGAATCGACATATTTTCACAAGATCAAATTAATTGATCAAGAAAATCTCAATTCGGATCTTTATATTCCAAATTCACTAGGTAATAAAATTCAATCCAAATACCCTCCGTATTTTTCTAATCTTGTTCGCGCCGCTTCACTTCGAATAGCTTGTAGTATTTTATCAAAAACTTTTGGTAGTCACCGTATTTTGTACATTTTAAATTAGTGGCGTTGGAATTGGGGTAGGTAAAGTGCCAATAAAAACAAAGGAACGCATAGATACCAATCTATAAATTACTAGACCAAATGTTGGTGCGGGATATCTACGATCGGAAATCAAAGAGAGCAAAATGCTGGGAAATCCCCTAATATTCAACATTTAATTAATTATGCAAACATAAATGCCCATTTTTCACTTGGTAATCAAATACATACTCATCATTTTAAAATGTTCAGTCCCTCCAATCAAAATAATGTTTCACGTCACTGTTTGTTTCTAGTGAGTAAATTATAGTTCATCTCCTTCGAGTTGACGCTTCTAATGTGAGTAATAAAACCGTCATCAAATTCGTGATGAAGGAATGACTAACTAGAGTATCAGACACCCTTAGGCCATCCATGTGACAGCGACTTTGTAGAATCACCCTGCCCTCGACACAATTACTTACGTAGTAAACCGACTTCTGGATTTTCTCATGAATAATGCAAGTAAACAAGAGATTCGCTCCTTAATCGCAACGCATTGAAAGTAAACATTTTCCGTATTTACAATTCCGCGCATTAATTTAAGGAAAGCAAAATTCGCGCGAATAGTGATTACAACGAGGCGAAAGGCGTCTCTTTATTCGAATGCTCCCGTCGCAAATTCAATTTTTCTCGTGCGACTCGTATAACGCCGCCTTGCTTGCCAAACTGCAGAAAGGCACACACAAACGGGATGCACCTAATTTTAGAGCCGGAGTAATTGGCACAAAAAGGGCGGCTGGCGAACAAAAAATGACGGGAGGGAAAGAGATAGGCGTGGATCACGGCGGAGAGGAGTTGAATTACAAAGGTGTGTGTGTTTTCTGGTAGGCTAGGATAGAGTCAGCCAATGAACTAGTAAGATAGGTTTTCTCTCGTATGGAAAAAAAAGGGAGATGGAGGGAAGAAGCGGTAAAAAAAAATATATCCAGTAATCGCCGGGAAAAAGGGAGAGGAGGTAACGAAGATGGAAGGGTAAGGCTTTGAGCACGGGTTGTAATGGGGTTTTATCAAGGCAGCGTTCTGCAGGATGGGATAGGGAGAGGAGAGAGAGAGAGAGGATGGGGATGGAGGGAGGGTGCGGGGGTGGGGGGAGGGGTAAGGGGTGCGTGTTACGTAGGGAAAAGGGGTTCAGGGAAGAGTAGGAGGGAAAGGATGGGTTTGTTACACGCTCCGAACCGAGGCCGAAAAAAATAAATGGTGACGCGTAGTGAGTAGGTTCGCTGTGGAGATGGCGCTAGCGAGGGGTTTTTCTGAGAGGAGGGGCGATGGCGGGGGGGGGCTGATGGAGAGGAGGGGGGGGAGGGGAGAAAGGAGAAGGCCCTGAAAAATCAAGGGGTGTGGGCAGACCAGACGGCGTCGGGCAGCGAATACCCGAAGGAGGCAAGTAATTGCTTGGGCACCACCCTTTCCTACGGACCATAACGACCCGGGAAGGCCTCCTCCCTCGCTCCTTCCACCACCCCCCCCCCCTCTCCGTTCCCTCCCCCCGCCGTCTCCTCCCCTCACTCCCTCGGGTACATGCAACAACAGATAGAGGGAAGGGCGGGCCGGGCTGGCAGTGTATTCCTCTCTCAGTATGGCTGATAAATGGCTGCCCACTCTGGGGGAACCACCCCCCCCCCCCTCCCTCCTTCCTCAACCCCATCCCCATCGGTTTTCTCTCTCCTCATCCTCCTTCCCCTATCTCCCTCGTTCTCCGGCGTGATTGGTGAGTCTGGGAGTGAGAATGCCACCAGTCTTTTGTTTAGCCGGAGAGGAACAGTAGGGACGTCATACCGTTTTGTTTTTGGTCCATTAACGTCACTTCGTGCGATGGGATTGCACAAAAGGAAGTCGGCGTGCAGGAAAACCGCTCAGCGCTCGACTGGGAAATATAAATTCCTAAATATTCGCTCTCTCTCTCTCCACCTATCTATCTCACCCTCTCGCGCTCGCGTCCCTCCTAGTTAATCATAGCGAGGAGTATCGTACGCGTCGAAAGCTCTTCTCCCGAACGCCGTTTTAATTGGTTTTTCCTATTGTTTTTATCGGATACATTTTCCTCCAGTTTTATATTGCTTTAATTCTCGCTACTTCGCCGGTGATCCGTTAATTTCTTCGAGTGCTTCTAGCGAAATAAAAAAGTAGGACTGTGATTGCCGCTTCTTTTGTCACGTGAAGGTGCGATTCCCATATGGGCGTGTTGTTTTGTCGCGAAGTTTTCACTCAGTTCTAAAGATTTTAAATCGGTGTAAATTTGATTAATGTCACTCCTGCTCGTTATTTTTTTCTGGAACAAGTCCTTGGAAATACTTTCAATTTAAATTTGATTTCGTTCGAATTTGAAAAAACAGACAGAAAAATATTTATCGTAAATATTCATGTGTGTATATACTATGTACGCAAATGCAATAATATTTCATTATTTTCAGCGATTTATTATTCATTTGTCTCTGAAATTTTCGACAGAAATTTGCATTTACGTTTGCTTTTTTAGCATACTGCCATAAAATATTTCATTTATCTTACGTAAAAAATTAAATGGCTACGCTAAAATAAAATCGCGCAACCCATCAGCCTCGAATAAAAGAAACATGTACAATTTAAAAATATCAAAATCTCCTTCAAGTAGAGCTCCCATGATCAATCAAAACGAAAACTCATCCTGTTAAAATTGCATCGAAAAAATAATGCCTCGCAGTTGTTAAACATGATCATTAAAAGCACCCTCTTTTTTATAACACGATAATTTTTTAAAAAGAGCTTTACAAAGAGTCGAATTAACCCGGATAGCTGCCGTCGTAGACTATAGTTTTTTCAGCTCGCGAAAAGAGAGACATATTAAAGTCCCCTCGGATTTATATAGCGCGCTCAAAGTATTCCTATTCCGGCGCTATATTTTTTTAATAGCAATTTACTCCCGGTAGCAAGCAGGACGCCCTGTTTTGCAGCGACGTAGTAGATTGAGGAGGAGGAGGAGAAGGATGCGCGCGTGGAGGGGGGAGGGGGAGGGGAGGAAGGAGGGGGGGAGGGGAGGAAGGAGAGGGGGAGGGGAGGGAGGGGCAGGGAGTGAAAGAGGAGACACAGATAGCTCGCTTCATTTATTTCTATAACACGCGCCTAGAGAGGAGAGGAGCAATTCCTTCAGCCGAATTGGCTTTATCTGAAATAGATTACGAATTTCATCTCCTCAGCATCGGGAGGCATCTCCCCATCCGTGCAGCAGCGAGCAATTCACACTGTCACGCTCTCAATCTCTCCTAGCCCTTCGCCATATAACGCCCCGACGGCAATACGAAGAGGATCCCACGATGCGCTGTTGTTTTTCTTTTTTTTAAAGGAAAAAATAAAAAAAAGAGAGGCAAAGGGAAAAGAATAGCGACTCCATCCATCCTGATTATCCATCTCTCTTTCTCTCTTTGTCTCTCTCTCTCTATATTCCTCTCCTTACTTCCTCTCTATTTCTCTTTTCCTGTCTCGCTCCGAACCCGCAAGCCAACTCTTCTCCTTCTTCTTCTTTTTGCTGTTATTAGGCGCGAGCCATTCCACGAGCTCGACTTTTACGTTCTCCATTCGCCGGGATCTTTTGCTCCGTTATCCTGTCATTCTCTTTTTTTTTGTTCAGTTTCCACCCTGCTCACTTCTAGTCGTCTTCGTCCCGCAATCTTCCCGGAATTCTTTCATTTTTGTCGGCTCCATTCATAATTTTTCGGTTTTATTATAATTTCTCGGAAATTCACGTGTTCTAATGGTTGCATAAGTCTACGGGGTTGCAAAAAAAATCGGACCGGAAAACTAGAAGTTATTTATGGATGAGCATTTACCTTTCAGCGCTTAATGTAGGATATATTTTTATTCGAATGTTACATTTAAGAATAATTACCGCAATTTTCTCATCCCTTCCCAAGATGCCGCACGCTAATTTCGCAACGTCATTTACCTTTAAAATTTTTTTTAATTACTGCGCTCTTACTATATTTTTCGAGGAAGCGCATGACCAAAGTTGCCAAAGTAAATTTGAAAATGTCGCTAAATTCAACCTAATAAGTAGCTGAAAGGTTGCTAAAGTCAAAAAAATGTCGCTTAAAAGTCGTTAAAAATAAAATAATACATAAATACATCAAATAATTCTTATTAATTTAATCAGTAAACTTATTATCTATTCTTTAAATGAATATCAATTACGATAATATTTAATTACTAGGAAGCAAGCTCCCTGCTCGCTGACGCTCGCCAACCCTCTCCCCCCCCCCCCCCCCCCCCAACTTTGCTAGCTGTTTCTCCGTTCCTACCCTGTACCTATTGCATTTAGATTAGTTTAACCTGAATATGTTTTGATTATGAGTTTAATGAATATATTTTATAAGGGATGTATGTTTCGTTTTTAATAACAAATTAAGAAAATTAGTTGAATAACTCGACAAAAAATAAACTTAGAGGGTTGCAATTCCCGGAGATTAAAAATGGCTGAGGTATAGAGCGTTAAAGGGAGAGGGACAGCCAGAAATATGATTTTAGTAATACTGATAAAAAATATAAATAGCATGAATACCTACTGCCTTCGATTTATTTGCATTAAATTCATATCTTCGGTCATTTCGAGCAAATTTTAATCTTATTTTCGATCTTTAAGCCTTTATTTAAGTGCATATGCACGGAAATTACCGAGGACAACAATACCGGTAACCATGGAATCTTATTATTGAAATGTTAAAAAAATTACCAAAACTCGAGTATAAATTTAAAATTTGAGATAATTCGAATGAGATCGAGCATTCGACGGTAAGAATAAGAATCCTCATTCATTTTGGTGTGTTTTCGCGCAAATTTCGCGTCGATAACTTAATTTTAAGATATTTTAAAGAGTAAAAGAATGAAAGCCTTCTAACCAAAAAGGTGATTTTTACGTGTTATCTTATGGGAAAGGACATTCATCCTCTGAAGTCGAACCCTTAACCTTTTTCGAAATTTTTTTAGTCATAACGTAAAGATTCATCGACGCTGAAATCCTGAGAATTTTCAGGCTTCTAAGTTGATTTCGAATCGAGTTATTCACAAAATTATAGCGTTAAGCATCATGACCATTACGATTTTATAATATAAAGAGATTAGTATTAAATAAGGGAGAATTTTTGCAAGCCTTTTATTAATAAAAAAAATGGAATAGATATTAACATTTATAGGTTAAGCTTATTTTATAAGTAGAAAAATAAATTACTCTTAATACCCGCGTATTAGACGCAGAGAGGTTTTCCGCCTCATACTCAATGATCTTTTTATATACCCGCGCATAGCAAGTATTCTTTCCTAGAATTTGGTAACAGTCACTTAGTTATCATTTAACGGCGAAAATGTTACGTTACATCGTCAATATCATTGCGATATGGTAAATCAATCTATAAAAACTTACACACGTGCTCAATTTTAATAAGGGAATAAAACTTTTTGGAATAAATTGAAAACATAAATGATTGAGAGGTGGCTAACGGTATCATCTTAAAATGCGCTGGTGTGTGTATACGCATGAGAAGCGCTCATCCACTTATGACAACACACTCCATACATAAAACAAAGTGTTTCATTTATGAGGCGGACGTTTAATAATCATCAAAATCCACATCTACTTAGTATTTAAGGTTCTAATTAAAATCGGTGTCTAATTTCTACATCGAGAAGAATGCCTTCCTTAATTTTTAATAGAAATCATTTTTTTTAGCTCAACTGCGTTTTGTGATGTATTTTTCGACGTAACTTATAATGAGATCTTTCAAAATTAGTATAATATGTTTTTAAAATGTCATACCTGCGGAAGTAACTGTAGAAATATTTAAAGGTTTATTAAAACTTCTATGGATTTTAATAAAGCTACCGTAAAATTAAATTGTTTGGTTTATGTTGTATATTGCATTGCCGGGTTAGACTGTTTGGCAGTGCGCATGCCTTCTAACCCAAAGGTCGCGGATTCGAATCCCGCTTCGGGCATGGATATTGTGATATATGTTGATTTATGGCTTTGTCTACCGTTAACATTTCGCTGTAATCGCTAGATTAATAGATAATCGCAAAGTTAGTGACATGTCGCTAAACACCAGAGCTGCAAACCACTTCAAAATTTGGAAGTGGTTCGGTTCGCGTTTCGGTTCTAAATTTTTGGAAGTGGTTCGGTTCACGGTTCGGTTCAGACGGGAATTTTGACAAGTGGTTCGGATCGGTTCGGTTCAACTAAATTAATCATTTGAAATACTATCCAGAAATAATTTATCTAATATAAACATTACACATTCAGTATCAATCTGTAAGTAAATCACTCAGCAATCATTATTATTTTAAATGAAAGAAGAATTTATTTAAAGAAAGGAAAATTTTATATTTGAAATATATTACAACCCCATCATCTTCATTTATTTATTTTTTTTAAATGGTATTTTTGATCCTTACATGATTTTTATGTGGATAACAATAGTATCAGAGAGGAAAGAGTTAGGCACTCTTTCCTTTGAAGCAAACCCGCTGGTTTTTCCAATGGAAATTCCTGGTCTTTTCGTTGGTCCGTACTCTGTGGATTGAGATCGAACCGAAACCGAACCACTTTTGCAAAAAATTACGGTTCGGTTTTCGGTTCATTGAAAAATTAATCAGTGGTTTCGGTTCGGTTCCGGTTCGGCAAAATGGCTGCGGTTCGGTGTGGTTCAGCGGTTCGGTTCGGTTTGGTTTGCAGCTCTGCTAAACACTAAAGAAAATCGCTAAAGGAAGTAAAAAGCTGCTAAATCTAGCGCTAAATTGGCATCTATAAGCGCACCGTGCCCGATGATGGCACTTAAGTCGGAACCGGTAGTTCCTAAATTAAAAGCAATGAGACCTAGTAGACGTTTTGCTTCCTCTCTTATTTAGAGTAATATCGATTTCTATACTTTAGTTTTGCTAATACTGTTATCACATTATTCCAAGATGGAAGACGTCCTCGTTTCCACCCAATTTCATTTATTTATTCAGATCCTCTTTGCGTTTTTGTCTGTGCAAGGATCTTATACATTTTCTATGGCTCAATGAATTCTACGTATTCCTCGGAGATATTAATTTCTCTTTTAAAACGATACTTTTACCAAATTTGTCTCGAAAATCTAAAATTCTTTTTTTCTCCATTGCGATTCGTAGCCCTACCTTTTATTTTTAACATTTCAACAATTTCAAAATTTAATCTGTTTCCATTTTCATTCCTTGTCATATTCTATACTTGGGCCATTATTCCCAATTTCCCTCAGCTCCAATCTAGAAAAATATTATTTTTTAGCGGAAACATCCGAATCCCATGTTCGTAACATTTTTTCATCGCAGAAAAATTAAACAAGTTAGGAAAGTGTACAACGTATCACAAATGGGCGCGTTTCGTGCAGTGGATTATTAGAAAGAAATATATACCTGTACATAAGAGAAATAGCGTTTTAAAGTTATCATATTCTTCAAAAATAATCCATTTTCTTACTATTTAATAATATTACATGCGCACGTAAGGAAATTAAACGTTTGTTTGTGAGATTGTTTATGATGGCAACAATGAAGAAATAACCATGTAAGAAATTTTCAACTCGAATTAAGACATTCTCATTTAACTTTCTCGATAACGGCTACTCCTATGATATAAATGTACAGGAAAGAAAGTACTCTTCTTTACATGTTCTACAATATTTGTTTGAAACATATTTTGATATGAGCAATACTTTACGAGATATGACGAAAATTTAATTTTTTGTCACCAGTAAAGTGGTACCCCTGACTGGCGTACGAGATTCATTTTTGCGATTTTCTTATATTTGACTGAAAGTCCTTAATATCAAATTTCATGAAAATCCGTTTTGTAGAACATGCGGACGGACGGACGGACGGATCGACGTTAATAGGCGCTCACGTTGTAAGCGAAATGCGCCTAAAAACGGTCACGTTATTGTAAAAATGGGTTTATCGTTCCAGAGAAAAGAGCTAATTTTATTACGAGTGAGTTCTTTCATCTAGTTGCCAGACATCGGCCTTGTTTCTCTTTCTCTCTTAGCGTTGCATTCGCGATATATATATATATATATATATAACGGCTTCCTCACGCTGCATCCATCAAAACAAACCACTTCCTGCGACCATTAGGGATTCGACTTGGTGTTTTTTTTCTCCATTTCTTCTGAGTTATTCGTTTCACGAAGTGGAAAGGGATCGAAGGACTAGGAAAATTATTATTATTTCTTTTTTAACCCTTTTTTACACAAGTTTTTCTACTTCTGAATTGTATCGGGGCATCGTTGTTTCCTTTGGCATACTTTTATACTTTCTCCATGTAAGTAGTATAGAGAAAGTATTGCTTTCATGAAAAAAATGGAATTCGATAATTCAACGAAAATACACGTTTTGAGGTCCCCTGAACAAGTTTTGACTGTTTTCTCGATGATGTCTCTGTGTGTGTCTGTGTGTCCGTATGTGTCTGACAAATTTGCGTGCGCTCTAACTCAATAACTATTCATCAGATCTGCATGAAATTCTATATTTGTGATTTTACATACAGTGTGGGACCCTGTATTCGGCTACCCAGAATCCGGGACGTTCCGAAAACAGGAAACCGAAAAAGTGTAATATTTAAAATGCGCGCCAAGTAATTTGTGTTTGTTGGTGGCGCCACTGATGTGTTTTATAACCTTTCGATGGTGAAGGCTTGTATTCTCGTGATTTTTGCTCACATTTTTACTGATGAGCAGGTGTATAATGCTGACGAGACTTCTTTATATTGGAGCTATATTCCTAGAAAAACTGTTGTTGCACCAGAGGAATCAGCACCCAGTGGGTTTAAAGACTCAAAAGAAAGGATAACAGTGCTAGGTTGTGCATTTGTTTGTACATTTTAGGCCTGGCTACCCGAATTCCGGAAAACCCCCCTATCCGTCAACCTTCAGTTCCCAATCATGCCGGATATAGGGTCCCACACTGTATATACTTAAGATCTGAAAGGATTTTGATAACAGTCGCTCAACCGGAAGTATGTGTGTAAACTTTTAGATATCATTTTTTTCTACAACTTTTGTTTGAACTAAATTTTCATATGAGGAATATTTCAAGAGATATTCAATTTTCTTCGAAATTGACGGTTAGTGGGCAGCTCGCGCGGGTGGTAGTGACAACAATTGAATCGCTATCGCTGAAGCGTGTAAGTTGAACCGTTCCTATCGCCGTAATTATATGACTTTAGTTGACAACTTACGTCTGGAGAAAGTCATGTGTTGGACACATCAATTTATTTTAAACGGCTCTCTATTACATTCAAAATTGAACTGCCCGTGAGACACATTGTTAGCTGTTCGAAATTTCCATTCAAAAAACATTGTCTATTTTGGATGTTTTATTTTATCCCAAAAATTTCAATTTATTTGCATAAACTTAATTTTATGAGCTAGAATATTTTTAGCTATCTTTAAAATTATTTGGATATTCTCTCATATTTGGAAAGAAATTATTACTATGATATGATATTTATTCAAGTATAAAAATAAATTCCTATAATCTATTTCAGTCACTTGTGGATAATTTCAAATAGTACAGTACTGAGTTTTCTTATAACACCTTCCTCTGCATTGTTATTATTTTTATATTTACTCTATTATGTAATTCAATAGTCACTTCATGTCTTTGCTATATACGTAAAACATTTTAGAGAGAGCTTTCAAACTAAATTACGTTTATAAATCTATGAAACTTACTGATGAAAAAAGACTGACACAAGGATAGCATAGCTCGGGGAAATTACACATTATATTTCACGCAAGGAAGACAAAGGCACCACAATCGCGACATTTTTCCAATAAATTTAGGAATATTGGTATCGGAGACAATGTAAAAATTTCATTCCGAGAGCACAATATAGCAATTTCGGGATATGTCGCAAATGGAAAGGAGCGGTTTTAATGGCGGACGTTTTTTTGACCGGTATAAATTAATTCTGGACGCAATTCCATTTTTTCCTCCATCGCTAATATCCTCCGCTAAAAAGCATCATCGGCGAAAACATCCGGAATTTTTTAATCAAGCAAAATAAACCGAAATCCGACGATCAAGTTGGCAGCGATCTCCTCCTCCAACTCCCTCTCCCCCCTCCCTCCCCCCCCCTGCCCCCTCACCCGTACCCACTCCCTCCCACTTTCCTTCCCCTCTCTCTACTTTCTCCCACTCCCGCCCACGCGTTTCATCTTTTTCGGAGATCCACTCGCGAATAAAAAAAACAAACGGAAATAAAACGAAATTAAAAGGTTTGACGCGGCGTAACAGAAACGGAATGAAGTACGTTCTATAGATTGGGACGTCATGGAAAAACGACGTTCATTTGTCAGTGGAAACGGAACGCTGGCTGGTCAAGCCGTCTGTATGAGATCGCGCGTGTGTATGTGTGTGGGCACTACATGTTCGCCGGCGTATTTTTTGCGGATTTGGTCCGATATGCATGTCGGATCACGTGATTTCCGGGAATAAAAGGGGATTGGTGGAGGAGGAGGTAGAGGGGGGTAGGACATGCTCCTTAGCGCCGTTGCAAAGGGCGCTAGGATCAGGGACGGCGAATGCGCGAACCGTTCGTGACATTTTGATTGAAGGGACTCGGTGGAGCGAACAGGGAAACCCTCGCAGTCAAACCTCTTTCCATCTGAAGGCTATTCCCACTCTACCTCCCATCCTACTTCTACTTCACTCTCGGCTTACCCTCAACCTTCTCCTTAATCCTAGCTACCTCATTCTCTCTCATCACTCGAGCATCCTAATAGTAGCCAGTAAACGTAGCCCCAATGCACGTCCATAGTCCGGAAAATGAATAGCTCCTGCATTCGCTGCCTTTTAGGGTCTACGATGAAAAAAATCTCGGTCTCCCTACAGGACATTCCAATGAATAATACGAACAAGTAAAATGAGTAAATAACCACGAATTGGTTCGATGTTTTCCTTTTTTGTCAGAGAACCTACGCGAATACTGACTTGACTTTTCCGGTCATTAATTTTTTCGTATTCAGCAGTTGTTAACAGCGTTTAAGGATTTTTTATTAAGATTTTATGAAAAAATAATCTTGTATATGTTGGATAAGAATTATTTCATTCTAATTATAGATATCAAATTTTGGATGGGCCCTAATCATATTAAGTTGCAATTCTTGATTTTCTTTTAAAGCGCCCATGATTTTCTGAGCTTCTTGCAACATGATGGCCTTACGGAAAGTATTCCTCAACAATTCATACAGCTGCTCAAAAAAATGTGTTCAAGACGGGTATTAGTAATTTCTTTCAATTCTGAACGCTGTTACACTTAGGATCTGTTCTCATTTCCGAATCCCTTTCCCTGCGCGTCTCTCTCTAAATTCTGCTTGTAAGCTAAACTTTCTCAAAATTCCGCCAAACCGTTCCTCGCTTTACCTAATTTTTAAAGACGCCGTCCTGTATTCCATCATACTCTTCCGAATTGAATCGCCTCTTATCTCTCATTATCGTCATTTGTTATGCACGACCTCCTTCGAAATCATCATTAATATTCGCACCTCTACTCCTCCGTCCCTCTTTCCGGTATTTTCCTCGCTCTCCCCGCATCCCGCCAGATTTCTCTTTTGTTTCCTTCCGACAAATTTGTGGGAGACAAATCTCCCTCTGATGCTACGTGGTTCACTCGAACTTACGCGCTGCAATTCCACAGTACGCATTCAGAGCCCTTTCTCCTTACTCCAGCCCAGTCTCCCCTCCCCCACTCTCCCCTCTCCCACTCTCCCCTCCCCCACTCTCCCCTCCCCCACTCTCCACTTCCTCCTTCCTCTATTTCCCTCCTGCTAACTCCTTCAATTTCAACCTTCCTCTCTTCTCCCTCTCGCCCTCCCATCTCGCTCTCTTCTACCACCCCTCTTCTCCTTCGCTCTCTCACCTTTTCTCACTTCCTCTCTCCTTTCCTCTCCCTCCTCCTCACCTGCTGGGCGGTCCCATCGCACAGCCTCCCGCCCCCAGGCTTCAATGTTTCCTACACACATGCATTAATCTGGCTTCGTTTGTGGCTTTGGGAGTGAGAGGAGAGAGAGAGAGAGAGAAAATGGGAGGGGGAGAGGAGATACGGGATAAGAGGTACCTCAATGTGAGTCAAATATCAGACTGCTGCTGGCAGAGACATGCGGATGTAGGACGGTGGGAGCGAGAGAGAGAGAAAAGGAGGGAGAGAAGGGAAGGAGGGAGGGAGGGGGGCGTGAATTGGGTTGAGGAGGAAGAGCTTAATCGCGACAAGGGCGGGGACACAGGAAGGGTGAAAACGGTGAGCCATTTTGTCTTAAGAATAAAGTTCTTTTATCCCATGAATTTCTTGAAAGAAAAAGTGTAAATTTTAGGGTAAAATTGGTGGAACGAAAGAGTATTTTTGTTAAATTATTTTTTAGCTGTGACCGAAACCGTTACCTCAAATAAATGTAACATTCAAACATGAATGATCAGCTCGTATTAAGGTTCCTATAACCGCAAAATGGTAGCTGTTGTGTTAACCGTTGCTTGCCATCATTTATTTAACGCTGAAATTTTAAATACCTATTGTCCTAGCATTTATAAGTTTTAATAACATTTGACATGTTGTTGTATTTTTAGTTCAAATACTTTAACAATATATTTATATACATTTTAGAGAGTTGGATGTAATCATGATTTGTCCAAACATTATTTGCAATTATTTATTTAATAGCCTGAAAAAATCTAAGAATGATAATAGTGTTTCATAAGCATTCATCAAAGTTAGTGGATGAAAAAAATTCTATTTTCCGAGAGAGACTGAGATGAAAAAGCCAAACAAAATCACAATTCACCAGTATTGATGTCAACATTTCCGAAACGCTAAAATACAATTACAATTGCGTTGTTAGCGAACTCTTTCGTTGTGATCTCAATGCCCATGTCGTCATCAAAGGGGAATAAACAATTCTATTCCTTTTTTTATCTATCATTAGTTAAATCTACAGTTTTGTGTATAGTAGTTCCTATTGGCGCAGAAATCATTCATTTATATTTTTATACAGTTTTCAAAGCGTAATTGTTAATTAGGTCGCGAATGACCTAATATAAACTCCGATGGAAAAGTCCGTCCCTTTTAAAAGGGATTCACAGTGAAATGAACGCATTCCGCATTGGATTCAAGGCAAACAAGGTGGGTGATGCCTCAAGGCTCCGTGCTAGAGCCACCTTATTTTGCTCCTCCTTCATCATTCGATTCCATAGAGCAGCAGAGTAAGAGAAAGCTTTTACCAGAACTTTCTACAAACTGCCAACTAGGACAACTCAAAGCTCATCCAGAGGATTGTAGGACGCTCCTCCCCAATCCTCTTCTTCCTCTACCTCTCGGCCACTACCAATCCCTCTTCCTCTTTACTCTTCTCCCCGACCTTCCTCTCTGAATTCTCTCTCATTTCAAACCTTTCTCTCTCTCTCACTCTTGCCTTCTCCCCTTGGGGTAGTGGTTTACATTGCAAATGCGGGACGCCACAAAGGTGTACCAAGTCCGGGAATGGAATGCGGGATTCCGTATAGAATAGAAAGTACGATGCCGTAGAATAGAGACAGAGAAGGGTTATGCATAAAAGGGGCGAGGTGGAAGAGGAGAAGGGCCAAACAAATTATGGAACTGGACAGACCGCCGATGGGGGAAAAGAAATTGTCAGGTGTTTGATAGTTTCAGGATCAAGTTTTCGGATTATTGCTAATAAATTGGTAACTTCTAGGAAAAGTATTATATGGGTTTTAGATTACTCTTCTTGAATTGTTGCTATATTTTTGTGTGAATTAAGCAGAATTTATGGGTTTAACCTATGATAAATACTGGAGTTGTTTCACATTTAAATACTTCCTTGCATGTTCAAGCAAACAACATTTTCATACATTTCTCTCCAATCTAGAATGGAATGGTTTTTTTTCTATTTTGATCTTTTTACGTTGAAAAATTTCAATCGCGAATTCTATTACAAGCATATCCATTACGCTATTACAAGCATATCCATTACGCATTTCAAAAGCTTTTCTCTTACTTTAAGCGGTATAAATCATTAGGGAAAATTTTATAACGCATTTGGTGGCGAATATTTTCCTTTTATAAGTAATCATTATTGCATAAATTATGGGAAATATTATATATTTACGAAGTTATGTCTTTAATTATTATATATATTTTATTACCTTTCAATTCAGATTCTTAAATTTTAGCACACATACATATGTATTTCGAAAAAAATTAATTCACTTTGCGTAATTTTAACCGGATGTATAAACTTCCCCGTCCATTCCATTATAATTTAATTTCTTCATTTGAATAACATCAATTCCTAGAATCTTTGGCCTCGTGAATTAAAATATTATTCTGTTTATTGTAGATGTTTCATGCTAATAGAAAAGACGTTTTTATCATAGGTCAAAGCGAGCATTCATCTATTAACCTCGCTCGTTTAAAGAGTTAACTCGGGCTGACAGAAACAAATTGAGCGGACTTGACGGCCTCCGTGGAAACTGTGAGCATGTGTCATCGCGTCCTCCTCGCCCATTATTGAACGGAAATTCCGCAGACTCAAAAGGAACAAGTGGAAAGAAATGAATGGTCAGCAGTTGAGATAATGTTTGCTTTGCTGGAGCATTTCGTCCGTCGTTAAGTCTTTTAAATTTTTCACCGATGCAAACAAACTACAAAACATCCGAACGAAATTTTTTGTTTTTAATTTATTTGCTTTTATTCTGAAGGAAACATTTTTTTCGTAAATATGTATTTAGATTATGATAATTTTAATTTTTAAAGAAGCTTAATTTTGTATGACCAGCATCATTAGTTTATGGAGTCAATTTTTGATTGCTCAAATTGTACGCGTGCGTGGAGATCTGAAAGCAAAAGCGTGGTGTAGTGTGAAGGTAAAGAATTTTAAGCTTTATACTAACTGATCTCGTGATGTTAAAAAGTTTAAGTATACTTAAGTGTTTTGTTTAAACTCGTGTTTCCTAATCTAGATACAGTGACCTTTTGATAAAGGTGACGCCGAAAAAAATGCTTTGTAAATAAACGAATCGACGGTTTGAAAATTGTGATTGGCCACTGGAATAATAATCATTCCTGTCGTAAGTAGACGACAGTATGGTGCTAACAAATGAATGCGTCCAAGTTAAGAATACACAACCTTGTTTAAATGCGGACTTTCCGCTAGATTCTGTTATCTTTGAAAAGGCGACGCGCCAACAAAAATGTTGGAAGCCACTGGATAGGTGTTACACTGGCAACACTTCATTCGCGGAAACATGACTTTCTTTTGAAGAAAAGTGGGATAGGTTGAAATAAAATGATAAATACTTTCGCTATTTTACGCTAATAATACCGTTTACGCGCGTCACTTTGAAAACTTCCATTAGATTTGAAATTTAATTTTAACAGGTAGAAATGTCATATTGCAATTCGATCGATGATGCGATATTAAACGGATGAAACGAAATTGAAAGACACGCGATTCTAAATAAATTGATTTCCTCATTATGATTTATACCAAGTGCAGTGGGTTCCGCATATCAGAATCGGTGGTTAATTGAATCAGCCGCTTTATTGGATCAAAATCGGAAAACCAAAACCATTTTGTATCTTACGTTTTCAAAAACCTCCCCATATTGGAATCACTTATTTCGGTTTATTGAATCACGCGGCGATGAACGGATGTAGGGTTGTATACTACCTGAGTTTGCTAAATGCTGCAGAAAAGTGGATTTTCGTCACATCGAGCAGAAATGAGAACCGAAGAGGAGGAAGTTGAGGAAGAGCTCAGTGGATTGAATTCGATAGATGAGGAAATTGTTGTAGCTTCTATTGGCAGAAGACGACATTGTAGATGACGTTCGAAATAGCAATTCAAGTGTTGATGAAGAAATGGAGGAAGATGTATACTGTTTACCGCTGAAGAAGTCAGACGTGCTTTTGCTGTCCTTAGAAGAAACCTAGAATTGAGAGGAGGTCTGGCAGAGAAGTTTATACACGATGGAAGATGACTCGATTCCTCGTCTTAAGGAGAGAATGATTCAAACGACTTTGGATAACTATTTTTAAAATAACACGAAAAGTGAAATTCGTGTTTAAAATTTTATTTGTTATAATCTTTCTTATATCATATCTAAAAACTTAACATAACCGTGAAATTATAATATATGAAATGGATGTGAACTTTATTTTAACATTTTCTTATTCGCCATAACTAAAATACGCAGCCTTCGGATTATTGAATCAGCCGTTTAATTGAATCAAATAACTGTTTCCCGACTTGATTCTAATAAGCGGAACTCGCCGTATCTCGAATCGCAATGTTTTATTAATATTAATTTAGGGCGGGATAAAATAATGCTTCTCGAAATTTCGTAGTACGGAACACATCGAGTTTTACGTAAAAACATTCGTTTGTATTGATTCACCAAATTTATTTTAAAAGTGCCATATGTACCCGCCACTACTAGTTTCTCTCGTGTCACGTTGCTCTATATTCGGAGTAGTTATTTCCGCGAGAAAACGCAATTCGAAGAGGTTAAAGGAGGCAAAAACGAATTGGAATTTGAGGAACGATGTTTTCGACCCTTTCCCGTACCATCCTTCCTTTTTATTAGGACGAGCGAGCCACATAAATCGCCGTTTCCCTATCACACCCAAACACACACACACACACTATAGTTTACGGCGCTATTAAATGTTCTGAAGCACAAATTCCTGCTTTTGTCGATGGGATCCGACCTTAGACTCAAAAAGTGGAGTCAACGGGACGTGTGGCGGCGAAAGTGAGCGGGCGGCCGTGAAACGACGGACGTTTAATAAGGACTTGAGAGTCGTAAATGTCACGTAACGACTGACCAGAGTATGGCTGTTGCGCTTTAGCAGTCGTCCTTAGTACATGAATGGTAATAAACCCAAAAATAATGGATTTTTAAAAGTTGGCACTAACAAATATTCCATTGATTGTTTTTAGGCCAGTTAATATTTAGATTGTGGGAAATTTATCTCTTAACTATCCGAAACGCCTTTGTTTTCGAACATGTTTAAATATGAATCCAAGACATTTGACTCGCAAGACAGACAGTAGGAGACATAATTGGTGGTTTTTCGAAATTGGTTTGGATAAAAAAAATTGAACCGCAGGTTTCAAAAGACTCCCCTCAAGAGTTTTCGATGTTTAAATGCACATATATCGCCTGTAAATTCCTTCGTATTATTTTTTATCCCATTTCACTAAAAAGACGGAAAAAGTAAACATTAGCAAAGTTTAGGTTTTCTGACGTGTTGGTCTGAATTGAGGACGGCTCGTTTCCGGATTTCTTACCCCTTTCTCTGCTTCCTCCTTCTTTATTGCCCTCATCCCCCAGTCCTACGCAGCTAAGTTATCAAACTTCATCCCTCTCTGTTCTTGCACATCCCTCTTGATTTGTTATCCACACTTTACGTGTAGCTCTCTCTCTCTCTCTCTCTCACCCTGCGCTCTGCATCTTCATAACCAGTCCAGCCAACGCTCTCTCTCGCTCTCTCTCCATTCATCAATTCTTTCGAGGTGCCCATACAATCACGACCCACTTCCTTTCCCGTCTCTTTTATCATTCTCGCTTCCTCTGCTTATTTTATCGTTCCTCTTTCTCCCGTCCTTCCTATTTTTACGCGTTCTATATTCCACCGCATCCCCGTTTCCCGTGGTCTAAAATATTTCTTTCGCCTTTCTTTCTTTTTGTGAATACCCACGTGTCTGACCCACACTCGGAACAAAGTGTGTCTTTTTTTATTTTTTTAAGATGGATAGGTAACTCTCCGTGGCGAAGTTTTCTCACATCCTTGTAACGCGGTATCAAACACAACTTTTTTTTACATGTATGTTGAGTCCATATATGTAAGAATATTTTGGTCGTTCTTTTACTTGTCCTGTAAGTTTTCTCTTCAGATCTTTCGGGACAACTTTTTACGAGTTTTTTTCATGAAAGATTCATATCTCATGAATTGTTTAGTAACTCACGAAAGGAGATTTTCATCAGCGCAAGTCGACGAGATCGATTTATCGAAGAAGTATGCGAAAGAGGTATCGGATGCTCTAGTTATGTTCGCGTAGAGGGCGTGACGAACATTTTAAAATCATATCAGTGGGTTGCGTATCAGCGTGCGTGGTGATTTTCAGCGTAAAAAGTGAAACGCGCGTAACATTCAAAACTAAATTAAGCGTTCTCAGGTGAGCGCGCCAGAGGAAGATCCGAATAGGGTCGTTTTCACACAACACAAACTCGCGGAACACAGTTTCACAGAGTAAATGTTTGATTTCGCGTTAAACTCGCCCGGTTTTTTTTTTCGGCTCGACTCACCAGCATAAACAAGAACGATGGAATATATCTGGCACTACTATCGCAGGTGGCGGATTGCATGACTAAATAGGAGATAACGGTAAATCATCAAACGCGTTCCCATGCATGAATCATTCCTACTCGGATGATACCGGCTCGGAATGATCGACTGATTGGAAAAAGAAACACTCAATCAGTTGGCGTTGCCAAGGGGAGAGAAAAATGGGGACGGCGGCGTCAGAGTTGCGTGCCACGCCGTTCTATGGTCGATACGTCATCGGATATGGTTTTCCAGACGAGCATTCCATGACGAATGATGAAGGAACGGAGAGAGAGAGATCCAAATGAAGGAATATACTCTCGGTTGCGTTGATCCTAAGACCGAGGCACTCGATCAATCATCCGCCGCTTGTCAAGATCTCGGACGCGCACAAAGGGATGACGAATATGCGTCCGGATATGTAATTCGTTCATTTATTTTCCTCGGTTTTGGTTGATGTTCCGCGTAATCCACGGTCATTGAAAATTATGTACTGTGCGTGTGTTTGTGTGTGTGTGAGGGTTAGAGGGAGAGAGTGAGAGTAGAGGAAGGGAGTGAGAGGGAGAGAATAACAGAGGAAAAGTGAGAGGGAGAGTGAGAGAGCAATCGGTCAGTGGTCTTCTTATTGATGGTGCGGTCGGCGCCGACGCTTAGAGAGTTTGTTTTCCATTTCTGAAATTTACCCGCGCTTTGTAATGCGACGTCGGATAAACATCGCTCCAGAGTCCGTTTAGTTAAACGCACATGATGTGAATGTGACGGAGGTAAAATGATTTACTTCACGTAAGTTTACATGAATTTCTCCTTATGAACCAAAATAAAATGTTCTTATAATATCTTATCTTAGGAATTACTGATGAAATGGTTGTTTACGGCGAGAAAATCATAATAATTGTAATCTCTGTGTCTGAAAATAGCCGCCATGAATACCTTTTTTCACACCATTAATCACACAGAGGAATGCACATTTGCGTTGCCGTAATTAAATTTCCATGGATTTAACGCTTTGACCTCAGGAAATCTCGCACTGAAAGTAAAATAGGACCTATGATTCAGCTTACATCATTTATCATTTTAGTTTGAGATGGCACTCTGGTAGAAATGTTATGAGCTTGAAATTATTCGAACGCTCTTAAGTCATTACATCCTTGAGTGATGTACTTGAAACAACGCGAAGAATGACCGCGTTGAAATCGGGAATGTTTTGGAGCAGAGTTCTCCAGAGAAGACCTCGTGTTGGGTAGTGCGATGAAAAAGATATCAGTAGCGCAATGAGGCAGCAACAGACATGGGAAGTGATGAAAGAGAAGGAAGGGGACGAAAGCTGGAAGGGAACGTGGGTTGTTTGGGGAGGGAGGGAGAGAGTACAAAAAGGGGGAGGGGGACGGGTGTATGTGGTGTTCATCACCAGGGTAACGTTTGTCGAGACACGATATCAGCCGCCTCGTAGTTAGATACACACTTGCACCTTTTTTTTAGATTGGCGAGGTTTTTTTGGGAGGCAGAGAGAGAGGGAAGAAAGTGAGAGAGGAGAGAGAGAGAGGGGATGGGAGAAAAAGGAATTTCCTCCTCGCACGAACACACACACACGTACATATATATCTCAATTTGTTCACATTTTCCTTCCGTGTGAATGTGTTAGAGGCGGCGGGCCAAGTGAAGCGTGCGGAAAATCGCCCCAGGCCGACCTCTCTCCCTCCCTATTCTCCTCCCCACGTAGTCTTCCCCCCCCTGCAGTAACCTAAACTCCCCTCCCTCCTATCCCTTCCCTTTTCTCCTCTGACTCCAGCATCCTATGTACGCATCGAATTCCCCTTCTATTTTATAGCCCTCTCCCCCACCACCTCCAAAGGTTATGCATTATATGCCCTCTCTTCCTTTCTCCCTCTCTGTCTTTTTGTTCGCCCTCCCTACTACCCCTCTCCCTCTTTCCCTCCCTCGATGTGTGTGCACGCTCGTGACGGCCTACGATTTCGCTTCTTCCTTTATTTTTATCCAACCAGGATTGCTACAACATTTTAAGTGTTTCTAGTTTTTTTTGTCTATTCAATCCGGCATCTCTCCTCATCTCTCACCATGTTGTCATCTGCTCGATTCTTCCTCTGTCTCTTGTTGTACCTGTTTTGTTTATTTATCTCCCTATCCTTCTTTGCCGACCGTCCCTCTGTTTTCATCTCTTTTTTCCAGGAAATCTCTTTGCCCATAGCATTCCGTCCCATCGCACGTTTCCTGATCGACTATCCACTCGTTCGCCTTTACGGCTGCAAATTCCACCGTCTTTTGTTTCCTACGCAACGGAGTTTTCCTTAAATATTCATGGGACGCCGTTAAGTGACTTTTTTATCATTTTCCCATAAAACTCTAAATTCGCGTTCAAAGTTATTTGCATATTAGAAACTCTAATCCTAAATAAAGTATTCCATCAAATTCAAAATTGTCATATGTAAGTAATTTGTTTTCGAAGCCCAATAAACTCTTCAGCATCCTTTTTAATTTTTTCATATACGAAGAATATTGAGAAAGTAAATTCGACTTCGAGATTTTTACGGAACTATACGTTTTAGGTGTCGCTGAATCCGAAAAAGTGGTTTTCGCAATGCCGTCTGTCTGTTACTGGCTCTAGAGCCTAAACGGTGAAGCGAAAATGAATGAAATACCGTATTTAGGCATTTTATCATATAGAGCAGAGTATGTGAAGAAATGGTTGACATTGATAAATAATTAAGAGTAGTTTATTCTACGCATTTTAACAAGAATTTGATTTTCTCAAAAACGGCTCTAACGATTTTGATAAAATTTCGCGCCGTTACTTGAGTATAATTGACTATACTACATAGTTCATTTTTCTCGATGAATGAATATAAGGGTAGTTTATTCCTGGGCAACTTGAACAAAAATTGGATTGGAGCGGAAAAAAACGGGAGGAAAAAAATGGAATATTTCTTTTTTACTTTCTCATATACGAGGTATATTGAGAAAGTATTGTTATCGCGAAAAAATTCTACTTCGATATTTTGACTGAAATGTACGTTTTAGGTGTAGTTGAGTTCGAAAAAGTGGTTTTCGCAATGCCGTCTGTCTATTATTGGCTCTAGAACCTAAACGGTAGAGCGAAAATGAATGAAATCTCGCACTTAGGCATTTTATCATACAGATCAGTGTCATTGATCAATAATTAATAAAAGTTTATTCTATGCATTTTTAACAACAATTTGATTTTCTCCGAAACGGCTATAACGATTTTTATCAAATTTCTTTCAGTTACTTGAGGTTATGTCTTCAGTAATACTGTACAGTTCATATTTCTCAAAAATGAATATAAGGCTAGTTTATTCTATGCAAATTTAACAATAATATGATTATCTCAAAAACGGCTTTAACGATTTTGGTCAAATTTCGTACAGTTACTTGAGTATACGTCTGCAATAATACTACATATTTCATTTTTCTCAATAAATGAATATAAAGCTAGTTTATTCTTGGGCAACGTTAACAAAAATTGGATTTTCTGAAAACCGGCTGATACGATTTTCATTTTTTAAAGATAACTAAACGACGCATTAGTATATGAGAAAGTTTGTACAATGTATGTTGTACCGATTTTTTCTTGGGCAGCTGATCAGGAGTCAGGTAATATTTCCAAAATCACCAAACAAACACGTTCGTAGTAAGTTCTAGCAAAGATAAAACTTCCAACAACGAGCATCGGATCAAATGTTATCCCATACCTCAAATTTGAGACGCGGGAGGGAATTTATGATAACGTTTTACGCCGAAGAGTGAAATTTTTATTTCACTTAAGCGATAATCAACGACCAAAAAATTACTTCGAAAAAATTCGTCCTGGACATCCTTCCACTTTTACGCTGCAAAAATCCTCGGGAAACTCGTATTTTCCATCTCGTACGCTATTTTCCCTCTGTCCCCGACACTCTCGAGCGCCCTCCCTCTGTAGCCGTCGTCCAATCCCACACCCCCCCTCCCCCACCCCATTTTCCTCCCTCCTCCCTTCCGCACTCCCCGCTGAGCCTTCCCATCTCGCATTTCCATCGCCTCAATAAGCTCCCCTTTTAATGCCAGCAACTGCGGGAATTGGCGCTGTTTGCAGCCACAATTCAAGTAACCCGCGCGCTGTCCGTATTCCTCGCTCGTGGTTTCCCAAGCCCCTTTTCCCTTCGGTGGTCTGAACTCCTTCCCGGAGTTCCCATTATGACCTTTTGTTCGAACTCTCATATCCTTCGCTTTCTGGATCGAGAAAAAAACCTTGTTCCTAATTGGGAGACAAAAGTTCTTTTTTGTTTAATAATCTTAGGGTTGATTGACAGGTTGCTGTGACGTTGCTTCGAGGTCGAGACGATGGAATTATGTGGGTCGTAAAAGCTCAGCATTGTTAAACACTTCAGGATACTATTTCTCTTGTCGTTTCCTAATGACAATAACCGCTTCGCTTAGAAATACAAGATTGATGTTCTACTTTCAGGAATTGTTTTCGTGGAAATGGATAAAACGAAGACCGCTTACGTCATATCCAGAGGTCCGAAACCTGGTGCTCGAGAGCACCACGTTGCAGTCTTAACGCGGACTTTTACGATTAAAATCATTTTTCTAATAGTGTTATATTATATGATATATCTGTTTTCTTTCTAAACGTGCGAAAGGATATTTATAAACAACTTTTAAGTTGTTTTGATTTTATTTACGATCATTCCTGCGTCTAATAAGTTATACTAATGTTCTTGAATGCAACTTGGTCCTCGTCACGTTGAGACCCCTGGTCAATTCGCCATCTCGGTAGCCAAATTAAATTTTCCTGGTATGGAATTTTCGACGCAATGACTCGCAGCGGTTTGAAGTCACAATGGAACTGTAAAACGTGTATTTCAAAAAAACAGTCGTTCGTTTGCTCGATGATAATTCTTCCCCTTCCTGGCTTTATCGAAGAAAATGTTCCGCCAAAAAAAAAAAATCCGAGTTCTTCAAATTTATTAGCACGTACGTTTTCAAAATATTCCTCTTCCACCCTTTCATCCTTTCCAAAATTGCCTTCTCTTTACAGGGACCATTCTTCTTCCATTTTATGACCTTCATTAAACATTCTTCATCGCCATCGTCCTCTTTACACGCATTCCTCTCCTCCCCCTCCGTAACTCAGATTCTCTCTTTTCTCCCTCTTTTATCCCGCTGTCCACTCTCCTCTCTCATTCCCATCCCGTTTCCCTCTTCCTCCAGCTATCTTTCTCTCTTCCCTCATCTCCTGTCTCTCCTCTTCCTTCTACCTCTCTCTCTCTCTCTCTCTCATTCCCCTTGCCTTTATTCTAACCTCCAATAAATCTCTTCCCATACTCTTCCTCTATTTTCCTCTCTATCGCTCATTTCCTATACATATATTCTTTTTTCCTATATTTCTCTATTCTCTTTTCATCTGGTTCTCGCTGTTCCTTTCTTCGGCCCCTCTTTTTTCTCCCTATTTTTACCCTTTTTTCTCATTCTACCGTTGTTGCCTCCTTTCCACCCATAATTTTCTGTATTCTTTGCATTTCTTAACTTCTCTGTTAACGTTAATGACTTTGCCGTATACTTCCCTCCTCCGCGACCTTCTCGCAATTCGACCAAATGTTAAGACTCTAAAATATAATTATAATATATATATATATATATATAAATATAATAATATATATTAACATTTTTATTTGTAGGTGTTTCCTCTTCTATTAAAATTGAAATTTAATTCGTCTTTTTTCTCGCGCATTTTAATTATTTGTCAATTTAGTTGCAGTTGTACGTTGTAATGTCTGTTAATTTTTCAAGGGGTATTCCATCATCTCTCTAGCTCCTCCTTATAACCATTCCCCTCACAGATTCTTCGCGTTGGGGTTGCTCTTCTTCCTCGCGTTTAATATGGACCCGAGATGTCGCCGCACGCGATTAGTAACGTTTTTGCGTGTCCCTTTGTATGTGCTGCTATCATAATTCGTAAGGTTTTCGTACTGTAACATGCCACCGGCGACTGTTGGGCATTTTTTTTCCTGTTTTTAATGAGCCAATTTCTAAGTTTCTCTCGGGTGAAATCTTTATTTATTTCGCCTTCCTATTTCCCTCCTAGCAGTAGTTCGTTCTCTAGCACACGTCCTCCGCTAACTTGCATTTATCACCATTCCCCCATCCCTTAATTTTCCCCTCCACTTTCCTCACGCTTCCAATTCCGAGCATCCCCATTCTCCCATCCGCCCATTTCTCTTTCTCACCTCTTTCTGCTCCTCTTCTACTTTTCTCCCCACCCTTTGCCTCCGATTCGCTCAGGAGACGTCCCTTTCCCTTTTGTGCCCGACCCCTCAACCCCCTCTCACCCCTCCCCCCTCCTTCGCCCCCCCCTTTCCCAATTCCGCTCCACTGAGCCCATTTCTACCTCTACCAAACCCTCTACCCTTGGAAGACTCCCTTAAAACTACCACCGCTAGCAATTTGTATCCATTTCAACCGTCCCCCCCTCTGTACGCACAACCCACCCTTCCCTATATCTCTCCCCCCCACCCTTCCGTGCCTTGCGAACCTCCTCCTCCCCCCCCCCCCCTCCCCCCTTAAAAAAATCTTACGCAGCTTCTTACCCCCAAGGAAACGGGGGAACTGGTTCTCGTCCCAGAAGATGCATGTTTCGTTCCTCTCTCCCTCTCGTTTTCCGGGAGAGCGTTTGTTTTTGGTGTGTGCGCTTCCCTCTCTCTCTATCTCCCACCCTCTTTACCACTCTCTCTTTCTCGCCGACTCGCATGAATCGCTTAGCGCTGTGACGCATGACGTTGCCTGGTAACAAGTGCTTCTTGTTTTGGGAGGGTAACCGCGGTTCTTATATACAGTGCTCCAACTAATGGCATTTAATGACTCAGGATATTTAATCCGATTTTTAAGTTTATCTTCGCCAATATACAATCTCACACACAGATATAAATATACATGCATATATACAAATACTATTTACTTCTAGGGAATTAATTCATTCATTTTTCACTATCACTTAAACGGTACAAAATTACCCATATTTACAAAAGACTCGAAAACACTAACAAAGCCAATCACGTATCCGCATACTCACAGTTAGGAAACCTAAAGAACAAAGTATATTTTTGTCGAATCCGAATTAGCGATATACGTTCGATGCGAGAAAAAACGGGACATTTTCAGTGCTTCAACTACAAGATATTCTTATACCATGAAAATGAATCTAATTCTTTTAATTGTTGTAATGCATTATAAATGGAGAGTGGAAGGGGAGAAAGACAGGAGAGACAAATAGGAGGGAGAATTTAACAAAAGAAATTTTACTGCTATTTAATGACATTAGTCGAATATTTTTTTTAAGGATTTTAAGTTTTATTTCTTAAATAATAAATATAAACTGTAAAAATTAATGTGTTTGTACCTTTTGTCCTAAAACTTGTCATCGTTACATGCAAATTGCAAACGACGCTGCAATTTGCAGACTGGTCTATTTTTAATTTTGGTATTGTCACGAGTAAAATTTTCAGTCCATTGGTAAGTACATGTAATCGCGTTCTTGCTCATAATCGCAACATATTCCAGGCCAAGGAAAAATGCGACGACTACAATTCGTTATATTGGGGTCAGTAGTCAATGAAACTAAATAGTATGACTTTATCACCAAAAGAAATTTCTTTTTTAATGAGGTTTAGAAATCGAATATTTACTTTGTAATTCTGAAAGGCGCTTTAATATGTTATTCCGGAAAAAACTCTCCATAATTATATAACATTTTTCAGGGTTTCTCTATTATTCCACAGCAGTCTCGGATTTAAGTCGTATTTCCACTATCGTAAGAGTCAAAATGGATTTAAGAGGAAAAAAATTATTTGATATCAAAGTCTCCTATTTTCTCTTGCACTAGATATTCAGTCGTAATAATATTCAAAATAAAATTAAGTAAAAAAATATTTTGGTTTATACAGATTTTTACTTAAAACTGTACTCAAAGGTAGAAAATAATTTTTCCTGGAAAAAAAATGTTATTCAAAAATTGGTATGCTTCATAAAAGTGGGTGGCATCAATATGAGTATATGTTAAGTAAGTGTTCAACAATAAGAACTAATTTATGAGGAAGAAGAAATATAGGAATTATAAGAGGAAAAAACCACCCACTTCTACGAAGAATACAACATTTTTAATAATATTTTTTGAGCATGGATGCAGTTTTAATCGGGGTTAGAATTTGTATAAGATATCGAAACTTGGTGCAAGAATTAAGTGTATGCCGCAGAGATCATTCTACTCCATCTAGAATAGGCATTTTATTTATTAATACATTTGCCGTGTTTTATGGGCAAGTCGGATATACTGGGCTCTAGCCTTGGGGTGGGGACGGTGGGAGTGGAATGCAGAGGGGGATGGGAATGGAGCAATGACTGCCAAAAGCACGCCGCCTTGCCTTACTTATCTGCGATGCTATCTGAGATACGTTTTGAAATTTGATACCTTGCCTCTTAAAGGCGCACGCCCCGAGGTCAGATGGAGACCACCTGCGCCGACGTGACCTAGAGAATGCTTCCGAAATGATCTCTACGTGATAAAAATCTCGAAAGATATACGTCCGTATTTTTTAAGATCTTAAAGATCTTAAGAACTTAAATTCCATTTTAATAATAAGCATCTAAGACCCATATGGTCCACAGTTCTGGCATTCCCGCTTCTGAAGATGCCTTTTATGGATTTACAATGGAAACACAAAAGTGAAACTGTAATTATTACGCTCGTCATGAAAGTAAATTGTTAAATAATAGCGATTCTTATCTTGTGAAATTTTTACGAGGTTTGTTTACGAATTTATTAGCTCTTTTTAATTGTTTCTATTGCATTCTTAAATTCCGTTATATTTGAGATTCAATTTCAATCCCGAATTAAAAGTTATAAAATATTTGTTATAGTTATGAAGTTATATCTAATCAATGAGCGGTAATAGTTGACGCTCTGGCTGTGTTTACCCTAAAAACTTTCTCCCGATACATAACCCGTGATGAATTTTCTGTTAACCCTCGTCAAAACGACGCCGACAATAACTCCCATTTAATTTTTAGCCGATGAATCTAAGACGTTTTATCCTGTGGGGCGGATCATCGCTCAATCCCATAGCAAATATAGGAACAAGTCCGATGGATCACAAAACAACGGAAGGAAAGAATGACGAGGGGTGAAGAAGGACTTTTCCAAACGACATAATTTGTCTTCCGCTTGCGGAGGGAAAGAAATGAAAGGCGCTCTCTCCACATTTTGCCTTTTTTTCTGCGGAACGCGGCAAACTTTTATCAACGTCAGACGGCTGAAAGGAATTTCAAAACATGCGGCCCTCCCCTATCATTCATACCTAAATCACCGCAGATATTATTGCATAGAGAGAAGTGAATGCTTCGGCCTGTTTACAATCTCCTCCTATCTCCGGCGCCTCTCTCTCTCTCTCTCTCCCTCGTACGCATACCCTGCCATACGCCTCTTCCCCACCCTATCCCGGTGCCACCTACATCACTATTTCAGCCATCCACAAACACGGCCGATTTTTCTTTCTCGCAAGAAGAACAAAATGGAGGTACGTGCTGGCACGGTGAATCATCCGCGGAGGGAGAGGGAGAGAAAGGAGAGAGGCCATCCTTCAAAAAAAAAATAAATAAATAAAATAAAGCTCTTTTTTTATAAATGACCGAAATATTCAGCACATAGCTGTTAGAGGTTGGATGATCCTGCCCCCGTCTGACTTGAGTGATGAAAGGAATAGAATATGCGGAGAGATGCTCTCTCTCCCTCACTCTCTCCCTCTCTCTCTCTCTCTTGGCGGAGGAGTGGGTACGGCTTAATCGCCTTGTCTTTTTAGGGTTAGGAAATGTTTTATTAAGTCCGTGAAATTTCATCCCGTCGTCTCGTATTTGATTTGTTTTCTTCCTTTACGAGGCGTTTAAAAAATAATAAATCTCGGATTGGTTGAGTCGTTGCGACAAATTATGAATGGAATGTAGGCGGCAGTATCGAAATATCAGCTAGACATACCAGCATCATAATTTTTCTGTCATTTAAATTCCTCTTTGATAAGTAATGCGTAAGGTTTCGTGATTCTGGGAAAACGTTTTATTCTTAATATTTCGTAGTTCGCGGTGTCTAGGCAAAAAGTAGAAAATGCGTGCTCGTTATTTTCACAGAATATATTACAAGATAAATGGGGACAAATATGTAAGTCACATGAAGTATTTCCGAGATCTGATTCTCGATTTGAATGTGTGATTATTATTTTAAATATGCTTAACTTATGTTCATTCCTTCAAGTTTGAAAGTTATTAGTTCCCAAAAATCTGCAACCTTAGACCATGGTCTTCTTTGTCGCTAAAATAATTCCGAATCTGTCGCCACGGGGGCTCTTGTACGTTGCAACCATGGCAGACATCGTAAAATATGTGGCCTACGAAACCCGTATTATACCAGTGTAAGACTCTCAGAGATTACCATTTTCTTTTTTCCCTTTTAAACTTCCTCTCCTGTGTTTTTCTAAATATTGTTTTTTTTACGGTTTAGGACATCCATTTTAACATCAAATTCCTCGTAGTCTCCGCCCCCTTTTTTAATCCTCCGCGATTTCATACGTTTTATGCTTTTATAAAACCATTAATATATATTTCTGTATAATCTTTTGAATTTTTGGAATTGTTTCTAAGGGCAATCAGAAATTACTAGGATTAGGCTTGTATGAAAGATTTGGTTTAATTTTCGTTTAAAAATTATTACGGAGCATATGATTAATTCTCAAATAAGAATGAAAAAACGATAAAATTATGAGGAACCTTAAGACTATACATTAGATTATATTGTACGAAATATATATTACTTTACTTTTTTTATTAATTTTTCGCATTTGCATTGTTTCCTTCACGTTTTTATTCCAGACGCCTTCAAAAAGTTATTTCTGATATAATGAAAAAAATTTAATATTGTAGAAAATACACAAATGACTGTCTTGAGTTGTTTTTAAAATAAAAATATTATGCACCATTTTGTGACTTTTGACACTGTGGAGCTTAGAAAGGAATGTGTGACATTTTTTTGGGTAGAAAATCTATTAGGCTCATATCGCTGAATAAGAAACAAGCAAGTAACAAACTTCAAATGTTTTAAATTAATTGGTGTAACGGATACGTTATAACTGATAGAATTTATGTAATTGAAAATGAAATGCTGAACTTATTCTCATATATATTATTATAATTTATCGTGATTAAAACTTTTTTTTTTCATAAGGTGGAATAATCATTTACCCACTGTTTTCAGTTTAAAAAATTTGCTGATGATGTATATTATGCATATCTTTATACGAAATTAAGTCTAAGTAATTACGTTTTCTTAAAACTGTAAGCACAGCGCTCGTCCATTTAGAGCGCGAATTTTATATTATTAAATCTCTTACAATTTCGCCTTTTCACCCATTTGTCAGCCAGTGGCGTCCTCGTTAAAGTTTACAGCGTATCTGAACTAAATGTTATGAAAACATAAAATTTTCGGAGAACCTGAGAACAGAGATTACGTTTGAATCACTTTTTGTTCTTTCGACATCTACGTCCGTCTATGCGTTCGTCGTGCACTTAATGAAATTGGAATTTTGTCGGAGGGCATAGAAATATGAAATTTTCGAAGCGGAACACTTTCATTTATTCCCGAGATTTTCTCCAGAAATAATAAATTAATTAATAGAAAGTGCCTTTTTCCATTAGTTTTTGCGCTGAAAATCGTGTTTGTTTTGTCTAAATTTGCTTTACTAATGTTTATCTCCACTAAGGTTTGCGTTGACATCTTAAAAAATTCCAACGGAGACAAACGCTGGAAGCTCGAAAGAGACTTTTCTCTTTGTCTCTTTTTCTGAATTACTATTTTCGTCATTGAGTTACGCCCGCATGGAAGTCTGCTTTGTTAAGAAATAGAGGAAGGACTTTTTCGGGCAGCGAGGGAAGAAAAATCAACCCGGAGAATAAAAGCGGATGCGGTCGAGGCTTATAAGGTTTTCGTAAGAACGGATGACAAACGAGTCGTCGAGAGGATCATAGTGAGATGACGTAATGGAAATTCAAGGAAGGCTAGAAACGCGAAACGTAGGAAAGTTTTTTTTTTAAAGGTTGGGTGTGTGTATTTTCATTTCGAATTTTAAAGAAATTACTGTAAACGATTTATCGGTACAAATATGATAAAAATAATGTATTTTCCAACAACCTGAAATTAGTAAACAATTGTTAACAATTTATCGTCAGTTTGTTGAAATTATAAACTTGGGGCCGAAATTTAAGCAGGTATTAATCTTTAATGCTACTATGTAACTTCTGCAGGGTTAATGGTAATTCCATGTATTGTTTACAGTTTTTCCTTCCAGTTGAGTATGGTAAAAGTTTAATTTATTCTTTCAGCCTAACTAACCAAATATACATGAATTATCATACTTTATATTTTTTTATTTTATTATATATACAAACTAGGGTTATTTAATCCTACAGACACTATAGAATCGGATATTTTCTCCCATTCTATCTCTCACCATTAATGCAGTACACGCCATGAGTTGTTATCCATCGGGAAGGAATTATTCATATAATTTTCTCGATGATGGGATGTAGAAAGCAGACACAGTTAATTTAACATTATTCATCTCCATAAAGCGCAAAATTCAATACCCTGGCTGGAAATTAATTGACTCCGAATACGAACTATTCCTTCCTTTCCCGTAGACACATAAGTTTTCTATCAAGCGACGAGCAACTTTACGTCCCATCGCAAAAAAGGCTCCGCGGTGTTCATTTTTCATTTACAATTCCCATTCCGCTCCTTCCAACCCCCTCTCTCCGAGAAAACTTTTAACATTACAAAATCCGAATTAACCCGACACAGCATTGACTGCATAATTTGAAACTTAATTTAAAGAGAGAACTTACGAAGCAGAGACAGAGAGGACTTCCATTGTTTCGAATCGGGAACAAACGGTTAACATCTCGGAGACAAAGATGGAATGGGCCGCGGAGAGGGTGGGGGAGGGGGGGGGAGAGGTGAATAGGAAGAGTTGGGTGTTAGGGAGGGAGGGTTGAGGGGTGAGAGAGAGAGGAATAACGGGGGTGAAGGAGAAAAGATGCAGTGAAGTAAAGATAGTATGGCGGAGGGGGTGGAAAGATGGGAATGTGCAGAATAGGGTGAAGAAGTATAAAATAGGAAAAGGAAAGATGGAAGGAGTAGTGGAAGACGGTAGGATGAGACAAATAGAGGGAAGAGATAGATAAGGAGAGGTGGTGAGGGTGGGGGAGGTAGATATAGATGTGAGGTAATAGGGAAGATGGCGTGGGTGGAAGCGGAGCGGGGCCTGAGTCCTCCAAACCAACTCTTCAGCACGGTTGGCAATCTTCTCTTTCTTGGGATTTCCATCTCCGCAAAGCGCACCTTCTTCAAGGTCTCCTCCTTCCTCTTTCTCCCCCTCCTCCACCCCCTCCCTCCCCATTCTCCGCCCCCATCTTTCTCTCTCCTTCTTCTCTTCCTCCCCTTCTTTGAGACAAGTTCTCATTTCCTTACGGATCCGCCTTAAAAAATACTTCTCCCTCTCTCCTTCTTCCCGTAACCAAGGGAGGGAGAGAGGCGTAACTCCTTTCTCTCTCTCCAAGGAGGGAGGCGATACGCTTCAACGCTTTGGACATGTGCCTTATTTCACTTTCACATAGACCAGGCTGCATCCACGTGCTTGCTTATATCTGCCTCCGCTCTTCCTCTCTTCCTCCCACACCCTCTCTCTCTCTCTCTCTTCCCCTCCTCCTCCGTGAGTTCAGGGAAGAGTGTGTGTGTGGGTGCTCGCCTGGTGCAGGGCAGACGCGGCGGGGAAGGACGGGACTGGGCAGAACAGAGGGGGGTGTGGGAGGGGGTAAGAGAGAGAGAGGGGAAGGGATTAGCATGATAAAGGAGGCTTTGGGGGAGGGCCCGGGAGGTGAACTAAGAGGGTTTGGAAAGGAAATGAGGTGTTGGTAAGGCGTGAGGATAAGCAGGGGCGAAAAGGGGAAAGGTGTCGGATAAGGGGTGAGCGTATTGGCGGAGGTGTGATCGTAAGGAAGTGGAGAAAAGGGTTTTTGAGGAGTCGGGTCAAGGGAGACGGGATTAGGAGGGTTTGGTGGCTAAGGAGTGAGAAGAAGAGGGTTTGGAGATGAGATCCCAAGGCTGCGCGAAGATCGGGGGAAAAGGCGGCGGAAGACTAGATCGAGACGAAGATGGTGGGTTTGGGGAAGGGGAAAGGAGTTGAATTGAGATATGTGCGGTGAGAAGTGGTCATCCACAGAGGCTAAGAAAATGAATAGTTCAAAAGTGAATTATCTATCTCATACCTTGAATCCATATTGTAAATTCAGACAGTCTAAAACGGTCGGGTAAAATAGACGTGAACTTCAGATGCCTTATACACTTATACAGTAATGCTTCAATTATGGCTAGCTATAAAAATGTCTTGTTAGGACAAATTTTAGTTAATTACTACCGCAAATGAATACTTCGCATCGAAAATGCCCATTTGACTTTGCTGTATTTTTATTTGCTGAATTAATCTTGATTAAATACTCTGTATTCAGAAGGCCTAGCAAAAGTATGAAGAATTAGGCCTCAGTGACGGTAATTACGTTTAAGGCGTGCGTATTTATTAGTTCTTAGCCTGATTAATAATTTACAGTAGTAAAAATCGATGGACGATGATGATAAGGAAGTATTATCTAAGAAGGGCCGAAATAAAAAAAAACCCTCAAGAGGTGTTGAAAAGTTTGATGAGCCACCGCGAAGATGTTAATTTGAAGCGAAACCAGGAAAATTGTAAGTTAGTTAAGATGGAGTAACCAGGAAGAAAAGGTAAAGACGCTACTTTCGTGTTAGTTTTCGCTAAGTTGGTGGCTCGCTAACAGATGGTGTCGGTGGAAAGGGAAAGTTGCAGGGGAGAAAAAGAAGGCGGTGAGGTGATTTGTGGGGTGGAGCCGTAGCGCTTACTGAGCCTGTGTACATTAAGTTTGGAAAGTATCTACGTAAGAAGAGGATAAATATTTTAAAATTAGAAATCAGAGCGTTGGAAGCCTGTGAATATGAAAAAGTGTAAATAAACTCACAAAAGCGATGTTTTAATAACTTGGTGATTTATTTAACTTTCTGTATGTCATCCACTAAATGACATTCTCAATACGCTACTATTGAATTTATAGTCGCTCCTAACTAAACGAGGTGCCATATTTGGACTATTTAGAATTGCCCAGATAAGCCCTTCTAGAAAAGGCCTCAGCAGTATAATCAACTATTGGTCGAAAAAAACTGTTTCATTCACAAAGGACCGACAACTCCATGGAAGTATTGTGAATTTTATTCTCCGATACTGCAATGTGTTTGAAAGTCTTCGTACACTGCTGTAGAAATCAATGCAATTTCTAGTTGAGGTTGTAAAAATGATAAGGGCTCAAATACGTACAAATCCGTTAAAAAGACAGCATTTGTTAAAAAGTGGTTCATTTTCTTTCTATCTAGCAAAGAACAAAACCAATATATTTTTATTGCACAGAAATATTCTCCTGTGGATTTGTTTGGTGCTTCGAGTTCTTTACAGTCCGCTATTTTGATTATTTGCAGGATTTCACGTAAGCGTAGATAAGAAGTTAATGTCTCGTTTAAAGAGTTGAATTTTTATCGACGATTTTAATAAAAAGAGGAGAGCCTTGGATGTTTTTTTTATATGCCTGGCGAGAATAAGGAAGGTTTTTGTAGCAAGTGAAAAGTGTTCCTTAGTTAGCCGTGGACTCGAGAATAAAGTGGCTCGCGAGGAGGAATTAAGAGGAGAAGTTTATTTTTTTCGTCCGTAATGGAAAAAGAAATAAGGAGGTATTTAAAAAGTTTGCGAGAATAAAAGTGAAAACGGGGGGTGTCCCTTTTTTTTATAGCCGCGAAGATAACCCAAAGGTGCTCACTTTGTGTTAATAATAAAGACGTAGAAAATGCTCGAAATGGTGGAGGGTAGGGTGGGGGACGGGGAGGGAGGAGGGGGGAGGTGGGAGGAGGAGGGGGGAGGGGGAAGAGAAGATAGGTAGGCGGTGGGTTGATTTTTATAAAGGATTTTAGAGAGGCAGAGAGATAAGGTGAGGGCGAGGAGTTTTCGGGGGGGTGGCGAGGGTGGGAACGGAGGGGGGAGGAAGAGGGGGAAAGGGGAGGGATAAAAAGGGGAGATAGCAGGATAGGGTTGAAATGGAAATAAAATGGAGGAAGATGGGGTGTTTGTGTTCCAGGAAGAGGTTTTTCGTCTGTGAAAGCAATGGAACCCGGAGATCTCTTGGAGGTTTTTCAAAGGAATTCTCTCCCGAGAGGCAGAATCTTTGGGAAGTGGATTTTAAAGATGTCGCAGATCGGTGAATGGAAAAATGCGTCTCCGTATAAAAATTCGATGAAATGAAAGAATGTGCACGGAAATGAATTCGAATACGCAGAACTCAGTAACTCGCGGGATGATATTTCTTCCCGTGTTAGGTGAAGGTTGTTAGGAGGGTGGATTTAATACGAGAGCGCGAAATTACTAATTAAAATTAATTTTCGTCCGTTGGGTGTTTCTCAAAGGCGCACCCTGATGAGTGATCAGGTGATGACGCAAAACGGGCGGTTCGGAAATACTGTGTTGCGCGATTCTTTTCCTGACGTTCCAGTGCGCGAACTTAGCTTATTTAAATGTAATTAATTCACGTATAATATCGTGAATTCACATACATTAATCCTATTATTAACTATTTTTAATAGCAGATTTTATTAGAGAAAACGAGAAAAATGTGTTTTTTATTAATGGCGACCAAAATAACTTTCTCAGCAATCGACTTAAACAAAGAGACAATTATATAAAATCGTTTCGGTAAGAACGCATCAATCTCTCTGCCATATGTTTTATTTCCTAGTTTTTATTCTTTCTTTTCTTCTTTTCTCTCTTTATCTCTTTTCTTCATTACATTCTAGTCATTATATTGCCAGAAGAGCTGTCAATGGGAAGCCTTATTTCCTATCAATGTCCTAAAAGAAACGTAGAGTTGATAAGCCAAGTTTTAGATGTAGTAAGAATCATATTATTTTTTAAATGAAGCAATGGAAATTTGACTTAATTTAGGCTAGTGCCAAACCTCGAAGCCAATCTAAAATCTCATAATTTTAAATCATTGAAGGAGATACTTTGATTTGCCGAAGCGTGGGAGCCGGTTAAGTGAAACTATATATGGCTGTTTAAGGTTGTAAAAATATCGCAAAGGAAAAATGTGGCCAACTATATAAGAAGCATAAAAAATCCGATTTTTAACTTGTAATTTTTAGGTCAGCTGCTATTGGAAATATGACGAAGGCCAATACAATTAGAAGAGGCGTTCCACTGCCATTATCGGATCCAGGACAACGGAATTTTGAATAACACCATTACCAAAATCGGAATCTTTTTAGCACATAAGTATTTTTACCAATTCTTCGAAATTACCGGCCCAATGAAGTCGTACAATTATTTGAAACACGGCGAAAATCTGTATGATACATATTCAGCTATTTATAACCCCGTGAATGAAAGGGTAACTTATCAATATGACTACAAGAATTCTGAAATTGGAACAATTGTCAAAAAATGATTTAATTTCGAGCCGTTCGTTTTAAGTGGTACATATTTAGCTTTAGGAAGGTCAGGTCATTCTTCCTCTTCGATAATCAATTTAACCTTGAGCCTTATATTCCGTCAGTCGATATCACGTGGTTTCCACTGGAATTAACGATGCCCAACTCTGACCTTGCAACCCAGTCATCTCCTTGCCATATCGGAGTCTTTATTATTTTAACGGCTTCCTAGACCTCTGCTTTCCTCCGTATCTGATGGATGCTCTTCCGGCCGTTCACGGGTGACTTCCATCACCTTCCATCACGACACGATGCGTCGCTCATAAACATTAGATGAGTTTTAGTTTCTATGCTCGACATCTCGCACCCTTCTGTAAGAAGCGAATAAAATTATACATTAGTGCTGCCTCCTATAGTGTGTATGGCATAATCAATTTGGGTTGAACATACTGTGGGTATTTCGTCACTCAGCATTCTGCTGACCTTTCCAAGCAGCATTTCCTATTTGCAATATCCCAAATAAAAATACCTTAGCTTCAGATGGATCTCTTCGACACGCTATAGGAGATTAAAGACTTAAACATCCATTAATCCTAGTTGATGTTCTTCCAAAGGCCAATATTTCAGCTTAATGTTCTCCATTCCCGTTTGTGTGCGTGTGTGTGTGTGTGACTATGTTATATATGCGATATATTTCCGAGATCGACAGCATGTATATGCGGATAGGTATTTACTATGTGCTTCAGAAGGACTCTTTTTGAAAATTTTTAGCACGCCGTTAACTTTAACTGCGAGTTAAAATTAAAACCCTTTAAGGAGTTAGACAAACAAAATAAAAATCTCCCCGCGCAACCCTCTCCTTCTGCTCATATATTAGGGGCAATTTCCCCCGGACCAAAATTTCTCCCCGCTCTATATTTTTCTTTTCACGCCCCACGCTCTTAAGCGAGGCCATTCCGTGCAACGACGCCTTGTGAGAGAAGAAGGAGAAGAAAACACGCAACAGAGAGGGAGAGGGATGGAGACGGAGGGAGGAAAAAAGAGAATCGGGAATAGGAGGGTGTGTTCCGACGTAGGTGTGTCGGGAAGAGGGGAAAATGAAAGAGAGGAGCGAGTGAGAGAGAGAGGAGTCGAAGGAAAGCGTTTGATTGTAGTGGATGGATGAGTGAAGGAGTGGGCGAGACTCCAGCTGGAAAAATACCCTTACTCCCTGTCTCTCTCTCTCCCTAGGGAGTTGTTTTTGGAGGGTGCCAAACCTCCTTTTTGAGACTTTTAGAGGGAAACCCTTCCTTCCCCTCTTACTCTCCTTCTTCCTGTGTTGTTAAGCTTGGTAGTGATTCTCTTTCCGTGCACTCCGCTGCCACTTCCCTCTTCTCTCTCTCTCTCTCTCTCTTCCTCTGTGATACGCCGCATATGTTCGCCAGCCACTCAGTTGAACGCCTCCTATCGGCTTTCGACACCCTCATTTGGATTGCGATGCGGAATTCCAGTTTTTTTTTATGTGACGGTGTGGATGTTGTTGATCAAATAAAAGTTTTCTATAGGTGTTCCGAGAGAATTATTTCGGATGTATCGAGAAATTCCCATGTTTTAGCCCTGCGACGAAACGGTTGGAATTACTGTCGGTAGTTTTTCACGAACAATCTTCTTTGATGCTGTGATATCGATATTGTTATGAAGCCCGAATTATCGTCGAGGACTGTTATTTTAATGTTAAAAATGCGCGCTCAGCTGTTTCATGGTTATTTCATGTAACTTTTTAAAATCAATTGGTGCCTTAAAGCGAGATCGATAATTAATTATTAAATCGAAGTTTCATTCATGTACAGGCGACACCTGAGATTCGTTGCTGAAAACGTGGTCGAATCTCGAACAGTCTAATGTCGAATCAGCACAAATTGTCGATGTCTAGACTGAAACTAAACCTCTCGTGGTTGGGCGGGCTGAAAATTACTTTGCGTAAACTAGTTTCTAATTCTATCGATCGATCGGCTGGGTCGAATAAGCGGGCTTACACCGATCGAATTCTCTAGTAGGTCGAATCTCGAACGATCGAATCTCGGGAGTCGCCTGTATTATGATATACCATTTGTGAAGGTTAATTTAGAAGTTTATTGCAATGATTTTTAGTATTAACTACGTCCTAGGTGTACATTTTGTTTTTAAATTGCACCGAATTTAATATGTAGATTGCAAAGAAAAAATATTAATTATGAGCCCTAATCATTGAAGATGGAGGAACCTCCTGATAACCATAGAAATATTTTTAAAAAAAAGGAAAATACTCTCTCTGGTTTGGGACTAGTTACTCCACGCCAGTGACCAAACACCCACAATCACACACTCCGGGTTTAGGGGGAATTACTCCAACTCCAGGACCCTTTCTCTTTCGGAATCTACGATCAAAGAAGACGTGTGTGTTTTATCATAGCAGCGGAAACAATGGTGTCACTTAGCGACGCATTTAACGTAAATTTAGGAGAAAAATCAAAACATCTCTCAAACTATCGGCTTTATGGATCAATGTTCCAAATAAAACTTCTGGCAACTCTTATTCTCTACAACTTTTACTCTAAGTAAGACCTATTTATGAAATTGAGTTTTAAAGGAAAAAACGACGAAAAATCAAAGTATCTACTAAACTATTGGTTTTACGAAAAATTGTTTCATTCAAAACTTGCAGCAAATTTTATTTTATACAACTTTTATAATAACAATTATTTATGAAAATTGAGTTGTAAAGGAGATATTAAAAAGAAAATAATAAACATCCACTTCCGGTTGGCCTATATTGTCCAAAAACTAATCAACTCTTGCCACTGTTATGAAAATACTAGCTGATCCAGCGCAATCTTTGTGCGGTGAATTTTCAATTCATTTATAAAAAATGATGATGTAAAATAAGTTGATCTCAATAATTCACATTTAACTCTAAAAATGCATTTCCTTACACAGTAATTGATCGCGAACTTTTATGTTTTTCTTTTTATTCAAATATATGACCTTTCTTTTTTATATAACAATCAATGCAACCGTTTATGTAAATTATCAATGCAGAGAAGATAACCATGTAATGTGTTTTAAAAAAATAACGTGTCCCTATTCTCATTTAATTTTAAATTTATTCGTGAGTCTGTTTGCGTTAATAAGCACTATAGATGTGTAATATAATGGTTCTACTTACAAAGAGATAAGATTCCAGCATAGGAAGATTCAATTGCCTTGATTAAATCGTAAGAAACGGTTCCCATACGCAGTTAACTGAATAATTATCCGTAAATATTTGTTGCTATGTATAAATGTTGACATTGCTACATCGATAGTTTCGATGCTTAAACCAAGTACGAAGCGAATAACGTTATTCTTTCACCTATTTGAAGGTATAATTGGCATTAATTGAATCGGAGGCAACAATGACTGTCGCCTTACAACGTCCGGAAAGAGTACGAAATATTCGTAAAATTTCGAAAACAATTGCGTATTTCTGAATGATTCGACCGTGTAACATTTGACCATAGCAAGAATAAGATAGTATAGAGTTTTAGCCGTCGAATAAAGTGAAAACGAAGAAAATCGGTCCATATTTACGTGTTTTAATGAATGAAGGAAAAAAACCTTGCACTCTGAAAAATCGAAAATCCCGTGTAAACTTATGGGAAAATATAATTGTCTCCTGGATTCGAAAATGAGAATAGTTTTCGAGGGGCCTTCCTAGCTTGTCGAAACAAAACGCAGTTTACTGCACATCTCTACGACGAACGGCTTTCGAGATACAGGGTGGGACGGACGGACTGACGGACATCCGGCTGTTATAGTTATAGATTATATTTGAATTTTGGTACTGAAATGACAAATACTTTTTCAGTTAGAGCGCCCACAAAATTCCTATCACATACAGACACATACACAGATACACATCATCGAGAAAATAGTCAAAACGTGTTCTAGGAACCTCAAAACATGTATTTCCGTTGAAATCTAGAATTCGATTTTTTTCATGAATACAGTACTTTCTCTATACTAAGTATATGGAGTAAGTAAAAAGGGATGCGCACGACAAAGCACTTTTTCAGGATAGGGTTTTTCCAGAACTGCAATCTTTAAGTTTAATTTAGCAATTGTGTGATGTCGTCGTTTTACCGATGACTCTCCATTATTTCCTAATTTGGAATCCTAGCATACGCACGTAGTCCTATCTCTTGTGAAGGAAATACGTCAATATGTGACGTTAACATTGGCTTTCCAACGTGAAATGATGACTCAGCAGGCAACATTAAATGCGGTGAGAGATAATTTTGTGGTCGTTCATCATTGATGGCGGTAGTTTTATTATTACCCGCTGATTTTTCAGCTGCGCTGTCTTAGGCTCTAATTCGACTGTGGTTTTTATAACCGCCCTTGGGTTGTACGTTATAATTTCTCGTATTATACTACAGAATAACTATTACGTTATATTCTGGCTTTGTAAATTGATCAAGATAAACTTTTCGCTTATACTAATCATCGCATCGATGTATAACACATTTTTCTCCATGATTTTCTAAAGTACAACTATAACCGGCCATTGCTCCATTCTTTTCGCATCGCACTTCTCTCCAAAACGGTCGAGTAGAGAGAATGCGGTGGGACAACTATCATGTGAAACTAATTAAAAATTCCTTTCTCTGGCTGGCAAATAAATATCCGCGTTTAGTCCAAAAAGCTAGCGAGAAATTTTCCAAAAACAAACAACGCAACACGCACTCGCGTTCGCAATAATAACCATACTTGTAACTCACGCGTGTTCCAGTTTGTGAACTGCATACGTACGTGTTTTAACGATGTTTAGATACCCCCACCCCACACACACACACACATTCTCTCTCTCTCTCGTGATTCTGATTGAAATTTTCAATCTTCCGTGCGATGATTATCATCCCCTCTGTTTCACACCGCCCTGCAGATAACCTAGAATAACTTACCACCCCGAATCAACCCTCTTAACAAGATTTCCAGTCAAAAGAACCATGAATGTCACATTGGCTATCTCGCTCTCGGAATCAATGACTCATTCGTAGCATTAAAATCCAACCAATTCCAAATGCCTTATACATTCCCTTCGTAGCGAGAGAGAGAGAAAGAGAGCGTGCTCGTAGGAGCAGCTCCGGTTGTGAAGAGGGGAGAAAAAAGGTAACGGAAGCAGGAGAGGAAAACAGCTATGTGTGTGTGTACGAAGCCGTGTGAGGCACGGGGGGTTTGATCAGGGAAGGAGAGAGAGAGAGGTGTAAGGTGGGAAATGGGAGGGAGGGGAAGCGGGTTGGAGCACGTAAGGCGAGGAAAAAGGGAGGGTTTAGGAAGGTGGAGGGGTTAGAGGGAGACGTGAGGCCTCACAGTCAGAGGTCGGGTGATGACTGGACAGAAGGGCGCAGTACGTGACGTCATGTGTGGGGAGTTACGGAAAGGGACAGTAAGGGTTTTTGGGAAGATGAGGGGGAGGTTGGAGAGAGGAGGGGGAGGGAGGGGGAGGGAGGGAAGGGGAGGATGCGGTCGCGATGGGAAGGATGGGTGTGGGGTGAGAGATCCCCGTTGAATTGGTGGGCCTGGGCGCACATGGTCCCAGCTGACATGAGACACATTAGTAGTGTTCCGCGCCATTGAGCGTCCTTCTCGCCAGCGGTGACAATGAGCCAATGGATGAAATAGACCCCTGTTATCGGCGAGGGCGTCGGAGCTGAATCATGTATCGGTCGGAATGATTGCACTTCAAGATGCGACGCAATTGCGAGCTTTCTTTTTTTTTCCTCGCTCTTGTCTTCGTCGCAGTTGTTTGACGGCGGGTTTCGTGTTTTATTACCTGCTCTCTAATTGGTGCGGCGTTGCATCGCTTGGATCCGAGAATAGCGAACCAAGCGCCAATGGCATACCGTCGTCAATTTTACCATAATTAGTAATGAAAAAAACGGGAGTGCATTTATTTTTTTGACTTTCATTTCTCCTCGTGCAAAGATGACAGAGAGCATTCTGAATCTGAATAAATACCCTGCAAGTAACCGCAATAGGTGTGTGGCAGGGGGGGGGGGGGGTTACGTCCAACCTATCATATTATTCTCCAATTGTGCTCTCTTATCGTCTTGGAGAGGTAGAATCTCTTGTATGTATCTATCAGTCCTACAATCAATTTGTCGAATCTTATCAGTGTCCTATGTAAGTCGAACTATTAATTATTATTAATCGGTATTTTACGCAGTTGAATTGCATTTTCTCATTTTATGACCGTATAAATACATCTACGCGACGAGTGTTTCGTCTTTGTTATCACATTTAATTAATTAATAATTTGCATCTTCCCTGTTTTATTTTTTATCGGAGTTTGAATAAAACACAAAATGAAAAATGAATCACAAGTATGTCGTGTTTCAGGGCTCCCTGACTCTTGTGCTGGAAGCATTGGTGTGTTAATGAGCTAACGCGCGGAAATATACGCGGCCGAAATTTTGTTTCTCCCATAATCAGGAATTAACCGACTGTTATATTTTGCTCTGTTTCCCGTGGAATTCGATGCAATTGCAACGCGCATCGCGAAATCCACGCGGTTTTTCTCCGCTAGCAAAACCTATTTTTTCTCGATTTCCCCACCGCCCATAACTATTATCCGCCCGAACTTCGTTAAAAATCTCTTGAGCGCGGATCTTTTGTGATGCCAATCGGTTTTAAACGCTAATTTCTCTGGGACAGCATTTTTCTCCGCGCCGCAGAAAATACGTAAAAAAAATAAAAACCGTTCCGGTTAATAACTCTGGGCCGTGTTAAGCACCATAACACGGCGTCCTAGAGTCGGATAAGCGTCTTATTTTATTTTTCGTTAAATATTTTTTTAAACCGTGCTTCGTCGAAATAACAAGGCGCCGGTTTATACGGCACTACTTTTTCTCGTGCTCCTCTCTACCATGGAGACGGTTGGTAACACTGCTAGGTGGTCGAGTAGTCGCGCGTGTTGGATGAAAGAAAACCACATGCGGCACTCGTGCGAGCTGTGGAAATGGGGCGCGAGGGATGTGTTTATGTGTGTGTGTGTGCGTGCGTGGGTCGTGGAGGAGCATAAAAGGGGAGAAGGGGAGGGGTTTTATGAAAGAGGGGAGGGGCACAAAGATGAGGCGGTTGGACGGAGGGGCTGAATGTGGGGCGCATAATGGTTAAGGACGTCGGGCGAGAGCCCTCACACCCCTTCGCATCTCACGCGCTAGGGTCCGCGTCCCTTCGCGAACGCTTCAAATATTTTTAATGCCTATTTCTGATAAATTATCCCGTGCATTTTTCGTAGAAGGGGCAGGTTGAGAGGTCGCGCTTGGGTTTCAGAGTCGTATCTTGCCGGGGATTGATATTTAGGTTAATCGTTGGCGGTATAAAAAATGTTGACGTCATTTTCAAAGTAAAACGGTGATAAATAATACGATTTCCTCTTGTTAAATGTGAATGTTTATCTTTAGTGTGAAATTAGTGATATTGGATAAAAGATACCTCTCTATATGACTCAATGCTTATGTTCAGCATATTTTGCTTTAAACATGAATAAAGTCATAAATATTCAAAGTGTTTTATGTGAAATCATGCATAACTTAGACTTAGTATTTAGCAATAATGCAGTAGCGTTGTTTATGAAAAGTTGCTCCTTAGAGAGTATTTATATTTATTTATTTATTTAAAAATTATCGTTAAAGTGTAGTCGTATGACTAGGTGGTAACAAGAACTAATCTAACCTAATACTTAACACACACACACACATATATATACACGCTATTTATAGTAAACCCACTAAATCTATAATAAATATATAAGAATAAGTACAGTTTGTACCTGTAGTGAGGATTTTCGCCGGTTCATGGTAGGCCTTCACGGCTACCGTAGCGGTCATGAGGCTCACGAAGTCCTCACCGTACTTCACCCTACCAAGCAATCCCTTACTTCTCCAACACTAAGGCACATTTTAAAAAGATGCACATGAAGGGAGTTTAATTTATCGGTATATATTAATCGTTAGCTAAATGAACAATGACCTCTTTACAATGAGCTTATAAACAGCAAGACTAGCACAAAAAACCAAGTCGGGATTCACATCCATAGCCATTTTCTTTTTGATATTTTAGTCATTTCTCCACGAGAACCCACATTTACAGCGATATGCCTTTCGTAACGCTGCAACCGAGCCAGATTGATCTATTTCACATTTCTACAATTACCGAAATATAATATAATCTACTAAACATAATCTATGACGTTTCATTCTTAACTTTTAATGAACAACAAGGAGACTGGTTATATATATATATATATATACTATAATATATTTTGAAGCGTGTTTGTCTGTTTATTCATGGAACTCCTAAACAATAAAAGTTAGAATAACCAAATTTGGTACGATTCTTCCTTTCATCCTAACTTAGTGAATTGTCAAGGTTTGGTCAACCGGGATTAATCAGTGCTGCCAATATAGGGGATTAACATTTTTCCATAAGATAACACGTATGAATCCATTTCTTGACTTGCAAGGTATTCTTCCTTCAAGCATTAAAATACGTAAATATCGACCGATGTTTTTCGTTTTTGCTTTATTCGACGAATAAAACTCTATACTATCTTACTTCTGCGAAGTTTACATGTTACACGGTCGACGTTTTGAGATATACGCTATTTGTTTCGAAATTTTGTGGATTTTTCGTACTCTTTCCGGGCGTTGCCAAGGCGGCCGTCATTGTTACCTCCGATTCAATTAGCTTTAGTGAAGCTTACAAATAGTCGAAAGTTTAGCGTTATTCGCTTCGCACTTTTGTTTAAGCAACGAAACGATCGGTGTTTATGGATAGACGTAAATAGATACTGATTATTATTCAGGAAGCGTTTATTGATGAAAGTAATTGAACCTTCTTTCGTTTATTGAATATTGGAATTTTACATTTTTGTAAGTAAAATCATTATATTCTACATTTTAATGTTTATTAATGTAAATAAGCTCACGTATCTGGTGTAAATTTACCAGTTAGTGTTCACGGGATTCTTGCTTACAAGACATAAAGGTATTGTAAATATTTCAGCGAGGCATAATTACACAAGAAATGAAGCTGTATTTGGCGAAATTAATATGATAGGAAATAAAATTATCGTTATATTTGAATGCAATAGTCTCGGAAACGGATTGTTACAAGGAAATGTGATTAATTGTTAAGAAAAGCTAATTGTAATTTTAAAAAGTATCTACTATATATTTTAAAGAGTATGTATGTTATGTTGTAGTAGCTTCACTAAATCCGTTGAAATTCAACGGGAAATTCTGAGAGTATATATATATATATAGTGTAACAATATAGTTATAATAAAATTATTTTGAATTGGTTTTTTTCAATGGACGAAGGAAAACTTTAGCTCGTTAAGCGATTCTATGGAGCGTGAATTCGTCCATATTTCTGAATAAAAATTTTGCTTTTAGAGGCATGATCAAAGAGAGATATAAACGTTTTTTCTTTCTATTTTCAGGTAGGTTTCCTATTCTGTATTGCACGACTATTCACCAGGGAAAATCTCGGTACGTCACGGTAAGTGATTTTTTGTCCCAATTAAGCCAAACGAATGTTTTAGCTTTTGTTTTTTTTGTATCTTTTCGGAGACGAACGATGTCAATAATTCAGTTACCTCGAAGACATCCCCACTAGACTAGTTTATTTCTTCTCACACATTTAATGCCATTTGGTTGCAGCCTAGCGTAATTTCGAGGCCGACGCACAAAAAGCCAGTCCTAACAACCGGTCATTTCGTCGCTGGATGAAAAATAAAACATCCCTAAATTTGCCTTTGCAAGAGTTCAAGTATATTTTTTCGTTTAAGAATATTTTTTATTATATGAAACTCCTTTACAAACGCCGTCCAGCGTAAACCATCCCCTTCACCTAAAATCCTATTTTAGCGAGCCACTCAACCAACCCCCTCTCAAACCTTCATTTTGCCCCCTCGTCTCTTTTTTTTTTTCAAACACCGTTTTAAAAAAATCCCCAATCACCTGCCCCCCCCCCCCCCCCCCCCCCACGATGCTATTTCCCACCCCACTCGTCATACTCTTTCACCCTCTCGCCTTCATTCACCCATCTCACCACCACTTGAATACCTGGCATTTATGCCTCTCCTCTAACTACTTAACTCCTCCTCAATTGCGTTTGTTGAACAGCTTATAGCCCAGCGAAAATTCGATTGGTTGGTTGGTTTATTTACATGCGACCAGATTTTTAAAAGAACCAATTCCTCTCGGTGAACCAACCAAAACGTAAGCCTTCATACAGCTTCCTACTGACAGATGTAAATAATCGATCAAAACTCACATTCGAACGTGGAGTTCATGGAGTATATCGTCCTCGACTGTTCGCCACTGAGGACGGCTGCTTCGTAGCCGAAATGCGCATCTGGTTTCCCTGACCAGTTACGGAATTTGTTTCATTTAATTCTCCAAACGTAATTTTTAACTCATTTAATTGGAATTGTTAAACTTCAAATCATGCATACATCTTGTTACATTTTATAACTTAATCGAGGTTGCAAAGGTACTGCATTCAAAAGCACGTAGCAAATTATTTATATGTTTTGACTATATTTTACCCGACGATTTATTATACGGGAATTCTTTATATTCATCTCGAATAAGTGATTAGAGGAACGAAATTTTCGTGTAAAGGCAATATTCGAAGTCGCAGTTTCCTCATTGACGTGAGGATGTCCTATATTTCCCTCGGCATATCCCCTCTTTGCCTTTGCCCTTAATTCACCCCTTTTTTAATCCCCCATTACCCACAAAGCTGTGCACTGTAAGCTTTCTACGCTCCCAGTAAGGTCGATCGGGATTTTGACGCGCCGTCACGATCAGGTCTGCCAACCTAAGGATTTCAGCTTTACGTGCATGCCCCATTTTTTACAGGTAGACGCTTTGGAAGTGATCGGCAATGTATTTTAAGCTTCTGTTCAATGTACGGGAAGTTTAACTTGAAAACGGAGAAGGTTGTGGGATTTGCAAAGTAGACATACAATCAGCACACACTGAGTGTGTCGGTACGATTTTTATGTGGTTGCATCATGGCGAAGGAAATGTTCTTTATAGACCGAAAAGTTCCTCGTAAATACTGGGTCAGAAGTTCACCGATACTGCCATATATGAGGTTATCAGCTGCGCGTAGATATGAGAAATTTAACGTAATCATGTGTTGAGTAGGATGAGATTCAAACCCTTACGAAGTAAGAGTTAAAATAAATTTCTTATACTATATTTTCATAACTGTTTAAAATAATAATATTTACTTTACGGAACACAAAGAACACGTACATCTGCTAATGTTACAGACAAACGAAAATACACGTCCGTATAATTGTAATGGAAATACGATTTTTACTTCAGAGGAATATCTTTCCGTCTGTTTCATTGAAATTAGGTTTACAGAGATATGTAGACGATGTAATATATTCTCAGATAAATTTTAAATATAAACTCAAAGTTAGACTCAACATTTTTGTTAAGGCGTTACTCATTGAGAAATTTGAAAAGATAAAGCTTATAAAGTACCATTAATACAGTATGTTTCGTAATTTTTATACATATATAGAACCGTGATGATTTTTTATGTCAAAAAGTTTTTAGCATCCCGTGATCCAATTAGCTAAAATGTCCTCCAGCTGGCGAAGATATCCTAATATCGAATAATAACCTTACAACATATGCGCCCTTTGGCTATTAACGCTACTCATTACCATAACGCGGAAGTCTACAAAAGGTCTAGGTTCACAAAAAGAGAGAAAAATATATATATAACGCTCCGACGCCGTATTAACAACGTCCGCGATATTAACCGATCAAATCGCCGTGGCACCCAACACGCCTCCTTAAATAGCTTTCGATGGCCGTGTCGACACTTTGCACCCTTTTCCGCCACCTCTCGTGTCTCTCTCTCTGTGTGCACATGCATCCATTCACCTCTTAATCCCACTCCTCTCTCATTCTCACGTGTCCCTTTTCCTATCTTTACATCTATCACACACACACACTCTCTCTCTCCCTGCGATCCAGTCAAGTCGTGCAACTACTAAACACTCTCTCCCTCTCCCTCTCTCTCCGCCCCTTTTCATATGCTCCTCTCGCGTTTGGCAGATGTCTCTTCTCTACTCCCCCTTCCACTTCTCTCTCCCTCTCTCTCTACCCTCACTTCCCGCTCTATATTCTCCTCCTCTCCCTCCTTTTACCCCTCTCCACTTTTGTTGTCCTGCATCCGCATTTCCTCCCCCCCCCTCTCTCCCTTCCCTCCCCCCTCCCCCCCCCCCGTCAACCTCGTTGTCCTTCATCCGACTCTTTTGCCATGTGCTCTTTTGACCCGATGGCCAAAATCTCCCCGCGACCAGGGGGATGGACGGACGCAGGAAGTCGCTCCTCTTCTCCTTTTTGCGTTCCTGCGTGATGCGTGCGTTACGTCTCCATTCCTTAAGGACTTCCGTTGTCCCGGATCGTGCCTTTCCGTGTTTTTCTTGCCCCTCCTATCCCCATAAATGCTGTCATTTTGATGGCGGAACTGGTATAAATCGTACCGACAAACAAGTCTTGCATGGCACGGCACGAGAGGCGATCTTAGGGCGAACAAGCTAAGGGGAGATTCGTTTCGTTTAGTGAATGTTTTCTTGGAGGTATAGTGGGAAAATATCCTAAATCCGATCTTATTTACGAGTGTTTTATCGAATTGAGAGTGAATCTTCTCTGCATTAAAATTATTCTACGTAAACGTTTGTAATTCCGCTTTTGTCTCTTTTTAATATTTACTTATTTATTTGTAGAAGCAATAGGAAACTATTTTTCATTTTCCCACTAATAATGGCGTATTAAAAATAAATGAAAATCGCTCATTTTATTTTAATCAAATATCATCTTCATTTTTATGATTTAAATAAATTTTATGCTTAAAGATCGGCGATCCGATTCTATTTTAAGGCCAAGCGAAATAGAAAATATGTATACTCTGGTATGTACCATTTACCATATGCATATATCTCTATATTATAAAATCGTAATGGTCATCATGATGCGTAACGCTCTAATTTTGTGAATAACTCGATTAGAAATAAACTTAGAAGCCTGAAATTTCTCTGGATTTCAGTGTTGATAGAAAAAATTTCGAAAAAGGTCACTGGTTCGACTCCAGAGGATGAATGTCCTTTCCCAGATGATTACACGTAAAAATCACCTTTTTGGTTTGAAGACTTTCATTCTTTTACTCTATATCTTAAAATTAAGTTATCGACACAAAATGAATGAGGATTCTTATTATTACGGTCGAATACTGAATCTCATTCGAATTCGCTAATATTTTGTATTTATACTCGAGTTTTGGTAAATTTTTTAACATTTCTATAATAAGATTCCGTGGTTACCGATATTGTTGTCCTCGGGAATTTCTGTGCATATGCACTTAAATAAAGGCTTAAAGATTAAAAATAAGATTAAAACTTGCTCGAAATGACCGAAGATATGAATTTAATGCAACTAAATCGAACGCAATAGGTACTATTCATGTTATTTATATGTTTTATTTATAATGCTAAAATCCTATATCTGGTTGTCTCTCTCTCTCTCTTTAACGCTCTATACCTCAGCTATTTTTAATCTCCGGTAATTTCAGAACTCTGAGTTTATTTTTTATCGAATTATTCAACTAATTTTCTTAATTTGTTATTAAAAACCAAATATTCATCCCTTATAAAATATATTCATTAAACTCACATTCAAAACATACTCCCGTTAAACTAATCTAAATCTAATAGCTACGTGGTAAGAACGAAGTAACAGCGAACAAAGCGGTTGGCGAACGTCAGCGAGCAGTGGGTTTGCCCCCTAGTACAAGAATAATAATTTCATTCATACTCCCATACGTCCCATTATCAGAATATCATTAAAATATCGGAATTTCGTCATAAAAGGTCACTTTTATGCTGGCAGTGCTGATAAAATTGAATTTGAGCCTGCTTTCGAAACATTGGGTCCGATTTCGTGTCTTATTAACGAAGAAAATCATATGGGATCATTCTCTTAGTCCAAAAAATGTAAATCGCCAAGTTTTTACTGTTGAGATATTTGTAACCGAGAACCCGTTTCCATGGAAGTCTTTATTTGTTTGTTGGCGGTTCCTTCTCGACTATTCCGAAACTACTCGTTATTCGAATAGGTGTGAACACATTTCAAAGCATAACTCGAGAAAGGCTTGTGAGATAAAATGCATCGCCTGTACGCAACACCTTCTGATTCAATTTCTTTATTAGACTGACGCAAAACATCATTCCTCGAAATTTGGTGGCGTAATCAAATTATTAAGTAACAATTTCATTCATATTTTTACTGGCTTATATACATAATAAAATATTGATAATTTTCCACGTTGTTTCTAGGATTTCAAATTTGTCCTAAAAGTGGATTAAAGTAAAATATGCACCCAATACGTATATTTAAAAGGTAAGGGCATACACCACATTGATGACTTCGCTGAACCGAATTGAAAATCACCTAGCACGAATGCTTTTCAGCAGCAGGGGTAAAATTTAATCGCCGTCATGAACAGCAGGAGATGCACATATCACGCGACCGCTTAAGGCGAGGAATATTTTTAGCCTCCTAATCCTTGTTTATTCTCCAATTTTCCCTCCGGGCGCTTAGGGAACGTTAGTGCAAAGGAGGCCGCCGTGATTTCCAGATAAGATGGTTAAGGAAGAGAGAATCGGAAGTTTAAAAAAAAAAAAATAGGACGCCCTATAAAGTTAGAACGATAATGGCTAAAAAGGACGTCTCGGGAAATTGGAGTTTGTGGTTGAAACCGTTCCTCTTGCTTCCGGAAAGGACATCCAGAGACGCCGTAGTTGATTATTTTTTTCTCTTTTTTTTCCCCCCCCTCACCCCTCCTTTTACCTCCCTTCCCCCTGCTCCGTCCTCTCCGTCCCGAAAACGATGCTCTTTTCACGCTCCTGCGGAACACGATTTTGATTTGTTTTGAACAGTCGCGCTGGCATTGTTTTCATTTTTTTTCTCGTCTGCAGTTTTTTTGGCTTGGCGCCACGTGCATCGTCGCGTCCGAAAAAGAACGAACGCGATTCCGTTTCCCTTCATCGAGCGAGAGAGAGAGACAGAAAGAGAGGGGAGTGACACCTGCAGCGGAAGTCGAATGTATAAATATCCGATATGGCTCGGCGCCTCCTTTTCTTAATTTTCGTCCATCTTTTTTATCCTCCCGCGTGCTCTCTTAAGGCCGGTGCCTTTTTGATAGCGCCGAGTGTTGTCTGGACGGCGTATCTCGGGGTTCCCTCCTTTACTTCAAGAGGCCGTTTCGTCGCAGCTATCTGTCGTCCCTAGATGGCATCGTGGGCGTTTTACGGTGCGAAAATGAACGGTTATGTCTCTGCTATACGACGGCACGGCGCTTCCAAATGGGTTATGGAGTGAGTTCTTCTCTGCTTCTTCCTTTCTTCTCACTCTCTTCTCTTTCGTCCCACTTCGCTGGCATCCCTGGAAAACTAGGCGGCATCCTGTCCCGTAGTAAACATCCTTTACTACATTAGCATTGCTTCCGGGAAATATTCTCGGAAAATGTTACGTTCCAAGATACGTGTTATTTATTCAACAGACAAACAAAATCGTAAATGGAGACTACGCCGTTATTTCCTAGGAAAATGGATTATGAATTAAAATTACGGATGGAGACGGAAAGTAAAAATCGTATGTGAAAGTGCTTACGGGGTCAGTGACTGAGGTCATACTATGGGATAATTATTTTAGCTAGCGAGAAATGTGTCTGGTAAAATTAAAATGTGTGTTAGAGTTTCTAATTTTTTTAAACGATATCATAAACATCACTTAATGGTCTTCTCCATTCAAAGATAACGAAGACGAGCTCATACTAACGTACCCGCTGTAGGACCCTAGTTTTAGTGGCCAGGCCTCTGCGAATGTCGGTGTAGGTTCATTTACATTGTTTTATATGAAAAATATATTTTTCTACCATTCCGAACCTTTATGTGGGTAACACGACCCGCTTAATACAAGGATTCTCTCTGGACTCCTTTGTAATCATTTCAAAAGCTACAAACAAAGGGTGAAATTATAAAAAAAATTCAGAATTGTTACCTTCGCGCCCAAAACATAACCACCATAAATAATTAGTCAGCCTAGCTTACAATTCATAACCCATGCTGTGATAAATTTTTATTCTCATTTATACTATAATTTAAAATGTAGTTACCAACATGATAGACATGGCAAGCATGATATAGTTTGTCACAAATCTACCGCATTTGTTGGCGTATTTTCCATTTTAATACTCATCTTTTAAATTATTTTATTTCCCTTAATTTGAAAAAGCTACTATTCGCCATCGCTTCCTACCAGGAGCGCATATTCCTGCGTCGTTCGTCCGAAGTATCATAGCTTCGCCTCTCAACAGCAATTTATGTTCGCAATTCTCTCAACCATCTCTAAAATTTACCGTCAATAAATGCTTCTTCGTAATCACGAGCTGCTGGTTCGTTTTCTCAAGCTTCAACTAATGATGCATCTCAAAATAATTTCCTGAAGTTCTGTTGAGTTAATCAAATTTCTAGTCCGACGTCTTCAACTATCTTCTTTCGCTTGCTCCATCGGTGATCTCATTCCGCCTGATGATGATGCTTTGTCTCCACTTGTATTCCAGTGCGCCGACACGATTCGCGAGCTCTCGACTTGCATTCCTCTCGTCTTTCATTCATTGTTTGCGCTCTGATGATTTTTCCTTGCTTCTCGCTATAACTCTTTTTCATCGTGTAGCGGAATTCTGTCCTTAGCTTCAGTAATCCACCGTCTCTGTCTCCCAAGACGAAATTTTCCAACAAAGACTCTTGTCTGTCTGTCGTGGGTACTTACACGATCGATTTCATTCTCAGGTTCGTAATAAATATGTTTCCCACTTTTCTGCATCGTTCTAAGTTTGAGCGTAATTTTTTAATTAGCAAAGGAAAAATTCCTTCACGTGTAGCTTCCAAAAATTTGTAAATTATAATGTAATGTAATGTATGAATGATCCGACAATTTGAAATTAGCTTATGAATGTAAAGTATGTGCAACTCTATTGCTATTATAACTACCTCTGAAGAAAAACATTTGTCAGTTGTAATTTGAGTAGGATTATCATTTTCCAAATATAGGAGTCGCCCATTACAGCTATTAGTTAAAGTATTAGTTCTGCGCTAACCAACCTATTCTAAAATTACTCAATTTTAATTTATTCGTACAATTATGCTGTAATGAATGCTTAAGTGATATTTTTAAAAAAATATTTTTTACCTCTCACTCTGTTACAGCATCTTCATATCATTTGATTGATGACGTTTTGGTGTAATATATTTAGAATTGATATGCTCTCTGATATGATAATTTAATGTGAGCACGTCTTTTTTCTGTTTCAGCGGAAAAATCGCCAACAAAATTCAGCTATGTAAATTCGAAAAAAAAATGACATTTTACGCTGGAACTATACATGCTATAATTAGTAAAAACCTGATAAATTAAATACTAAGCATCTCAAAATATTATATGGTAATAATCAAATCCAAAAAACGTCGATGTTAAAAGAACTGCTTTCGATAAGAGGAACGAAATTTTTAGTGAAATGAAAACCATACAAAGCGATGACTGGATGGATTTATTTCAATCTCATTGAAAACTAGACAAAAGAGTTTAGTTTCGACGGTCTTAAGGAATCGTGGAATAGATTTAAAAGAATAAGACGTGTCAGGTGGATGAGATGGGCGTGGAGATAGGAGATGGAGATCTTAGGGTCGACGCCCAACACACTTGTATGCAGCGCATCCTCATCTCGGGAAGACTTCTTCACTCGCACACACACACACACACACACACGAGGACACGGAAACTCCCACAAGTAGTCGTCATCCACCCTCAAACTGGAGGCCCTCTCATCCAGGGACGCCAGACATGCACATACGTAAGCAGGAAGGAGTGAGAGAGAAACACAATGGACCCAAAACCTCACGCCTACCCCCTCATTCCATCTCCTCCCCTCCCCCCTCCACCTCCCTATCCCCTTCTTTCCCCTCTCCTCGCTCTTTCACTCCTCATCTTCTGATCCCTCCTTCCTAGCACCCTGAAAAAAATCCCTCGGTATCTTTTTAGGAGGGGGCCACCCACTGAGCTCTGGGCGTCCCGCGTCACCCTATTCTACACGAGCAACAAACTCATCCTCTACGCCTCTCACACCCCCGCCCCTTACTATTCCTCCACCCCTTCTTCCACACAAAACCACATGCATTGCCTAGGCCACCCAACGCCTTCTATCGCCACTCCTCCCTCTTAATGCAGCGTGTATGCAACGGGTGTTGCTTTGCCCTCTTCTCTCCCCCCGCCCACCCCCGCCCCTCCTAACCCTCCTCCCTCCCTATCTTCGCCTATTGTGCATTAAAAAAAAATACGTGGGCTTCAGAGGGTCGTGGGGGAAGAGGAGGTGGTTTACGTACTGGAGGCTATTTTTCGAGGTTGGTTGTTGGGGACCTTTCAGGGATGGGTGGATCTGGACAAATTGCTTCCATTTTCGACGTGGGATGCGATTTAATGTTATTCTCCCCCGCTATTCGTCGCAGCTTTGGCGCAGCAGTTATTTTTCGAGCCTCGCTCGTGTTCTCGTCGTCTGTGAGACGGAAATGATTTCGGTGTTCGGTCGTGGTTTTGAGTGATGGCCGGTAATAAGGGTGGCCAGCGGGAGAGATTGCGCGTGTTAAACGACTTTCTTTATTTTCGAATTTGCTGGCGTACCGAAACAAAGATCGCATCACCGGTGCGTGTATTCCCAGCGGCGCTATCCTCGCCATAAGTGATGCTGTTGGTGTTGCTACACCTTCCGGTTTTTATTTTTCGTCATATCCCATAACACGCACTGAATGGATTTACTCCTGTACCAACTTTAATTAAATTGATGTTTTTTTCTGATGAGGAACAAAAGTTACGTATTGCGTGAAGCGTGTGTGTGTGTTGTCTCCATACAAGCAGACAAATGTTTCTTATTTCACACATCTGTTCAACCATATTCTCGATGCCTGGACGACTCTGCAGGCCTTAAAAATAATGTACTCTCTCGTGAGAGTGCTTGCGACTGTATTCTTGACAATGAAAATTAATCTAATCAAGTAGCGAAAGGAGTGAAAAATATTGCCATAGAGCTATATCACTCCTCGTTGCCACTGAGGGGAACTGCAGGGACAGATGGCCCGCTTTAGGGCAGTGGGGAAGGAACCCAGGGCTAAGATTTAATGGAGACGAAACAGGTGACGGACATAGGGAAGGAAATTTTGAATAATGACACGAGAAAAAATCAACAAATACTAAAAAAAGTATATATTTTATTTAAGGGTTTGATTCGATGCAAACTGTACTAAACAAAAATTTTAAATATACGAAACAGAATCACTGGTCAGAATTATTGAATTCAATTTTAATATAGGAAAAATTATCAAACTCCGAACGAAGAATAAAACATTAAGAAATAACGGTTTTTTTAATTTGAAAATTTCGGGTTATGACACTTAGCATAAATACGGAAGGGAAAACTAGCTCCTATTCATCGAAAATCCTGGAAATAGACGATCCACTCCTAAAGTTTCGACATGCTAGACTGTACAAATATTAAATCCTTTGTTGTAGGAACTTATCTCCATAATCATTGCTTCGCAGCTGAAACTTGCTGAATCATTAATTTTAACGGATACATGAATTTGAGTTACGCGCACCAGTGCTTGGTGATAAAAAGTACTTTTTCTAGCCTGCTGGCAATCACATAATCGATTAATTTCGTACGATCGTTATGCACAGATAATTCCCAGCCAGTGAAAAGGAGACAGGTAAATATGATGTCTAAGAGAAATAAATAAATAATTTTGTTGACTGAGTAATAAATTCCTTGAAGGAATCCCTAGCAAAATGCATCACCCTTCTAATGCTATGTGTAGTTTTCTCTTCTTCTAATACGGAAAATAAAAACGTTCAAACTGGAACGCAGACGGCGGAAATGAAATTCCTGAGAAGAATAAGAAATGACGAAGTAACGTGCCAGGTGGAAGTGGAATGGCTCCAAGAGGATTCCGAAAAGGAATAAAAATGCAGAGCTTTGGATTATCCAAAATTCCTAAAGGATTCGATAATTTTAAAATGCGTATCTTTTAAATTGAAGAAGCAGGTGAAAAATCGTGACTTGTAATCGTAGGAATTGCAAGAGGCAGTAGTTAATCGCTCAGAGAACCAGGAAATCCAGTGTGTCGCACAGGTGATGCCAATGCTTCCTGGGATGGGGTAATAGAATGAAATCAATCGTTGAGTTTTGATATGTTCGTATGATAATGGGTACCATTTTTTTCGCGATCGTATTTTAAATGCTGTAGTCTTACCAGTTGACTGAGTTATTACGCATCGTTATAGTTAGCGTTGGTACACGTTTGTAGTATACTTTTTCCACTATACATTCTATTCTAAAGCACTTATTTTTATTTAAACACTCTACAATAATATTTAGATTCAAATTTGCATCACAAGTTAATTTTAATTATAGAAAAGAATAGCTCTATTTAATAAATGGAAGAATCGTAGCGATACTTAGGTCACCCTATTGGTTTTCAACTAAACGTTTTTCGCTTAATATAAATACGAGTGATTTGCATCGTGAAGTTCATTTTCTCAATACGTATTTTCTTTGCATTCATAGTTAACAATAAGACGTGTAATTACATATTGGAATCGTGTGATTCAAATGTGAACGCATAGATATCACAAGAACTCGCAGAAGTAAAAGAACTCCAGAAAATGATAAATAGACTAGTGATAACGGATAGAAAGTACGGTATGGAAATAAATATAGAAAAATCCAAGGTCACACGAATATCAAGTAAAGAAGAAGAAAATTTGAACTTGAGTAATGGAGGAAAGCTATTGGAAAAAGTTTTAGACGTACCTTTGAAGCATCACAACGACAGAAGCAAAATGTACCGATGAAATCAGGGCTAGAATATTGAAAGCAAAGGCCGCTTTCAGAAGAAAGAAACTCCTACTAACGGGGAATATAAAGGATGATATCCGCAATAAGTTGATAAAATGCTATATATGGAGTATAGCTTTGTATGGGGCAGAAACATGGACGCTAAGGAAAAATGATATTAAATACATACTTGGAAAGCTTCGAAATGTGGACATGGGGAAGAATGCTGAAGATAAAATGGACAGATAGGGTGAAAAATGAGGAAGTACTACGAAGAATAGGAGAGAAGCGAACGATTATACAGACTGTCAGAAAGAGGAAGGCGAACTGGATTGGGCATTACCTGAGGAGAGAGTGCATGATTAAAGAAGTGCTAGAAGGAAAACTGGATGGAAAAAGAGAAAGAGGTAGGAAAAGGTTTCAGCTAGTAGACGACTTGAAAGGGAAAGAGAGCTATCAAGACATGAATAAGACTGCGGAAAATAGGAATATACGTATGGAGAACCAATTTTAACCTAGAATAATCACGGACTTGTCTCGGACAGACTGCCTATGATGATGATGAAGGCGTTAAATTTCGAAAGAGATACTTATGAAAATGTTACTGGTTATCGTGTCTTATTATTTGAAAATGACATCAAGTTTTAGATATGCCTTAATTAAGAGATTATTTATATACTGTGACCAAGGTTTAATTTTGATCGACCAAAATGAAGGTACATTTTAATCCATTATTGGAATATTAGTTCAATCGGATTTCTACTACTTTATCCCCCTCTCCCGTTAGTCATTTTAATTTTTTTAATATTCTGTGCGATTGTTTTTTTATCCTTCTATGATGATCAAGTGCAAGTTGGATTTCACTTCATTATGGCGTTTCGCCGATTCACTACTACACATTCCAAAAAGAAATCCCATAAATGGATAACTATTCAGCGAGCTTTGCAATCACCGGGAATTTCCGCTTGCTATGGTGTATTGGATTATTGACTTGTCCCACTGCCCTACGTACTCATTTCCGCTCCCCTGGTTAGCCATTTATGACATTCTCTTTACTGTGGAATGTTCATTACGATATCCACGAAGTTTTTTTACGGTTTCTATTTTGGTTCTATGGAAAAATATTATTTTCAAAGTAACAGAAGAAATATTCTGCACTTATTAACATAACTTGAATTACGCAGAGCGATTCGCTATCTTTTTGTTGCCTCACTTTCATGGATGATGTTCCCTTTTTTAGGCGCGTTTCGCTTACAGCGTGAGTGCCTATTATCGTCGGTCGGTCCGTCCGTCCGTCCGTCCGCATGTTCGTTCTCGGCTTCTACTGAACGGATTTTCATGAAATTTGATATTAAGGACTTTCAATCAAATATAATAAGAAAATCATAAAAATGAATCACGTACGCCAATCAGGGGTACCACTTTACTGGTAACAAAAAATTAAATTGTCGTCATATCTCGTAAAATATTGCTCATATCAAAATATTTTTCAAATAAAAGTTGTAGAAGTAATAAATTAGAGTATTTCTTTTCCTACACATTTTTATCGTAGGAGTAGGCGTTATCGAGAAAATCAAACAAGAATGTCTTATATCGAGTTGAACAAAATTTCTTGCATGGTTACTTCATTGTTGCTAACATAAACAATCTCCAAAACAAACGTTTAATTTCCTTACGTGTTCATGTAATAGTATTAAATAGGAAGAAAATGGATTATTTATGATGAAGAAAAGAACTTTAAAACGCTATTTCCCTTACGTACAGGTATATAATTGCTTTCTAATACTCCATTTCACGAAACGTGCCCATTTGTGATACATTGTACACTTTCCTAACTTGTTTTTGGACTACGAAAACTATTACTACTGTGTGCTAAAATGTCATTGTAGGCTTATATACATGTAAGATACATGAAAATGTTACATTAATAAAATATATTCTTTGTATTACATCAAGTTGGCCTATACATGGGAGAAAAGCTGCAGAGATTAATATTATATTAAGAAGAAGGCCTGAAAAGAAACGATAGATGGAAACCCATTACAGCAAGTATCAGACCAAAAATATCTTTAACTACAGATACAAAGTGCATCGATGAACTGGCTAGCACAGCGAAAGTAAAAGTAATTTAAGAACAACGAAATCTCTGCTAAAGGGCGAATCGAAAGACGATATATGAAATAAATTGATGGAATACAAGGTGTGGCGTATCGCTTTGTGTGGAGCAGGACCCGACACTCAAGGAAAATTATATTAAAATTTTGGAAAGCTTTGGTCATGAAATATGGCCTGAAGATAAATGGACAGATAGGATGAACAACGAGAAAGTATTGAGGAAAACAGGCTAAAATAGAATGATTGTGCAGATCTTAAGAAAGCGTAGGGCGAACTGGATCGCCAATTACCTGTGAAATGAGCATGATTTAAAGACAGGTTAGAAGGAAAACAGAAATAGGCAGGAAAGGGTTTCCGATCATAGACGAGTTGAAGAATAAAGAGAGAGATCAAGGGGTGAATAAAGTTGAGGAAAACAGGAATATGTGAAGAACCAGACTTAACAATTAATAATCACGGACCTGTCTACGGACAAACTACCACTAATGATGACGGTGATATTTTTAATGATGTTACATGTATCATAATTGAATCTGAAGTACTGGGGGAAAAACTTAAATTTCAATATTGTACCCTATAGTTTCAAACTTTACATTCCAAGATTTAGAAGGGCGCTTTTTAGCCATTCGTTAACATCACTAACTTATTTAGAGTAATTAAAAATGGAATTATATTTATTGTCTATAATTATTCAGTTTTATCTTAAATATATAATTTATCATGGTGTCATTTTCATATGGCATTGATAACCGACACAGAAGTTCTTTCGTGATAATTAACCATTCCGACAAGCGCGAATGCATTCCGCGCCGTGCGCGAAAGGGACGCAGTCGATTTGCGATAGTTTTATGGGTCGTTGAACCGCGTTTCGCTCGCTCGATCATTCCGTCAATCTCTCACCTAAAGCGGAAAGACGAGCGATTAAAAAAAGAAAAAGAGTAACGCTACCCTATCGACCTCGTTCTCGCGAATGCGAAGAAATTCGCGCTTGTCCCCAAAATAAAAAGAAGTTTGTCATTCATTCTCGTGCCATTCACGACCCGCTCGGGATTTCGTTTTCACCTCTCTCTCTCTCTTTTTTCTTCTCTCTTTCTCTCTCTCTTCCCCATTGTTTCAAACTCCCACTTGCCTCCGCCTTCAACACACTTTTTTTTTTATTTTGTTTTTCGCCGAACCTTAAGGGCACCTTTCCCTCTCTCTCTCTCACATTCTACGAGTTCCGTTTTCGCGATTCTTTTCAAGGACAGAGTTGGGAAAATTACAAAACATAATAATAATCGAGCGAAAACGAGAAATTATTAATTTCGCGATATTTTTCGTTTTTATTTATTTTTTATTGTGAGTCGATTTTTCTCACATCTTAATTACTTGACCTTTTTATTTTTCAAGCAAACTCTTTTAGAAGGAGACTTTTGTAAATATATTTCGTTTCAAATCGACTCGTTGTATACATTAGGATATACCAGCTGAATAATATTTTCAAAACTGGATATGTTTTTAAATGAGATGTACTACATAACAGATTTTTTGCCATCATCATGATGTTAATCGGTTTGGATTGTTTCGGGTAACTTTACAAGAAGATTTTCCATAAAGGAGTAAAATTCCTAGAGATTTGTGTCCGTGTAACAGGACGCAAGTTGATTACGTAGTTTTATTTTATTTCAAAACAATATCATGAGCAATATCAGCAATCCTCATCTATATATTAAAATCCGTCGATGTCTATGTATGTGGCTATCTGGCATTCATCTATTTCTAATGATAACTCGAAAACTACAATAGCTAGAGAGATGCGGTTTTCACACATCGTTTCCAAATTCCGTGTAGATTTGTCTGTTCTTATTCTAATTTCGAGAAAATGCGCGGGTTCGAGTTCAGGCAGCAATTCTTTTTCCCCATTTAAAATGGGTACTTTTGTGGTTGGGTACCCCCTCTTGGCGTTTCCAAGGTAAATGTGTAGGATAAATAAAAACCTTGCCGCGCAACAGTCAAGTGGATATAACATTGAAAGGATATATTGACAAGACTTTGGCTCGCTTTGTTTTAATGGGTAGTCGTGTCTGGGCGCTGCCGCACCCTTCGCCTCGCCCGGAACCAAAGTATCCTTCCCCGTTGTCCGGTGATAGGGTTTGTAAATGTCGAGACCGGCCAATCAGTCATGGGTTAGCAAGAGGAGTGGTACCCAACTAAAATAGTGCCTTAAAATGCGTTGAGACGCTTAAAAATAAATAAGTCATGAGGGTATCCATGGAAACCAGTATTTACTGTTGATCGACGTTACAAAGATTGGTCTGGGTATCTTTCCGAGCACATTAATATTAAAACGATTGTTTTGAAGAATTAAAACGATTGTTTTGAAGATTTTATAGCGGAAATTGTAAGTATGGCATATTATTTTCATATTTTAAACCTGTACGCTTGTATTAAATGATAATTCATGAAATTGTTCATATAGTAATAAATCTAACTTTTACAATTCGAGGTGAGGTTATAACACATCTGTTTATTTTCAGGTCTTCTGGTTCTTGTTTTTATTTAGACCTTTCGATCTCTCGATTTGGGAATATTAAAATTCAATTGATTCTCAAATTTTTCCTCAGTTACTATAAATATTTCGTTTGCATTTTCTTAATATCGCCTTTATACCATTTATTTCCAGTTACAAATTTGTTTATTTGGTTTGATTTAATAAGTTAAAATTGTTTTTAGTTTTTCTTTGTATATAATGGCTCCAACACGAAAACGAAGCTTAACTGGAAGAAAAGAATCTGATAAGAAACTAAAGGGTAAAAAAGAGCAATGCAATTGAGGAAGGTGTATCTTATGAGAGATTTACTTATGAAAACACAGTGTTTAGTATAATTTCTATCCTACGCGATGGAAACTGTTTGATTAATTCTGTTTCCATGCATTTGTTTGGCACATCACAACTCCGCACTCAAGCTGTAGATTTTATATAGCCCAAGTGAGATGATTATCAACTTTCTGTTAGGTTACGAAAACAATACTGGTGCTATAATAGATTATAACTAAAGTTAATCCTTACAAAACTCATTACAAGCTCATCGTGCATGGCCATGTTACTCTTAACTATTGTTAAAGAGTTGTCAGAGCTTCATAATTACTTAACACTTTTGATTATTCATTGTAAAAATCATTAATATACTTCATTAATTGAAAATGTTACGTGAAATTCCATATCAAGCTTCAGGAAATTTTGGATGATCTAATGAAAAAACAGGTTTTGGGAGTTCCTCTAGCTATGGTAATGGTAATAGAATTTCAAAAAAGGGATTTGCCTCTTGCCCATATTTTATTGGTTTTAAGAGATGCTGATAAAATCAGCAATTCAAATGATGTTGATAAAATTGTTTGCGCAGAAATTTCAGATTCAGATACACAACCCAGACTGTATAACACTGTTAAGTCTTCAATGATGTTCTGGTTCTATCTTTACACGCAGAATATCTGCGTAGGCCTGCTAGTATTATAATAAAAGCGTCTCATTCTATGGTTCTGTGTTTACGATGTTGTGAACCAATAACTCAGACGGTGAGTTAGATTTTAATTAATCTTTCATCAAATACTCGGCGCGTCCCCTTGCTGGTCCTAAATGGGTAATTCTCCGTGATTAAGTACATAGGATCGATTCCAGAAGAAATTTAACAAAAATATAAATAATTTAAATTTGGTGTCCCATCATTTTTACAGGCGTTTACTCCAGTTTATGTAACAATCTCGGAAGAGCATTGATGACTTCTCTTTCATACCGTGAATCGGAGAAGGACGTTGAAATTTGGAGGCTAATGTTGTTTGAGGAATCTTAGCATAAACTATATTAAACTATAGAAAAATTTCGTTTAAAATAATTGTGTAGCGCCACTAGTTAATTAAATTATAGTAACCAGTTCAGCTGCGTCAAAGAATCATCAGCTGAGTGGTGAGTTGTGATAATTTATTAACAAAGCGGCTTTACAACGTTATTTTGGACAAAATTTTCAATATGAATAAGAAGTTTACTCCTGAAATGTTAGTTTATAAAGATTAAAATAAGCATATGAAGTATTTTTTAAATTAGGTTATTTATGTAGTTACTATTTTGTCTACGTTTAATATATTTTTTATTCTTTTCTCGGAAAACCTTGGACCCTAGACCCCCTGAGGGTCCAGGGGTGCATGCCTACTAGCCCGTTCGTAGATCCGCACAAGATATGACTACATTTCTGATATTTCACGTTCTTTGGTGAAAATATAATCTAACGCAGAAGTCTGTTAAACAGATAGAACGTCGAACATCTAATACCGTATTTGATAGCGGAAGACACTGTTTTCACTGAGAAATATTGTGCCTACTCGGAAATCTACATTGATTTTTCTTTCATCACTGGATTTATCATCCCGTATTACCAATTTCGAATTAACCTTTCACCCTTTAAACCGCAATCTTCTCCGCGCGATGGAGGTGTAACCATCCACGCACCTGAATGGCTTTCCATAGTTTCCAAGGTGACGCGCGATAAGGAAGCAGAGGAATAATATAGCAAAGAAGGAAACTGGATGACTGTGACGAGAGAATATCAATAAATGATAGAAGATATCGCTTCATAAACACTATTTGGTTGTTCTTCCAGTTCATGCTATACGTCGTGTAGTACTTGAAACTGTTATTGTTAATTAGTATGTAGAGTTGTTGTTTATGAAGTAAATCGTAAAATCTGGTTTATTTATTTATAATTTTAATTAAATTCAACTATATAGGAGTGTATAGAGTACATTGCATTTTCCGCTATTACAATATCACATGAATTCGCCCCCACTGTCCAATGAGGATCCAATAGTAATGCGTTATTTCAGGGTGCAATTATTTAGCTGAAGGAGGAAAAAGTATACGCAATGAATAAAAAATTCAGGAATGATTTGAATTATACGTGAAGAATGCTTTTTAACCCCAAATAAAATGAGGAACCGACAGAAACAAACGAAGAAAGTACAAGTTGAATGTTCGTGATCAAAAGTAACACGTTGAAATTGTTAAAACTCAATAACTTGGCAAGAAATGGTTGAAAGCTTTCTTAATACAGGGAGTCCGAGTCTCTCTCTCTCTCTCTCTCTCTCTCTCTCTCTCTCTCTCTCTCTCTCTCTCTCTCTCTCTCTCTCTCTCTCTCTCTCTCTCTCTCTCTCTCCAGACCTCTCCACTTCACCTAGATTCGAGGAACAAACGTCGTTTCGCGACACAGATTCATTCCGTCCCAAATTACTCAAATTGCGGGAAAGATGTATATTTTGTACTGGCGTTGGCGTTGAGTTGTGATGGCCGTCGACAAAAATCCATTTCCCTCCTTCTCTCCCTTCCTCCTTCCCTCCCTCCCTCTTCTCCCGCCGTGACATTTCTATTCCCATGAAAAGAAGCGAAAAGTTTTAATTAATTACGGCCTTTTTCGAAGGCAAAAACGGTCCCTTTTTATGCGCGTCAATCCCCGCAACCATGGGCGTAACATTTCTGCACGGAATGAGTTAAACAGGAGAGGGAGCTGTTTTGCGGGTACGTTATTATTGAAAAAAGTGAAGTTTCGACGTTTATGGAGCAGGTATATACATACGTGAGTACATGCATTTATACTTAAATATATATTTATTCATCTTGTCAATAGAGAGAGAGAGAGAGAACACTTTCGTGATGATTACAAACTTCACAAAAGGCCGGGGCGAGAACCGAACTGAGAAACATTCGCGGGTGTGTTTTTTCCCTTTTCGTAACGAAAATATCTCTGGAGTTTTTTTTTTAATGTTCCGAGGGAAATAAATAAGAATATTCTTTGAAAAGTGACAATGTGAACAGTGGGATGCCTCCGTGTATTTCCACGAAACTTTTTTCTTTATTTTAATTGCCGGCGGCTGATTTTAAACTCCATCCTCGACCCCTCTCTCCTCTCTTGGCATTCCCCGACCACGCCAAAGCTCCGTTATATTTTATTTTTAATTTCAAAGAATAACTCTGCCGAGCGAACTGAAGTGGTTTGTTACCTCCGCTCCTAGCATAGTATTGAAAGAAATACTGCGTTTTTTTTTCGCTCGCTTAAATAAATAACGCGGAATTGCGAGAACTCACTGTCCTTGAATTGTTGGAGCGACGGCTCGGGGGAGCGACTAATGAAGCGACGCGTAATTGATTCGAATTTCCGTAGGCGATGCTGTATATCCGGCGACAAAAGATCTTCGCGAAGTAAATAAGATGCAGAAATTGAAAATTGTCTCGGGGTATTCTTCTCGGTGTGAAATAATATCGGAGTGGACATGATATGTTTTTTAGTGTTTACCATTTATAAGTACTTCTTTTGATACTATTTGGATGATTTTTTTACTCCGATGAAAGCATTGTTGTGAGTCTCGTTATAGTATCAATGTGTCTCTAAGAAGCCGGTAAGCTATTATTATGGTTTAGGTGCGTTTATTCTGAGAAAAATTCATATAATGTCCATTAAAAACCTTGGCTGTTACTTTCTCGAATGGGAAACAGGGAATTTTTCCTTTTATTCCTCAAGTTTATTCTTACATTTATCTCTTAGAGCAAAAGCAAATTATATGAATTATTTTAGTGGGATGATTTATTTTTACAAGACGATTAAGAAATATTATCTGTTAAATGCATATCGCCAGTTTTAACTAATGTTTTTCATATATTTATTTGCTTCGTTAATTCAAATAGAGAGTAAAAATAAACAGATGGTGTTTCGTATTTAGCGTCATTTGAAATTATCGAAAGGCCACTAGAGGGAGTGTTGCTTTTCTCTTACTACTGCTCTCTAGGGCTACACAGTGGGGCCGCGGAATCCAAAAGTGTGCCAAAGCCTCTGATTCAATTTTTATGTTGTTTCCAGTCAAAAATATATATTTTTGGAACTCTCAATGCTAATTTATGTATTTTAGGATAAAATAGAACATTTTACCAGGTGGATACCATAGTTCATTTTAGAACCTTGTCGTCAGTCATCTTTCAGTACTTCATGAATTAATAATGCCAAAGAAATTACCATTGATATTTAAATTATATTTTACCAAGGAGCTAATAAATCGAAGTTTGAAATCTTGTTATTATATTTGTGTTATTTATATGTCATCAATACTGCTGCCTTCATCATTCGATGATGACATATCTTCTGATTCCGGTGCATCTTCTTCACTGCTACCCTCAAAGTCAGGTGCTGCAAGGAGTTGTGTTACATCTCGGATAAGGATTTTTTTTTTTGACTTCCTCCGGACATTTCTCATTCCTGAGATGACAGGGTATGAAGAAACCAACAAATTATGTAACAAGTCTGTATTTGTTGCAACACGGGAAATTTTCCTTGCATGTTGCTCTCTAAAAGCTTCCAAATCCTTAAATCGAGCCTCATGAGCCTCCTCAGATAGTTGGCCAATTGGAAGAATGGCCTTCTCTATTATTTGTGATCCATGTATCAAAATTTTGTGTACAGTTATGGGCATAAGGTACCATGGATATTCTGCGACAGACTTCTTGGCAGTTTCCAGTGCATAGTAATAAAATTTTGTCGTATCTATTTCATATCCGCTTGAAATTGCTTGGAGGATCACGGAGAAGCGTTCAGTTATCTCTCTTTTAATTCCAGTTATTTCGGATGTCATAATAGGATCAGAAAAAAATCGTCTTGCTGTGTTGCCGTCGTTAGTCGTGCCACTTCCACCTGGTTTTTGAATATCAACTAACAAGCCCATTTTCGATCTAAATTCTTTTTGTATGTCTTCTTTTCTGGCTTTCAGCATTTCTTGAGCTTCACCGCTTGCCTGCCATTTTTTAAAGTCGAGTCTATATGCGACATGAAGCAAGCGCCCTAAGAATCTTATCCAGGCGTGTAATGTTGATAAACCAAAATTCAGCCTTTCCACGTCCACTATTGCTCTTTTTTTCGCGTCCTCTATTTTGTTCATGTCTTTCGACGAGGCTCCACACACAAAACAGCTTTGTGTCGAATGGGTCTCGATTATAACATTGCATATTTTTCCATCTACCATCGTCAGTGCTAATTGATGACACACCTTCACAGAGTATCCATCTTACTCCACTTTTGACGGTTGAAGTACATCAGTCGCACTATGCATTCTTTCTATTTCATCTTTTATAAGGGGAAGTGATTCCTTTTTAAAGATAAAACGAACAGGACGGCAGTATTTCGTGGATGACGGTCTAGGATTCTGCCAAATAATTTGTTGTCCAGTCACATCAGAACTGTACATTTTCAAAAGCACTATTGACGTGGAAAAGATGTCACTATCACTTGCGTTTTCTTCGCTAAATTTCTGTTTGTACATTCTCTGGCCAGAGCTGCCATCACAGCCCCACTTGCTGATGAGCGTAACCTGGTCTACAGAGGGTAGAGTCTGCAATACTGGGCGCTGCAAGATGAGGATACGCTCGGCTGTGTGGTTCAATAACGCTTGCAATTTTATTTCAGAAATACTTTCGGTCACAGTTATTTCTTCTTTAGGTGGGTAACAGCGTAACTTTGCCGTAACGATTGATTTGTAACCTGGATACAAATTGCAGCCTTTAGTTTTAGACGCCATCCTATGCAAAAGGTACTGGTTTTTTGTCATCTTCGCATCAACAAACAATGCCAATGCTTCATCTTCAGTGTAGGGATCGTATTTAGGTTCGCCTACATATGATCGCCAAATTTTTCCCGCTCGTGTAGGAGTCGTCATTGTCCCATGAAGAACCTTGGCTGCTTCCAGTTTTCCTGCTGCTCTCATACTGCTTTTAGTAGCAAACGTAAGCTGTTCTACAGGAATAGTTTCTCGTATGGATTGCGTCTTCCTGTATTTTGTGCGTCAGCTGCTTTCACCAAAATCTCTTTGCGGTCGGCCACCGAAGTGTATTTTCTTCTGTTGTGAAGCAGCTTTAATTACTGGGGCATCTTGAGGAAACTGGAAATTGTAGTCCAGCCAGCTAACGTTCTTTTCGAAAAAGCGTTCGTTTGTGCGATTGGACTCCTGCTACCTCCGACGATATTCACTGTAGAACTTGTCAGCAGCCTTCTTAATAGATTTCTCTTGATTTTGTGACATATTTTCCAATCCTGGTCTAGAACACATATAACTGACAATGTGTTTCACCATGTCTGATTGATTTTTCTTCACAGAAACAGATAATATTTCAACCAGTTTTCGTCTCGTAAACATAATCGTAATCTACGAACAAAGATAAAAATCAAATTATGTTTTATATAAATAATAAAAACTGCTCAAACGATTGACAAAAGAGTATTTTCGATACAAAGTGTCGATATAGTTCCAAAACTAAAGCAAATTATACCAGTTTGCCCCATATGAAGTAGGAAACACAAAATCTCTACCTCTCCATCATGTAATTAAAATAGCGTAATAAAAAATCGGACAGACACGGGCAGCTAATTTCTCTGCCTAAATACGTAAAATTAATTGGCCAATGATTTAAAATAAGAATTTGGGCATGACTCGGCCAGACTTTTTTTATAGGCCGGCGTGAATCACCACTTTCTGCTTAAATTACTTAATAAACCTCAAGGACTATAATTTGCCTTGTAGTATATTTCCAGTGGTGGAAATAGTATTTATAAAGGGACAGAAATATTATGATATACCTACATTTTCCGATTACACAGCTGGAATTAAGTTTTCCACTGTAAATTCAATGATATACCACGTTAAAACTCTTATAAGCTCGCCCTCAGAAAACGCCCGTTCACTGCGTAGGCACAACAGTAACTGATACAATGTCGCATATCTTGTAAACTGTCTATTCCAAATTGAAAAGAGCACAACCGTTAGAAGGAACATTCATTGCAGTTTCATAAAATGTAACCAAAATGGGCTATTTCCATGAAGTGTATTTAGAGGTTTTGGCACACTTTTGGGGTCCACGGTCCCACTGTGGGCTAGTTCGAAAAAACTACTTATCCTAAGTCATCGGCTCATGACCGGTGGAGGAGTTTTAGAAAGTGACACGAACGGAGGAAGCTCAACGAGCAGGAGTTACAAAGGTAAGCAATACCAACTCTTGTGGCCTTTGTCGGGGCAGTATCTCATGTTATTTTTGCATATCTATACAGTCCACTTATCAAGGTTCGAGTGAATTATTGCGATCCTCGCGTAATACGAGAACCGAACATTTTGGTCCTTCGGGCCGGATTTTCTTTCGTTTTGACTAGACTAAGGCTATCGTTTCATACGTTGTCAAATTGAATTATCGTGACATTTTGCTTGTATCATTGATGCTTGCTTATCTTGGGAAAAGTGTATCTTTATATAACTCTTAGTATCTTCATTTTGACCTATTATGCTATATTGCCGTTGTGTGTCATATATGTATGTATCTTAGTATCTTAAAATTGTATCATTTGTTTCTGTAGTTGGATCTTGGAATTCTTGAAAACTATCGGGTGTTGTATTTTATCTATTGGTTAACAAGAGTTAAGCCTCACTATGTTTCAAGACATTGAAAAGGAATCAGGCAGTGATACACGAACGTTATGTGTACTCAAGCGAAATTATGTTCTCGCTAAATCGTGACGTGAAGCCACGATACGTACGATTGAACGACTTTATGCAGTGTCAAATACGGTCGTTTCGAATCGGAATGAATTATCTTTATTTGCCAGTCGACTTTCATCTTTGGAAGATGATTATAAAACTTCCCTCAGCATGACTGATCAGCTGCCGGAGCTAGCAATTGATTTAAACTGAACAATTGACGAGACAGAATAGGCGCTAGAAGAGAGAATCGAATGTCACTATCATCAGATTAATGCTGTTGCTAGCCAAGTTATTCCAAAGTCGAGGTCATGTAACTTTCAGGAAGAAGAACCTCTTTCTTCACGTACTTTACGTCTGCCCAAGATTAATATTCCCGTTTTTGATGGGCATTTGGCTAACTTTAAGCAATTTTTTGACATTTTTACAAGTTTAGTACATTCAAAGTCCTGTTTATCGGGCATTGAAAAATGTCATTATCTCTTATCAAGTGTAAAAGAGCAAGCTTTAACCTTAGTATCGAGTATCCCTATCATTTCCGAGAATTATGCCATTGCGTGGAAAACGCTCGTACAGTAGTACGAGAATAAACGAGTATTTGCTTTCCTTTATTTAGATAAGTTATTCAATTTTCCTCGTCTCCAAAATGATTCAATTGATGCATTACAAAATTTTATCGATGTGTTTTCGGAGAAGGTGAACGCTTTGTTAGCTATGGAGATTCCAGATTTATCCGAATTTATGCTTTTTTATTTAGCCTCTAGATCTTTGGACAGGAATACCAAGAAACAATTTGAGATTGAGAACCTTGGAATAGATTTTCCCTCAGTTCATATTTTATTAGAATTTGGACGTAAATGTGCTAACATCTTACGATCATTTTGATGCAAACAGTCTGTTGGCGGTTCTTACGCAAAGGGGTCTGTGCAAAAAACCTCTTTAGTCGCTCCTTCTCACAGCGAGCCCGGAAAAAAGATTATATGTCAGCTTTGTGATGAGCATCATAGGCTTTATCAATGTTCTAAATTCAATGAATTCGTCATCAAGAAACGAAAGGAATTCATCAAGAAAAATTTGATGTGGCCAACACGACTTTCTCCAAATTTGGGGTATAGATATTTAAATTATTATGAATAGCATTATGAGGCAAAATTATTATTTCGTATCGTAAAAGAATACAGTCATTCTTATTGCCGTAAATTATATTTTGAATATGTTTACAGAATTCACCGCTACATGGCGGTGGCGCTGTATACTGGAAATTACGAATACGTTAAATATCTCCGAAATGGATGGTTCTACGAAAATTAGTTTCAAACAAAACTTGGAAGAAATATCATTCTCTACAACTTTGGTCCTTACGAAGATTACCAATAACGACGTTTTTAAGGAGATATTTGACGGAAACCGAAAAAACCGATTATTTATAAATAATTCCTAAACAATAACTGCTACGGAAAATTGTTTCAACTGAAAGTTGTAGAAAATTACATTATCTATAACATTTGTGTAGAATTGAATATATCATAATGATGTTTAAACGGAGAAATATCGCAAAAACCGAATCGGGTTTCGAATAAACCTCTACTTTCGTTTAACCGTTATTGTCAAAAAACTAATCAGTTCTTTGTGCTCATGCTAAAGTGTTATACTTATATGAAGTTTGGTAACGATATGGCACGTACTTTTTGAGTTAAAGCGCCCACAATCACATACACACACGCACACATGCACACACACACACAGACATCATTCCGAAAATAGTCTAAACGTGTTCTAGGGACCTCAAATCCTGTTTTTCCGTTGAAATCTCGAAGTCGATTTTTTTCGTGAACACTACTTTCCATTACTACGTATGGAGAAAGTTAAAAGCAAAATATCAACGAAAATTTGTTTTAAACAAAACTTGAAAGAAATATTATTCTCTACAGCTTTGGTCCTCACGAAGATTACCAATAACGATGTTTTCAAGGAGAAAACCGAAAAACCGGTTATTTATAAATAACTCCTAAACAAGAATTACAATTGAAAATTGTTTCAAATGAAAGTTGTAGGAAATTACATTCTCTATAACTTTTGTATAGAATTGTATATACAATAATGATGTTTTAACGAAGAAATATCGCAAAAACCGAATCGGGTTTCGAATAAACCTCGACTTTCGGTTACCCGTTATTATCCAAAAACTAATCAATTCTTTTTGCTCATGTTAAAGTGATATATATGAAGTTTAGTAACGATAAGGCACGTGCTTTTTGAGTTAGAGCTCCCACAATCACATACACACACGCACATACACACACACATGCGCGCGCACGCGCGCACACACACACAGACATCATTCCAAAAATAGTCTAAACGTGTACTAGGGACCTTAAAACTTGTATTTCCGTTGAAATCTCGAAGTCGATTTTTTTCGTGAACACGACTCCCATTACTACGTATGGAGAAAGTAAAAAAATATTTGTTTCAATTGTTTAGGTGGTGTCCATAAATCCCAAGACTGTCTTTCAAAGAAGGTGTGTAGATATTGTTCTTGTAGGCATCATTCATTATTGTGTAGACGAAACAAGTCTAACAACAGTGCAAATGCTAATTCTGTGATAACAGACACTAAATCGTTGCATGACAAATCTAGTAACTCGAAAGAGGACTCATATGGAGTCAAGGTCATCTCTTCTTCTTCGAATGGACCTACCATTAATACAATGTCATGTACAACTAATCATAGTGAATCCAAACATTCTTTTGTACTTCTAGGAACTGCTAGGACTTTTATCAAGACATACACTGGTTCTCTAGAAAATGTTAGAATATTGATTGATCCTGCGTCACAAGCCAGTTTCATCACTACACATTGTCAACAGCGATTAGGGTTTCCTCGTAAGAATATTCACATTAATTGCCTGAGATTATCAGGCACTTCTGTTTCATCGACAAAAGGTATTACTTCGTTTGTTTTGAGGCCACGCCAGGGCAGCAGTGATATTAATGTTTCTGCAATAGTTATTCCAAAAATAACGGCACAGCAACCAACTTTTCCAACCCCTGGTACTGTTTCTCAAAAATTTTATTCGTTCAATTTAGCAGTCCGGACAGTATCTCATGTTTTTTGTGCATATCTATACAGTCCACTTAACAAGGTTCGAGTGAATTATTGCGATCCTCGGGTAATATGAGAACCGAACAGTCAGGTCTGCAATGTCACTGGAAACAAGATTCATTTAGCTTAATTTTCAAACGCGAGAAAAATACTCCTTTGAAAGCTGTGGCAAATTGAAAAGAAAAATTCCATTCGCGTAAATGTTAGAGTTGATCTACAAAAGATAATATGTACTATGAAACTAGTCCAATCAGTGCTACTTTACAAGCGCACATTTACTTAATTTCGATTGTTATTCACTCCATGTCGTCATGCAAATTTGCTTTTGCTTTACCCTCTGATTAATGTATAGATTTTATAAATACGCATGAATTAAATTTTCATCGCCATGAATTAATTTTGATCTAGGGAAATTGCCACAATAGATAATTAAATCTGATCTTCATAATAATTTTAAATTAAATTATACTGGATTTATATCAAAAGTTTTATTAACATTTTTCGGTGTTTTGCATATCAAACCATATTTGTTTATCGACAAAAGATAATGTATCAGTCTAATATGATGTAATATGAAACCTCTGTAAAGAGGCTGCCACCTCATTTTTTGTTATACACGTTTCTCTGTTATCCATAAAATTGAGGAAACTAGATTCTTTCATGAAAATTTCATTAAGGCTTTGTTCCATATTTCGCGAAGCAGCTATAAACATTAATCGGGCACCTTAATCTCGTATCCATCTGTAACCATGGCATCCTTCTCCACATCCTCTCCTCCCACATTCAATCTTCCGCCCCATCTTCACTTACACCCCAGGCACAGTCTTATCCCCATTCGACCCCTCCCCACTCACATCCCCCCCTCCCCACTACTCATATACCCATGAGGATATTCGTCAGGGGTGTGAAGCTCACTGCCTCGTAATGCATCCGAATCCTCTATCGCACTCTCATCCCGCCCCTTCGTATAGAACCCCCATTCCTCCTTCCCCTTTTTGGATATGGGGGATGTTAAGGGGTGGGTTCATTACTGCCTTCCCTCTATAACCCCCTCCACGACATGCCATCCTTATAGCGCTTTCATTCCCCAAATCCCCTCCTTCCCCCTCCCTTTACTCCCTCTTATTTCCATTCTTCTTAGTCCATCACCCCTCCTAACCTCTCTGGCTGAACCTCTGAACGGCTTCCCTTCCTCCCCTCCCTCCCCCCCCCCTCCCCCCTCTTCCCGACGCCTCCCCCCTCGTTCCTCTTCGGTCGAACAATGACCGAAAGCCATCTCCTCCAGGATTTGGAATATTTCCTCTCTCCTCTACCATCGTTCCCCTTCCTTCCTCTCCTCCCCCCCTCCCTCTCTCTTTCTCTCTCTCCACAGCCTTCTCTCTTCCTTATACATCTCTTATATCACCTATCTCTCCATTCTCGAAGAGTCGCATCGTCTTTGGCAATTCGTCACTCGCTTCTGAATGCTGTTCCCAGAGGAGAGCTGCATTAAAAACATTATTTGTGCTTCCTGCAAGGGATGCGGACGTCAATAGAGATTTCTTAGGAGATGAGAGTTTATTTTTTTGGAGTAGGAGATATGGGTGGTGAGAGAGTGGAGGACAGAGAGGGGAAGAAAGAGGAAAGATATGATGAGTGTCTTTTTTCATCTCGCCTTAATGCGTCACGGAGGGATCCTTTAAGTTCGACGCGAAGACAATGGAATAAGTTTTTGTATTTTTTTCGGGGGCTCCTACTGGACAAGTAGAGGACCATCGAACGGAGTTTCTCGTGCTTCGACAGGAAAAGGTTTCTCTGTCTTATTTTTCTTTCGCCATTCCCGTTTAGGGAAAAAAAGGATGGAGGAGTAGAAAAGTCTTCTCGCGCTCTCTGTCTCTTTCGCTTGATGAGTACTCCTCTCCACCTGTTGGAGTGCATTTATGGGATATTAAAAAGTCGTAAATAAATCTTTTAATTCTTCGCGATTTCTTTTTTTATTTCGTCCCATTACGAGATTCGAGTTTTTTGGCGCTCTTTGATAAAAATGCATCAATCGCACAAAAGGATCCATCTCGGACGGGTTTTTCGAGTTTCATTCGATTCAAAACGGCGTTATTTCGATTGCGACAGACTTTGGTCATTAATGGATTACTACGGAAGTCCGGCGATGTAATTATATTCTCGCGAATAAAGAATAATTTGTTGATGTAAATGTGCATTAATGTTTTCGAGTTTATAATCGCTCCTTTCGCGTTACGTATATTGAAATAACATATGCGGTAAATGTGAAAATACCTCCTTTTTTATTTTATTCATAAATAATTTGGAATTACATTGTTTTTGAAAGGAATAAAAACGATTCAAATTATTTTATTGTGCGGCATCAATTGGACTGAGTTTGAATTAAATCCATTATATTTTTGCTGAATAAAATAGCGTTGTGACGCAAGGGACAACATTTTCAATACGATCAGTGCGTATTTATTTTATTTAGATATTCATAGGACATATCCATTAAGAACAACGGATTTAAAATTTCTGAAATATTTCACTGTACCTTTGACGAATATATTAATGCACAAACAAGTGTTCCATTATATAGTATTTTATTGAAGAACTGATATTTAAACAGTAAAGGCGGGTTACTAGGTTTATCACGATAAAAGCAACATCGACAAAACAAAACAAAATTTCTGTTTTTAGTCGAAGATAGCGAACTACGCAAAAAATTCCCCCTAAAAAAGAAAACACCGCATCGAACATATTTGGACGGTAAAGGCAAGTTGCTTGATTTATTTAGATAAAAAATCATAGAAACAAAATACATTACTAGTTTTTGAGTCGAACAGAGTGAATTATGCTGCGAATTCTGCCTCTAAAAAACAAAGCAACCAAGGCGTTTTGCTTTTTTGCACCGAGGCCGATTTTGCCTCAGAAAGGTCGTATTAAGGCATCGATGGCATTCTAAACTTCCCATTTAATCTGCGTACGAATAAACAGCAGTTTATCTTTAATTGTATCGATCGAAATTCCATGCATCCATCTTGACCCATGCAACCACGGGACCCGCTCCGTGCCCTGGGAGTGCGCCATCAACTCCCTCTTCCTCCTCCCCTCCCCCTCCTCATATCCCTCTCTCCCTCCTATTTGACTCGAGTTGTACGTCCACCGACCCTTCAAATCCCCTTTCTTCCTCCCTCTCTCTCTCTCTCTTCCATGTATATTAATCGGAACAAGGTCCGATAATAGAATTTGAACATTATAATGAGGCTAAACGTGCGACCGTGGCGCCGCATGAGACACGGGGTGCGAGGCGTGATTGGGCCTTTATCGGCGTGTGCGATCTCACCTGTCTTATCCCATCTTCTTCCCTTTAATTCCGTCCCACTTCTCTCTCTCCCTCTCTCGTATCTATCTATCTCCCTCTTTTTTTTGTCTCGTTTCCCCCTCCCCTCCCTCTTCCTCCCCCCTCCATCGCCCTCTTCTTCCCCCTCGCCACTCTCTTTTCCCTCCCGTTACGGATTAATCCTATCTATCCTTAACCACCGCATCTTTCGCCCTCCTCGCTCTAATCCCGTCTTTATTCATCGCCCGTTTTTTATTCAATCTTTGTTCTATGGAGCGCGAATTTCATGGAGATTAATTGGACGCTATAATAGCTTTGGTTGTCTATTCTTTTCGACTTCGCAAAAGACCTTTAACCGAAAGAATTATGCGACGGTAATTATTTTTTCTCGAATACAGGACGCTATTGTGTTCCCCCAAAGCAAACGTTTTTTTTGAATTTCCCAATAATACGGTGCCTAATACGGTTAAAGCGTGCGAAATATCAGTAGCATTAATTCGCATTAGGTCAGACGTAATTATGCTTCCAGAATTTTTTGAGGACATCTTTTTAATCATTTAACGAGGATTACATACAGTCAGGATAAAATACGTAAATATGAAGACATTTATTTTTCATTACTGCGTAAATACAAATAATCAATGGTTTTCAAGAATTCTAAGTTATAAATAACATCGATATGTTTGAATCCTTTTGAAACGTCCTTATTTAGTCATTAATTTATTCAAATATGGTGTTTTTTGACATTTTCGTAATTAAGTTTTGGTACGCTTGACAGTTTTCCTTCTTCGTCTTCAATAAAGCGTAAATTGCGACAATTCAATAACTAAACAAAAGTATTTGTTCTTTTTTATTTGGCATTGTGCCTCGTAAAGTTGCGCATAAACAGGAAGTTTTAGAAATACGCTATTTACTGAGCAATTTTTACCTTAAATTTCGGTATTCGTAAAGTCAGTTATAGTATTTTCTCAGCAAATATTGCGTACCTAAATTAAACCTCGACGAACCGATAAGTAGTTTTTTTATTTAAGTTATAGAGTCATGTCATTGAACACATTCTTCGTTGACATTGGTCTCCAATCACGAGCTAAAATACGAGTTGGGAAAACCGGAATCGCAACGACAGTTATAGGGAAATAAATAACGTACGGGGACAAATGTTGTAATTCGAATGGGGAAGTTAGCATCTTTTTTCTCACACGTCATTGCTTATTGGTGCAACTAAACAATTTATATATATTTCAGGGGTTTCATAAAAGCATTTGTTCTTGTCAGATGAAGATGGGATAGATTTGGTAGGCGAACCTAAATCTAATAAAAATATAATGCTTACAGCAATGACGACAAATACATTGCAGCTGTAACATAAATATTGAAGCGTTCGCAGCAAATTCTGAATTTAATTGTTTGTCTGTAAAAAACATTAATGGAAATTTCTTTGTCGTGGAATTCGTAACGACGGCAGACTTGTCTCGTACACCTATCATTGAATTATGCCATATGGGAAAGATGATTTTTTCACAGAACTGTAAATCTCCAACACTTGACTTATCAGTGAGTATCGAATGCATGAAACCAGACCCAAATAATAGGATTTATGTCATATTGAAGATTAAACAGCAGTGACACTGAATTCCATTCAAAAGTTTTCGTGCAGTACAGCCCTATGATGTTTTGTCGAAAAGTAACTTGTGCCATTTTGGGTAAAACAGTTTACGTGAAACTACGAAAAAAATGTTTGTTAGTGATCGATCATTAGTCGAAAAAATATGTACGACAAGGACCGAACTCCACGTAAAAAATGGGAGAGGTTACGGAAAACCGTCTCTCTCTCTTTCTCTCTCCCCCTCCTGCCCCTTCTCTCCTGATCGGAAACCATGACAGCGGTTGTGCCTCGTATATCGCGTCCTCTAACCTTATCAACGCCCTTTTAATTTATCCTCGCTATCTCCCTCTGCCCTAAATTATTGCATCCGCACCGAGAGAAAAAACGACCTCATCAGTTGAACCAATCGGAATTAAACATGCGATCTCTCGACTCGAGAGAGAGAGAGAGAGAGAGAGAGAGAGAGAGTGGGAGAGGTGATCCCCAAAACACTTGGCGTCCATCAATACCAATACTACGCCTAACGCATCAGAAGGTTAGGAAGAGAGATAACGTGACTTGTTTTAATCCTCCTCCCTAATCTTTATAGGCTCGACTTTGAGATACCCTCTTTCCCCCCTCTCTTCCCCTCTCTGGAAATCGGATGTGGTAGAAAATGAAATAGCAGTTTCATCTCTCCACTTCCTCCCCTTCTTTGCCTCTCCTTCCATTCCCTTCGCCACCTCCCCCCCCCTCTTTCTCTCTCTCTCTCTCTCTCTCTTCATTCATTTACGCTCGCCTGCTGTTAAAACGCCTAACATTTTGATTCCTTGCGTGTTGCGTTCGCCGCCCCTGCGTCATCCTAATTTCCTTTTCAACCTACGTTGCCCTCCTCTCCCTTCCACCGTCTAAGCCCTTTATTCTCTTCTCCCCTCCTCCTCCTCCCTCTCTCTCCTCTCCCTCTCCCGCTACTGTCTCATACCAGCACGCTAGGAAACCTCCGATTCCTCTCCTCCCTCTCCACTTTCTGGCTCGATCCATTTCCTCTTTCTCTCCCTATCTTGCCTCCGTAAGTCTCTTTTCTTTCCCATACTTCCCCACACACTTCCTGTAACTAATCACCCTCTCTTTCCCTCTCTCTCTCTCCTTGTCTTACGAATCGAAATGTACTGCCACCCACCCGGGTTCCTCAGACCGCTCATATCTCTCTCTCTTCATATATATCCCGCCTTATAACGTCGTTCCAACTCCCCCTCCCACTCGCCCTCCCCCCCATCCCAAAAAAACCGAGCTTGCTGCGTAGTTTCTGGGTGTTCCTCGCGAGTTATGAAGAGGCAAAATTAACGATGTCGATGTGTTTTTATGTCTATAGCTGGTGACGTTTTCGCTGATATATGCGCGTCCGATATGTATTCGATATCCTTCGTATTACTAAAGACGATTGTGTGAACGTCGTCTTGGTATTGTCCAATAAGAACAGCATATAATACAGTCTTGCCTCTACCACTTCGGGGAAAGAGAATAAAATATAAAACAAAAAATTCGAGCAATAGATATTGAAGTTAGAATAAACAAACGGCAATAACTCTTTCGAGTAACCAAAAATTCAAAATAAAGAGATTAACATATAATAGCATTTTTGTTGCACTTAACAAGCGTATGGAAAGTTTTCATTTCTCAACAATTCAGTTGCTACGTGAATTTAGCCCATTAAAATTTTATTTGAACAATAATCCAAGGTTATACTTCTGAATATAAGATTTATCTCTAACTGCTATTGGCGAAGAGTTGAATTATAGCAAAATCTAAATCCATATTTGTTAATTGGAATTCAAATTTTCTCTTTTAATCGTAAGTCGCACCACATTTCCTTTGGGATGGAAGGAAGAGATTTATCGGTAGTTTTATGGGTTAACTTTTATAAACATATAATATGTCATTTCTTTGAAAGAAAACATTCTGACTATACCACTCCAAACGACATTCGAATAGGATCAAACCACATCTATTTCTATTTCATAGACTTCACGACAAGGAACTTATTTCTTCTAAAGTAGCGAGATAAATTTTTATCTCTTTGATCATATCTTCGTGATAAGATAAATATATACAGTGTATCGGGGGAAAGATGGCATAGTCGAAAACCTACATAAATATACAGACTCAATTATGCAAAAATATACGCGTTTCTTTTGTCACCGTACATTGATATATGCCAATATGGTTACATTGGAAGCGTGATTGATGGAAATAGAACGAGACGTATTATCCCACGCCGGTCATTCAGACGCCCTTTCACGTGCAGAGCAGTTCACGCGTAAACTGCGGCACGCGCCTCTATCGCTCACGCGTCCAATAAATAATGGGACCAGACCCACCCGCACCCAACCCAATCCAACCCCTCACTCATAAAAAAAAACTCTTCAAATCTTCGCCTCTTTCTTCTTTCCCTCTCTCTCTCTCCTTCAGGAAAAGGGGCGCCCCCGACGATTCCACGAAAAAATACAATACATATGCAAAGCGATGCGCGTGGCGGAGATATTACGTGAATTCATTTGTCCTTGGTAGCGTAACTAGCGCAAGGACTGGCGCTCACGCACACACACACTATTCGAGTGGCACCCTCCAAAAAAAAAAAAAAGAAGAATGAGTAGCCCCGAAAAGCGTGCCTCTCTGCCTTCTCTCCCAATCACTCTCGCGTGCAAATACGGGCGACCGTTCGGCCGCCGTGTCCTCCGTCCTCCAAGGGAGACACACACGACGAGAGAGAGAGAGAGACATCTGCAGTCTCCGCTACTCGACAAACGCCCATTAGCGCATAATGGTGGCTGATGGAGATGCATTCGTTTGGTGGCGGGTGAGAGAGGTTAGGGGAGGGAGAGGAGAGAAGGGGTTTGGGGATGTAGAGCAAGGGGGCGGGGGATGGATGGGGCGGAGAGGGAGAGATGTGCGAACGCAAGGAATATTGCGAGGAGAGGGTTCCCGGGGATGTTTCGAGGGCCATCCTGGCCTAATGCACGTCGCATTGGCATCGATTTAAAAAATATTAAGAGCGCTGGGAAAGGGATGGCGGTTTGCTGGTACGAGAGATGTGGAAAGGGGAGATGGGGCAGAATTTGTTCGGTTTTTTTTTTAAGAGCGCGCGGCGCTTCGCAACGTGGAGTGAAATGCGGTGATTAGATCGCTCTTTGAATATCGGATTCTTTTTTTTAAATATTCTTTTCCGCTCTTCTTTTTTTTCGCGCGGCGGGAATCGTTCGAATATGTTACCGCCGGACTAAAAGGATCGAACCGGAATGAAAATTTGCGCTGCTCGCGAATGCCTATTGTTGCAGTTAACGTCCTCTATCGTTGTGCGCGGATTTAAATCTATTGCGGCGGTTGGAAAATCATTCGACGTAGTAATGCATCCGCATTTACATGTCTGGGTGACGACGGCAAATTCCCGTTATGACATTATGACGGACGTAATGCTCGAACAAGCTAGATTGTCGATATTTTCCATAAATGAGAACCTATTCCTAAGTATGATAGCAATTTGTGAAGACCGCATTGAAAGTAAAAATTTATTACAGATTTAATATTATTATTATTGTTATCTAAGAGCATTTAAATTATTGAAGAGAAAAATATTCAATAAGTAATAAGTTTATCTTTATCAACATGATTTGTAACTTAGGAACTTATCCCAATTCAAATAATTAAAATATTAATTGCATAGTGGCAATTTAAATTATTGCTATATCCTCAATTTTTGGAATAATTTTTAAAAGGGGAAACCTAAACTTAACAGAGCTACTATCGAGGAAAGTAATGGAATTCAGTTAGGTTACAAATGATTACCATATGAGAACCGAATATATTAAATCAGAATTCTCCTTTCAAATGAGATTTTTACGTTCGGCGGCGCCACCGAGTCACTCCATCAATCACGCAAAATTTTAGTTTTATTCCCTTAATGCTTCATTCGATTTTTTAAGTCGATAAATAGGGTTCCACTCGCCATTTTTGAATTCGCAAGCCAAACACAGCGTCACGATATACAGTATTGATTCCATCCGATGTTTTTTTAAAGCTGTATTAGCCTTGTCGATGATACCATCGAGGGAACCCCGTTCTTCTTTTTTTTCCTTTCTCAGCAGTCACTCCAATATACGTCCGTCGTATTTATGCGCGAGGAGTGTTTTTTTCCCCGAAGCTTCCTCGTTTTTCGGTGGGCGGAAGAATAATTTTTTTCCCCCACGAAAGTGCCCCGGCGCCTCTGACGTCACTCTTGGCGAGGCAGCCGCTGGGGGCGAAGGCTCTGATTGACAGGGCGCAGAAGTAGCGAGTTGATCGGGGCCAGGCACGGAGGTCTCATGCGAGAGCCGCAGGAAAAACAAGGCGGAGAGAGCGCGTCTGGAGGGAAAAATAAGAGCGAGAGATAGAAGGAAAAAAAGGGCACGCTTTCGGACGGAATCTTTGAACGCGAGCCAATGCATGGATCGGTCAATCAAGCTGACGAAAAAATTAGATTTTTCGGGAAATCTCAAAGTAAACGCTCTGTCGGAGTGGCGGAATTAACTCCCTCGACACCAGTACCGCTACCAAATTTACATACCTCTTCCGTCGTTTATTTGGCTTTCTTTTTATCGAGCTCCTTTGTTGCTTTCCACTCGTTAAAGTCGATGTGCAGTTTCTGAGGAAAGTGCCTTTGGATCGTAAGGGTAAAGTTACCGTATATGATGCAACATAGCTGTATTAAAAAGAAAAATACTCACTCGAACGCTGTTGCCATTAAATTCGTAGAAAACATCATCCTTCCTCTTAAGAAAAATAATCGCTCTTCTTAATAATAAGATATACATATTTCCATTTGAATCATTCTCAGTAAAGGAAAGTAAATGATTAATTAGGTATATCCGATGCCATGAATTTTGCAAATTTTTTTATTGAAAAACATACCGACAATAATAAAGTAGGAATAAGAAAACTGATTCTCGCTTAACTTTATCAAGTTAAATAATTAAGTTTTATCAGAATGGATTCAAGAAGTGTTGTGACCTTTGAAATAATGAAATGCAAGTGGTTTTCAAAATGTTTGACTTCTACGGTTGACAATCCGAAAGTTAAGAAATCCTTACAAATATGTAAATAGATTTCTTTTTATAATAATATTTTAAATTTGTTCATATTAACTTATATTCTTTAAACATATTTCGCATTTATCATGAAAATTAATGTCTCAAATTAAACCTAAAATTCTATGTTAAACGAACGTGAACTGAAACCGTTTCCTAGAGACGAATTTATCTGTTTAAGATTGCGTAAAAATGTTTCTTTATTAGTATTTTAAAAAGTGAAAGTAGTAATACTTAAATCTGTCAATTAATTTGAAATACCAACGCAATGATCTAAAATGTAGGATAACTATGATATCCGACTTAATAATTATTAGATTATATTACTCGAATGTTTGGCCAGCGCTTTTTAGAAGATTATGTTCAATGCGCATGAAAACGATTAAAAATTATTGAAGTTATTTTAATGATTTTACATTTACAGATGAGTTATGAAGACGGTATTAATAAATGTGCCAATTAATCATTAACAGGTACTACCTTATTTAAAAAATCCTTCCCAGGTCAGCGTAACATTTTACAAAAACAATGGAGAAGTACTCTCAGCGATTGGGATAAACGAAAACACATGAGAATAATTCTTCCGAATTAATTCTTCGTGTATTCTAATCACTTCGACGTTTACGAAAAAAATAGGATGATATTCGTAACGAGCAAAACTTCTTCCACCAACAGAAAGATATCAAGAAATTTGTGCTTTATTATATTTTTAACGACAGCAGAAAACAATTACCGTACCGATGGCCGGAATGATGGAGAGAATCACAGAGGAGAAAAAAAGAGGATGGAGGCGAGGAGGAGAGGAAGGGTTGGATTCTCAGATCGACCCTGATGCGACGCATTAAGTATTTCCGCCTGCGGAATTGCATTCGAGATTTAAGCTCACCTAGTGAGAGAGAGAGAGAGAGAGAGATGGAAGGACAGATAGAGAGTGAGAGAGAAAGGTGTAAAGTGGTGAGGAAGGTGCAGGAGGGGTGAGGGAGGGAGAAGCCATCACGGGCTAATCCTCAGAGGGGGAGAGAGGAAGAGAGATAGGGAGGGAGAATGTGTGTAAGGTCCAGAGGCAAAGTGCAGTTGCATCCTTATCCCTGGTGTGTGTCTCTGTGTTGTTCTTTATGAGTGTGTTAACGGGATTTAGGCCAAGCTACCGCAATCCTTTTCTCTCTCTCTCTCTCTATCTCCATTTCCTCCTCCCCCTTTTCCTCTCCCCCTTCTTTCCTCCTCTCACATCCATTGTCGCGTACACACACACACACACACAAACGCGACCATCCCGCGAGAGAGAGGTCGTTTTGCCCACTTTGCTCCGAGGCAGTTTTAATCCAGGACCAGAGATTAGCGTGAACGTGAATTTAGAACTGTTATGGGTGTGTGTGTGTGAGGTGGGAGAGGGGTGGGGTGGGGAGAGATACCCCAAGCTACCAATCTGCCGAAACTACTAACAAAACTCTCCTTGGCGACCAAAACCGCCAAAATTGCCCTATTTCAACCTAACCTCCTCCTCCTCCTCTTCCTCCTGCCTCTCTCTCCCCTTTCCTCTTCACTTTGTCCCATTTATCCCTCTCTTTCTCTCTCACTTTGTTCTACTCTATGACTCCTACCTGTGTAATTACCGTCCTCTTATTCTGATAATGCAAGAATGGAAACCCTAGCCGCGAATTAGGGTTTGCAAATTTTCAGTCACGGATTTCCCTATCCGTACGTGTGAAGCGGAAATAAAAATAACATTCTTTTAAACTCGTTTCTGTGGGTTAAGTAGAATTATGCATTACGAAGAAGGAATCGTAACATGAATACCTTAGGTATTGGTTCTAACGAAAAACTTTCAATTCAAAGTTGTGAGGGTGGCCAAGGACAGGGATGGATACTGTCGTAAATAATATTTCACGTAACACGAGGCCAAAAAATAACTCCAAATTTCCGACGTCATACGAGGCGCGTAATTTGGGGATCGCAGGCCCACGCAGTGCGTGGGGGCCCCAAAATATTTGGGGTCCCACAGAAATACTTAGAATTTTTCCCGTAATCTGGCGTAAGGTATTCGAAGTAGTAATATCCTTATGGAAATGAAAGATTTCATCGCTCTAAATGAAGACGAAAATACCCATCTCATGTGTTTGGAGTTGTTTTGTCCTATCCTTATAATGTTAGAATTATAGAAGTCTCAATGTATTTTTGGAATTAAAACGTAAAAAATATCGATTAAAATCAAAACGGTATAATAATTTCATATATTTTTATATAAATGAGGGCCCCAAAAACTTGACTTGCGTGGAGGCCCCAAAACAGTAGTTACGCCCCTGAAACGCTCCCCCCGTACTGATGAATGAGCTCATACATTCCTCTTTGTATAGGGACGACTATGACCAGACTTTTGCGTATTTTTCGCTTATAAATTTTTACGTTCCGTTTTTTACGCGAATAAGATGCGCACCCCAATATTCAGAAATCAAGAAAAGAAGCATTTCATTCAAGAAGATTGGAAAAAATTTCATTAGAATCATAATTTCACAAAATTCATTGAATGGTTACACAATAAGCTAATCGCTCGTCTTCATATATTGGCCAGAAATTTCACTTTCGCATTCAGATTTACCGGTTTCATTTTCTGCTTCTTACACTTCCGTCCCGTCCGCTGCACTAAATGAACTACAATTTTTTAAAACTTTAATTATGCTCTCTTACTGCCAAACTTCTATGAGGGCTCAGGATTTTTCTTCCATTTTAGAGAAATGGGTGAAATTGAAAGTGTGAGGTTTTTGGGAAAGTGACCCTAGGCAAAATAAAATTCTGCATTATAATCGGGCAAATACGATAATTATTTATAATCCGCATCCTTTAAATTTTCAAATTTTAAAATATTTATCACTGAAGATTTCGACTTTTTTATTATTTAACATTATTTGATGAAATAATGTACAGAGAACACAAGGATAAGGCTAATTAAAATCGGAAAATACACCAATCCGTGCGCAACGCCTGTGTACATGAAGTCACACGGTTTCGATTTGCAATTCACCATCTAAAAACAACGTATTGTACTATTTTCCACCATGAGATTTTGTCGTTTACTTTTCGGGTCGGATATTGTTATCTGTTACATATGAAAATTAATCTCAAACCGTCAATTACATATTTTTCCTTGAACAACATTTTTTAATGAGAATTTGTTATTGTCATGAAGAGATTTTTTATTCAAATTCTTCACATTCCTTGTCGTTTTGCAGTATGTGAAGTCAGATTTTTATGTGGTTTGTTGGTAAGAAATATCCGTTTCTATCGGATACTATGGTAGATATAAATTAAACAAATTATTCTTATGGCCACTATTGAATCGATGTAAGTTTTTATGCTTCTCAGAAACGGACTTACTGCATAATTAATTACAATTTGCCACATTATCATTGTATTAAATCCTGTTCAATAATTTTCAAGAATTGAAAAGTATGATAAACTAATAAAAGTAATTGGATGTTTTTTACACCGTCCTTCAAAATATCTAATTTACTTATTTAGTAAAAATGCGTGTCCTGACCGTAAATTACTTTTTCTCTTTACATCTTTTGAACAGTAAGTTACTCTGTTTTGAGGTAATTTTTCCAAATCTATCTGGAAATATTGCCGTCTCCTCATCTTAAACATTTTTAATCTTTCGGCGAAGTCAACGCAAAACCTCAACTCCTCTTCTCTGTATAAAGCCATATTTTACTCTATATATATATATATACACACACACACACACACACACATATATACACATATATAATTTTATATATATATATATACACATATATATAATTCGAAGGCTTCCTTGCCAACTTCGCGGCCTCACGTCTTATCCCTTTAATTTTCTCCTCCGCTCTGTTGGGAATCTTATTTCCTCTTTCTCTGTCTCTATCTCTCCCTCAAATTATACCTTGCATGCTTCTCCAGTAGCTATTAAAGTTATGATTTACCACGCGGCTAACTAGTTAAAGCGTCAACTTGGAGGGAAAATTGCCGGGAATACGTCCTTACGGAACTAAAGGTTTTAACGTCGGCACAAATTGTTACGAAGGATGAAATATCGCGCGGATCGGGTAAACCAAGAGAATTAGCATTGCCGTGGATTAGGCTGTGTGAATAATTGTCTCTACAAAATGAACCGCGAAAGCGCCTGGGACATACTACACTGTATTGTCCGTACGATGGGACAGCCGGGGAAAATATATCGCTTTATTAAAAGATAACTTTATTTCCGTTTGACAAATTGGTAATTGGATTTATTCAGTTGTCTAGATTACAAATCACTGCAGATCATTAAAATAGCTTTGCGGTCGGTAGATTACAATTCAAGTCTACATTAAGCATGAGTTTTCCTCGGCGATATTTGGTCGGCTTGATTATTTTCGTCTCTACCAGATAAGAGTGAACATTTATGACGCATTATCCATTCAGGTGATAAATAATTGAGAGTAAATAGCCGATAAATACATTTTGAATAATAGATCATTCGAATTTCTAAGTCGAATATATTAATATTGTATTTTATGTTCCGATTTATAATCGTCTTGAATTTTGTTTGGCAAAGTATTGAATACAATTTTTTCCACGCCAGGAAATTTTTTATTGAACCGAGCTCATTGTTAGCAATAGCTTTTTATGAGTGTTACCTCAATATGAAGTACCATAGGCATCGCGTGCGCCAACGGTTTCAGATTTAATCCGTACGTTGGCAAATAAATTATATATCTGATCAAAAACTTTTTATTCGAGGGACCTATGACCTTTTCTCGAAATTTTGTCATAAAGAACCTACTGAAATTTTATTTTTAAAAAAGACTGAGAAATATTTATAGGTTGTATTTTTTAAGTAAAGGACATGCTCCGACCCGTTCTTATGGAAAGCATTCCACGAGAAAGTTTATTATCTTACAAATATAGATTATATAAAGAAATGACGTCTATTTCTTTGAATCAGTTATTTTTATGATGCTCTGCTATGTCCTTTGACGCAGGTCTTTACTTCTATTGCTGCATTTTGATATTATATATATATATATATTTATTTATTTATTTATATTTAGAGCAACTAGGTGTTGAAGGAAACCCAGTGAGCACTTACCGGAGGGAGATCCGCTGGGGTGTCGGAGAGACACACAATTATACCTATCAAACGATTATGCATCCGATTCTGATAGATTTTTTCTTGTTTTTTTAATGCTGGAATTTATTCATTTCTTTAGATTTTTCGATTTTCCTTCAAATTGTTTTACTAACATTCTGATTTCAATTTCGTTTCTATCGGGCCACAAAAAGAACTATATTGCCATACATCCTCTATCATAAACCATCTCCACCTGCACTGATATAAAAGGAGTCGGAGGAGGAAAAGAGGGGCCAAGAAAATATTAATGAGGTGGAGAGTGTTGAGATAAAGAAAAGAGAAAGGTGTTTTACAAGGAGAGTGCGAAAGAGAAAGGGAATAAGGACAGTTGACGGTTGCTCTGCGCCGAGGGTCTGATGAAAGGTACGCTACTCGGCTTTAAAACCTTAATGACGCCATGCACAATAACCTAAGAAACAAAAGGCGGGAGAAAACGAAAGCGGCGAAGCATTACGTATTTTATGGCGTCGTTTTGTATCCCCCATTCATTCATTTGTTTTATTTTTTTAATCCGCCTATCGCGCGGCTTATCCCCGCGGATAGCACGGTGGCGTTCGTAATCAGAGAGCAGCGACGGAATTTAATTTAGCGATTCGTTTCGGTGAGAGAGCCTCGGATAAATTGTTTACGTGTCAGGGGAATTTTGTCGCTGCATGCATACATCCCCAGGGATGGATTCCTTGCGAAAACTGTTCCTCATACCCTTAACGCGAGCGGCGTTTGGAAGGGAAAGCGATGGATTTCGGCGAGATGACGACTGTCCGCAATGAATTTTGCATCGGCCATCTCGTGGCGCATGAATCAATTATTACTCGAGTAAAATATATGAAAAAAGCAACGCGATAATATCTTATGTTTATTTTTGGTCATCGATTATGAATGTGCCCGTGTGCTTTGATAAATCAGCTGAACGGTATCTTATGATTTACTCCACCGTTACCTAGCCAAATTTATACTTTCAACAGAGGCGGTAAAATGTTTCGTTCATGCTATATAATGTTATGTGTTTTTCTTTTTTGGCATCTAGAGGTGGAACTTAAAAAAAATTTAGAGGATTAATGAACAGGGTTGAATTATATCTTTCTTTGGTGAAATTACTTTTATGTTAAACGACTTCGATCTTCCTAAATCCCGGTTTCATAGCAAAACGATCTTTTAAAATGTATTTATCGGGATTACTAAGTAAATTCTATATTCATAAACGGTATAAATAAGCAGAAATCAATGTTAACAAATTAAGAAAGTTTGACAAATTTCAAAATGCATATATTTAATACACATAAATATAGCTAAGAAGATGGCACATTATTGATCGTGAGATATTCACCTGATTTTAACCAATTTGTCACAGTTTTTCGCATTTTGCATATTCTCTCTCTGACGGCCGCTCAAAATATACCGATCTTATTCTAGCCAAAATGTGAGAATGAGAGGGTAAGACGGGGAATCCTAATAAATCTTTAGCGTCTGACGCCCAGAGAGAGGAGTAGACAATGAGACACACACAGAGTAAGAGAGAAAGAGAAACATAGGAATTAAGCCCTTTCCAGCCAATTAATCAAATGCCGTCATAACAGGAATTTATAACCTCCTGACGTCATTACTTCTTAACGCCTCCTTCATAAACTCCACCTTTTTTGCTTCCCAATGCTGCATTTCTCTTTTGCATCTTCCTTCCGCTTCTCGCGGATGCATCAAATTAACAGGAGGAAGTAAAGAAGCGGTTCGTTCGTGGTAATCTAATTTATTTTTTAACCCGCGTCGCCCATATTTCTTTCGCAGGGAAAATAAATAAATAAATAAAACGTCGCACTTGGTACGGAATAATGAAAGCGAATCAAAAAATCGGATCCGACAGCGTCGTTTTCCTTGTTTTATTTTTTACGAAAAAATAAAGCCCCCGCTGAGCTCACCAGAATGGCATGTGGGTGTATAATATGGAGAGGGAGCACTGAAAGGAAATTTCCGCTCGACTTGCCTCTTAATATTCTTTTGCTTTTTTTTTAAGCGCGGTAATTTTTATTTATATTATTTTTTCCCTAAATATACGGGCCTATCTCGTTATTTTTGAAGTTGAAGCGCAGAGACAGAGGAAGAGGGAAGGCTTGCGCTAAGTAAATGCTAATTAATACGAGCGTTACGAATAGAGAGGATACAGTTGGGGGAAAAGAGGGGGAATTTGGAGGAAGTGAGGGGGAATTTGGGGAGGTCTTGAGACTAAGGGTTTTCCCAAAGGACTCCTTCCTTTTCATCCTCCTTCTTTTTCACTTTCCACTCGTATCCAGACTTTTTCACCCGTCTTCCTATGTACATGCCTTATATATATATATATATATATATATATATATATATATATATAAACCCAGTGAGCATTTACCAAAAGGAGAGCCGCCGGGGTGTCGGAGAGACGCATTTGTAGACGTAGATGAAGGAGCTTTTGGGATGATCCCCTCGTCAGCACAAGAAAGACACTATATAGATAATGTTCTCACTTAAGCTCCGAAAACACTGTCTTCATCATCTTATCTTTTTTATTTTCGAAACATATAATTTCTATCTGCTTCGAGTTTTATCTTCTTTCTATCGCGAACTCTTTATATTTTTACCTCGCTTATAACGTGATCCAAGCGTTTCCTCCGCCTCTCGCTAGTCGCCGCGGTAATTATTTTCGTCGCGGCGTAACTGAGACGTGATAAAAAGTTCGGATCGTATCTTTAAAAAAAATGTTTGATGCTCTCTTAACTACATTTCATGTCGGTTTGGACCCAAGAAGGCGAATTTGCTTTGAATTTTATGCTTCGCTTATTCTAAATGTTTCAGCAGCTAATTAAAAATTTTTGTCGCATACATACATACATACATATATATATATATATATATATATATATATATATATATATATATATATATATATATATATATATATATTGTGTCTCTCTTGTGCTGACGAAGGGATCATCCCGAAAGCTCTATCCTCTACAAATGTGTCTCTCCAACACCCCAGCGGCTCTACTTCCGGTAAGTGTTCACTGGGTTTCCTTCAACACCTAGTTGCCCTAAATATCCTTACTTACCTTTCCTCTTGCGTAGTATTTATGCACACACACACGCACACGCGCACACACACACACACCAGTGGCGTGCGGTCCATATTAGCGAGTAACACGCCGCATGCCCACCAGTTAAATGAAGATAAAATATTTATAATTATTCAGAATTCATAATTATTTAGCATTAATACTTGCATCAATAAGTATAGAACTCAACAAAAAAATCTGGATCTGCTTCATCGCCCTTGGTGAAGAGTGAGAAGAGTGATAGAGAATAGGAAGGCGACGAGAGAGGAGGCAAGCTTTTTATCTTAAGTCACTCATTGCGAACGAGAGAATATCGGGGTATGCGACAAGAAGGGAAGATAAAGAAGCTGGCGAAATATAGTCACCGTATGCGTCGATACGGTACTCTTCTCAAGGTTTCGACGATGGAGCAGACGGAATGAGTGCAACCCATTTGATCGCTCTTGTCCTGTTTCTCGCTGGAAAGAGGAGGAGACGAGTTGGAAAGAGGAGATTCGGTGTGCGAAGACAGGGAAATAATTATATGTATACATATATAACGTAGGGAAAATAATTAAATTTCGTGCACTTAACTTTATTATTGTTTTAAAATTGTACTCTATACTTAAGAAGAAAGAAAGCTTAAATACAGAATAGAAGCCATGCAAAAATGGTTGACATTGCACAATAACTAAGGGAAGTTTATTCTTGGCAACTTTATCGACAATCTGATTTTCTCGAAAACGCCTGCAACGATTTTGATCAAATTTCGTACAGTTACTTTATTTTACGTCTGAAATAATACTACATAGGTCATATTTACGAATGAATGAATATAAGGCTAGTTTATTCTTGGGAAAATTTAATAACAATTGGATTTTATACGGCTCATACGATTTTCATCAAATTTCGTGTGATTATTTAAGTTGATGTTTATAAATATTGTTCATAGTTTATATTTTTGAAAAGGTAAATTAACGACGCATTAGTACTATATGAGAAAGTTTGTACAGTGTGTATTGTACCGATTTTTTTTAGATGCAAACCACACACCTTTTCCTTGAATGCTACTGACTAGACGTACTAAAATTATAGCCTGACAATTTTCAGTAAGTCGTAATGGTGTTTCTGAAGGTGGTTGTCTCGCTCTCTTTGCTTTTGGTTTACTTTCACTATATTTTTCTCTCCAGACAGTCACTAGCCTAAAATTTAGCTAAATCATTTGCCCCACATTTTTTGTAAATTGCATTTGCAATAAAAATTGTTATAATCAATAATTGGTGAAACATTTACATGTAATATTTTTAGTGGCTTCCTGGCAGTAGAGTAAGTGATGATTCACTGGTCTGAAGTTTGACTCCTCCCATCCCTTTGATGTAATCGTCACTCATTAGAAGGTTTGGTTTTTTACCAGCCAAAATTTCAATAATATCAATATCAACCAAAAGCAAGCAACCAATGAACACAGGTTGACGCGTATAAGCGGTTGACGCAGTTTAGAGGTAAAGTGTCTGCCAACCAGCTTACCCTAAATAAAATATCACCGCACGCCACATAGGCGCGCACACGTACAGACCTGGACGAATCTTATCCAAATCTAGGAGCCACTTTCTAAATTCCGGAGCCAGTCTAGATATCGCCGTAACTCTATTTCAAATCTGGGTTATTTCTATTATTTACATATAGATACACTTATTCATGGGACGATAAACGCTTCCTACTCAATAAAACGAGAGTTTTTTCAAAATTTTCCCTATCTTAAGTTCGGGTACTATGGAAAGGGGTAGAATATTTTTAAATTGCGCAAATCATTTAAAAATAAAATGGGAGAGAGGGGTTACACAGTGAGAAATAGAGCAGGAGACCAAAAAATGGCATGTTATACCGTGGTGTGAAGAAACTATTAGACAGATAGGAAGTTATTTTTGTGATTTTATAGCACGATTACTTTAATTACAAATAATACAATATGGTTCCTTTAACTTTATTTCTTGAGCTGTGAATATAATTTTTCAGTATTTATTTTATTGTCCATATTCCTATCGCTTTTAAACGTTACACTCAATTTACATGCAGTGATGCAACGGACACACAAGTGATTAATTCCTTACTTCCGTTCCCGCTTAACTACCTTTTTTTTTACGTCTTTCGAGAAATAGAAAGAGAGATGGAAAGGTGGAATATAGTGAGGAGAGTGGTAAAGTCGATTATCGAAGGTATTGGCGTGGAATCCTTCGGATACGTTTTCCTTGCTTGCCAGGTGCAAACCCCTTTTCCAAACCCTTCTTGTTTCTTCCCTTTAGGAAGAAACATTGATTGCCGCCCACCATCCAGACACTCCAAACCTCTTCCCCACAGCTCTCTATCTTTTATCTTCTCCTTCTCACCTCCTATAAATTTTCCTCTTCCCACGATCCACTCCATTTCCTCATCCCTACGGTCTTTCCGGGTATGTTTCGCCATTGCTTGCAATCCTTGGCGAAAAACGGCCTCTCTTGAATAAATATCAGCTATGGTAAGCGGAACATTAGGAAGGGGAGAAAAACTAAACACAGCGAAGGCAAACGTCTATCGCCGGCAAGCTTTTCTGCACTAAGGGCCACATTCGTTGCTGTAAATGCTCCGGAGGGCCTTTTATTGGAAGCCGCGAGAGATTCTTCGGGCCGGATGAGTGCGTCCGTTTTTCGATTCTTTGAGTTTCAATTGAACTAGACGTATTGTACATACTTGAATACATCCGCTTACCATGTTTATTTGACGCAATGAAAATAGTGTTCATTCCCTTAATTTCTCCGAATACTGACTGTTTTTAACTGCTTGATTTTTTTCTCGCGTCCTACATATATACCGGGGGCGATTGAAAATAAACTCGTATGTTTCCATTCTAAATATAGATTTCAATATCGATTGTACGAAGGTAAAATGCATACAAATCATTAAAATTACAATAATTTGCGGTTTCAGGAATGATAAATTAAAATGTTTCCCATGTTATCCCCTCGTACAATATTTAACGATTTATTTTAGTACTAAAAGTCCAGCGTGGCCGAAAATGTAGAAGCTTTTCAGTTGCGAAATATTTCCTCTCTCCTATTGCGAAATTTGCAACGCGTAAACTGTGGCATTAATATATAAAATACATTTATACTTATGCAGTAAATATTCACACTTTTCACATGATTGTAATACAAAGGATACAGATAGTTAAACTTTAATCAAACGCCGACTAGACCGCATCAGTGGCTCTGGTTGACACCCATCACCTTCTCGGAACCGCTAGGACAACCATCGGTCGCATCCTGCACCACTCTCCAAGGGACCGCACCCCTACATATATCCTGGTAGAACGGCCGCAAAACACAGCTGCAGCTCGGCGCCTCCTTAACATCGGCGGTGAGACCAAAACGCTGGGCCTCCAAGTTCTCCATTCGCTCCAATGAAGCTTTATTAAACAGATACAGCTGGATTGTGCTAATTCTAGGATGTGTCATATGTCGAATGTGACCACAACGCGTCAGTGTAAAGTTGTTTTTCTGAATGTTTTGGTTTTCAAGAATAGGTTATTAGCTGTGATTTTTTTAAATGAATAACAGTGCCCATTAATTCATTTTAGCTGTGAATCACTGCATTCGCGAAATAAGCACTTATGATAAAAATTACTTTAATAAGTGCTCGATGTGGTACCTCCAGTAACCAGGAAAAAACTTGTAAAAAACGTGCATATTTCGGTTTGGTTTATTATCGGCTAAGGGTGAATGCCACTGATGACGGCTGCTTTGTATAAAAATCACCTAGAAGAAACATTGATGATTCTGCCAAGTTATTTTTTTTTCATTTTCAGTGTATATGTTACGCTTCAATTGAAAATTCTGACTTTTGTTTCTTTCAGAAAATCGTGAGAGTAATAATGTCGGTTACAAAATGTAACCTAGTTATGTGTAATTTTTATGTTGAATATCTCGCAAGCTAGTTTATAACTTTCGCCGGCCGAATTTATTATTCTCTAATCTGCGTTACATATACGCTTTCATATTTTTACGCTACTTAATGGGATTCAGTTACAAAATATTTACAATTATTTTTTAATTGCTTAGCGTAAGTTTCCTTGATAGGCGGCAATCATATTGCAAAACTAGCTGCCCGGAATTAACACGAAATTAATACGCTGCCGAAAATTGAGCCCAGTTGGACCTAATCAACCCATAAACTTTTATTCCCAACTTCGCAAGAGTCAAATATAAAAAAATGCTATAATTAAGTTGTTGATTTAAAATCAATGTGACGATGGCTTCTTGCCAATCAGGGGGCGCGTTTTTCTGATCAAAGAAGCTTCTCTGGGATCCAATTTAATTAATGAACTTCTTCAAGGTTACGGATTCCAAGAATACTTAAGGGGAGCTATTAATTAATGGAAAGACGAAGAAATGAAATCTCGGAGGATTATTTTTTTCTTTAAAATCAGTCTCTCACTTTTTTCATTAAATCAGAAAAGTAAACACCCCTTTTCTCCCGAGTTGTTTTATTTTTATTTTTTCCGCCGCGGCTTATTCGGGGTTGGTTGCAGGCCGAAACTTGTTTACAACCAGCTCCGAAAATCAGCGGAAAAAAATACAAAAAACCCTAAACAAAACTTTCGCCCTCGTCGGAGAGATGAATGAGTGTGTACGGAATCTGTAAAAAGTTCATCCGAAGAATGAAAAATACATTATAAGAGAGAGAGAGAAGGAGAAAAAAACACGGTCTCGGGGCGCACCCGAGCAATCGGCGAGCCGCGAAAACGTTCGGAATTAGCCCGGTGCGGAAGATCGATAAATCGATCCCTCGAAAGGCCCCGAAATTTTTCATTTCTCCTCCTCCTTCTCCTCCCCGGAGTGTACCTTTCCCTCCCCCCACCCCCCTCCTCCTTCCCATACCCTTCCCCAGGTAAAAACGACACTTCCAATACTTATCGACGAAGTTTTAATCACTTCTGCTAGTTTTTCCCCCTCTCCTCTCCCTCTTTCCTAAACAGAAGCGTAGGGTACTCTACCAATCACTCTCTCTCTCTCTCTCTCTCCTCTCTCTCCCTCTCTCTATCTCCTCCATTTAATTGGTTTAGTTATGGGAGAACGTCGTTTTCTCTCACGCGTTCCCTAATCAATGCGTTAAGAGTTGGGAGAGCATTGTTCTGACGCGATCGCGCAGAACGTTTTATTGACTCTGGCAACGTCGAATAGGACAAAAGGGAGCCGGAAGGCTGATAACGAAGTCGCCGGTTCGAATTCCGTCGCGCACGAGGAGGACGAGTTTTTTCATTCCCTAGAGTTCTTATCGTGTGTTTGCTAGCTAGAAACATGACGGTCGTTGTTTACGTTCGCTTTTGACTGGCGCCTTGTCAAGATCCGAAATCACGAAGCTAGAAATTACTTTGCTCTTTAAAACTTATGCTCGTTCGCATTTTATGATTGACATAAAATAACATTAAGTTTACTACTCATGTATAATGACATATCATTTCTTAAATAAGGTTGTGTACGTGCAGTCGAGTGATTATAAAATATCAAGTGTTAAAAATCTTGCTTTTTGTGATACAACAGAGTTCTGTAAACATACTGCGTATTTTTTGTTAGATACACTTAGTCGTTAGTCACTTCCGGATATGTATATCACAAGGTAATTATAAGAAAATTTTTATGAGTAACTTTTATGAAGAAATAATAAATTGTTATATGTGTTTTTCGGGTTACCCCGCGTCATTTTTTGCGTTAAACGCCGTTTCTTCTCTTTTGCCGGAGTCTTCTTAGGGGTGATCTGTAAATTATTTATCCATCTCCTGCCAACAAAGTTCTCTCTTCCCTTCAAAGCCACGCACTTATTCAGAGTGATTAGATGAATTAATTAAGCATATGCTGCTTATTACAGTTTCTCGATGGTCACGAATTACTCTGTTAGATCCTTAATTGGCCGGAAGTTAGGTTAGGAATTCGTTTACTCTCGGACGATGAGCCGTATAACACACACCGAAACGAATATTCAAGGTTAGCATCATTAATTAGATAACTTATGAGAATTTATTTCTTCTTTAACGGGAATAACCCTTTTATCTCTGTGTTTGCGATAAATTCTGAAAGTTTACGTGATTTTTAGTGGTAAATACAAATTTCACCCCAATGAATTCCTTCCTGATATAACAAAGTTCATTTTTTTCATCTATTTAGTAGTTACTCCATAGGTTTTTCGTTTTGATCTTTGTTGAATTTTTTTGCTGAAGTTGTATTCGCAACTTGCACTGATGTCAGGACGTTTCACCCACAATATGTTACATCCAAAGGCTTTTCACCCGCGAGACGTTTCACCCATTCACTTCAAACATCAGACGTTTCCCCATAACGTCGCATTTCATCCGTACTGTTGCGAGGATATAATTTATATATGTTATTATTTTCTAGATTAGAATATACTTTCTTGATATGTTTGTTAATATGCTTAAGATTTAATTCGAAAATTGCTAATTTCTGGCTCTCTTTAATTACAGGTGAGATAAAAGTCTACCCAATAGTTAGTAAATGCAGAGGTGATTTTCGGTGAGTTCTTTTTATTCTGTTCGCTCGATTTTCAGCCTTTGTACTTTCTCCATACGTAGTATAGGGAAAATATTGTTATCACGAACAAAACGACTTCGAGATTTCAACGGAAATACAAGTTTTGAGGTCCCTAGAACACGTTTAGACTATTTTCGGAATTATGTCTGTGTGTGTATGTTATTGTGGGCGCTCTAACTCAAAAAGTACATGCCATATCGTTACCAAACTTCATATATAACACTTTAACATGAGCACAAAGAACTGATTAGTTTTTGGACAGTAACGGATAACCGGAAGTCGAGGTTTCTTCGAAACCCGATTCGGTTTTTGCGATATTTCTTCGTTAAAACATGATTATTGTATATACATTTATATACAAAGGTCATAGAGAATGTAATTTTCTACGACCTTCTTTTGAAACAATTTTCCGTAGCAGTTATTGTTTAGGAATTATTTATAAATAATCGGTTTTTTTCGGTTTCCGCCAAATATGTCCTTAAAACGTCGTTATTGGTAATCTTCGTAAGGACCAAAGTTGTAGAGAATGATATTTCTTCCAAGTTTTGTTTGAAACAAATTTTCGTAGAACCATCCATTTCGGAGATATTTAACGTATTCGTAATTTCCAGTATACAGCGCCACCGCCATGTAGCGGTGAATTCTGTAAACATATTCAAAATATACCTAATTTACGACAATAAGGATGACTGTGTTCTTTTACGATACGAAATGATAATTCTGCCTCATAATGCTATTCATAATAATTCAAATATCTATACCCCAAATATGGAGAAAGTCGTGTTGGCCACATCAGATTATTTTTTTACGCGCAGACTGAATTCATGTATTATTTTTTATCACTATGCAGTTTTATGGCCACCACAAAAGTTTCAATATTTTAGTTCTTATGTGCCATGATATCAATATTAAATTAGACACAAAAGCCGATCTTTAAAAATGTAGGAATCCACTTCGATTCTCTGGAGGATTCAGGTGCTAAAAGAATATAAGGTTAATAGAATATAGCTATTCAGAGATAATTCTTTAGTTAATAATTTTTGATGGATTTATTCTGTGAACTTTCTCAAGAGTTTTCCAAGATATTTTATTAATGAAGCATTTCTTTAGTTCAAGAAAACTTTTTCTCCTAAAGAATCACTTTCTGTAAAATACCTGGCACATTAAATGTTCCTTTTACAACGAAAGTGTTAAGAATTATTATCCGCCCATATTCAGTCCATGTTAGTTAGATAACTATATGGGTAACGGTAATAAGCAATTTAAAACAATCCATAGATGTTTTTACGCTTGTCATTTTTCGGAAATATGAAACTGTTTAAGCTTTTAATGGTAAATTCTCATAAAAATTGCCCTTTATCACGTCCTGACGAGGATTATTGTTTGCTCTAGAGCAGTGATGGCGAACCTATAGCACGCGTGCCATAAGTGGCACGCAAGACAATTTTGGTTGGCACGCAAAAACATTTGTGTTATTTAGTTAACTATTGTAAACATTAGTTTTATGGTTACAAATTTCAATTTCTTATGCCTTGATCACGAATTTAATTTATTTGGCATGCAAAAAAAGTCACGGTCTTTTCTTTGGCACGCGAGGCGGAAAAAATTCGAAAATTTCAGTAATGTTGGCACACGAGCAACACTGCTCTCAGCCGTCTTAAGACATTTGGGCGCCCTGGGCTAGTAACATGATGCGCCCTCTTATAGTGAGGTGGGGATTACTACTAAGTTTTAACCCTAGAACTACCAAGGGGGAGGGGGCTCCGAGGCCCACAAATTTTGTTTTCGTATGTATCTCTATTAAAAATAAAGGTGACGTCTTGATATTTAATTACATTATGCAGAGACTTATAGATAACAATTACTTGAAGTTTTCCGTCAATGTATGCGTATTTCAATTTGCTGCAAATTATTTCGTCATTGGCTGCATGCCTTGACAAGCGGGTGGCCTAAATTATATAGTGCCTTCTGATTGATCAATTTTATTCTTGCAACTCCCGCCTCCCAGTATTGCTATTTATATTCAAATTATGTTGCATTTCATTCATTTCCACACCCTCCTTATTAGTAGTTCATTTGTTTTCTCATAGAGCAATGTATATGTGTGAAAAACCTTACATGCAAGCGCGGATGTGGGAGGATTATTGTTTTGTTTCTTTCAATATGAATGCGACATTAGTTTGGTCCATACCCATAAGCAATATGGCATCGTGGTCGTTTTATGACAGCAAGAAGAAGTGGCGGTCAAACCCGCGGTCTCGTAAAACCTCGGGGTCAGGGAGCCAGGAAAAGAATGACCCTTCCCAAACGAATAGTGGCCCAAGCCAGGGCACAGACCTTTAGGGTGAAAATAGTGCATTTTACGACATGATGGCATACTGCATTCCCCGTTTGTAATTTTGCCATTTCAAAAGAATTCGTCGCGAGCCAGAAGATGCCATATGATACCGAAAAATCCCAGATAAATATTTATTATAATTCCATTAAAGGAGGGATCGATACTATAGATCAGATGACAAGGAAGTACATATACTACAAAGTGAGGCAGGAGGAGATGGTCGCTTTCGATGTTCCATACTTTTATTGGAAAATCCACCATGACATGCTCATAGTGTGTGCTCACATGTGTGTGGAAAGCACAGTATGAAGCGTGTTATTTGTTTAAATTGTTGTGTCAGATGTAGCAGATTCAATTGTTTTTCTAATAAATTTGTTATTATTTCTGTAAATACAATCTTACTGCAAAATTAATGTGATCTTTAAAACATAATGAGGAAAAAAGTAAAAAAATTGTTTTTATGCAAACATTTCTATCTTTATAGTAGATAATGTACATATAATTTCAAATACTTTACTAAAATTACATAGCTTTATTCCTATGCTGTTTCTAAATATATAAAAATTGATTCAAAACATTACTGTGGCTTCTTATAATATTTTAGATGGTGGGCCTCTGAGGCCGCCCCCCCCCCCCCCCCCCCCCCACTGCTGTGAACATACCCGAGTTTCTTTTAAAAAAACTAAACAATATTGTAGGAAAAAGTCACGAATTTTCTATCACTCCGCACGAAATATATTTTTCCACGTAATTCACCTATGGAAATGGCTGTCTAACAAAAACCAATATGGCGGTTCGAACGTCGGATTAATGAACGTCCGATTTTCACTGCAAATACGAATTTCCGCGTGTTTCATGCCTTAACTTATGCATCAAAACGTAAAAACAGTACTAACATCGCTATTCCGTTGACTCGTTCTTGTAGGAGCGGAAGGGTCGCTTGTCTCGGCAACTATGAACTTGTCGGCCGGCGTCTTCTTCCCGACCTGATTCGAACTCAGCTCTAGGCATAACCGCGCTCTGTGTATCACTCCCTCCTCAATTTTAAGCTTAACACACGAATAAACATTGACGTAAACGAGTCAATAATTAACTTGGAAGCGAAGAAAAAATATAATTACACAGTGAATCGCGTATTCTTCCGATTAATAACGGCGGATGCAACCATCCAAACGGAATCGCGGCGACGCGTCGCCGCGATATAATTTCAAATACTTTACTAAAATTACATAGCTTTATTCCTATGATGTTTCTAAGTATGTAAAAATTGATTCAAAACAGTACTGTGGCTTCTTATAGTATTTTAGATGGGGCCTCTTAGGCCTTCCACCCCCCCCCTCCCCTTGGTAGTCCATGATAGTGAAAATCGCTTGGTAGTTCTAGGGTTAATGTAAAAGTAAATACCTAAATACATATCAATTTTATTAATCATAAATGAAAACAATACACATTTTTATTAAAACAAAAAATAGAAACTCAAATAATAACGCAGTTAATAAATAAATAAAATATCTTAAAAGTACTTCTTTCTACATTTACTTTTGGCAAATTGGTTGATAATTTCTGCACAATCAATATTTTAAATTAATTCTGATTCATTTGATAATATGCTTAAATTTTATTAAGTTGGCATTCTCCTAAAGATGAAAGCAGATAGTTTTTTATTCTTCTTAGCTTCGAAAAAGATCTTTCACAATTACAATTTGTAGCAGCATTAGGAAATGTAGATTCAATACTTGAATCTATTATTGTCCTCAAACTAAGCTCTGCTTTAGATGTAATTTCATCGTTCCTCATCGTCATCGTTAGGCGGCGCTGCAATAGCGCCGTCGCCGAATGACACGGATGTTTATGTCTGTACTATTGTTCGTACGAATATCTAATCTAACACAGTCAATGAAAAAATGTGACGAAGCAGAAATTATATGTAAGGAAGTTAGTGTCTCATAGCCCATTTAGCCTAATGGTTAAGGCAGCGCTGCCTAAGCCTAACGAAGGTAAACCGCAAAACTAGATATTTCTGTAAAAAAGGACAGGTTACCACGACTGTCGGGTTGAGTAATTAATTGATTTTGATAAAAAAATATGACTCACTTATGTAGTTCTTAATCCATCTTCTCCAAATCGCCTTTTCTTTCGATGCACTGGAATGGAACTTTCTTTCTACTTGACGATCCATTCTAAAGAAGGACTAAACTCCTAATGTGTAGATTGCGGAGAATGTTGAAAATAACAACGCGATTGAATCTGTGTAAGTACATGTACATCGCAATTGCATTCACTTAAATTCAATACGTATTTAATACAGTAATACTGCCTACTACCTTTCGTTGTAAAGGCTTCCATCGGACTAGCCACAGGGCACGAGAAAGATTCCTGGGAATAGAGAAACAATTATCACAGGGTATGTTGGTCCAGATTGCCATCTCAAGTGTTATGGATATTTGTACAAACAGAAGTAGCTTATACTCGTTTCGTCTCTTATGTTATATGTGTGCATTCTATATGAATGAACCTTTATATCATCATGTTTTGGCATCGAGAAATGCTTATGGAAAGAAATCACATGGCCCGAGAATTTTCCAATGTAAACCTGAACCTTCGTTAAGCCCTCGTAAATTCGCCAGACCTTCACTTCTCCTCGGAGTCTCTGAAGTATAGCTATTATGATTCTGTCCAGTATACAGTGTGCGACGAGTGAAATTTTTTAATGCTGCCGTCCTACGTAGTCCGTACTTTCAGAAAACCCCTAGCATTTCCGATTGCCCAAAATATTTAAGAATTACAGGGAAGTAGCCACATATTCACTACCTGAAGCATGTAATAGATGGTGATCCTCTTGAGAAATAAAAGGCTATGACAATTTATGCTTTTTGAGCTTAAATTACAAAGATGCGAAGTTTAAAAATATATATATTTTATTTGTGGAGCGGCGGCGCCTGGCGCCCTAGGGCTGCAGCCCATTTAGCCCATATAGTTAAGGTGCCCCTGACTGCTCTAGAGCATTTTTAATTCATTTAGAGTTTCTATATTAAAAAATAAATCTCTAAAATATCACGTTTGTATTATGAGTCGCCGTACTAAACATAGAAATAATACAACAGATTGAAAATCGTGTAATCCGGAGTGATATATTCGAATAAAAAATGGATAAAGTGAAAATAACTATTGTTTGACATTTTGATATACGCTATGCAATCATATACCAGGTTAAAATAGATAAATATGAATGGTATTTACGATTTTTTCCTCCAGTCCTCCGATGTCCCTTAATCGATAGCAATTATTTTAATGTTTCACCTTTATCAAGTCTAACAATCGACTGAGAAGTTCAGAATTTTTCTCCTTGCCAAAATATGTGCATTTAATTTTAAACCTTATGTACTCGTGGAGGAAAATTATACTTCCCTACAGTACATCTTATTGTTAGCTTTTAACTTCTTTTCAATAGACGACACCGTTATCTTTCCTCGCTTATGTTAAAAAAACAATGGAATACATTGATCATGAATAAAGTGGAATACAATTGGCCAAGAAATTCAACTGTTATTAGTTATTACAATTAGAAGAAAAGCCCTTGTGCTAATAGCAATGGGGAAAAAAGAAATTCGTTTTGAAAGCAATCTAAAAACAAAAAAATATGGAAGAGAGTTTTGCGATGTTTTTCACGGCTATTAGGAATCGTTTCGTCATAACAATGGAATAACTTTGTAAATTACTACGCTTTACGCGCAATTTTTTGACATTTGGAAAATTCAGTGTTAATGTCTGAGTATGTGCCGCTCACCAAACAGACAGAAATCCATTTGCTAGAAAACTAAGATTCCTCAAAGAATATATTGTGCGGCCGCTTCTTTCCTTTTGTTACCTCCCTTTTAGTTTTCACTAGTCTATCATACCCCACCATGTTTTTGGTTAAAATAAATGTAACCCTTTGCACTCGTATTACTAACTCGTAATTATTTTACCCATGTATCTGGAACATATTGGGAAAATTGAAAAATACTTTTAAACTATGTTATGTGAATTTTTACATTAAAAATTTATTTTTTCTCTAGTCTTCGCGCCTCCCCCTGGAACTCTCTCAGGACCCTCAGTTTGGGAACTACTGCTTTAGACGAACCAACGCCATCTTGTAGATACAGCTTCAGTTATCATTTCAGGCTATAGGTAATGAATAACGCCTACTGCATTGCTATTACGAATTACGGAGGATATTTTTTACGCACGCTGGTTAAACTCTTTTTGTGCAATTTTATTTCAATCTTTCATTCTTATTAACGCCAGTTACCAATATTTGTATCATAGTGAAGAAATACTTGCCAGGAAAACTGTTGGTTTCACCTTAGAAATCTTGTTATTAAGTGCGTTTGCATTTTACGGACTTTTTCATCCCTGCATTTATTCTTTATAATTAATGTGAAAATATCATCATAAATCAGTTCAAGTTGATAACGTTATACTTGTAACGTATTATTAGAGTTGTTTCGATGCAATGCTATTCCATTTAAAACGTACTTGTTCCCCAGAAATTAACTTAAATATTAAACAATTGAGGCTTTAGATTCTCTTAGCGAGATTGAGGAAAATACGTTATGTGGACATGAAAAAAATGGAATATTAAGACACTTTTCCAGGGTATATTGAATCCATTCCCTAAAATGCCAAGAAAGAGAATTATTTTATGAAATTAAACCTAGGAGAATATTAAGACGATTCCATATATGTTTTCTATGTCGGTGGGCATTAATTAAAATTTTTCTTTGTAGCGTACTTTAAATAGAATGAAACGTACGATTTTTATAGACACTTCATAAATACTTTAACAACATGACACTAGATTGGTGAAATTCGGCATTTAAATTAAATTCATATACACTCGTGAGTATATTTTAGAAGGTGAAAACGACGCGAGAAGTTTAATGGGTTTTGGAAAATTCTCGGGAGTAAGACGTTCGTTGAATTGAGACCAATCAGGTTTGAAGCCGAGGCAATGATGTGCGTGGCGGATTAGGAACGGGAGAGAGGAGCGGGGGGAGAGGAGAGAGGGAGGAGGGGAGTGGAAGGATGGTAAGAGAAGGATTGTCATTCGTCTCTAAAGTGGGTTTGTGGGAAAGAACCTCCTTTTCTCTCGCAACTCAATTCTTCCATAAGGGTCGCCCATTTGTCTGCGTCAAATAAGGGCTTTTTATACCATATCAACGTCACCTCTATAATTAATTCTATTTCCCAGAAATTGGGTTTTTTAAAAGCCTTGTATAGAATTTATTCTGCCTCTGGTCCTCTCACTAAATATCTATATATATATATATATTTGACTCTCTGATAGAAATTTTTGCGGGAATTTTTTTCGAAGATATATACTATGTCGATTTTTTGCGAATAATTTTTTTCATCTTGTTCGAGTCTCTAATCGTATATGCGAAGAGGTCAAAAAAGCGTCCAGATTTAATGGAAAAGCCGAATGGAGGAATATTTTTCCCCCTTCTTTTGTTCGTAGAATCAGGGTCAAGTGTTCCTTTTTTTATATTCTTAATTTCGAAATTCTAACTTAGAATTGAATTGTAGAGGACTCTAGGATTTTGAAATCATTATTCTAAAATATCTTATGCACGAAAAAGGTTTAAGCTTTTGGAGTAATATATCAATGCAGCGTATATTCTTTATTTCATCCCGATTTAAGTTTATTCACATCGGGGAATTTTCTACTAACCTGATCCAATTAAATTACGTTTAAGATGATGCAGATATTTCCCTCTTTCATTATATTACCTCAAGCTATATCAATATAACTCTAAGTGTTGGAGTTTTTAAGATACCTAATTATTAATTTGAGGTTAATTTTAAATTTACAGTTATTTATCCACCTTCTAGACAAGAGAGACTTATTAATTTAAGTTATAATCGTTCAAGAATCGCGTAAAAACCTTTTATCATAGTTTCATATTTGCCATGCAAATATATTTTCATGATAATGATAAGCTCATCGTTAAGGTTTTTCTTCTTGAATTTTAATCTACTCCCATCTTTCTTAAAAAAAAGTCTTGACACCGGCTGCAAACCTTACAGGAACTCGACGCTCGGGACGAATCAATAGGTTAAAATTGATCAATATTCTCCCTTCAGATTCCCCTCCCCTCTCTGCTCCCCCTGAATCGATAGAGGAGGGGAGGGAGAATCTTGATAATTCTACGGCTAAGGCTCCGGGATTTTATGAAGTACCAAGTTCCCATTGATGCCCTCCCCTCCGAACCATTCCCTACCCATGATTCCTTTATCCCTCGTTCACATCCACGACCCCGTCCCTCACTTCACGGCCAAACATCCGTCCCTCCTACATCTCTTCATTCTTTCTAATTCCTTCTCATGGACAAAATTAAAACACAGCTTCCCTTCCCCTCCTCCGTCTCAAGTCTCGTTCTGCTCCCGAATTTCCCCTCCCCTCAAACCACTCTCCCTCCCTCCCCTACTCTCTTCCCCCACAAATACCCTCTCTCTCTCTCAGACATCTATACACTTCGGCCCTCATACCGCCTTTGATCTAACCTCATCCGTCGACGAATCTATAATCTGCGTCTATTTCCTTTATCGTCCTCATCCTCTAATTTGGTTATTTCTACGTTTTCAATTTGTTGCCGCATTAATGTGTGGATGGATGAAGGACTACGATATGGCGGGTTCTTTTCTCTGAAGTGCAGCGTTGTAATAACCCCTTTTGTATATGTACGCTTCGTTGCCTGTTCTAAGAAACATTGTGATGTTTTTCTAGAGCTGTACGTAGTAATTTTTTATGCAAAGTTCTGTGACGAAAATTTTGATAATTTAAGTAATATGAATTCGACTCATAATTTGTCTGGTTAATCTGAATACCGTGAATTTCGACAAATGAGAACATGGCAAGGATTGACTCATTATGGCACAACAAACAATCAATCTTGAATCTAAGTACATAAATGCTTAATATTAGCAAATACCAAGATATGTTGTGTATTCGCACAATACATTCTCAGAAGCTTGCTATCTATGGAGGAAAAAGTGAATGTTTTTATCCCGACCGAGTTCACCGAGAGAAATAAAATAGGAATGTGACATTGTCATAATCACGTCTCTCTATAATCGAAAAGATGATAAGTATTTCTGAGAAGAGGAAGATGTGAGGAATACAGAGAGAATGAGCAAGTATATGTCGGCCGTAGGAAAAGAGGGGAGCTTGAATTGGGAGAGGTATAAGGGGTGTGGGGGTTAAAGGGCAGGAAACAGGGGAGCGAGATGCATATAAAAAAGGAGCGATGTGGATTGCTTTGGGGTGAGGGACTTTGAGAATTAAGATCGAGAGATCTAGTCTATACCGAAAGCGTGAGAGAGGGGAGAGCGAGAATAGAATTTGAGGGGTGCTTACGGAAGGTGAAGAGAGGATGGAGGAGAGAGAGGAGGAGAGAGGGGAGGAGAGAGGGGTTGAGAGGGGGAGGGAGGATATGGAGTGCGGATGAGAGAGGGCTAGAGAGTTTGTTTACTTCATTGAACAACACTCGTTTCCCTGTTTAAAGCATATAAACATTTAGCCGTTGCTCAGCGTGAGTTTAAACGATCGTCCAGAATCTTTTGTACTTAATTAAAATATTTGATAAGGTAAAAATATTATAGCGAATAAATAATAAACACGTTTCGCAGCTGAAAGAATAATGAATACATAAAATTGTTTCCAAATCGTGAACAACTTATACTCAACATTATCATCGTAATTTTATACCAGTGGGTTTCGCTTTATAATTTTAATTCTATGCCCATCCATCGTTCCATTCCTTATTAAAATACATTTTAAATGTGTAGATATTATATGCAGTTAAGTGTAAGTTATATGAATGTGGCTGCACATGCAGTGCATTAATTAAATAATTGCGAGAATACCATAGGAGCATATACTCAAATTGACAGAGACTTGTCAGTTATTTAACATGAGTTAATGTTGATCGGTAAACAATCTAAAATCGTTTTGTAAATGAACAACATTTCATATGATGAGTTAAATTAAAAATTCATAAATGACGGCGCGTGAGAAATGTCACTAAAGAAATTAAAATTTGTGGTTTATTTTTCGCCATTTTAATATTTTGGAATATACACACGTACGAAAAAAAAGCAAAAAAATCACATTCATCCCTACGGCCAAAATAAAAAAACAGAGCTCAAAAATGTTTAAATTGGAGGAAAGCCGCGCATAGCGTCGCCTGTTTCATTATTATTTTATTTAAAGTTCAATTTTTGTCACTTATTAACTCCATTCGCCGCGTGTTCGAGGATACGCTCGTAGCATACGTGTGTGTGTGTGTGTTGTGTGTGCGCAGGTGTATGGGAGCGCGTATGTGCGCGTGCCTCTGCGTTCGTGTGTTGTGGGTGCGTGTGTGTTTCAGGAGGCACGGGGAAGTGCTGTGAGTGAAAAGCGTGTCTCGTTATGTTACGGAATAATGAGAGTGAGAGAGAGAGAGAGAGGTATATCCCCCGGAGGCAGTCACAGGCACGAGGTAACAATTCATTTGACTCGCGTCGCTAATTCATTGCCGCCATTATCACTAATCTCGCTCAAAGCCGAGGAGACGGCAACGCGTGCGGAGGCGTTATAAATACATTTTGCGCTGTTTAATATTTGCCGAGTACTCCATTTTTTTTTCATTTCTCCACCGATCCTTATTATTTTGGCCATTCCCGAATTAACCTCTTCGTGCGTTGTTTATTTGGTAGGGAGGGAAAAAGTGATTAAGCGTGGCTTTTATTTTGAGAAACGAAAGGATAAACATTTTAATTTAAATTCGCACCTGTTGATTTGTAGAAAATGCAATGCCGATGTTGTAAAACATCGCGCTAACCGTCCTCTCTAGCGATCCACGAAGTACGAAACTAACTCAGTCGAGCTAGACTTCAAAATTTTCTAATTATGTACAACTCATCGTGACAGTTATATATATAAAAATTTTGAAGGAAATAATTCACTTGCTAGATTGTTGTAACGTGTGAAATAAGAAAAATTACGTACAAGCCTTAGATTCAAAAAGTTAATAGTCAATTAACTCTCAATACTCAACCACTTAACCCGTAGTTGTGATGTTTAAATTAATAGTATACGTACATTTTTGCTTATTCGTCATTAAGGAATACACACGGCCTTCGTATAAACAAGAGTTCTTGTAACACGAAATCGCTAAAACTCGTTTTTTTTAATTGCAAATATAAAACGCGGATTGTAGTTCGCATTAACGCGGTTTGGTCGGTCTTGGAATTCCAGACTGCGGAACGAGGAAGAGACGTGTCTGAGGGCCAGTGTGCCATGTTTATAAGCTTAGATAATCGGCAGAAACACTCTCTTTGCGCATATGTGATCGTCAAAGAGAGGTTTGTGGCTGGAGAAGGGTAGCTGAAGGGGTATGGAACGCAACCTCACTTCACCACGTACAGCCAGGCACGGATTCACGTTACTCTGCCTTTTTCATGGAGCGTAGGAGGGTCGGGTGTTGAAAATTTCCTCTAATCTAGAAGGTGGAGATCGGTTGCATAGGAGTTGGTACGAAGGTCTTATAAGTGTTTGAGCCCGAGGTTCGTAATCCAAGAGTTCCTTGTTTTTCGATCAAGACTGGTCTGTCTGCTAGTACAATGCAGTATCAAATGACGCAGTTATAATAGTGATCTCTTGCAATAGCTGTCTCGTTGGATGGTTTACTGCGGTGATCTTACCGGCGGTGAGCTTGTGGTTCGAATCCTGGTGGCGGTCATTTTTCCACCCCAAAAACATTTTCGACGGCGTGGAAGACAACTTTCGGTTGCTCATATTCGAAAGATGATTCCAGCACGGGTTTTCCTTATTCGTTCTGAATGCTGATGCATTCTATGATGTCATTGTCTCGTATGAAAAAGTTGGAGATAAAAATTTATCGAAAGAGATACCGTATTGCGAAGGATAGTAAACAATCGCTTAAGGACGAAGCGCTTTTCCTCGAGGCAGTGCGACTCGATACAATATTTCGCTTTAGCACGTCAGCGATTAGAAAACCAGATTATTGGCCGTTCATTTTTCTGCAAGCGCTTCCTTCGTTTGGCTAAAATAGCGGATAAGTCGATTCAGTAAGAGCAAATGGAAGGGTTCGATTCTGGTGATAATTGTCCTGTTTGCCTTGTGGTCGAAATCGAATTAATAAACCATATGCGCATTCTGCTGCAAATAAGCGAAAATCTGTTGTTTTTTCTAACAATTCTTTTATAGTACTAATGGCTGCTGCTCTGAATTTTAAGTGTGCATTTCATTTTACAACCTTTATTTGGCTATTCGAAGGCAAAGTCTGTCTTTCCACTATGGTATGAAAATTCTTTCTATGCCGTAAATAAATTCATCGCGAATACTATTTGTTTTTTTACAATTTTGTGAATCAGATTATGAATGAAAATGTTTAATTACGGATTTCTCTTTGGGATGATATATAAACATCGCCGGAGTTAGCATCGAAAAAGAGGCAGCGCGACACGCTGATTTTAACGCGTTCTATTGCCGCCGGAAAGGGGCGGCGGGGGTTTGATTTTTCGAACGCCAAACGCTGTGGGTTTTATGGAGCGAGGGAAATGCAGGGAAAAAGGGGTATGGTAGGGGAGTGGAGTCACCAGAAAAGGATCGGAGAGACTATCGTGGCGCCGCTCAGCGGCAAACCGGCCAACCATTCCCGCGCAGGCTTTCCTCCCCTCCCACCAGATCGAAGCGCTTTACCAGTGCGACCGACGGACCCGAAGGAAGAGGAAGCGCGGCGCAGGAGCTCGTCGTCATACGTGACCGTATATACATATACACATACATTTATATACATCACCTTCAACCCACAAAACCATTCGGAAAAAACTGTGGCGTTTTTAGGGAGGCTGATAATTTCAGTGGAGGGCTTTTTTTCTCCTTTTCGGGCGTCCATCTCTCGTCAGAGCTGCCTACTTCGCGGTTCTGGATCTTCGGTCAAAGGGGTCCATTCCCGTCACAGCTTTGTAGGGCACTACCGTTGGCGCGCGCGAGTTTTAGCTCCCCCAGTCGCCGTGGGGCCTGCTGCTTGTCGTCGGCGGTGGACTCCGCGAGCAAAAGGGTTTTCGTCGCCCCATCAGATTCTCAAATCGCAGCGGTCGAGTCGAAACCTTCTCTCATAGTAGGGTTTTTAAAGATTCCGTTTAGGCACAGAATTGAGCAAAGAGGCAGACCTTATTCCTTGCCCACCTGACTTTTTATCCTTCGACGTTTTAAAGAGAGAAACAAACTTGCCATAAACGTTCTACTGAAAAGATTTACTGCGAATTCTCTTTTTCTTAAAGGAGATCTTAGGAGGGAATTTTTTCGGAAGAGTGCGGCTCAAATGCGTGTGATCAGTTGGTAAAAAATCTGCGGTATTTTTTTCCCTTGCGTGTTCCGTTTCGAAATAAAAAAAATAAAAAAAAGCTTCTTTGCCTTCTTTTCGTGTGCGTGTGAATCTCAGAGTGATCTTCAGAGGAAAGAAGAATTTGCGCATCTGTACACTGAGGGAGAGAGATAAAAAAAGTTGATATTGTTTGTGTTTTATCCCGATTGAAAAGAGAAATATTTCTGGAGGATGATACATATTTTGTGAAGAAACCGTGAGTTTAAAGGCTTCATAACGGAGGAAGAGTGCGCATACCCTTCCGAAGAAAGCCATCTCGTCGAGGCGAGTTTTGTGGCCCAGACAACGCCCCCTTTCGGCGTCCTATCGGGATCTCCAGAGAGGCCGCCTCTTCGGGCATCTGCGGCGGCGGCGGCGACGCTCAGCGCCAAGAACGCACCAAACGGCCAGACGGAGCTCAGCGACTTCTCACCAGGTTGGTTTGGTTTGGTTCTCGCATCTTTTTTTTTTTGCCGTTTGACGTTTCGATCTATTTTCGGCGCGGTTTTGACAACATGCGTCTCGAACGGAAAATATCTTGTAAAACGCTCTTGTCGATTCATCAGATTCGGAGTGGATCGGGTATTTTTAAAAACAGAAACATTTTCGACGTCCGCACAAAGGCTTTTCTTTTATCCAGCTGGTTTTCCTTTTTATCGGCTGTTCTACTCGCCCCGCGAACTTTTTTCCGTTTTCTATTTATAGGTTTTCCTAGAAACTTCTCTTGGAACTGTTACGTACTCGAAAGGTAAAGGCATCATAGGAGACGTTGAACTCGGCAAGCATTATTTTTGTATTTCGTGGTCTTTTTGGCACTGTGAGGTTACGGGAAATCTCTCTTAGGAAAATTTCCCGTGGCATAACGCGTCCTCCGACACCCATCGGTCGCGCGGTCGTTCGATGGGGGATTCGCCCTAACACCCGCGTCACTCCGCGAAATGCTTCGCGAAAATGTTTTCTATTGCGTCCTTTTGCAAAACATTACGATACGACGGCATTCCGTCGCCTAAGACGGTTCTTTATCGGTGAAATCTATCCTGCAAAGAAGCTCCGATAGGTGTATGGACAAAAGTCCTCGCTTTTAGTCCTCTATTCTCCTGCAATGAAACATATCCCGAAGTTACCATAAAACTAGCAATCTTCAAAGCACCACATTCCTACAAAAAATCATAAAAGATCGGGTATAACGGGCAAGTTTCCCCTTTAATCGCAAAATTGACCCTGAATGTCAGCCCGTCACGGAATGGATAGCGAGAAATAAACGTCGAATGCGATCGATGCGAGCTCGAAGTCGCTATTTATATCAGTCTCAACCACACGATGGGAAAATAAAAGAAAAACTGGAAAATATCTGATAAATCTCGCTCTTAACGAAGACTTTTAGAGTTATTCTACGGCATAACATTCTCCTTGCCGATGTGAATAAAAAAGGGAAATAACGCACAATAAATCCTTTCGGTGGGCGTAAACTCGTCCTTAAATTTTTTTGTAATCCGACATCCTTTTCGGTCGCCGACGACCCGAAAAATGATTATACCGGATTATACTCTCGGTAAGCGTCGAGAGCTAAAGTTTCGCGAAACGAACTCTTCTTCTCCCTTTCTTCATTCTCTTTAAAAAAAAAAGTGACGACTTTTGGGTGGCTAAGGAAGGAGTTGTAGGAGGAGTAGGAGTTGAGGATGCCGGAGGAGCTCTTCTTCGAATGCGGGTCCCGGAAAGCGGACCTAGGGAAGAAGAAAAAAAATCTCCAGACTCATTTTCTCCGCCGAAAGTTTCTCCCCATTTGTTTTTGCCAGTACTTCCTCGTTCCCTTTCTCGATCCTTCGCTCATTATCTCTCTCCGCCTTGGTGTTTCCTCAGATATTAGGTTTGAAAGAAAACACTACGCCTTTTCCGTTAATCGAGTGATGTTATGACTAGGGAGGTGCTCTGAAAAAATAAAAATAATCGCGGTATAGCAGTATATCTTATCTGTTCGACAACCTCTCCTCGTCCGTATAAGTTTGCACGATTTTTTCTTCTCTTAGGATTAAGTCTAACTTTAATGGAGAGGGTCGTCGTGGAGAGTTTTTAGTAGCCGCTATCGTATTGATTTGCTTAAATTACGTTTATAATCTTTATCACACTTTGAACGTGTCTGTTAACTCGACCTGGAGTACCGCCCACGGAATTCGCACGAACTGCGTCTCCAGTCCTTACGAATGGGTTGTGGTTGCCAGCAGGAGAGGATCGCCCGTCGCCGATGCCTCTCGTCTTACGCAAAAAATACGTTTCTCGTCGAAACGCACTTCCGGACGATGAGAAATCATATTTGGTGGTTTTTTGCACACTCACCGACGCGGAAATGATTCGAGGAAATGTAGATCGTGATGAAACTTCGCTGATTTTTCTCCTGCGTGCCAAATTTCGTGTATTTTCCGGAACTTTTCAGCGGATAGTTCGTTGAAAATAGATCAGTTACAAGTGATGAAGCACATTTGATTTCGCTTTCCTTGGAAGGACGTCATTCATTGTGCCTCCCGACAAATGGAATAGAAAAAATCTTCCGTATCGAACTGCGGATGAAACTTGGAATTTTGCAAAACACCAGCTGCAATGACGCTTTCTATTCATAGGAAATTATACTGAAAATGTTCACAATAAGGATGTGACCTGCCTGTAAATTAGACCATTTTTTAAGTTAACTGCCGGTAATGTTACTCAAAACACTGAAATATACCTATATATTTTTTTCATAAATTTTATTAACCGCTAATTTTATTGAATATTTGCGTCAATTGATCGATTAAATGTAATTTTTGGAGATTACTTCGGGATTGATGCATAAACAATTTATTTCAGAAGAATTTTAATTTTAAAAAGTTATGTCGCTATTCAAATGAGAATGAACGCGAATGAAAACAAAAATTTGCGGGGAAAATGTGATTGATTGGAGGAAAAATGTGTTGTAATTATGATAATGTGAATTTTAATTTATGTTTTGGATTTAATTAGTGAAATTTGTTCTGAAACGAGAAACAAAACCTTGAGTGAAAAGGAAAACTTTTAAACTTATTAAAAATTTAGGCGCGAATTAATTAAATAATTTAGCACTCCATACCAAGAATATAACCATAGATTATCCTACCAAATAGGGGAAATTAGTACTGAAATATTTCATCTAGTAAGTCATACTATTTATTGTTTTAATCAAACGACCGTTCGTCAAATAATTCATAGAATACGCTAAGATAACAATATTAATCCATATGCAACGTCTAAACTATTTTTAAATCAATTTTTTTTGTAGATTCCCGCCCGCAAGCATATGTCAAGGCGAATGGTAAAAACAGATTAAACTGGTTTAAAAACTTCACGTACACAGCAGCTACTCCAAATTGGCTCGATCGATATTTTCATCATAACTGTCGGATATCTCGTTGAAGTTTTTAAAAATGCGTGCGTGGAAATGCTGAATATTTTGACATTGTCAGAAATGGGTAAATATATAAAAAGATCAGCATTTTCTGATGCGCCTTCCATTTCTACCACATGAACACGCGTTCATACGTTGTGTGGAACTACCGCTACTTAAACGTCGAATGAAAATAATAACAATGTCACCTAGTGTTCACAGGGCCAATCAATAGGGTTGCTAACGTCGAGAAATATACCGACATTAAAAATTTTTCTCCAAGGTCGGTTTCGGGGAATTTAAGCACCAAACATCCCTTAATCTACCTCGACGGAATTTTTCGGAACAAAAGAATGCAACGCAAAAGACATCGAGGAGTTCTTCCGTAAGCGAATCAAACGTCTCACGAACGAGACCGAGGTTAAGCGTGACTTCGCGTGCGTGGGCGTCTCTTGTGTGCGCGAATGCGACCCTCGGGAAGTGTGTACGAGTTTAAGAGTCATAGAACGGGAGAAAGTCAAATGTCGCCCCGCCACCCGCGCGACGATAGGTTTTCGGAAGGGGTGTCAAATAAAAATAAAGGTTGTGCAGGAGAGGAGGGGGCAAATGGTGCGCTCTCGAAAACGGCACCAAACGGTGGTGCATTGCGGGGTCTCCTTTTCCCTCCCACTCCACTCTCCTCCCTAGCTCTCTCTCTCTCTCTGCTTTAATACGCCGTCGCTAAGGAGCACAATTTAAACACCCGGCACTGTGGATCGATTTCCTCCCCTTTCTGCCTCTCCTCCCCCGCTCGATCCACCCCTCCCTCCGATCCGAGGGGCCCCAAAACCCTCTCTCTCTCCCTCCTCTCTCTCTCTCCTCTCTCTCCCTCCTCTCTCTCCCTCTATCCGCCCTCTCTCGCGCAAACCTTTCCTCTCCACCCCTCCCCCTCCCTCATTCCTCTCCCCCACCTCCAACACTCTCTCTTTCTGTCTCTCCCCCCCCTCCCGACCCCTTCCCGCCATAACCCACTCGTTATCTCTTCGAATACGACTCAGGTAGCTAGCTTCTCATTCTCTCTTTCTCTCTCTCCGTCCTTATCACTCCCACTTCTTTCCTTCTCTTCCTGCATTTTCCTTCCTCACAAATTCCCTCTTCTCATTCTTTCTCTCTTTTCCATTCTCTCCTCCTCCTCCTCTTCTTCGTCGCTTTGCTCCTTTTTACTCGCCTTCCTCCTTTGCGTTCTCCACTTCATCTTATTAATCTCCTAATACCTCATACACGCGTTCTTCCGTCTTCCTTCTTTTTGGTGTATCTAATATCCTTCCTTCTCAAGCTCTCCTTCCCATTCAAAGTCCATTCCACCACCTTTTTTTTGCTTCTTATACCTCTCCCATATCTTAACTCTTTATAATATGTATGTATGTATGTTCGAACGCGTTTGTCTAAAATATCACTCGTAATATGTTTAGCTTTACGATTGGTAAAGCACTCCACGCATACGTAACGAATAGAAATTACAATACTTTCTCAATATACTTCGTGTATGAGAAAGTAAAAATATAGAAAGGAAATCCGGTGCCAGCGTTATTAGATTTCTGTTGCGAAGTGCAGCCAGATCATATCCTTAAAAATCCTCAATATGGACCATTAGACCAGCGGTTCTCATCCGGTGTACCGTGGCACATTTTAAAGTTATGTATGTATTTAATATTCCAAAAATATTATACAATTATTGCTTTACCAATCGAAACAATCTAATATATAACTGCGACTTTTACTTGTTACGCTAGTTTTTTATATTTAAAAACGATTATTTACGGAGTGAAATTAATTAGGGGTGGTTTGGTGTGCCTCGATGTTCTTAAGCATGCATGGTGTGCCGTGGGGCAAAAAAGGTCGAGAAGCACTGCATTAGACCATAAACAGATTTATTTAATTTGTTGATATTTTCGTTCATAAATATGTGAATTTTTTATTCCCATACGTCATTTTGGTATATTTTCTAACCTTAGAATTCATTAAATAAATAGAATAATCAATATAAAGATAATTAACAGTAATATATAACGGAATCGTATAGACCGCAGGCGCTCACTTGCGTGCACTTGGGGGTTGACGAAGGAGCGGAGCACTGGGCAAAATATCGTTGTAAAATCGACTTCTCGCAAGATTTGAACCTGCGCCAGCTGCGTGGAAGGCCAGCCTACTACATCGTCTATAATCTTATCTACTGTAATCTACTATAGTATATTTTGAAGTGTGTTTGTGTATTTGTATGTTTGTGTATTTGGGTGTTTGTTCATGGAACTCCTCCCAAACGGTAAAAGCTAGAATAACCAAATTTGGTACGATTCTTCCATACATCCTAACTTAGTGAATGGTCAAGATTTGGTCAACCGGGATTAATCAGTGCTGCCAATATAGGGGATTAACATTTTTCCATAAGATAACACGTATGAATCCATTTCTTGACTTGCAAGGTATTCTTCCTTCAAGCATTAAAATACGTAAATATGCACCGATTTATTTCGTTTTTACTTTATTCGACGAATAAAACTCTATACTATCTTAATTCTGCGAAGTTTATATGTTACACGGTCGAAGTTTTCAGAAATACGCTATTTGTTTCGCAATTTTGTGGATTTTTCGTACTCTTTCCGGGCGTTGCCAAGGCGGCCGTCATTGTTACCTCCGATTCAATTAGCTTCAATGAAGCTTACAAATAGACGAAATTTTAGCGTTATTCGCTTCGCACTTTTGCTTAAGCAACGAAACGATCGATGTTTATGGATAGCAACGTAAATAGATACTGATTATTATTCAGGAAGTGTTTATTGATGAAAGCAATTGAAATCTTCTTTCGTCTATTGAATACTGGAATCTTACATTTTTTTAAGTAAAATCATTATATTCTACATTATAATGTTTATTAACGTAAATACGCTCACGTATCTGGTGTACATTTACCGGAGTCAGCGTTCAATCGTGGACAACTTTTCACGGGTTTCTTGCTTACAAGACATAAAAGTAAATATTTCAGAGGGGCATAGTTACACAAGAAATGAAGCTGGATTTGGCGAAAGTGATATGATAGGAAATAAAATATCGTTATATTTGAATGCAATAGGCTCGGAAACGGATTGTTACAAGCAAATATGATTAATTGTTAAGAAAAGCTAATTGTAATTTTAAAAGTATCTACTATATAAGTATTTTAAAGACTTTGTATGTTGTGCTGTAGTAGCTTCACTAAATCCGTTGAAATTCAACGGGAAATTCTGCTAGTAAATATATAAAATACAATCGCTTTGGTGGTGGCGAAAAACATTAATCCAAAATCGGAGGAATGCATGTATGCTGTCCACCCCCTTTCGCTCATACTATTGTCATTTGATTCGCCATTATGGAGACAATTTATTAAATCGGGAGATAGTTTTTCTAACAGCTTCCATCGCTAAAATTCTCTCACAGTAAATTATAGACGTTGTCTATCGTTTAACGTATTTTTTGCGCATGTGTGTAGGTAATCTAAATTACGAGGTGCATTTTTTTCTCCCTCGCTCTTTCTCTGCTGGCCGATCCGGGACTCGAGGCAAATTATCCCTTCGCGTAAAACCCCGACGGTTGCGAAAGGCAAATTACACCCGCCGTGAACCCGACTATGACCCGTGTTTTTTCTTCCTTCTCTTCTCCTACCATTCGTCTGCTAAATGAACAGATGCTGCCTCCTTTTTGGAAATGGCCGCTTCTTTTTCTTTTTTTTTTTTAAAGAGGCCAGTGTATTTTCTACCGGCGAGAATTCCGCCTCTGGGTGAAATAGATTCAACTACCTTATCGGATGCGAAAGGAAGAATAATTAGGGAGAGAGGCGGACTGCGAGAGCGATAGAGTGGGAGTGAGGTTCTATGTGCATGCCTATCTCTCCTTACCTTCTCTCTCTCCCTCTCTCTCTCCCTCTCTCTCTCCCTCTCTCTCTCCCTCTCTCTCTCGCACACAAATACACGCTTCAGCGATACGTAACACTCGCGCACGAAGTCTGAGGTAGAAAATGCACCCACAACAACGGAGAGAATTTCACCGATATTACCGCTCTCTTCTCCTGTGAGGAAGATTTAAAGCAGAGGAAGGCGAACTTTGTCTTCTGTTTTTTACTTTTTCATATAAGTATATTGAGAAAGTATTGTTATCGTGAAAAAATTGGACCTCGAGGTTTTGGTGGAAATATACGTTTTAGGTGTACCTGAATCCGTAAAAGTGGTTTTCGCAATGCCGTATGTCTGTCTGTTCGCGGCTCTAGAGCCTAAACGGTAGAGCGACAATGAATGAAATCTCGTACTTAGGCATTTTATCATACAGAATAGAAACTGTGAAGAAATGGTTGACATTCCTCAATAATTAAGAGAAGTTTATTCTGCGCATTTTTAACAAAAACGGCTTTAACGATTTTGATCAAATTTCGTACAGTTACATGAGTTTACATCTTCATTAATACTAAATACTTCATATTACTAAAAAATTAATATAATTCTAGTTTATTCTAGGCATCTTTAACAACAATTTGATTTTCTTAAAAACGGCTCCAACGATTTTGATCAAATTTCGTACAGATACTTGAGTTTACGTCTGAAATAATACTACATATTTCATTTTTCTCAAAGAATCAGTATAAAGCTAGTTTATTCTTGTGTAACTTTCATAACAATTCGATTCTCGAAAAAAACTGCTCATACGATTTTCATCAAATTTCGTATAGTTGCTGTTTATAACGATTCTACATAAGTAGTTCATATTTTTAAAAAGATAAATAAACGACGCATTAAATGTATATGAGATAGTTTGTACAATGTATGTTGTACCGGTTTTTACTTTATTATATATGAAGTATATTGATCAAGTATTGTAATCGCGAAAAAATCTGACCTCGAGATTTTGACGGAAATATACGTTTTAGGTGTACCTGAATCCGAAAAAGCGGTTTTCGCAAACCGTCTGTCTGTTATTGGCTCTAGGGCCTAAACAGTATAGCGAAAATGAATGAAATCTCGTACTTAGGCATTTTATCGTACAGAGTAGAAGCTTTGAAGAAATGGTTGCCATTGCTCAGTAATTAAGGAAAGTTTATTCTATGCATTTTTAACAACAATCTGATTTTCTCAAAAACGGCTCATACGATTTTGATCAAATTTCGTACATATACTTGAGTATACGTCTGCAATAATACTACATATTTTATTTTATCAATGAATGAATATAAGGCTAGTTTATTCTTGGACAACTTTAACAAAAATTGTATTTTCTACCGCTCAAAAGGAAAAAAATTTCGAAGCGAGATTTTTCTCCGTGACTCACTTGAAGGTGCTCAATCCTTGGGAAATGCAATCATTGACGTCATAGTATGATGCGTCAACTAAATGGGACCAATTTTTGAGACACGTGGGTCAGGAAAGAAAACGAATATATGAGAAACGACGGATTCGATGGTCGACGGTTATCGAGGGCCTCTTAGCTTTCTCATCTGACTGCTCATTGTCAGACATGGGCACTTGAGTTTGTTGCAGAAATAAAGTAAATAAGACACAAAATCGGCAAGAACTGGTTTGAGAACCCCTCTCGAGGAGTATTGCTGGTAAACTGACGCTGCTGAACGAAAAGGAAATGCCATACATGACGCGTGCGACAAGTGACGACATGACGACGGCTACGAGAACCTACGACGGATACGGAAATAATGGCTGTAAATGGTGGACGACGGATATGAGAAACGACGGATTGGGAAGCCGACGGATATCGAGGGCCCACTGTAATGCAATATCTCTTTAGCAACAAAGTAAAATATTCATTCAAGCTAACTGAGGGTTACAATGAATTATGGAAAAGGCGGTTCTATTATTCTATTAGATAATCATTGGAAAGAAAATGCTGTATCCTATATAAAAGTTTTTTTTAAAAATGCATCTTTATCTCGATACCATTTTAGTCATTTTTCTGAGGAAATAAACTGGAAAGAAGTCGATGAGGCCAAACTCTAAGTAATTAGGGTTTCGGATCATTTTATGTCCTTTCTCCATCCGTTTGGGCCTCCCTCTCTCCCGGATCTCCTTCGGTGGACGTGATTAACTTCCTTTCTCTCGGGCGTAAAACACGCACACATGCAGACACTCACACCCCCCCCCCCCCTCCTCCCCCATAAAGGGGAGACAGCAGTCGAATCACCAGAGATTTCTCTCACTCACTCTGTCGTCGAAAATGGCGAATCCGTGGAGACGGAATTGGAGTGGACAGTCCTCGAGGAGGTGCTCCGATCTACCGATTCTCCTCATGCAGCAATTATTTCAAAGATTAAAGAGGCAAATTTTGGAAAATTTCCGCTCTCGTTGTCTCGTTCCTCGCGTTATTTGCGAAAGGGAAATTTGGTTTTTATCCTCGGCGCTAATTACCGATTTATGTGGTACTTTTACCTCTTGCGTTAGCCGTCAGGTCCTGTAACATTAAATTCCTGTGTGAGAGAAATAATGCGCAAGTCTTTGTTGAAATTGAAATTTGGTTTATTTAGCTTTCGTTTTTATTTTTCTAAAAATTCGATTTGTCCGTCTCTCCGTCCATGTTTCTGTCTGCCTGCACGGTTAATATCTCTTCGTTCTAGGGAAGCTCCATTTTAGAGTAGGTTGATTTATATAAGAGCTAAGCGGTATAAAAATTTGGTGGTTCTACACTCAGTTGCTGGAAGTGATTGGGAAAAAATCGATTAAAAGTACGTGCTGCTACAAATGTAGGCAACAAACAATACGTCGTATCTGCGATTATTTATTCCGATGGAAAGATTGCAGTCGCGAAAAAAAGCGCCTTAGGTAATTTGCTCTGCGATTCTTCCCTCACTTTTTATCTTCCGTTTTGTCCATCCCGGAGTACCGTAACTTGAAACCGTCTACTTTTTTTTATTTACGCAATTAAAAAAAAACTTTGGGCTTGCGGTATGTTTATAAAATTATCTTGCACTCTCAAATTCCTGTTACGTACCTTGCATATGAGATACCTTGTTTCTCCAAACAATAAAACCACGGGTCATAGTTCAATCTTACTGCGGCCAGGCGGAAGCTCTCCGGTACGTTAACACGTGACGCGCACGTCGAGGTTGGCAGAGGGCGGAAGAGGCAAAGTCGACGTGTTCTACGGCGCGAACGACTCAAATCTGCACAACACAACTGCAGCGGAAATTCCATCGTTCCGACCGCGAGAGAGAGAGAATCCACGGAGCGTGGAGCAATCCCTCGTAGGAAATTGCCACGCGAGAGGAACAAAACAAGTCCGAATGCGTTCTAGGCATCAGATATAGGCGTGGAAATACGTACTACTCGAATCACTTGTGTGCCTAGTTTCGCGAAAAATTGTGCGATCTCGAATCCGGATACTGAAAATTCTGCGTCGGATGATCGATGAAGTTATCCATCACTGTCTCCTTGAGTATGCGGACGAAATTCGCGAAAAAGGATTTTTATTTTTATTCGGCTTAGATTTAGAATCCGATCTGCGATTTCGGCTTTCGACAGAGGAAATTATTTATTGAATTCTCTATAGCATGGCGCTCGTCATCGATCGGTTAAGCTTAAAGGGAATTATCGCCTCTCTCCGAAAGACAAGTCTTGGCGTATACTGACAGAAGTTGAGTTAATACACTATAAGATAAACTTCATTGCATGATAAGTGCGTAAAAACTGGATGATGGTAATTGTGATTTAATCGCGTATAAGGCATAGATTATTACCTACATTTGTTTGGGTTATAATATGACTGTGCGAATCTGACTTTATTTCAAAATAACTCATAAGATTCAGATAAAAAACCGTCCAGAATCATTAACTTTTAAAAAGCGAAATTGTTAAGGCTGGAGGTGAGATATTTAGCAAAAATTCCGATAAATGTATTTATTTACCGAACCTGATTAGAATTTCGAAACGCTCTTTTTTTATGAATTCTATCTAACGTTCTCCGCTCGATATTTTCGAATATACAGGCGTTTTCCCTAGAAATGCTATTATCACAGATGCACTTTGGTGGTGAAAAGACGGAAATAGTTAAACCGCTCTCTTTACTTTCTCATATACGAAGTATATTGAGAAAGTATTGTAATCGCGAAAAAATCTGACCTCGAGATTTTGACGGAAATATACGTTTTAGGTGTAGCTGAGTCCGAAAAAGTGGTTTTCGCAATGCCGTCTGTCTGTCTGTTATTGGCTCTAGGGCCTAAACGGTACAGCGAAAATGAATGAAATCTTGTACTTAGGCATTTTATCATACAGAGTAGAAGCTACGAAGAAAGGGTTGACATTCCTCAATAATTAAGGAAAGTTTATTCTATGCATTTTTAACAACAATTTGATTTTCTCAAGAACGGGTCTAACGATTTTGATCAAATTTCGTACAGTTACTTGGGTTTACGTCTACAATAATACCAAATAGTTCGTATTTCTTAAAAAATGAATATAACGCTAGTTTATTCTTGGCAACTTTATCAACAATTTTTCTCAAAAACGGCTAGAACGATTTTGATCAAATTTCGTACCGTTACTTGAGTATACATGTGAAATAATACTACATACTTCATATTTCTCATCAACTAAATATAAAGCTAATTTATTCTGGGCAACTTGAACAAAAATTGGATTTTCTAAAAACCGGCTCATAGGATTTTCATTTCTATAGGTAACTAAACGACGCATTAGTATACGAGAAAGTTTGTACAATGTATGTTGTACCGATTTTTTATAAATCGATTCATCCGACCATCGGGAATATTGTCCCCTCGACCGGCAAAATCCTTGGTTACACAATCGCGTCGTCTGGAATAGCTCCGTGTCGGACCTCCTCAGATTCGCCTCAGATGAAATTCTCGCGATTAAAAAAAAAATTCTCTGAAGGTCGGAGGAAAGGTTTTAGAGAACGATAACGTAGAAGGCGTGTATTGGTTTAAGAAATTCCTAGGACATTGAAGGAAAATAATAAAGTAACACACATACCGAGAAACAGCCACAAATACATACTTATACATGCATACACATTAGAGAGTACACGACGTAGGAGAGTGTTGGTGTAGCGGACGGAGTGGAGGGAGGGGGAGGAGAGGAAGGGGAGGAGAAAGAGGAGAGGGAGGGAGTAAAAGTTCCCGAGTTGGGAGGAGGAGGTTATATTTAAGGTCGAACCACACGACAGGAATTAAAAATCGGGAATAGGGTTTACGTAGGGGATAGGAAAAAGGGGGAGGAGTGGGGTGGAGAAGAGAGGGGCACAGCGTAAATGCCATTTCGAGACCTTTCGAAAAGCGTCCACAAGACCCTCTCTTACAGCCCACATACTTTGTACGCTTCTTCACCGGTTCCAACAAACTCGTGGAACCAAAAAGGACTCCTCCCGTCCGACTAGAATATATCGTGAGCAGCATATAATAATGTGTTTAGCTATCTCCCTTGTGGGTGGGAGGACCAATGACAGCGGTCAGAGAATGAGAGAAAGGGAGTCCATCTAGCAGTCCCAAAGCGACAGAGCGTTTTCGTCTTTATCGTCCATAAACTCGGATCTGGCGAAAAAGAAATAAAAATGGACTCCGTTCCCACTTCGTTTGTTCTGTCCTGTCAGAGCCGCGGAGCAAATATGGCTTTTAGATGGGGGAAGGTGTAAGGAAAGGTGGTGTGAAGGTGATGAAAAAAGGAGATATATATGTTTGGCTCACTCCAAATATGGTGTGACGCAAAAAAGCTGTTTAATGAAGATTTTATATCGGTGGAAGTGCGCGGTAGGGATGAGCCCTTTAGTCATAGCGTATTAATAGACCTTTGTCCTTTGTCATTCTCCGTTGTCACTTTCCTCGCAAAGACTTTGAAGACTTCGTTCGAGAAAATAATTTTCCAAGAGCACGGAATCGTTCCGACGTTAAGGTTTTAAAATATTTTTTTTGCAAAATTCACGCTTCCATTTTTGTAAGTCGTTATTTTTTTGGAAAACACGACGAAGTTTAAATTATATTAAAACGATAAGCAGTCATTTGGTAACCTCTTGCAGCTATTGAATGAGACGTCGTTATCGAAGATACAGATTTCGGGGATTAACAAAATCCTGATCGAATATTTTTACGGTGCTTAACACCGAGAATCCCTATTTTTCGGAAACGATAGAACATAAATATACTAACGTAATGAAATACTTTTAATATGTCACTCGTCGACCTCCATAAATATTTATAAATTTTCGGATAAAATTGTAATTGATTTTTCCCTAAACTTGTTAGCGGAGACCCGGTATTTTTTAATAACCCGGGGAAAAATCATCTCTCCCCCCTTTAATTTCTCTGTTTCCCCTCATTTTCTTTTAATCCAGAAGGAGTAAGGGGGTGAGAAGGGAAGAGGAGAAGACATCGCATATCCCAGAGGTTGATTTTAATTACGGCCACGAAAAAGGAGGCTTCAGGAATTCGATTGAAACCAAATTTTTCATTAAAAAGAACGACTTTTTTTGTTCGAGTGTGGTTCTCAAGAAACCGCGCAAAATAAAAAAATTGCGACAATTCTATTATTTGCATGTTCACACTCACACACACACACACACACACACACACACACATATATATAGAGTAAATACACGAAAAAGAATAAACACAGCAGCAACTGAAAAAGTTAGGTGGAAATTTCATCGATCACCTTACCAAAACGCCTCTTTCCTTCCCAAAAGGGCTCACGGGAAAGATATCGATCTAGCGAAGGGATGGACGTTTTCACCCCAAAAAAATCTCGCTCTATCGCCTCTTCCTCCCTTTTTTATGGCCCTCCCCTTCTTCCCTCTCACTCATCCACCTCCCCTTCCCACAATCTTGCTTCCATTTCTCTGCCCCTCCTAAACTTCCCTCCCTCCCCTCTGCCCGAATCCCTTCCAAGTCATACCCAAAATACATATCTTCCCCTCCCCTTCCCGCAACTTTGCCACTTCCAATATCTCCTCCTTATACTGCGTTTTCTTCCCCGGAAGCCAACCCCCTCTGATTCCATTCCCTCGCCCTGACGTACGTGTGTGTGAATGGTTCGGGCGTGTATCTTGACCCCGGAGGTCGTGGGATCAAGTCTGGTCTGCCGAATCGAACGTGCATGAATAAAGAGGGCGCATTTCTGGCGAAAATGGAAATGATTAATAAATCTCGATTTCTGGGAATGCGATGAGTTTACGTGTCTAATATAAATGTCTTGCGATGGGAGATGTGACAGAAGTTGACGTCGATGAATAGTCTGTTATTAACTTCTGAGAAGACAAAAACCAAGCAATATGGAATAGTAGCCGAGTCTAGCACATATCTAAGAGTCACCATGTGTCGCGAGTGTTGGTGGGATGCACGTATTCTTCGTGTGGCAGGTGTCTCCGACAGGAAAATTGTCTCCATAAGAAGAGGAGTGCTGAGTAGTGCCAAAAAAGAGATACAACTGCATCTGTTTCGCATGACCTCACTTTGAAAACGCGCCAAAACTGTAGGATCCACTTGGTGAGGGCCTGGTTTTTAATGTTAATCTCTAAGATACACTGTAAAGCGTACGTCATCATCAAATAATTATATTGTACAACGCCGAATGACTGCTTGATTTGAAGCTGCTAAGTTTAACTTTCGATGTTTCGCTACTTCTAGAATCTTTCTTCTATATCGGAAGAAGTCTCCATATTGCACACAAGTCACGAACTGTTATCCCTAGTTCGATTTTGAAAATACAGCGCACGTCAGTTTGACAGATAGATACACTTACAACGGTGTTATTACCTTTCGCGAAACTACGATATGAGGTAACTTAACAGTATTCATATTACGAGTTGAAATATAAAAAATGTATTTTTAAAAACCAACTTTTATATTAATCATTCCGATATGAGGAATTTGAGCAGATTATATTAAGTTACTAGTCAATAAGAATCAGCGCAAACACCTACGACATCGTTAGCCCAATGGATAAGTCGTTCGGCTACGAATCCTAAAAATTCTGAAGCTTCCAAGATATAAGTATATCATCATCATCATAGGTAGTCTGTCCATTGACAGGTCCGTGATTATTCTAGGTTAAACTTGGTTCTCCATATACTCCTATTTTCCGCAGTTTTCTTCATGACTTGATAGCTCTCTTTCCCTTTCAAGTCGTCTACTAGCTGAAAACTTTTCCTACCTCTTTCTCTTTTTCCATCCAGTTTTCCTTATATATATATATATATATATATATATATATATATATATATACACACATTACTTTCGAAGTTAATATAAAAGTTGGTAATAAAAACAGAGGGACTCAACAATGTCGTACAAAACTTTATGTCAGCTCTAATCTATTTTTATAATAACTTTAACTTCCGCAGTGCTATAAAAAGTTGAACAGTATTTATATGATAAACTTTAATAAAGAAATTAATACCTTGGGAACGTAAATGCAATGTTTCTGACAATTTACGTTGCGGTATTTTTTAAAAAAGGGCAATGTCATGCAAATTTGGCGGAAAGATGCCAACCGTGTTTTCGTATGCGTCGGACTAAATTTCACGCTCATTTGTTCATTTAGCGCCGAAAAAATTTCGGCATTTCTTTCCTTTTTCAACCAGGGTACGGATCATAAAAACCGCTTACCTGCTTTGTGTAATGCGGGCATTTTCCCACATTAAAAAAGAGGAAGTCCAAAACAACGCCGCTCCGCCTTAATTTCCGAGTGCAGTGGATGAACAGTTTCTGCATCATTTTGTCCTCCGAGAGGAGGAATTTCCGCGGTTGTGTTTTAAACCGCATATATTTCGTTTTATCTTCTCGAGTGCCATCGCAATGGAAAACATGGCGCTGCGCGCAAATTCCAGCTGAATTCTTATCCAGGAAAAGCAGCAAAAACTTAATAGTTTTTGGTTGAGAGACATTAAGAGTCGTAGAGTTATGTGTAATCGCTGGTTATCCAAAAAATACGGATCGCGTTATCTTAATTTTTCTACGCCTTATCCGACATTAATTCTCACGGAAATCAGGTCGTCGTCTATGTCGTTTGCGTGTCTAATTTACTCATCTACTTTCAATATACATTTTTTTTGTTAGTTGTTCATCTACGAATTTTAGAACTGTTGACTTGCAAATCATAGGCAATTTGGAAAAATGTGACTTTATTTATGGGGCACTGAAAAGTTTCTGTTTTTTCTTATGCACAGGTGCTTATTTTAAAATGAAAATAACAAAATTCCATTAACCACGTCAGTGCAGTGCAAAGTTTATTTTATATTATCTCGGATATAAATTAAAATATTCGAAGCTTTTGACCTGCGTAGTGATCATTTAGAGAAGCACAAAAACCATTGGATTAGTTTCATTACTCTGATGACAAGCCAGCGTAAATTTTAATATTTAAGTTGTAAGTATGCATACATTTCAAAATAACACGATATCTCATGAAGAATATTTTTTAAATAAATCGGCAGAAATTAATTAGTAACGCCCTTAATATTTTAAGATTTGTCAAAGTCAATGTACAAGAAATACTCTGTTTTTTGGAAAATTTTAGTGAAGGATATCCTGCATTATAAGTTATTTGGCCAGAAGATATGAGTAGATGGTAGAAATCGTGAATTCGTAGGTTCGTACAAATATACGTGTTAAAAAATCATATCTATAGTAAAGAGATCCTTCAACGAAACTCCGCAAACAAGTAAAATCATAAAATTCAATCGAAATGGCGAAGTAGTAGGAATAGCGCAGAAAAATCATATTTTACAGAAGAATATGTTATGACAAGATATTGATAATGAGAGCGCGTTCGAAGCAGATTAAATTTTCTGCGGCACATAGTATAATTGGATTATACAACCTAGTTAAAGCAGGGTTACTAGGACACCTTTAGCTTCGGTGTCAGTGAATTCAGAAGATAAATCGAAACGAACGAAAATACATATTTGCCCTCTTAGTCGTACGTGTGAGATAGCAAACTGATTGCCAGCCGGATATTCCTGCCTACCTTACTCCGTCACGGGTGAAGAGTTTTACTCCCAACTAAGCACGCTTATCTGCCAACCACACATAATTACACGAAACGTTTTGCTCCGCATGGTCAACAAGCACAGTTACACCTACGTCTCTTACCAGACGACTCACGCGCCTTCGATGTACCTTTATCTCTCTCTCTCCAATGTTATTAAACGTAAATTCCGCCGTTAAACATACATCAGCCTCGTAAATCCTAATATATCTCGACAATTATTCTCACTGCTCCTCGCAAAGAAAAATAACATCCCCAAAATTCCCAACCCGAAAACGTCGAGCACGGTGACACCGTACAGTTTCCCTACTTCGCCAATTCCGTTCTATTCAAGTCCTTCTATCCACCGCGCCGCCCCACCAGGACTCACTCCCGCCACGCACACACACTCTCTCTCTCTCTCTGAAAAGCACCACTCTCTCTCTCCCTCCCAAACACCAACACCCCCGATTCCCCCTTCCCTCCACCCCACCTCTCGGCAAGAGTGAGTGCCTCTCTGCCCGCGCAGGGAAATCGGCGCAGAGTGTGTGACGGGGGTGCGGGGGAGGGACGGCCCCCACCCTCCTCCATCCGGCCTCCTCCTCCACCCTCTCTCTCCTCATACCTCCGAAAACTCCCTCTCCTCCTCCTCCCCCTCCCTCCCTCCCCAAGGGGATCGATATCAACGCCGGGGACGGAGGAGACTTTTGGGGAATGAAAAATCGAGTTAAGCAGCGGCAGCAACCAACGAGGGTCGCTTTCTCCCTCTCACTCCCTCTTTCCCTCCCTCTTTCTCCATTCCCAACCGAGCCCCCCTCACTACTACCTACTCTCTCGACCTCTCTTCCTCTCTCTATCCATCTCTTTCTCCCTCTCTCTCTTTTCCCAACTCCGCTTTCCTTCACCCTTCCGCGACCCCCTACCGCTCGTCTCTTTTGCTCTCACCTCTTCCTGCCTACCTCCCTCTGGCAGCCCATCCACGCCGCCAGCTCACTCCCTCCCTCTCTCTCTCCGGCTAGCTCATTACCTCTCTCTTTCTCAAGATCTTTCTCTATATATCTCTCCATTTTTCTTTCTCGCTATCTCTCTCTCTGTATTCCTCTCGCTGCATTTTCTTATTCTCTTGTGTGCGTCTTTCATTTTCTTTCGCTATCGTCTTGTCTTTTGGTTTCTGCCTCTCACTTTCTATCTCTTCGCATTGTGCTCAACTGTTTCTTTCGTTAGTCACACCCTCAATTATTCCCGTTTTGCTCTTAATTCATCCAATATATCTTTCTCCTATCCCTTATTCTTCGGTTATACCCTCCAATTTCTCTCCTCCCTGCTAATTGTACTTCGATAATTCCTACTTCAAATACATTCTTTAATACTTACGCTTTTCTATTTTTACTAAATTTGATTTATTTCTTATTCTGCCACTTTTGTAGTGCTTTCCTTCCATTAATTACATCAGTCCTTGATTCGTGATTTTTATTAATACAACTCTTTGCTACTTATTTGTAAATTCTCCTAATATTTCTCCATATTTTCTGCATATTAAATTTTAATTTAACGTCGATGTTTCTTTTCCCTATATGCATATTTATCAACTTTAACTTTCTCATTATTAATTAATACAAACTTAGTTTATCCATACAGACGATACTCCAAGTGTCCCAATGATATACGTTGATTGTTTTTGCCCCACTCAAAGGTATATTGTCACAATTTGAAGTACATTAATTATCATCATAAAAAATATTCTAAATTTTCAAAAACCGCACCGGTTTTTTCCTCTTTAGGCGATCCAATACTTCAGCGAAAATCAAAACTGCTTCCGCTGTCAACCAGTTCACTCATCCTTTCTCAAAATACTCTCCCCCCCCCCCCTCCCCCTCCCCTTACTCCTCCGCAACGCGATCCTCGATTGAAAATTTCTCTCTCGTTCCCCATTTCGCTTCTATCAACCAATTCCGAGATTCCGGCTTCCATTAAATCCTCTCACACAACGCCTGCTGCCAACATCTCTCTCCCTCTCCTCAGTGTACTTCCCTTCCGAAGTCTCTTCCTATTCCTTCCTCGCGCTCCTTATTCTATTATAATTTCTTAAAACAATCCTTCCCCCCCCCCCCCCCCTCTCTCTCTCTCTCTCTCTCTCTCTTTTCTCTCTTTCTCCACGATCTGCGTTCATTTCTCTTTTCCGGAGAGAGCCTTTCTTTCCACTTTCCCCCTCTATAAACTCTTTACTCCTTTTCTCATCCCCGAATCCCCTTTCCATCTTCACTCCACCCTTTGCCTTTCCGACCTACCTCCCCTCTCCCCACCCCCTTTTCCCCTCCCCACAACCCATTTTCCCCTCCCCCTCTTTTCCCCCCTCCCCCACATACACCCCTCTCCACTCATTCTTAGGGCTATCCGATCCATCTGTTCCACGTCCCGTTTTATAGAAACTCCTTATTTTCTTTAATACCGTCCCTTATTTCGCCATCAATTCCAGGAAACCTCGTGCAAATCCCCGCTACAATTATTTCGCCCGTCCATTCATTCTCTTTCCGCTCGCCTCCATTCGTATTCTAAGGGTGCGCTGTTTCGTCTTCCCATTTCCCTTGGAGGCTCTCTTCGCTGAACCCATCCTATAAACGCCTTCCCCCATTTTCTCTATATTTCGCTTTTCGATTGTTTCTGCGTGGTGATTTCGATCGCCAGCTCCGTCTTATTCCGAGGTTTCATACCTGTTTTATTACTTGAAAAGTGTCGAGATACGGTATAATAATCCACGTGAGATTATGGTGATGGTTTTGGTTTATCCCACACATGAGCACGGAAACGCTTTTATCTTAGATTTAGCAGAATAAGCACCTTTTCAAATTCCAAAAAAATGGCGTAGTGCACTGCGAAGTAGGAGAAAAATAAAGCCCACAATAAATGTTACAAATGGTAAAGTATTTAATTAATTGGAAATTACCCGCTAACTAGTCACGATAATTATGTGCACACACAAACTCATGCATATAAAGATTTATTATGAATATTTTCAAAGAATTTGTCGAGTTTTGACGCTGCGTGAGATGAAATATCGTTTAGGCTAATGGAGAATGACTACTTTTTCCCCACCCATGTGCCAAGATACATCACCTATTAGCCTCTATCGCGATATATCGACCGAGAAAAATAATGCAGGTTACACATGACAAAATCCTCCTGCGACGTAATCGCTTATCATTCCACTTTGCATCAGATCCTCCCTCTGGCGTCCGCCTCGTCTCCTCCGTCTTCCTCCACGTCTCCTCCGTCTTCCTCCACTCATTCCGCCGTAATCTGCCAATCCCCTTCTTCCCCCCTCATTCCCCCTCCCCCCGCTCTTCTCATTTCGACCTCCCGCGTTTTTTCCTCCTCCGTATCTCGGGCCCCCTTCTTTTCCTCCAATTTGCCTCACCCCCGCCCCTCTTCGCCCCTTCTTCCTTCCTTCCCTCCTCCCCTTTTTCCTTCCCTCCTCTCCCTCTTTCTTCCTCCCTCCGCCCCACATCACTCTTCCTTCGGCGGAAATGAGTTCTAGCATGTAGGTCTAACCTCATCCCCTCGTCCTACCCTCCGATTCTCTTTCTTCCTCCCCTCCCCCCCTCATCTCTCTCTCTCTACCCTCATGGAGGTTCGGCGGCGGGAGAAAAGATGAAATAAGTCGGACCCATCCATCCGTCAGCGAATCCGCGGGATAGATGTCGCCTCGATCGATTCATATCGTGGGACGGAAAAAGGAGTATTGAAAAGGGCACGTGCGTTGAGTGCGTGCGTGCGTGTGCGTGCGTTTGTATCAAGTGTCCTCTATTAATGATCTCGCCCCTCGTAAATTCTCCTTGACCGTTTTATCCCCATCAATCCTCAGCGTTTGCCCGTGTGTAAGTTCTCGGTGTGTAGGCTAACACTTTATTATTTCTCGATTACCGCGATGGAACTCGATACGTGACTGGCTAGTATGAAACGTTTCATGGAATTATTTATACGTATACATACGGCAAAATCCGCAAGAAAGAGAGAATTAAAAGACCCCATAGTAAAATCTAGGCTGATTTTTTTTTCTCGATCGAATACAGTTAACAATTTTGCTGAAAAACAATTTGCGTCACCGTAACCGGCGGGAGGGATCCCAATTTCATTTTCCTACTTCTTTGATCAAAATGAGTTTCGCCTTCGTTTTTTTTTTTCGTTTTTCTCCATTTCCTGTCTCATCTCTTTTTTTTCCTCCCCTCCCATTTCCCACCTTACCCCCCCCCCCCCCTCTATTTCTTCCTCCCGCTTTCTCTTTCTCTTCTCTACCTGCCTAGGTTGTCCCTCTCGCTCAGCTTACCCCCTCTCCCCGCCCTGTCGAAATCCTCTCAGTTTTCTCATCTTCCCATATTCATTTATGTCCCATTTGCATCCATATACCACTTTTTAATCGCATTCCCTTGTCACAATCCCATCTCGCTCTCATCTCCTCTCATCCCACCCTCTCGCAATCTACTTCAACCTGCCGCTCTTCATCGCTTTATCTCATCCTCTCTCTCTCTCTCCCTCTGTTATCCTTCTTTTTCCCCAAAAAAAATGCCGCCTCTTTTATCGCCCCTCATCTCTCTCTCTCTCCTTTCCACTCTCATTCAATTTTGTCTCCCTCTCACTCTATCCCTCTTCCCTTCGTTACCTGTCACCTTTTTGCTCTTTCATTTGATTTTTCTCCCCTCCCTCTCCCGCTTCTCCGTAGTCTCACATTGACCCATCTTCCTCTCTTATGCTCTTCTTCGTCCGCGTCTTTTTTAACCGTTTTTCTTCCTCTTTTTTTAAAAAGTGATTTTCAATCTTTTTCTTTTCTTTTCGTCCGCCTCTTCCCACCTTTTCGTCCCTCCCACTTCCTTCCTTCATCGTTCATTTCCCTAACAAACTCTTCCCTTCACACGTTCGCCGTTGTTTCATTTTTCTCCTCGATATTTTTTTCCGCACATTCTTTTTCTGAGGCGAAGTTTGATTCTGTAGTCATTGTCCTCGTGAGGTCAACTATGCGTATAATTTTAACTACTTTGCACGAAGAATTTATGTTTCGACGGACCGTGCTTTAATGGCTTTTATCATCTCGGTCGCGAGGAAGAATCTTCCTTGTGTGTTCGAAATGCGTATATTGTTGCTGTCGAGGGCGTAGTCGACGCGCTTCGATTGGATATTTCTCTTTCGTCATCTGCATAAACGTAATTTTCCTCGCAAAGAGTCGTGTGCAATCATCGAGCTCTCGCGGCATTCGTTTTTTTTTTTTTTTGTCTCTCGTGTTTGATATCGTTCGCGCGGGGCGCGTTCATTTATTCCGCTCTAAATGAGCCATCGAATTGGCGGTTGGATGAGTAAATTTGATTGCACAACTGTCTACATATGTTTCCGAGGACGGTGGTGGAAGTTTATGCCCATCCTGCTTTTTAGTAAAAATACGCATTGTTGGGCGTACACACACACGGTTTCGTCAAAATAAAAAAAAAAGCTCGCGACCTCTGGAGTCTCTCGAACTTTGCCGTTCCCTTATTATTGGGCTCTACCTCTTCTCTCTCTCTCTCCATTTTACCGTTCCCGCCCTCTCTCATACTCACCGCCAACACCCCCGTCCGCCTCTCTCTCTTTTTCCTACACACCAACCCCTCTAATCCTCCAACTCCTCCCCTTGCCTCGGTATCTGAGCGTGACTGATGAAATTGGGCGGTTAGGGTTTTTAGGAAGAGTGGGGAAGGAGGCGAGAGAGAGAGGTTCGGAGTGGAGAAGGATGAGAATAGGGAAGGGGGAGGAGGAAGAGGGGAGGGCGAAGAGGGGAGGGTGATCGGAGGGGTTTCGAGAGCGTCGGTTGGAAGGTGAGGCGGGAGTCGAGAATTCTCTGGGAAAAAGGGTTTTGTCGGGAAGGAGGGCGATAAAATCGTGCACCGTGGCTACGGAGGTTGAAGAGCAGTTTGGGTGATAGAAGTCACTTGTTTTATTTTTTTTTACGTGCTCTCTCTCTCGCGCACACTCACGCGCTCTTCGCGGAGAGGGGAGTAGATGGGAGGGAGTCGGCCCGAACCGTCTCGATAGAAGGTCGCGCATGGAGAAAAAAAAGCACTCCAGCTTCCATCAATCTTCGATATATCCCATTCCTTTTTGTCCTTTTTTTCCGAGCGTGGAAATTAATATCGATCGTGAAAATTTTCGGGTGTGAAATTTTCTCGCTGCGCGTGTAAGGCTTATTATATATTATGGCGTAATGCGTCAAGGCAACCTTTTGTCCGCGGATCTCTCATGAATAGGTAACTGTGGAGAAATTCGATCCATCTAATTTTGAAATGCCGTAGACAGACCATCACGATCAATTGATGAAGTAGAGGCGTAAAAAGTAATGCTGTCTTTATCGAGTTATTCGCAGATAGAATGTCGGGGCAATTTAATCTCTCTCGATTATTTTTGAGCCTCCTTAATGCGTAGTTTTATATTGTATTTATGTTAACAAGGAATGGATGCTCGCTCTTATGTGCCATTATTTCGTTTCACTGCATTTTAATAGTCTATAATGCAGTATCGTGAACTTAATGAAGGTATCGTTAGAAGAGGTTAGGTAATTCCGCTATTTTATATTAAAACGAAGTGTTCTTACATTTCATTTTAGTATTTGATGTTACAATATTTTTTGAGAAATTCTTACCTTAGAAAATTTCATATATATTCTTATACATCATAAATTTACATTCGTTTTCTTAGAAAGAGATATCACGTTAGGTGTGCAAGAAAACAATCCCAATAAAATGTAGATTCTCAATACATTAAATATGCCCTAAGAAAATAAAAAATTTACATAATTTTAAACGGGTATCAATTCGTACAAAATAACTTATGATAGGGTTTCGATTTTTAATCTATTTACACAATGTAATAAAGTTAATAGAAATCTTATTATTCGAGTTCCTTAATGTAACCAATACCGCTATATTACCGAAAGAACGCCTAGCTCCTCACACTAAATCTCCCAGGCAATCCTTAATGATACGCCCTTCCCACAATCAATCTCATCTCCGTTAACGACTGCAGCGGACGTCGAGAGGATGAAAAAATGATCCCTCAGTATTAATCGGAGAGTCACGGATTGAATGAAAAAAATCCGAACGCGCTAAACTTTCCATTTTAAGCTGTCTTTAAAACGCACGACGGAGACCGTGACGTAATTCCAATCCTCTCCCCACTGCCATATCTGAAAGGGGACGTGAAACACGGAAGAGGAGAAAGAATGACGTAGAGAAACGATGAGGTGCACGAGATGTGACCCCAGGTTGATGGAATGGGTAGAGGGCGTGAATCATGCGAAGCACTGATAGAAACCTTCGTTAAACACTCGCTGTGTCAGTTAGTGAAATTCTCCACGAGATGGAAAAATATTATAGACTAGCAGAAATACCCGGCGTTGCCCGGGGAAATTTGGTTCAAATCCGATCGGAATTCTAGATGATACTTGGTATTTAAGAATTCACTCGGATGCCGTTTTGAATAAGACGGTCAGAGAGAAACAGAAACCTCGTATGAATTATTTCTGGGAGCCCTCCACAATCGTACCAAATTTGATTCAAATCAATAGTAGGACTTGGGAAAATACGCGTAGTTTAATCAGTCCCCGCCGTCCAATTACGGATAAGGAAGTAGTCGTTTACCACCTTTCTCACAGTGTATAATATGTAGAGTTACCTGTTCTTTGAGAAGAGGAAGTTTATGAGAACAGTTATTTTATTGAATTTACGCATCAGAACAGTTCGGAAAGAACTGTCCCGTTCTTTCTGACTCATCTCTAGATTGCAATGCATAAGCATACAAAATTATTTTGCTTTTCGTACAATTAATACAAAACATTTGGGTTTAAAAAGTAGCCTACGACCTTCCTATTTGTGAAGAAAGTATTTGTTGAAAGTTTGATTATTCGAGCTTTAACGGTGTGGAAATGTATACATGCACAAACAAACAAACTTTCATAAATATGTAGGAGATTGATCTTATACTTGTATTGAAAGTGACACACATCAAATTTGAACTTCCTAACTTAATTTACTCGAGAGTTATCGTCGAAAAACCAAATCGATGCCCCCCAAACCCCCACTTAAAATTTTTTTTGAGGTACACCACATCTCCTATAATATATTTAGAAGGGTGTGTTTGTTGGTTTCTTCATGGAACTCCTCCTAAACGACAAAAGCTAGAATAACCCAATTTGGTATGGTTCTTCCTTACATCCTAACTTAGTGAATGGTCAAGGTTTTGTTTCTGTGCGTCACTTTAATTCTAAATGGCGAACGATTTAATTATCGAACGTCACGTATTTTGCCGCATCCTGCAACTGAAATACAGGGATGAGTGTAGACTACTTTAAATTTGCACTTTAAAATTACTTAAAATCATGGTAAGAACTGGAGACTTGGATACTTCTTTGCGGGAAAGAACTAAGTTTACCAATTATAAGCTACCTTGACAACTCCCATTGTCGCCGAAATTGAGAGTTCATTGCATTTATATTGAGACTATATAGTCCCTTCTTACATTTAAGAGAGAGAGGGGGAGGGCGAGAGGGAGTGAAGGGGAGTGAGAGGGAGGGAGTGAGTGGGTGGGAGCGAGGGGGAGGGAGAGAAAGGGAGAGAGGGGAGGGAGAGAGAGAAGGAAAGGAGAGGGAGAAGGAAAGGAGAGGGAAAGGGAGGGAGAGGGTGGAAGGGGGGGGGGGGGGGGGGGGGGGGAGTTTATACGTTATTTTCGATTTTTCACAGTGCAAGATTTTCTTACATCATTCATCTAAATAGGAAAATGCGGAGCGGTTTTCCTCATTTTTGCTTTATTCGACGGTTATGACTGTGTACTATCTAATTCTTGCGATGCTTATATGTTACACGGTCGAAATTTTAGATTCACTAAATCCGTTGAAATTCAACGGGCACTCCAGCTAGTAGCCTATATTTTAAGCTGGACCAGTCTAAAGATACGCTGCAAGTTTCATAAAAATTCGACCAGCTGTTTCTGCGTGATGTGGTAACAAACAAACCAGACAGACAGACAACAATTCTGCAAACCGGTTCAAACGTCTTCTTGTGATGCAAAACACAGAAAAGTAAAACCCCGACAAAAAAAATGTACAGACAGTGGTTCTAATTTTATTTATATAGATTTACTCGTAACGAATTACCCTGAGCGTATAAAGAAGCTATCCATAGGAGTAAGCGATCATAATGCCGTGTACGTAGAATTTAAGCTAAAAGTGGAGAAACAGGTTAAGGCTAGAAGACGCGTATATATGTACGCCAAAAGCGATTTCTCAAAATTTAGGTCTTTTTTACAGACACAATTCCCTAATTTCTGCGAGGCATCAATCAACGCTAGTACAGAGGAATCCTTGTGCATGTTCAGGGATATGATGCGAGAGTGTACGGATAAATTCATTCCACATAAACTTAAACGTGATGGTGCGGAACCAAGATGGTACAACGAGAAAGTTAGATGCGCTTTTAGACGGCAAAGAAAACTTCAAGCTCGCTAAAATTATAATTCTTCTAAAGTCACGGATGAACAGAGGTCAATGGTACGGCATCAATACAGGGAAGCGCGGTCAAGAGCTAGAGTCACAATGCGAGAAGCTTTTAATGACTACAAAAGGAATGTTCTGCATAGTAATTTGAAAGAAAATCCGACAGCATTTTGGTCGTACGTTAGAGAGGTTCACGGTAGAGGACCAACCATAGCGTCACTGAGAACGGAGGCAGGTGATGAAGTTCACGACAGCGCGGAAAAAGCGAATTTGTTAAATGAACACTTTCAGAAAGCGTTTATTTCGGAGAGCAACGAATTTGAGGAACCAGCTTTGAACGATGATGGAAATTCGATGGAGGATTTGATATTCTCTGAAAAGGGTATCGCGCACCAACTAGAGTCCATTAAGCAAAATAAGTCTCCCGGGCCTGAGGGCATACCCGCGCGTGTGTTAAAAGAGTTAGCCTCCGTAATCGCACCTTATTTGGAAATAGTATTAGAAAAATCCGTTGCACATGGTACAGTACCGAAAGACTGGAAATTAGCATACGTTACGCCCATACACAAAGGCGGTGATAAAGAGGACCCCGAAAATTATAGACCGATTTCCTTAACGTCATTGTCATGTAAGATTTTGGAGCATATAATCGTTAGCTCTATTCTGCGCTAAGTAAGAGCCAACACGGGTTGCGGAAAGTTAGATCATGTGAAACGCAGCTCGCCCTGTTCGTTAATGATTTGTTGCAATGCGGGAGAAAAAAATAAGGTTGACGCCGTATTCATTGACTTTAAAAAGACATTTGATAAAGTACCCCAATAAATTAATAGGAAAACTAGAAAAGTACGACATAAACCTGAATATCGTGAGTTGGATAAAAGACTTGCTCTCCGATAGAGAACAGGTACTAGTCATCGACGGGAAATGTTCCTACCCAGTTAAAGTCGCATCAGGCGTTCGACAAGGAAGTGTCATAGGCCCACTACTATTCCTGATATATATAAACGATATCTGCTCGGTAGTTCGCTGCAAAATCAGACTTTTTGCAGATGACACCGTCTTATATAAGGAGATAAAGAGCCAAGATGACCAAAAATCGCTCCAGGAAGACTTAAACGCCCTTTTCGCATGGTGTCAAGATTGGCAAATCGAAATTAATCACGGCAAATGTTCCATTTTGAGTTTATGGAAGAGCAAGAACAATGGTTTAGACTCGGAGTACAGAATTGATAGATCGAATATCCAATCTGCGGAATACGTTAAATATTTAGGAGACACCATTTGTCGTGATCTATCGTGAAATATGCATAATCGAAGGGTCGTAGACTCAGCCAATAAGAAATTGGGCTTCATAGGCAGAATAGTAAGAAGTAGCACATTACAGCCACGTGAAACGTGTTATTTATCATTGGTCAGATCTCAGGTAGAATACTCTTCCAACATATGGGATCCATACGAAAAGGAACAGATACTTGAGTTAGAAAGAATCCAACGTAGAGCAGCCAGATTCGTACAGCAAAAATATGATCAAAAATGAAGCGTCATATTACTCTTGAAGGAGTTGAATTGGATATCGCTAGAGGACCGCAAAATTAGTGCTAGGTTAAGGCTTCTGGAGAAATTTAGGTCGGAAGTTCTACTAGAGGAGGTTTCAGGAATATTAGAGGCACCTACTTACATGGGTAGGCACGATCACGTGCATAAAATACGAGAGATCGACTGTAGGACAGAGCGATATCAGGGTTCGTTTTTCCCAAGGACCATACGGGATCATAACAGCAGAGCAATTCCCGCGAGAGAAGTTATGAAGGCTTCGGTGCGCTGCACCCCCTGCCACCCACCAATCTGGTGATTTGCAGGGGATTATGTAGATGTAGATGAAGGTTAAAGGAGGGAGGAGGGGAGGGATATGGAGGAGGGGAAGGGAGGGAGGGAGGAGAAGGCATTGAAAGGTATGGGATATAAAACAGGACGGCGATAAGAGAAATAGGGAATTGGAGATAAAAGAAAGGGAGTAGAAGAGAGATATAGGAGAGGATGGAGGAAAGAGAAGGAAGGAGAAAATGGAAGAAGTGATAAAGTAATATAGAGTTAGTGTGAGGGAAAATGGGGAATAAAAGGCGATAGCGCACGGAAAGTAAGAGAGGAGACACGAAAATCGGATGGAGATTAGTAGAAAATAAGGAACATTGGAAGGTGGAAGGAATGAGAGAGAGAGAGAAAGAAGAGGAGAATGATAAAGATGAGACATGCACTGAAGGTAGCAGAGGAGATACGTCGTCAGTGGGAGCAGAGGCCGCCCATGCGAGAGTCTCTCATGTGCCGCCCTTTTTTGGCGTTCTTTAGAAAAATTAAAATGAACGCCTTTTGATTTGATAAATTTCCGTTTCCAGTAAATATGAAAGAGTATACGGCATATTATAATAGAATCTGCATTACTGTTAACAATGTTGTATGTACGAGTATGACGATAAATAGGTCGCCCCCGTAGTTTGGTCGCTCTTGTGCTAAGCACACATCCCTGGCTGGGAGTGAGCCTTTTATGGAAAGGTATTACGAAATAAATTAAATAAACGCCTTTTCGCAGAACATATACCCAAAATACCGATAGGTTTAGATCAAGTTTCCGTAACGATAATCCTCCAATATTGCACCCGAAAGTTTCATAGGTGGTTCGGGATAATATGAAGGGTTTTAAAGCACTTATAACTGCATTGTGTGTTGGTTGAAGGAACTGAGGCCGGTAATAATGAGCCGAAATGAAAGGGTCGACTGGGTGGTGGATTAAGTGATGTTTACGGCCCTAGGAAGCCGGAGGCTAGGCTGTACTTAAAAGTAGTCGGTATTTTGAAATATGGATACGAGAAAATAGCGAATGGTACATCGAGTTCGACGCGTGTTCCCTTAATAGTGAAATTGTGCGAGAGAGAGATTGAGTTGAAAAACCTTAAAAGGTAAAATGAACGTAGCGAAGGTCGAATCGCTTAAATGGGAAGTATCAAGCTAGATAAGGGAAAGATAGGACGCATGGAAGGATAATGAAAGCAAACAAGATGTTTTTAGATAGGCAAATGGCGGTATCATCAAAACCTATAATGGTTAGGAACGAAGCGAAAGGCAACCTTGAAGGTAGGAAAGAAGGGAGGCGAAGAAAGAGAGGGAGTGAAAGGTTGCTGATATGACGCTAAAGGTAGGTGACAGTGGTTGGGGGCGCGTACGCGGTTTGCGAAAGAAAGGAGGACAGAGAGAGATGTTTATGTATAGACAGACAGACAGACAGTCAAATGACTTTGTTTGGGCGAAATTGAGACTATTAGTCCCTTCTTACATTTAACCCTTCGTTAACAGTTACGAATGAGAATGAGAGAATGAGAACCATAAAAAAATAGAAAAACACAAGCAAAACACCAGATTACAGATTTGGAAAATTTCTATATAAAGACAGTAATTGTGGTAAAAACCTAGGAAAGACCAGACTTGGCCATCCTAGTAAAAGACCACGCAGGAAAACACCCGCGAAGGGAAGGGGGGTGGAAAAAAACCTGCGAAAACCCTAGATACATGAAAGAACAATAGTTGAATTACAGTAATACATACAGGTAGAAAGGAAGGATTAAAAGGGCGGTATGAAAGCGCTCGAATGGAGAGAGAGAGAAGAAAGAGAGAGAGAGAGGAGAGAGGGAGGGAGGAGAGAGAGAGAGAGGGAGGAGAGGGGGGGGAGAGGAGAGGAGAGAGAGGGAGGGAGGAGAGAGGGGGGGAGAGGAGAGGAGAGAGAGAGGGGGGAGAGCTAAGAGAGAGAGGAGAGAGACAGAAAGAGAGAGGGAGGAGTGGGAGGGAGGTGAGATATAGGGATATAGAAAAGTCAAGTGTAAGAGCAGAAGAGGGTAGTGGATGACTGGGATGTGAAGGGAGGGGGATAAGGTAAAAGAGGGGTAGAATGGGAGGGATGAGAGAGAGAGAGAGGGATTGTGAGGTGGAGAAGAGCGGTTGTGAGGAGAGTTTAAGGGAGGAGGAGGCGAAGGTGGTCGATGGTAGGCGTGTATTAATGAGATGAGCTCTCTCGGAGAGGGGAGGAAGGGAATGACTGGGTGTAGTAGGTGGAGGGTGTTTGGGGGAGGGAGTTTGGAATGTTAGGACCAGAGGGCGCTCGGGAAGAAGTTCTCTGTAGAGGGAAACAAATGCAACAAATCCCACGAAATAAAAGAAATATCTGCGAAGCGCTTGAATTAAGAGCGTCGAAAATACGCGTTTTTTCATTCCCTTTCGCTTATTCCGTCCTCTCCTCCTCGTTATATCTCTTTCTTTTATGCGCGACAGTTATTTTTTAAGGCGCGATAAAACCCCCGATCGTATTCCAGTTTAGATTCCCTCGTGTGCTTTTAAATGTTTGTTAAATGAAATTTATCTTTTACTATTAGGAATAAAAAAGGTTATCATGTATGGGCTCGTCGTAAATTATATTATCAGCGTGGAAATAAAAGTGTTTTTGTCGGTTTTATTGATTAAATTTGATGTGACGACAAACAAAATAAGCCGATTGTTTACTGAAGTTCCGCGTACGCTCGAATGTTTTACGCCTTCTTCAAATTTTACAAATATCAAATGTTATTTTTAGTTGTGAATAATATTAATTTAAATGTTTTAAAGGGGGAGCGATCTTGCGATTTTTCTTTTTAATATTATGTCATTTGAAATTTATTAACTGTTGTTTTTTCGTATTGTGCAATCTTTTCGATGCGTACAAAATGAAGGCCTGTAGTGCATAATTTAACGGAAATGCCTCAAGCTGTTTAACTTCGTGTTTAGGCTCCCGACGTGAAGAAAAAGACCTTTAAAATAATAATGGGAAAATTATAGGGTCCATCTCCCGAATTCATATCTCGAAATAAGCAAACAGACAGGCTCCGAAATAAAAAAAAAACACTCGGGGAACAATCCATAATAAATACGTAACGTTGAATGTTTTAAAGTGTCCACACACAAAAAATTACGAGGGTGACGAGAGAGAAACTCTTTCGGTCTTTTCTCCTCTCCGAAGTCTAGCGTTTCGTGCCGCTCCAGGTTGTCCAACAGCGAGTAGTGGGTGGTTTGGGTTAAAGGGGGAGCCAGGCAGGGGAAGGGGAGGGGGGGTGGGGGGTTTGAGAAGATCACGTGACCAACGAAAGACTGCTCCTTATAGCGTGACCATTCTTGTCTCCCTTTTCCCCCTTTCTCTCCCTATCCTAACCTCTCTAATTCATCGATCTCCCTCCATCATCCAATCACACTTCCCACCCTCCCCCCTCCTTCTCATCCTCCATCCATCTACTCCACTTCCTCTCCCCCCCCCCGTTCACCATTTCTCTCCCCCCCCCTTCCTTTCCTCACTCCCATCTCCGACAACGCTACTCTTCGGACCCCCTGCCCCTCTTTAATATCCGCGTTGGCCCCTCTAGGGCAGAAAGCGTTCAGCTGTTTCCCTCAAGCTTTATGATATACCCCTTCGATCCTATTGCCCTCCTTCACTTCCCCCTTCTCTCTCTCTCTCTGGGACCTACTTCCTCCCTCCCCCTTTAACCCCTTTCCCTCATCGCCTCCTAAACCCCTTTCCCACTCCGCTTCTTAACAAATGGGCGTAGGCGAAAGGATACAGGAGAAAAACGAAGACTGGGAGAGGAGGAGGAGGAGTTTTGTGGTGACCAGTGGCTTATCTCGATGACCCCACGACCTCCCGAGATATGTTTATTTTTTACTCTCCCTTCAGTTTTGTTTTTTTATTTTATTAAGGTCCAGTCTTTGCGGAAACCCTCCGTTAGCCCCGGAGACATCGGAAACCAGATTTGACCTTTTGCGATATGCTCTGCCGGAGCGTGGCTCTTTGTTTATTCAGGAATTTTATTTGATACGAGTGGAGCGCGTGTATGTGTTCGTGGGTAGTGTTTTTACTGTAGCGATTCCTTAACGAACGATGTTTGGTAAGGTGTAATTCGGATTCGAAAAAAAATTAAAGTGCCACAGTTTATAAATGCCGAAATGGGGTTTATCTGTAAGTATCGCTTCATTCCTTTTAAGGTTTCGCAGAATTTTATTTGTGTCGATCTGAAGTCTAGACAATATTCTGTGTAAAAAAGGAGGTAGCTACAAATTGTAAAAGGACGATTAATTGCCAATCATTTAATTTTGGAACGTTAAAATATGTGGAAAAAATGAGAACCGACCGCAAATGTCCACATCCTAATGCGTGGTCCATACACAATCTTTCCGTTCTATTTGCCTGTAATTTTTCATATTTTCCCCAAATTTCTATAACGGCATTACTAATTGGATTTTTAACGGTCATTCCTTTTTCTGCAAATACCCTTGTGTTTTTATCTGTAAATTGTTGCTTATCTCAAAAACTCGAGCACATAATTTCAATTCAGCCTTCCAAAAGGAAAAAGCTAAAATACTTCGAAATGTATGAATTTTTAAAAGCCGTACTTTTACGAATATGGGCGCCGTATTGGCTAATTTGCGTGCTCAAAAATCGTTACGGAAAAATTGGCCATTTTTAGCGTATAATTAATGAAGTTGTGATATCACGAGCTCACTTGTCAAAATAACGCCATCGCGGTCAAAAGGTTCAAAATTATAGCAGTAATAATGTGTCACATTTTTCCGAACCGAAATACACTTTTAAAATAAAAGAAACCGAGAGGGATCATCGCACTGATTGGAATAATTATAGTCTCGGTTTATTTTTTCCCCACTCGCGGCATTGATGATGCTGTTTTTGACTCCCAAATCAAAGCAGTGGCAGCTTTTCACAATGCGGGCAAAAATGAATTTTATTTTCTAAAGCATGGTCGCGCATTAACGTGGACAATGGCGCACAATCAAAAATAGTGGTAGGGAATTTATCGCCGAAAAAGATTGTCAATGTAGTCCCGATGCAATTACCCTCGTCGAATAATGGCTACTACCTCCAGTTTTCATGGGATACCAGCGAACATTTTCGCCCTAATGCTGGGTCATCCATTTCTTGCTTTATCTCTTTCCCCCCCCCCCCCTGCCACGCACCCTCCCTCCCTCCCTCTCTTTCTATATCTCTTTCACTGTCCTTTCCCTTTCAGGATCGCAGAGGCCTTTTTAATCCCTCTTCCATACCTTCCACCCCTCCTCCCTCCCTTTTCCTCCACCTCTCTGCCACCTCCTTCCTCCGTATCTCCTCTCATCTCTCTCTCTCTCTTCCTCCCAACCTCCTCTCTCCCTCACTACCTCCTTTTCTTCTCTCCCGGACCTTCTCCGCCTCGCTCTGATCTCTATTTCATTCCCTGTCCGAATACCATCCCTTTCTGCCTCTACTTCCAAAACAGCCCGCTCTTCCATTAACGGCGCTGCCTGTACAACCCATAGACCCACCGGGTCTCTTCCTCGAAAAAGACCTCTTATCCCTTATCTTCAGTCCTTATCCCGGTGACCTTACAAAGCCCTCTACCCTGTTTCTCTCTCTTTCTCTCGCTCTTCTCCATGCTTTTTCTCTCCCCCCTTCCCTCCCTCCCTCCCTCCCTTTCTCTCACCACCTTACCGTTCTCCCTAAATAACATCAAACCCTTTTAAAACCCGACTCCCGTAAATTCCATCGTATCGAGTGGGACTAAACAAGACCCGTGTGACAAAAAATAAAAAGGGATAAGGACACGCTTTTGGTGGCCTGATATTTCGTCCGGAGGTCGAGCACAGCGTGAGAGAGAGAGGCCAATAGAGGTGATTCGCGTAGAGAAGCGAAGAATAGTTGGTCGTGCGTCTGAAAAAGAGATGAAATAAATGGGTCAATCAAATTGAAACTATCCTAGAATAAATAAAAAGTAAAATAAAAGCAAAAATTAAACATTTATAATAACTGATGAAATAGAAGATATGCAAATCTTTAGTTATTAAAACAGTAGTCTAAAATATATTTATATAATATTATTCTCTTGTTAATTTAACACTTTTCATATGTATGCGTGTGTAGTAGTGTGTCAATTGTTTTGTGCGTGAACGTATTCGCTCTAGAGAAATTTTCAGTATTCGAACTACTGTATCTCGAATGTGCGTTTAGTCGTCTTCCCCTGTTCTTTATTTAACCATTCTTGCAACACCTGTACCGCTCTTTAAAGCCCCTTTTAACTCTTCTCACATTTGAGCTGTCGAGATTCGACTTTATAATGTATAAACACGTGCGACGTATAATGTGACACAAAAAAGCGGTAAACATTGACGTGAAAATAATAAAAAAGAAAAGCTTTGATTTGCTTTTGTCATCATTCCGCTCTTCCTTCTGTATCCAGAAATACAAATATTGCCTTATTTGCATTGATACGTGTCAGTCTCGCAGTTGGAGGAGGAGGGAGTGGGAGAGAGAGAGGCATTTCGGTCTGGAGGTAAACCTGAGAGAAAGAGGGAGGGAGAGGGAGGAGAGAGAGGGAGGGAGAGAGGTTAAGAGGTGAGCGTGAGAATGCAAGAGCAGTTTGAGATGAACTCTCCGGTTGCCAAGTAGTGAGTCAGTTGGAGTTAGCAACTCCTCTCACTGAAATCGCTAGTAAACATTTGAAATGGGGATGGGATCAGAGGAGTGAGAGAGAGAGAGGGGGGGGAGAGTAGGGGGGGGGGGGGAAGAAGAGGTGAGGAGGGCTTGAAATATCGCCACTCCTTAAATACCCTCTTTACCCCTCCCCCCCAATTACTCCTCACTTCTGCGCTTACATCCTTCTCAATTCCTCTCTCTCCACTTCCATCCCCTCCTAGCAAACCTTTCTCCTCCTCATTCCTAACCTCTTGCCTGCACTACGAGTCTACTTCCTCATTTTTATCTTCTCTCCCTTTCCCCCTTCATCTTCCTCCTCCTCTCGCACCTCTCTTCGATAGCTGAGAAAACTATTCCGGGAGAAATGCGTCTCAACTTTAGGAGATAATTCGTAGAAATTAGTTTTCTCGGGAAATTAATAGCTCAGTTAGCGTATGGAGATAAAATACGAAGAGCGTGTCGTGGCTACTTATCGTTCGCCTCCCTGAGCACTCAAGTGAGAATTTTTATTTGCTTTCCTGGAAAATAAAGAAGTAAATATAACCCAATTTATCGTTCATACATACCCAGATATGCGCCTTAACGTATCGTTTCGTCATGTCAATCATTATTTATTTCATAGCACTTGACTGTATCTTTTAGAAAAGTAAATACATTCTTCCCTGTTAAGTCAGTTAATACGTACTGCAATATCTGTTCAAAGTATTAAAGAAATTTGAGCTTTGGAATTCGTGTTTTAAATCTCTCCTGTTTATTTTTGCATAATTTTGTTAAAATACTATTTTCGTTGCTTTTTCTCATCTTCATTAAGTAATTATGAATAGCGTAAATTTTCGTAGCTTTGAATTGACGCATTCCTTGGTTTCCATTAGCGAATTTTCTCAAAGTGACATTCCCAAGATGTGAACCCTTTCTTTAATACGGCCACTGACAGAATCGAAGTTTCTGTTTTGGATTTGGCATTCGGTCGCGGATTTAAACTTAGCATTTAACCACTCAACTTAATCTCTGTAATTGCGTATCTCATTTTACGCGCAATGTAGCATTCTTCAAATTGTATTCATGAGAATCCGTCTAGACTTTCCTTATTTTTCTTTCCCCTCCTTCCTCTATCTTACAAAAGTAGCAAGAGCAAGATGTTTGAGAAAGACAACAGAGAAGAGAACTCGCACAATATGATACAAATTCCACCATCCCGTAAAAGGGGGTTGCTTATTCCTTGCATACATACAACTCTCTTTTTTCCTCTGTCTCTCCCTTTCTCTCTCTCTTCGCCTTCTTCAAACCACCCGGCACTAAGAGGATTAAAACGCTTTCCACGAGGAATTCCTTCAATTCTCCTTTGGGGGATGAGGAGGTTCTTTGGCGTCCTTGGCTCCACCGCAATCCATTAGCGCTGAGACGAAGCGTTCCCAACCCCCTCATGTTCTCCCTCTTTCACCTCTCTCCTCCACCCCTCAACGCCCAACTCGGAATATTTTGGCAGCGTTATAAGTGAGCATGCCCACGCACCTTTTCCTCCGTACCTTGCAGAGGACGAGAGAGAAAGAGGGAGAGAGCGGAGAGAGAGAGAGAGGGCCACGCGTATTTGGGATAAGGCTTTCGGACTCCTCTTCTACCTCATCTCCCAAGAGCGCGCTCTCTCTCTCTCTCTTTCTCCGCATCTCCCTAACCACTTCGCCCTCTCCGACCCTACTTTCACCACCCTGCCTACCCCCCACCTAAGGGGAGGCATCGCAAAACAGTGCGGGGGCAAAACACTCTTGAAGACGCGTGCGGGACTATATATGGACGGGTCGATCCCGTTCTTTCTCTGCCACCTTCTTCCTCGTCTCCTCTTCCTTCTCGTTCTTCTCCTCTTCCTCTCCTTCTTCCAAAAGGGTGCATGCAACACGTCTCGTCATGTAGTTTTAAAACGTGCAAAACAAAGCGTGGAATATTTATATCCTCGAGTCCCTTACACCTTGATCATGTTAATTTCATAGGGCATGGATGCTGTGGGAGTAGTTATAATCATATCTTTAAGGTCAAAATAGTAAAGCCAAGATTGCTGCCTGTGTTCGGTCGACTGGAGGAAGTCCATTGACAGAATGAATTGGGTAATGCTGATGAGAATGTAAAACGATACAGGTGTAGACCGAAAAAACAGGAGACTTCATCAGGAATCTATTCCGGAATTAAGCCGTTAAGGTTCAGATTGTAGAAAGCCGATACCAGCGGAGTAAATATCGAAAGAGAAACAAGCCGTGATTGTTTCTTGTCGCTGTTCCTATTCATTATATAGGATGACGAAAGAAGCGCTAGAAGGCACAGGAGATTTCAAGATTGGTAGACGGATAATACGTACGATAAAATATGACAACGACCAAGTTATTCTAGCAAAAAAGAAGAAAAAAGTGATTAAGAGACTAGTAGTTATATGAAGCAGAAGTTACGGTGTGGAAATAAATACAGAAAAATCCGTTACGCGAATATCGAGAAAAAATCTGATGTGGCCAACACGTGACTTTCTCCATATTTGGGGTATAGATATTTAAATTATTATGAATAGTATTATGAGGCAAAATTGTTATTTCGTATCGTAAAAGAATACAGTCGTCCTTATTGCCGTAAATTAGGTATATTTTGAATATGTTTACAGAATTCACCGCTAAATGGTGGTGGCGCTGTGTACTAGAAAAAGCAAAATATCTCCAAAATGGATGGTTATACGAAAATTTGTTCCAAACAAAACTGGGAAGAAATATTTCTCTGCAACTTTGGCCCTCACGAAGATTACCAATTACGGCGTTTTTAAGGAGATATTTGAAGGAAACAGAAAAAACCGATTATTTATAAATAATTCCTAAACAATAACTGCTATGGAAATTGTTTCAAATGAAAGTTGTAGGAAATTACATTTCCTATAACAATTGTATAGAATTGTGTATACAATAATGATGGTTTAACGGAGAAATATCGCAAAAACCGAATCGGATTTCGAATAAACCTCGACTTTCGGTTAACCGTTATTGTCCAAAAACTAATCAGTTCTTTGTGCCCATACCAAAGTGTTATATATGAAATTTGGTAACGATATGGCAAGTATTTTTCGAGTTAGAGCGTCCACGATCACATACACACAGACATCATTCCGAAAATAGTCTAAACGTGTTATAGGGATCAAAGTATCTAATAAACTATCGGTTTTTCAAAAAATTCCAATCACAGACACACAGACAACATCGATAAAATAGTCAAAACTTTTTCTAGGGACCTCAAAACGTGTATTTCCGTTGAAATCTCGAATTAGATTTTTTTATGAATACAATACTTTATCTATACTACGTATATGGAGAAAGTAAAAAGAAAGGAAAACTTGAACGTAGGATTGTTGGAAAGCCTTAGTAGTAAGTTTTAGGCAAGTAGTTCTCAACCGGGGCGACATGACATCCCAGGGTGACGCTAGGGTTATTGAGGGGTGACGCGAATATTTGGTAAATTCACGTTGTATCATAATCTGGCTTATAAAAATAAATAAATCCAGGAGACTCATGATTATTAAAATGCCATAATTGTTTCTTTATGTGGTAAGGAAAGTCCTATTTATCTTTAAAGTTGACTTGAAGGTAATGGAACTGTAAACGGGGTGACGCATAACTAACATGGGGTAACGCAGACAAAAAAAAGTTTAGAACCACTGTTTCAGACAGTATATACCATATAATTTATGATTTGTGAACAATATTTCAAATGGTAAATCAATCTTTAAATAATAATTAAATGCAGATCGCTAAAATCTATTTTATAAAAGTTATTTATATCATTGTGTACGCCGAAATAGATTTATTTCCGTAAATATAATGCTTATACTTATTATTAATTATTAAAATAGTCTAAAGCATTTTAAAAGATATTTATTTTAGTGTAAAAAGTATTTCTCCCACTACGATTTTATATCTGAATTGCAGAATCCCTCAAAGAAATAACAAGCAAAAAACTGCAGAAGTAAGTCCTTATAGATGCATTGCGGTTAATTATTGGTGCACTTAGAAGTTTAGTAACCGTGTCCCAGTGTGTTTGCGGAGATAATTTCCTTTCTGCGAAAGAGGATCCGTTTAGTAAGATGACGCCTTCAAAAGACAGTACTCCTGCCCTTAGTCGAGTTCATCGTCCAGGCGTTAACCCACTTGAAGGCGTATCTCGACCATTCATTAATCATTCCTTCATTCTGACCACGCCTTCTCTCCTCTCCCTCCCTCCCTCTCCCCCTTCTTTCCCCTCCAACCTCCTCTCTCCCACTCCCTTTTCCTCCTTATCGGTACGTCCCTTTCTTGGCGTCTATCGCTTTCATTATTTACCAGTGTTTTATCTGTCAGCGGCTCATCACGGACGGTCTTTGCTCAGCCTAATCTCCAGTTAGCTGTATTTCGATTCAATTCTCGGAATTATATCCACCTCGGGAAATACTTTGGAGTGTTTTCGATTTTTTTATGCTTTCGAGTCGCTCGCGATACATAATTTAATTTCAATATTTGTCTTTGATTAGAAGCCGAGGTTTGCCTACTGAACCTATTTATAAATAATGGGATTCTTGTGTATAGAACTGCAGCACCTAGACGCCTCAGATTATATTATACAGAAACTTAATGAATTTTTTAAACGAATTTTGTTTCCGCAATATAAATACCGGGAAAATTATCATTTAATTGCAAATCTTCGACAGATTTAATAATGGACTATATTTATTTTAAATTAAATCTGATTACTAACACAATTCTACGCGTATCTAATTTAACGATTGTGTACAATTCAAATTAATTTATTTAAACTCGGCGTTTACTTATAATTAGCAAACAATGCTCGAATCTAGAACGCAGTCACGTTAAAAATACGACTCATTCTACTTGTTTTTAAACTGAAACAGTCGTTCCAATTACGGTTCATCGACTGGTTAATCATAGTTCTTTTTTCTCTCGCTTCACATCCTCTCCGAACGCATTGCAGACGAAGCATATAATTCTCGATGCGTCTTAAAAGTTCCCTCGCTCAAACGAGAAAATGGAAACTCAATGTTGCGAGGAAATATACGAAGACGCATGGTTTCTCCCAATTAAAACGGCTCGCCTCTACAAAGGGACGTAAATCTCGGATATTTGGCAACGGCGGGCAGCAACCCATTTCGTTAGTACGCTCAATGTACCTCAGCTGCAGTATTTTAAAACCGCGTGAGTGTACTTCCTAATTCAGTCGCGATTGCGGAGAGGTGCTAAGACTTCCGAGTCGTTGGTTGTTTTCCTTTTGTTCGCGAACCAATTCTAGCCGACCGTCTTCAATCTTTGGCACAACCATTTTTTTTCGACACTTTCTACGTTTCTCGTTGCACCCTTTTAAAATTGGTCAAGTACCTCCGGACTTACTTAACCATTTATTTTTGAGAAAGATTGCCTTAATGTTGAGTGTGAAATGGCGTCGCGGTTTGGCGAAACAGTTCAACCGAGTTAACAAATGTGCTTTTTTTATTAGGGCTTGTGTGTTTGCTTATACGAGTGCAGCGCGATCTCAGTTACGTGCCTCGAGTCATCTTTTTGAGGAATCAAAACTCGTAATGGACTCCATGGATTTCAGATAAGGGTAAATAATTAGTTCAAGGGAGAATTTTTTTACAGCGAGTTTTCATGTTTAATGTATAAGGTAACTGTCGGATATAAAGAGATGGTTTGAGCTGCTTACCAGGTAAACGCGTATCCTCTACTCCGTGCCACTTTGGATTCTACCAATTTTTCTTCAAAGTTCGTTTTTTTTCTATTTTCTGTCTCGTAAAATCGAAATTATATCCCCAATGCCGGACGTCAGATCTGTCAAAGACGTCTCGGCAGGTAAGCAATCGATACATACTATTGTTTTTCGATATGAATACGTGCCTATTTTGGTGATCAATAAATCAAGATATATCCCAAATTTATTCATCTATTTTATCAACGGTCCCTACGCACGCACCTTTATCTATGGTCGAATATCAGCATCATTCATTTCACCTTGAGATTAGAACGAGAGATACTGTCGCTTTGATTTATGTGGATTTGCATAGAAATGTATATTTTCCTCGCGAAATGGCGGGGTAATTCCAGTAATTTGATCTAAAAAGTGTTTGTGTGTATATATATCATAATTGAAAATGTGCTTATAATAAAATAAATGTATCACTCTTTTGACGTATACATTTGATTTGTTAGTAACGTGTTCATTTTTTTATCTAAATAAAAAAACAGGTGAAGAGAAAACCTTTCAGTTGTTTGAAAATTCCAAAAATATCATGCCACAGTAACTCATTCATTCTGAACAGAGATTTATGCTTAGGTCTTAATTAGAAAATTCCTTAATGCTTAATAACTGTTGGATGAGGGCATATTTGCTAATTGGCGTATTCATTTTTCCCTCGACTCGATCCTAACTTTAGCCCGCGGAGACGTCGGAATTTGCTTTCTAAAAGGACAGGGCGTAAGCTTAAGGTAACATACCCAGGTCCGGATTCGTCCAGCCCACGTAAACCCACTCTCTCTCACTCTTCCCTCTCGGCCTCCTCTCTCGTTTCCCCTCCCACCTCCTCTCTCACCTCTCTTCCTCAGTCAAGGTGAGCTGTGTCTCTCCTCAAAAGTCCCGGCATCGAGTCTCCGCTAAGAGACATCGTGGATTCCTGCCGGTCACTCCACCGTGAGCATTCCTGGACGGTTCCTAGGCAGAAACAGAGAGAGGCGAGGCTCATCTTAAAGATCTCCTGTTTCTATCTTCCGCTCGGATAAAGGGCCGGATTTTTTTTAATCCGCGCAGCCAAAATATTCGTGAAATTGCTCCCCTTGCGTTTCGCTCGCGAAAGTGCGTTTACACGGCTCTCAGCCGTGGGGTGGAGGGGGTTAGGGGTGGGTGGTGCGAATGGCAGGGCTAAAAAGGCATGGTCTATAAATAAGAAAAGATGCCTACTTGAGGAAGAGGACGGAAAATTAAAATTAAGTTGCACGAGAATAGAAGGCTCTGCTCTTGATGAGTAATTCTGCGGTGAAGAGGTGGGCAAAAGGTGTAGCCGGAGGAATGGGGAATGAAAGGAGGGTTTCTAAAATGGAGGAGGGAGGTGGGAAGGGGGAAGGGGTTTTGCGTTCCAGAGACGGTTTTTGTTTGTCGGCTTTATCAGTCTCCGAAGATGTTTTCGCAGGGGTTTTTAGGGAGTGAGGTAGAGAGGAATGGAAGCCAAGAGAGACTTCTTGACAGGCTAGCTATGAATACTAGAGGGTGGAATGTGGGTGGTTGTGTCTGGGCCATTAGCAACTCATCAAAGTATCTCCGCTCCGCTATAAGTGACCTCTTAATCTCTTCATGCGAGATGTATTCAGATGGGCAAATTTATATATCGCGATAAGTACCCACGCGCTCTTCAGATAAGATTATTCATATCTTTGAGGAATCTTTCCAATATTTTTTTATCAGATCGTTGAAAGGTGTCGTGCGCTTTTATTTAATTTTTTAGGATTAGCTACAACCTATTAAAATTCAATTTTTTAAGCGACTGATAATTATTATTCACATCCATTCGAATTACTTATACATTTTAATTATATCGCACTCATTTTATGATTTTTTTACGAAACTAATTTATCACGAGAAAATAATTCGAAATATTTCTCTTCGTTCATCAAGACGATGTTCAATTTACGTCAAATCCGTAATGATATTTTTGAAGGCATAAGAAGCTCATCGTTTAAGCTTGCGTTTTATTCTCTTAGGTTATTTGGCATTGAATCTCCAAAGGGAACGTGGCCGATATCGCAGCTCCAATTTAATTTAAGAGATTTTTAAAAAGGCCACTCCGTTCGAAGCCAATACTTGATAATCTAAAGTTGAAGGTCAAATGTCCGTGCTAAAAAGGTTCATCATATCGCTTGACGGAAAAGCGGAAAATATATTACGCGTAAATATCCGCGATGATTATCTCAAACTCTTATATAGTAAGCCAGATTTCTGTGGCAGGCTTGGCAACGGAATCGCATTCCGTGCATACGTAAACGTTAATCTAGTGTTTCGACCGCAGTTACCTTTAAATATAAATTGCCACGTATCACGTGTGTCGTCTGCATGTCACCCTTCAAGGTCGACGGTTAAAAATTTTCGAAGTAATCTTTATATTTTATTTTTTTAATTCCTCCGGTGCCGCTCAAAATTATTAATGTAGCATAATGATATATATAGTATTTCATTACTCGATTTATTTAATCTTCTTATGAAGCAAAATTAAAATTAATTTATATCGCAGTATGGGTACGTATAATTGGTTAAAGTTTGATAAAATATTTGTGAACTGAAATATAAGCGAAAGAGTTTTTCTCGCGATAATGGAGGTTGGAATTAATTAATCTTCCCTTACTGGTGCTTTTATTTAAAGAGATGCGTTGCTGCGTTGACATTTTTATTTGTTAACAAAATATAATAATAATTAAAATTTTGTCTCGCGTAAGATGCTATTTAATTATTCTGTCGTAAAATGTTATTCATTGGTCTTTTAAGGCTAGGCGATAATAAAATCAATTTATCGAATTGTTATAAAAACTAAATTGACATTAAATATAATGTTAAATGAGCAAATATGAGTGCATCAGCCGGTATTGAACCTGCGATTCTAGCATTGAGAGCAAGGAACGCTAACAGCGCATCTACCAATGCCGATTTTTGCAAGATATACTGCAAGTAATTTACTTTAAGAAAGGAAAATGATTATCGACTTTATACCGGTATTTTAAAAACAAAAAAATGGGAGAATATTTAACTTTTGTTTTAATATCAGATGAAAAAATCTCCTCTGAATTTTGACGTAATAAGGAAACTTTTTTTATAGTAGCAATCGGATGAAGGGCTAACATCTTTACGCAGTCATAGAACACTCCGAGTTCCTCAATCCATTCCTAGAAAGCCACTCCTTTTATTGAATATATCTTTATTTTCGACCGTGTGATTTTGTCTCTTTGCATTAGGAAAATTCCAGTTTTTCAGAATATCCATAAAAAAATTCTCTCTGCGCCAATTCATCTCCCTCTATCTCTCTCTCATTCCAGTTCTTCGCTTATCCCATTCTGAATTTGCATCTTTCTGTAATTTAATACCTCATTCACGCGTACGGGGGGCGTCTTCTACACAGACCCCCATGGGTCTAGGACGATTCAGCGCCTCCGTTTCATGACCGCCGTTTCAGCGCCGGCCGTTTTATTGCCGACCGCTTCAGCACCGGCCGCTTCATCGCCGGGCGTTTCTTACCCAAATGTATATACAGTAAAACCTGCGTGAGGCGAAAGGGACCGGTCAATTGTAAATTTGTTATTCATCCTATACTTAGCACACCATGAATTACTTTAAACAATTTAACGGGATGCATTTTCAAATAACTTACACAGTATAAACAATTCAATCTTGAAATTCAACCAGCGTTCGTATGAACATTTAAACGGGAATTATATATTAGTGAATTAGTCAGTTGTTCCACCAGCTATATAAACTATTGAACGGCAAATACTAACACCAGTAGTATAAACAATTAAACGGGTAATGCTAAAAAAACTGATGTATAAGCAATTGATCATGTTGTATTCTGAACTAAAGTTAATTTTAATTCATCAGTTAACTTTTCCAAAACTTTTTCGTTAAGTTCCAATGTATCTTCATTTTTGGCGCAGAGGATTGATTTTAAATAGTAAGACGTATAGAATGAAGATATTTATTCACCAAACAGGAAGTTAACACAATTTGATTCCTCGGAAAAGCAATTCTCCGGTATATCTACTGAATCTTCAAACTCCCCATTACCAAGTTTGGGAAGCAAATCTGCAAAATCTTTTTCATTTGGTTTTGCTCTCGTATTTTCTTTCAGTTTTAATAATCTAAACTCTGGCCATATATTGCTTTTGCTAATACAACTGCCTACAATCTCTCCTCTCGATACTCTCGGAATAACGGGTAGGAGTTGACTAAAATCACCTCCAAATAATATGACTTTCTCTCCAAAAATTGAATCATTATTCATTAAATCTTTAAGTAATCGATCTTCCGCCAATTTCTGCAATAAATTAATATCCCAAAACCTACAACTCTTTGTTGGAAATAAGCGGAAACGCATCTGCTTACTGCATGATTTTCTGTCCCGCGATCTCCCGCATTTTCAGACAACTTCTTTATTCATTCGTATTATGAAAGATGTCGTAGTTATTGATACGGGGTCTTTTTTAAAAACATATTTAAAATGTTTTGAAAGTTTCCTTTGCTGCATGTACCCCTCTAAATTAAATAGGGAAAACGTTTCTCGCAGACTAACTTTTTCGTGTTTGTGACTACAAATTTTAGGTAAACGTTATGTTTATTAAATTTTTATAGGAATTTTATATATTTTTCAGTTAGGTAATCGTTGTTTCCGAATAATTACAAAAGTCACATTAAAAAAATGGTCACTTTTCGATGAATAGAAGTCGATATATGATGATGTATGTTCTTAAAAACGATATACGCAGATTACAAAATTTTCAATTTTTTTAAATTTTAAGGTATTTCCCGAATATGCAGAAAATTAAAACATACCGGATTCGGCATAAAATGTACTGTAAAAAGGCGTCATAATTTCAATTAAACCGGACTATTGCAAAAATTGTAAACATGCAGGATTAGAGAAAATATAGGTAAAATGCATGTAAAAAGTGAAAGAGAGGAAGGACACTGGACGGACAGAGATACCGAGTCCCCTGAAGAAAAGTGTATTATTATAATAGATACATTAATTATGTAAACACATTTTTAGACCTATGTAATTTCACTTTCGTTTCGAAAAATTATTTAATCAATCTCACAGCAATGTATTTTATCATTAAAATGCTAAACAGCATATCACGTAAACATTTATTAAAAAATAATTGGCATTAAATAAAAACGCCAAAATATTTCTTAGAATAAAAATTTAGAACTGTAATTTCACTTAATTTCGCTTAATGGCATACTTGCTTATTAAAAATTCGTTGCTGTGAATGCAGCTAACAATACGAAACCCATAATGGACCCGCAGAGATAATAACAATGTCAAAATATTTAATTTAATAAAATTTTAGAACTGTGTAATGGACCCGTATGGATATTTCGTAAGGGGATTTCTAATATTTTGTTGAAAGGCAAACGGACATCGCCCCCTCCCCCCACCTTCATGTTCTAAAGTTGCTAAATTATTGCATAATCTTGAACTATATGATATTTCAGGTCGATAGACACCTATATTGCCTGTACTTCATGAAGATTTCTCGTACCCTCCCCCCTTACGCCCCCTTCCCCGCCTTCGTAATCTAAATTTGATAATTGATTGCGTTTTACTATATGTACTATAATAAACATATCGAACCGCCATTAAAACTAACTTTAGTTCAGAATGCAACATGTTCAATAGCTTATACATCTGTTTTTTTTAACATTACACGTTAGATCGTTTATTCTACTGATGTTAATATTTGCCATTCAATAGTTTATATAGCTGGTGGAACAATTGACCCATTCACTAATATATAAATCTCGTTTAATTGTTCATACTACCGGTGGTTAAATTTACTGATTGGATTGTTTATACTGTGTAAGTTACTTGAAAATGCTACCCGTTAAATTGTTTAAGGTAATTCAGTACAGGATGAATAACAATTTTACAATTTACCGGTCCCTTCCGCCTCACGCAGGTTTTACTGTATATACATACTGGGTAAGAAACGCCCGGCGCTGAACTGGGCCCGGCGCTGAAACGGCGTTCATGAAACGGCGGCGCTGAACCGACCCGTTCCGGACTCCCATTGCGTCTCCTTCCTTGAAAAACCACTCAACACATGTAGAAATCTCGTCTGATTCATTATACACGCCGAAGACATGCACGGCACGTTGTTCTACCTCCCTCATTTCCTCTCTTTCTCTCTCCATTCTCTCGAATTCGACGTAATTGTATTACCTCTTAATGTAATGTCTCCGAATCCTCAAACCTTCCTGCGCATATTTTCTGCCTCTATATCTCTCGTCTTCTGCCTTCGTAAAAGAGCCTCTTGCAAACGCTTTTCTCTTTCTCTCCTTCACTTCCACATTACGCTGCGTAAAACACACGCAGGCATCTTCAGACCGTAATTTCAGACGTCTGGGTGTGAGTTTGCAGACGTGGCGGAGGAAGGCGAAGAGAAAAAGAGGGACACGAATTCCTTCCGAGAAAATCATAAAAGCGAGTCAAATTAAGTTTTTTCTGCTGATAAATTAATAATATTCCTCTCTCTCGTTCCATTTCCGTCTCTCTGCTCCATCTCGAGAAATCCTCGTGAGGCATGCAGTTGAAAGACGCTACGAGCCTTTCTTTCTATTTTTCTCTCTCTCTCTCTCTCTCTCTCTCTCTCTCTCTCTCTCTCTCTCTCTCTCTCTCTCTCTCTCTCTCTCTCTCTCTCTCTCTCTCTCTCCCTCTCTCTCCCTCACTCCCTCACTCCTCTCTTTCTCTCCTTATTTCTCCAGCACCTGTTCCTCGGAATAACTCTTCCAGAGAGGAGTGTGATTAATGCAGTGTTTTATTTTCTCCTCTTTGTTTTGTGTTTTCGCAGGTAAGGTTCTTTTCCGTTTCGTGGCAGACTTGGGAGGAGAGTGTTTTTTCTCTTATTCCTCCTCCTACTCCCTCTGGACGGAGAGAGGGAAGGAGGGAATGGGCAGAGATGGGCTTGACGCAGCGACGACGGCGGTTACACCTGGCGGTTGCACGTGAAGGATGAGTACTGGTTAATTATTTTTCGGGCGTCACGTGCGCCCTCTTCCGACGGTTCTGACTTGTTGTCTATCGTCGTGACGGGGCGAATTAATTTTAACGACTTAAGTGCCGAAATTCTCCCCGAATAGTTTAAAACTGGTTCGTACGTCGAATTATTCCCGTAAAAAAGCTGGTCTGTCGACGTCGTCGCGGTAAAACGTGTAATTTTGCGGGGTTTGATCGAGTTTGACGCGCGTAAAGGTGTTTTCACCAAGGATTTTGCCACGTCGAAAGTATTTTGCTTCATAGACTTCACCGCGTAGCTGTAATATAAAGTGATTTCGAAATAATTTTATACTTATCTGGGATAAATAAATAACCCACGCTACCAGGTAAAAGCTGACAGACAATAATTGTGTCCTTCCATACTTTTTCTTCGTTTCTCGATTTGAATGACGGAATCGGCTAAATTCATAGCGTAATCAGTAGTCGAGGATGATTCACACCTCCAGTTCTCATCCGGTTTGTCGCAGAAAATTTCAATAACGGCTTTAAAAAAATTAAAGCAAATTTTGTTAATCCGAGTTTTTGGTCTTTATTTTCCGTCGTTTTTAGCAAAAACATTCAAGTGTAACCTTTTGATCGTTGCACACTACTCTTCCTTTATTTATTTGGCATATAATCGTGCGCGTGAGCGTCGTCCTTCTTGTGCGTCGCTAAAGAAAAAAAGGTTTAGGACCGTTGAGTCATACAATAAAATTTACCCACTCCGAAGAAATAAGCAAAACTAATCTTAATTCTTCTTGAATGTGAGAAAAAAATGCTTAGAAAGAGTGAATAATTTATAACTCGATCACTCCCGGTTAATAAACGTATAAAATCTACTCTCAACTGCTTTCAGTCTCAATCGGTACGAGGTAATTTAGTCCGAGAGCAATTTATAAGCGGACGCGCGAATAAATAACAAGCTTAAGTGGAGCATTTTTTTCTCTTCGCGCACGCATTTTTAAAACCGTCGAAAAACAGGTGTCATAGTGTCGGAGGCGAAAATGCGTTCAAGACGTATTCCACGGGTTGCGTGTGGGAGAGGTTGGCCAATCTTCGCGAGTGAGGCGTGGAGTGAGCGTCGGTCCAGGTGCGGCGGGAGTGTTTTGAGACGAAGGCAATCCGGAAGTCTTATCTCTCTCTCTCTGCATTAGCCTTAATACGAGAGACCACCACGTGGGAAGGAGGCGTCCTTCCCCCTTTACGGCGCAGCCAACTTAAAAAGATTTCCTGCTCATTGTCGAAGAGGGGGAAGCGTCCATGCGTTCGTAGGCGCGCCGGGTGGCCGAAATTTTTAAATCAGGCTTGTAATCGACTTTTAAGAAGAGGAAGGGAAGCGCTTCCAAACGGTCTTTCAAAACGAAGCTCGCCCACGCTCTTTTACCTTTTGCAATTGCTTCGTAATGAGCTGTGAGTAGTCACGTGGTCCTTATTGTTGTCTAGCGGGTAAATCTTTACTGTTTATTTTTTAAATCTGCGCCTGACCTAAATAGAGTCCTCGCCTCAGTTCACAGATCCGAGAATATTCTTAGCGACTCGCGTTGGCTGTCGAGCCAAGGGTTTTTCTCCCATTTGGAGCTACGAGGGAGTTGATCTTGAAAACGCTTACTGCTGGCGTAATTGTTTAACGATGAAGACCACACGCTCCGCTCTTAAGGAAAAGCATGGCGCCGATATCTGAGACAGGTAGCTCGAGAACCTTTACACTGGATTGCGATTGCAGACGATTACTCGTATTTCTGCAACGTGGAAAAATTAGTATAATAGGAAAAATATTCACGCAGAAAAAGCTTGTTTGTATAAAATAGCTTAATAAATTTCGATCCCATAAAAAGAGTAGATATTAAAATTTATAATTCTAATGGTTGCAGAAGCTATAATAAGAATCGGGTATCGATATTAAAGCGAGAAAATTTTAATATGCCAACGTAAATATTTTATTTTGTGTTTAGGATATCAAAACAGACATGATATTAACAAGCACGAAAATTTATTTCCCTTTAATATATAACGATAATCTTTATCTTCGGGTACAGCCTTTTTCGCTGCGGTTTATTAAATTCCTGGAACGACTATCCTAACAAAGATTGTTATGAAGTGAATTTTTAAAATTATTCCGCGCTTCAGTCTTCCGCCATTAAGTTTCTTCCTGGAGAAAATCGATATAAATATGTTCGGAATTCTTATATAGCTTTTGAAAAACCACTTAAGGCTCCTTACGGTGGGCCTCCCCTTGGGTTCCTCGCTGCACTGGCTTATGCGTGTGGGCAGTCCACGTGTGTCCTCGCGTCTATTTTCGTTCCACCAATCTTCTTCCTCTTCTCCCACTCCTTCCTCGCCTCTCCCTCCGGCTCCTTCTTTATATTCTATTTCTTCGGCATGCGCTCATTATTCTCAACCACTGAACTACGCCGTCACTTAACCCTTGGTCGTCTATCCGTATTCTTTTTTCTCAAGTAGAGGTCGCGCCGTAAATTACAGATTGCGCGTTTAGCGGCTTTAAGGACCGAGTTTTAACGGACGTAGGCGTAACAAACTGTCCATTTGAAAGGTTTAAAATAAACGATGCGCCAAAAAGGAAGACACTTCTTAAAAGAAGCGAATGGTTGGGTTTGGGACTCGTTGATGAGCTATTCTCGGCGTTTGGAAAAAATCGGGCGTATACATTGTAGAAATAGTTCTAGCTCCGGAATTATCACGGCTTCGGAGGCACTGTGTGGAAACTTCGCCGTATCTTTCCTCAAACGTTTCTCCATCTTCTCCGAACGGTATTGTATCAGACGCGCGTCACGTGTCAAAATATAAAAAAAGCGCTAACCAAATAACATTTCGTTGCAACGACCGAAAAAACCGACCCTTTCTTGAAATTGTTGCAAAAATACGTGACTGGTTTCGTCACAGTTATAAATTCTCTCTCGGAGGGTATTATTTCACGGGTTTGTCACAGCAAGGGAGGAAGAGAGCTAGCGAGAAGGGGAGAGAGGGTGGAAAGAAACAAGGAAGCGACCCACTCCGTCACAAAGGAAAACAACGGAGTCTTTCTTTCATCGTAATGAGTAAGACCGTCCTCTCTCTCTCTCTCTTTAATTTTTTTCTTCCGAGCGCTCGCACTAAAAGAATCCGGTGTTTGGTAAAGAGAAAGCTTGGCCGTTGAAATTTTGACGATCTCTTTGGTTCTGTCGCTCTTTCTATCTCTTTATCCCACCTCCTCTCTCCTCACCACTATTTCTCCAAAAAATCTGATTTGGCCAACACATGAATTTCTCCATATTTGGGGTATAGATATTTAAATTATTATGAATAGCATTATGAGGCAAAATTATCATTTCGTATCGTAAAAGAATACAGCCGTCCTTATTGCCGTAAATTAAGTATATTTTGAATATGTTTACGGAATTCACCGCTACATGGTGGTGGAGCTGTATACTGGAAATTACGAAACATTTGAATATCTCCGAAATGGATAGTTCTTCGAAAATTTGTTTCAAACACAACTTGGAAGAAATATTATTCTCTACAACTTTGATCCTCACGAAGATGACCAATTACGACGTTTTTAAGGAGATATTTGACCGAAACCGAAAAAGCCAATTATTTATAATTCCTAAACAATAACTGCTATGGAAAATTATTTCAAATGAAAGTTGTAGCAAATTATATTCTCTATAACAATTATATAGAATAGTATATACAATATTGATGTTTTAATGGAGAAATATCGCAAAAACCGAATAGGGTTTCGAATAAACCTCGACTTCCGGTAAACCGGTATTGTCCAAAAACTAATCAGTTCTTTGTGCTCATGCTAAAGTGTTATATATGAAGTTTAGTAACGATATGGCATGTACTTTTTGAGTTAGAGCGCCCACAATCACATACACACACACGCGCGCACACACAGACACAAAGACATCGTTCCGAAAATAGTCTAACCGTGTTCTAGAGACCTGAAAACGTGCATTTCCGTTGAAATCGCGAAGTCGATTTTTTTCGTGATCGCAATACTTTCCCTATACTACGTATGGAGAAAGTAATAAAAGCATCGGTCAAGTTATTCCTCTCTCTCTGTCTCTCGTTGCTCTCCCTTCACTCTTTCTCTCCTCCTCTCTCTCACCCATCTCCCTCCTCTCTCTCACCCATCTCCCTCCTCTCACTCACCCATTCTCTCCCTCCACTTCTCTTTCTCCCTTCTCTTACTTTCTTCCTCTCTCTCTCTCTGCTTCTCCTAGCAACGGAAGAGGGGCGATGTCCTGGCGTGGGCTGATCTGGCGGCGGGTCAAGAGAACGGAACGCCTATCCTTTTCTCCTTTTGCTCATCATCTTCTCTCCACTTCCTTCTCTCTTTTTAACCTCTCAGCGCCCATTCCTCTCCTCTCTCGCGCTCTCTCCGTCCTTTCATCTTTCCCGCAATCCAGATACATATCGTTATCGCTCCAGCTCTCTCTCTCTCTCTCTCTCTCTCTCTCCCCATCAGAACCTTCCATATTGCATTGTGACATTCTTTTCCTCTATCTAAATTAATATCTCTATTGCGTTATACTGGTGCACCTTTTTTGAACGTTTCTCTTTTATTCCTTCTCTCAAGTGATCATTCTGGCTTCCATCTTTATCGCTTTATTCTTCCACTACGCATTTATCTTAATTTCCTATTTTCATTTTTTCTACTACGATACATCTCGTGTTTCCTCTCTTGCGACTACACAGCGTTGAAAAAATGAAAAGTAAACGGGTAAATTCTAGTCTGCGGCTAATTTGTACATCAGCCGGGACAACCTGGCTGACGAAATGCGCATGCGTCAATTGCACGTTAGTCATCGCGATATCATGTCAATGATATAAACTCGGAGACAGTTTTGGAAATTTAAATAAGTTTCACTTGCATTTTGGGCGTTTTACTGTGAAAGCTCCTTTGAATTTTTTTATAAAAGAACCTTAATAGCCAAGCCCACCCGGATAACGTTGATGTTAGCCACATTCGGACGTTATCTCTAACGTAGAGACACATTAAATAAATACGGTCTCTTGAACGTCTACATGTCTGATTTCCATAAATAGAATAAGAAATTCTCATTTACGTACCTGCAAATGTTAGCCACATTCGTACGTGATCTCTATCATAGACACATATTAAATAAATACGGCCTCTTGAACGTCTACAGGTCTGATTTCCATAAATCGAATAAGAAATTATCTCATTTACGTACCTGCAAATTAGAGTGAACTTTGGTCGATCGAAGTTTCGCTATTTAGAACTTTTATGGCTACGGTAGTTGGACTGCATTTTCTTTCGTTTAATTTAACTCCTCTTTTTTCGTTCCTCTTTCCCTCCACTCCACGTGCATGCGTACTATTTATTCCCTCCCTCTCTTCCTTTCTCAGTTCCCACCGCAAAAGGGAGGAGTCGCACTGATGGCCATTTGCCAATGGCGGCTCCTCTCACTCTCCGCCCTTCGTCATCAACAACAGACTTTTTCTTTCCCTCACGCGAAGGGCGATTGGCGTTCTCTCCGTTTCCTGTCTCTTTCTTCGCAAAAATATTTTCCTCTCTCTTTTGTCTCTCTTCTTCCCTCTTTCTCTCGCTCTGTCTCCACTTTCTCCCCTGCCCTGAAAATGATAGTCCATAGATTTTGTTTAATTTTTCATTTCTTTTTTACTGCTCCGAAATTTCGCGATTACGAAAAAAGTCTCCATTGTTAGAGCTTACTTACTACAATAAAAGATCACGGTGCCGTACCATACGTATTTATATGTAAAGAATTATGTTCTATGATTGGTCAGCCCTGTTGCCACGTAGCTGTATTAATTTCCAAGAAAAATGAAGCCAGTAACTACTTAAGCAATTCGCATATTCGGTTATATGCTTAAATTGCAGACGGAGGAGTTTAAAAATTTCCAATTCGGCCGATAATTGAATTCAGGTCTCCCTATTGGCCGAAGGAAGCTCTTCTACTTCCTCCCAAATGTTTCAGTGAACTTTCTAAAGCTGTTACCAATGCATTAAATATAGAATCTCTATAGACGAACTATTTTAGTCGTTTGATCGTTATATCCAATTTTCTCTGAAAGGATTAATATTTTTCTTGCATTCACTTTCCCATCGAAACTTGTCAAAGGCTTTCGTTCAAGTGTTCTTGTGTCTCGGTTTTTTTAATTACCAATTATCATTCCTCTATACCCGATTTTTTAGCGTGCTCCACCCTTTAGGTTTCTTCCCTCATTCCGTCCTGTCGTCTCTCCCTCTTCCTCTCTCTCTCTCTCTCTTACTCCAACCCTCTCTTTTTCTCTCTCATACCCCCACTCCTCCTCCCCATCCGCCAATTAGCATCGCTTCTTCTTATAGCCTCCTTTGAGCCTCATTTGTCATTCTTGTTTGTACAGTCTCTTGGCCAGACACCGAATTCCTCGAATTCCTTCGTGACCCACGTTCCTCTTTGCAGGAATTCCATCAAACTTCGTTCCCGTGTATTTTTTTTCCGTTTTCCCCACGAAACATATTGTTCTTAATGGCCCGAATGATTATTTTCGCAGTCATTCTTTTTAAAACTGTTTATACTTGAGTGGCGTTTCATGTTACTGTAGGAAATTTTGAGTTAATCGCATCCCTCTCGAAGTAATTTAATTTTTAAATATAATTTCCTTAAATCGGTAGTGCTGTAAGTTATGATTCGGTGCATTTCTACGAATATGTGGTACTCAGTTTTTAATTGCAATATCCATCTTTCCAGAGATATACTTATAACAATTTTATTTGCCATTACGTGACATAATCGTAAGAATATACAAAATTTTAAATTTTCGTAATTTCCTCTTTCCTTTGGGATTAAGTTCTATTACCTTCGATCGATTAACTTCCCATTTTTCTTTGCTCTACCTATTTCTCCCTCCCCCTCCTCTATCTTTCAAAAATCCTCGTCTCATTTTTCATGTCAATCTCTCATATCTAAAAAAAAAAAAAAAGAGAGTTCCTTTTATGCCAGCTCTCCTAAGAGACTTAACTCTGTTCGGTTTTTATTCCATATCCATTACAACATCGACGTTGTTTGAGATTATCCTCATCATCCCTCACCTAACTCTCTCATCCCTCCCAAGCCCTTCTCTCTCCCCCCCCCCCCCCCCCCACATACCCTTATTCTTTTCCTGTCCATTCACATTTCCCTCCTTCCTCTTTCTACTCCCTCTCACCCTTCCTCTCGTCTCTTCATCCTCCTCCTCCGCCATGCAACATCTGCTATCCTTCTCCTTCCCCTTCTTTCCTTCCCTGCTTATGAATCTTTTCTTCCCCATGCCTTTTAATCTGTATATCACCCATCCGAAAAAACCAGATAGCATCTCGTTTATTTTTGCGTCTGATCTTATCACGTCTTGATGTTATCAAATTCCCCGAGACGCGTGGATGTGAATAATTTGGACCGTGAAAAAAATTGAGTAAGAGAAGGAAGTGTGAGAATTTTCATTTTTCCTCCCGTTTTTTTTTTTTTTAGCTGAGAGGAGGTGAGAGAGACGGAAGCGGCGTCGTGGCCTGCCATTTTCCGCGCTGTTATTCTAATTCTCCGTGCTTGGTGTGCGTGTTAAATTAGGAGCTTTTTTCGAGTCAGGCGTTTATGTATCCATATAAGAAAACGTCTTTGAAAAATGCATGAGGTGATATTCTTTCGCGCTCCGATTTACATTCGCCGTGAAGATTTGGACGAAATTAGAATTTTGTTTTTTATATACATATACATAAATATACATATATATATATATGTGTGTGTGTGTGTGTGTGTGTGTGTATAAAACACATTCGCGGCGTAAAATTATCCGAAAAATAGGAAAAAAACGTAGCGTGAGTGTACGACACCACTTAAAAATTTGGTATAATTTAAAAATTGACTAAGACGATTTGTTCATGTTTTCTTTATATATTACCTTAAGTACCTCAATTTTGCCTTTTAATTTTATGAGGAGTTTTTTTTAAATCCGTATATTTCATGTTAGGAGCTTTTTCTAGTCAATAAAATTCCTGAAAATATTCACCTATTTTTAAATAATGAAAGATGTTTTTAATAAAATTTAATCGTATTTCTGCGATTGTGTCGTTTTACGTGAAAAGGAAAGAAATTCAATAAAACATTTCATTTTAATTTATTTAGAGGAATTCTCTGGTTGCGATATACGTCCCGAGAATGGTTTTCGTGATGATACCGTAGTAACATATCTTGCACACATCGCGGGACTTTAAAGTCAAAATATTTTTCCCGAGGACCAATATTCTCTTCTGCCCGCTCGCTCTCATGCATTTGCGAAATAAATGTCCTTTGTTAATAGATGGTTAAGTATCTCGTTTCCCAATGGGCTTAGATATAGTCGCATCCGCTCAAGGCCGAAACTGCCGTCCCTTAAGCTTCCCACATCCATTCGCCTACGTTGGCGTCCATCCGCATTCTTCACCTCGCCTACGCCGCCGAATAGAGAATTCCCAACAAATGACTGCTGCACCGCGCGCTCTTCGCTCGTTTTCAAACCAGTTTTTTAGGAGCCCATTCCTGCGGTGACGGGGTTCAGTTTAGCGGGACACCGGCGTGTTTTGTCACGATTCAACACGGGTAATTTACTCGGCGACATGACAGGCGGGATAGTATGTGACGAAATTAAATTAGCGACGGCCGATCGGCCGTGCGTTTAAACAGAAATTAATTGAAGTCATTTTGCCATGAATGCCAAACGAGTGGCAGTGATGCTCACTAGAGCGGTCGCGAACAATGGGAGTCGAATTTCTCTTCCTGATGTGCTTGCATTTTTTTTATCTCTTATTGTTATTTGTGACGCAAAATTTTACCAATGTCGTTTATATGACGAGGTCCATTTAATTAAGGCGACCAGATTTTTTTGACCAAAAGGGAGGACAAATCCCTATTTTTTATTCAAAAAGGAAAGACACATTTCATTATCAACAAAACTGTTTATATGCTTTATTTCAAATTTAAAAGAAATAAAATAAGGGTTTTTATGTGACGGGATGCTATATTAAGAGCACTTTGGTGCTTTTGAGAATGATTGTACTTCGTAATACTTGAACGCCCACGAACTGCGATACTAAATATGTACAGATTAACACGTACAGCATTTAATGACAGTATCATCATTTCCAACATGTCTTAAATATGAAAATTCCTTAGCTAACGTTGCATTTAAGTGACATTTTCTTTTCTTAACTGAAGACATTTCGTAGGGCATTACAACAAAGCTTTAAACATCAATATAATAAAATAGAACAAGAGTCGCCAACCTTTTCATGGTGGCGGGCTACTTTTGGCAATAATTAAAGAGTAGCGAGCACCAAAGAAAAATGCATTTATTAAGGTTTTCAGATTTAAAGATATAAATTCGAAAATGTAATATATCCTGTATCATACATGTAAACATATTATTAAATAAGCTAGTATAAGTGCCCGTCAAAAATGACGGGTGTGATCGATTATTCTGAAATATAATTGAGGCAGTCTTCTTTGACCTGAAATCATACCTCCTGCTGAGAGGGTTGCCTTCGATCCTAGCGTGTATCTATTGTGCTTCAAAATCTGACCTTAGTCTTGCCAGGTATATTTCTGTTTTTCAGAGAGTGACAGAGGGAGTGACAAAAGGAAAAATGGACAGAATAAGGCTTTTTATATATTACCGATACATAAAAACGGTAGGTTATTAAATCATAATGCTATTCTGAAAATTTCATCGAACTTGGTTCAGTCGTTTGCGAGATATTAAGCTTCAAAAAGCATTACATGACAAAGGGTAAAAGTGAGTCTTTTATATATGTTTTATGATTATTTATACATATTATTATGATTGATTCGTATATTGATCGATGATCAACGGATGGCGTAAGATTGAGCAGTGGAGACTCACTTTAAGTTATTTTCACCTCAAGATTTTCGGAAGCACATAATTCATCGCTATTAGATATATGGCGATATAGTTTAAATCTTAACACTTCGGCTGCCATGAGGATCCTCGCTTTACTAAGGTGCCGTGAGGAACGCACTTGTTACTCAGACACAATTCTTGTCAATCTTATTCTCCTTTTGATAACTTCTCATTCATGCATTGACACAATGTCAGCGGCTTGCTAAAGATGCATTCTATATGTTTACGTGATTCTTTTTCACCAGTTAGACTTATGGATCGTAAATTTGATACCTTCTTATCGAAACAGTGTCAGCGACTTTTGTTTACATTTTAGTTGCTTATATGACTATTGTATAGCTCGTCAGTTTGACTCATTGAATCAGCATCACTTACAACGACTGTATATGTCATAACCTCAGAGAATATTTCATTATACATAGTAATGCAATGTTCATCTCATGCAAAAAGCTTCGCTACTATTAAATGAAAGTATGAGAATTTTTTACGCGGGCACCTGAAAATCCTTCCGCGGGCGCCAAGGTGCCCGCGGGCATACGGTTGGCGACCCCCGAAATAGAAGATTACATTGTAAATTAAATTGTGAAATCATATTTGCCATTATAATTAAGTAAGCGCAGCTATTCAGATTTCACTCAGGCAGGACACAGTATATAACTATTTTTTCACAATTCACTGATAGAGGAAAAACTAAACAAGGAATAGGAAGCTGTAAGAGTTTAACTAGCACGCACAGAAACAAAAACCTACTAAAATCACTCAACTCCATTGCCGATAATAACTAAGTGAACAGGAGTGAATTGACTATGTTTTACGAAAGAAATATTTGAGGGATAGCATGGGATATGAAATATAATGTACGCTGTATAAACCAGGATTTTAATAAACCAGAAACCAAACAAATATAATCGAGGAGAAAAAGATTCTGCAGCTACATTAACTTACTTAATAAACAAACGTAGGAAGTTTTTCACAAAGAAAAATAAAACTTTAATAGTACTAGTAGTATACCTAGTACTAACACGATTTATTCCATTTTATATTAACTTTGAATACTTTCCTAAGAGTTCACTAACAGACGCTTCGCTTTATATATCGTAACTATCTGTGAGGTCCAAGTAACATAACATCCCTGGTTATCCCAAACTTACCAGTTGGGAGGAAAGGTCTTTCAAACAAAAGAAGTGTCGGACCGCATGTGATGTGTGATTGGTGAACAACTCGAAACCTGAATCAAACTAGGTACCTGAAAACATTTCTTTGAGAATTTTACTTTCCGCCTTTCACAGATTAAAGTTCTACTTCTTGATAAAAGAAGTACAAGACATAAGCTTTCCGCCCGCCTCTCACGGATTTCGCCTTGCGGAGGGACTTTCTCGAGAAAAACGTTATCATTATGCAGTACGACTTCGATATTTCCGGCTTTGACAGGTTTCCGCCTTATAAAGATTCCGCCTCTCACAGATTTTACTGTTTTAATAATTATATTTTAGTCTCTTTAAAAATTGAAAAAAAATTAATTTGGGGCCCCTTGGAATCGGGGGCCCTAGGCAAATGTCTTTTTTGCCTACGGTGTAACGCGCCACTGCGTTGAAACACAAAGTTAAGAAACCCTGGCTTAAGTAAAAGGATGGACAAAGACAGAAAGATTTTCAGAAAAGGACATGGAAAGACAAAAGGTTTAGGAAGAACAGCGATTGAAAAAGGACTGTCCTTCCAAAAGGAAGACGTCTGGACACCTTAATTTAGTGTTTAAGCGACCGAATCCTTGCGAATTCGTAAAATAGGTCTTGATAAATTTGATATGGATCTTAACCAAAATTAAATTCCATTATAAAATGGGCGAAGAAATATAATGACCTAATTAGAGCTTTTCGATTCCAAAAAGATGCGTAACGTCTTTTGTATGTTATGGTTCTTGAAGAATAAATGAATATTTCGTTTTGAAATTAATAATTTCTAAATAGAATGGGCATAGCTGATTCTAAAATATGTTTCTCTATCTAATTGCATTATAAAATTATGTTTGCTGCTAATGTAATCACTGTATATTTACTTAATTTAAAGACCACGAAATTCGAATCGATAATGGAATCTGCTTTCAAAATTTACCGGTGGTATTAATTTCATTTTAGTATTGATTTTTCTGTTTGCTCAATTTTTAACGAATTCTTTACTCAAGTAAAATTTAACCTACGGTTGTTTTAAGAAAATTATTATTATTTTTAATAATGGTTATCTCCTAATTAATCAGAGATTTAATATCTGTCAATATACAAAAGAGGCCAAAACAAAGTGTGACGTCCTACCGTGTCATTCACAACGCCATTCCCCTCCCATTTCAACCTCCTCCCTCCGACCCTCCCCAATCCCCCTCCCCACTCCCATTAGGCCGTATGTTTTTAATTGGCCTCTCCTGTAGTCCGAGCACTGGACACGCGGATGACTTTCGCACGACTAACTCGGTGCACGGAACGAGCGAAAGAGATTTTAATCTTTTTTTCCGTAACCCAGAGCCGTCAGAGGAACACGTCAATCTGCGAATGGGTCCACGAATATATATCATTTTTCATGCTAATTTCCTATTATTTTCCCTCCCCTCGTCACACACGCATACACACGCGCGCGCGCGTACAAACATTTATCTGAAAGACCAATACAGTGCATTCAAGATTGGTTCGTATATTTTATCGACTGACGGAAGGCATTTGATTGAATGAATTTGGTAGTAATGCTTATGAGGATGTAAACTGATACCATAGAAGAAAATATCGGAAGAGGAGTAAGCAATTGTTATTGCTATTCATTATAGTGTATGGAGAAATACTAATTGTAATTTAAGAGTTTGCACGGGAAATTGCAATATATCCCATTTCAAATGTTAATTTCATTATTGAATTCTAAATCCCTTTTGTGTAAAAATGTGCTTTTAGTAAGTTGGCACTTAAATGTAATGTGGTTGTATTATGAGGTGCTTCATTTGGTGTATGAGATGTGGACCGCTGCCACCGAGACCTGCTCCCAATTGCAGCGTTTTGCTACAAATAATAAATAATAATAATGCAAGGTAGTTACTATAGAAAGCACAGGAGATTTCAGGACTGGAGTAAGGGTCATAATAACCGTGTAATATATTGATGATCAAGTACTTGTAGCAAGAAAGGAAAATCAACTGAAGACAATGACAGATGGACGGGTAATAACAAATAAAAAACACGTAATGTAAATAAATACAGAAAATGCAGGCAAGTGCGAATACCTAAAATAGAAGAAAAATTGGTATTGAAATAAGTACTGGAGCAAGTTTCAGATTATTAATACTTTGGAAGAGATGCAAAATGGCGAAGTGTGGAATAGAATAGTGAAAGCAATATCCACTTTCAGAAGAAATACACTTCTGCTAACGGAAAAAAGGAAAATATACACAATAAATATAGATGAAACAATATGTGTGGAGCAGAAACATGGATACACAGGAATATTGGCATAAAATACTTCGAAAGCTTCGAAATGTGGACAAGGAGAAGAATCCTGAAAGTAAGATGCAAAGTTACGATGAAAAAATAAGAAGTACCAAGTAAAAATAGGAGGAAAGTGAATGATTACACAGACTAAAAGATAAAGGCGAATTGGACCTGACTAGAAGAATATGATTAAAGGCACATTAGAAGGAACAAGAGAGAGAGGAAGGAAAAAATTTCAGTTGATAGACTATATTGCGGAAATTAGGAGTATGTAAATAACCAAGTTCAACCAAGAATAATTACTGACCTTTAAATGGAAAGGTTACATATGATATGTATATATGTATATTTGTGTCGATTTTCGAATTTTTCTTTTTATTGCTTCCTCTTTCCCTTATCCCTCGCTTCTCGCATCCTTTACTCACCACCCTCTGCTCCTATAAATCGAAGCAATGAAATGGAAACTCAAACAATATTCGCGACGGGTAACAATGGGGAACAATGCGTGACTTGTCGGATGTCAGCTCTTGTTCGAACCGTGAATAACTGCGTTTTTAAAAAAAACCGTTATTGTTATTTCGATTTCGTCCGTCTTTTTTTTTTAACTTTTTTAAATTCTCTCTCGAAATGCTGGGATCGGCAAAGGAAATGACACTTCTGTTGCAGATCCTGTTCTTTCATACGGACGCTGAGGCTGCTTTGTTTCGACAACGCGGATCCAGCGAGCGGGACGGGATTGAATTATTATTTTTTCCTAATTTCATTTACGCGCGACGGGCTCATCTTAACAATCAATTAGGTCCCATCGTCTCCTTGCCACTTCGTTTGTTTTTAATGAGCGTAAAAAAAACACGTAATGAATCTCTCTCCCCCTCTTGTTTACCCTCTCCATCCTCCCTCGCTACTTGCAACGTCATCCGCCAATCCGGAGAGTGTCGCTGCAATGCGAATGTAGGAGTCCCTCCAGTATATAGCTTCCTGGATTGTAATTATTGCGGAGTTGTCGTTTTTTTCCCTCCACGCTTTATTTTGAGCGCGTGTTTTGTTTTTGCGCGATTTTTTCCAAGTCTTCGTCGAGTCTGGGAGAGAACAACTTCGTTAAGGAAATGAGGCCTTGTGTACGAATTCGACGAAAACAGTAGGCTTGTTCAATTTTTTTTAACTTGAAGGAAGTTGAAAATTTGCGATTTTTCATGAAGTAGTTTGTTTAGGTAGAAATAACTTAAAATGCGTCTCTTCTTGGGAGGCATGTGAATTTCTGAGTTTAATGGAAAATTTGAATACCTTCCGGAAGAAAACGTAATAAATAAAGTAAACTTCTCTCATCAGTTGAAATTTTTTAGTCCAATCAGTAGTTTGTATTCATCAGAAATGAAAACAGTTATTCCTAAGAACCATTTTGTCCCTTTCACACGGATAGCCACGCGAGTTTCCGCCTAACCGCTAATGCGTGCATCTCCTCACAGCCAACTTCAAAATCACCAGATTCCATGACAACCGAACAAAAAATAACGTTCCCGCGCGTATTTTCCCGCTTAAAGAGAAACGCAATAATTTCAGCTTTCAAGAAAACATTTTACCTTCCACCTTGCCAATTAAGATCCTCAAATAGATTCTTTTTCTACCCAGCTTAAATCCCTAACCCGCTTCTCTTTTAAAATACGAGATTCGAACAATAATTATGAAAAACAAACGAATACCTCGATTTTTTTAGGCAGTTTCCATTGACTTCGAAGTTCTCTTGTCTCTCCTCTTTTTGTTCGAAGTCCTTCCATCCTCTTCTCCCGTCGTTCCTCTCCTCCTATAACTCCAACCCCCTCTCTCTCATTGTTTCGGGATCAGATTCCATGTTATTAAATGGACACAATAGGAAATTCATTACTTCGGAGTGGAAATAGGAAAGGGGAAGGGGAGGAGGGTGGAAAAGGAAGTTTTTCCTCTACGTCTTTCTCCATCTTCCTCTTGTTTTTATCATCCGCTTCCTTTCCCTCCCATTCTTTCTCTCCTCCGTACCGTTTCCGTTATCTTTCCCGATAATTCCTCCACTCTCTTTTCCCATTTCGTATTCTTCTTTTCCCTCCTACTATACTCTCTCTCCCCTCTCTTTTCCGTTCTCTCTCTCTCTCTCTCTTTCCTATACACTCTCTTTTCCCAACATCACTCGCTCCTATTCACATTCTCAATTTCCCCCTAAATAAAGTCGTTTGTCTGTCTGTTCTCTTTTTCCCTATTACTCTCCCTCGCTCTCTCTCTCTCTTTCTCTCTCTCTCTCTTTATCTCTCTTCTGGGGCCCTTGTTCGCTTCTCTCCGCTCCTCGCCCTCCCATTTCATGTTTCCGGATTGCCGTTCTCTTGTAACAGTTCTCATAATTACCCCCTCCTTTTCTCTCCATTCTCAACCCTCATTCTTCCCCTTTTATTCACTCCTTTTACTCTCTTTTTTTCGCACTTCATCTCCGTGCGCTCTCACTAATTTCTATCTCTACAGCATCTCGTTATTTTCCCCCTGTCATCCATCTTGCGATGGAATCGACCATTTTCTCAGAATACTTGCGTCTTATTTGTACTTTCGAAAGAGTTTTAATTCTAATAGTCCCTATATCTTTACTCGGGTTCACACTTCTTTTGAGGGCTTCTTGAGTTTATCTTCATTTCATACATTGAACTTACTTTTCCGTTAATTGCGTAGCTTTTAAGATTTATTTTGCTATAGAAATATTTTTTTGGTTTTATTATCGTTGGAACAAGCTAGTATTTTTCTACCTGTAACATTTCCATGTCACATTTTCCTATTTGCCGGAAGCCTGCATCTTCTTTTTCGCGTCTTTACAATCTGTTTTCGTTCTCAAATTCTCTTTCGAGCCATTTTTCCTTTTCCGCCCTCCATATCAGTCCCTTTTCTTCCCCCATCCATTCCATTTAATCCTTTCCCTCTTCCCTTTCTTTTTTCAATCTCTTCTCCATCTACCCTATCCCAGACTTCCAAGTAAACCACCTTTTTCACTCGTGCTTTCGAACTCTCGCGACCCATCGCGGCTGCTGCTCCATATCGATCCTCTATCTTTTGCGTCTTCCGTCCGGCCGATCCAAATCCCACCCCCTCCCGCACCCTTTCGCATCCCCCATTATCATCCCCCTTTCCCCCTTTTTTTTCCCTTCCATATCTCTTCCCTCCAGGGATGGTACTTTGTTTGGAATCCGCCGATCCACTACCCCCTCCTTCCCCCACCCCGCCCTGCTCCTCCTCCCCCCCCTTCCGACTCGGATCAATCCTCTCAGAATCCGTCCCAATCCGAACCCTTCCATTCCTCCCCCCACCCTCCCGGTCCCTTTTTTCCATCCCCCCCCCCTCCTCCCCCCTCAACCACCCACGTCCCCTTTATTTCTGGTTCATTTCTGTCGGCGTATCTACCCTGAGTTAGCGAGGGTAGGATATGAAGGGAACTGCGCAGGGTGGCGTCGGCGGTGAAAAGGCTCCGAAAAATCCTTTGCTGTCGGACGCTCGTGCGAGCGTGTGTTTTTATGCGTGTGTTCCCCGCGTGTGGCGACGCGAAAGGGTGTGTGTGTGTGTGTGTGAGTGCGCGCGTCGGAGTAAATTATGTCGTGACGCGTACGAACAAGGCTTTTCGGAAAATGTCGATAGCGTTTTCTGTGAGCAACCTTTTTGACGAGTTATACGTGTGTTTTTCGACTGTTTTTTTTATTTCGTCCGACGGCCGGATGAGATGTTTTCACGGTCGAGTCGGGGAACGAGGCGGAAATGGAAGGAGAGGTGAGAGAGAGAGAGAGAGAGAGAGAGTGAAGAGGAAGGAGGAAAATTAGGGGAAGTGCTATTTTCGGCCCGTAGGTAGATATAAAGTTCGATAATCGGACGGTGAATGGAGAGACGCGAAAATGGGTGTCTGCTTGCCGATGCTCTTTTTTTCTCTCCTTTATTCCAACCCCCTTCCCTTCCCCTTTCGTTTGATTTGTAAATTTTTTCGCTCCGCGTTTTTCATTTTTTTTTCTCTCTCTCTCCGTCCGTTACGGGGCCTTCCATATTTTCACGGCTTGCACTCCTGTTGATGAGTTCGCGGGTCATTGCACGCGTCATTGAAAAATGTGCGAGTTGTTCCGAATGATATTTTTGTGCTGTTTGTTTGTTCGGTCGCAAAAAATGTCTTTTTTCGCCGTTTTTATTCGCTATAATTAATTAATCCGCGGAAAGGTCTTGGAAAAATATTTGTGAATTTTCCTTGTTTGAATTACCGAAGTTGTTTTACGACGATCGTTTTATGAGCGGAATTAAAACATTTAAAACTCGCAATATTTCTTTAAATTTATCTAACCTCTTTTTAATATTTAGAACTGTGATGGGCATGTGTTTGTTGTATATAACTTCGGCTGTTCACGTTACACTTTATGTTTTTTCGCTTATTAATTTTAAATTAATGTATAATTTTTCCCGTTATTGCTCAATATTCATAGGTTCATGAAGGAGAAAGATAGTTCTGTGGTTACTTAAAGGTGCTTATGAATAAAATGATTGCATAAAGGAAATGTCCAAATTGCCTACGCAGCTTATATTTTTATGGTAATGTCCTTCCAGGAAATATTCGTTCATTTTTTTCAAATCTTCCAACTTCCTGAATATGGATATAAGGAGGCTGGAGCGTCTATGACTTAATTTGCCATTCATTGAAACGGACCGAAGAAGAAAAACTATATTCCTTTAATATTTTCTCAAATCCATCACTTAAGGACCACTTTCGAGCTAATTTCGATCATTTTTTCCGTTCAAAAAGCATCTTATGCGTGCAAAATTGTTGCCCCGAACATATTCCTCGTATCGTTTAAGCGTGGCAAATAATAAAATGGTTATAACATTCTGCAGAACCAGAGGAATAGACGAGGAAATCTTACTTGGTTAGAAAAATCGACGTTTTCTGATGCCACTCGCTGATTTCAATCAAAGCACCTGCGACGGGCCTTGATTTTATACCAATTGGACATTTCATTTGTTTTTCCTTAACACCTATCGCGGTGAAAATGCAGACGTTGGGGGAAGGCAGGGGGAAGAACGGTTGGAGTGTAAGGAGGTGGATGGGGCAAGGGAGGGGAGGGTTGGTCGCGGGAGGGGAGGTGAGGAATAAATCCAGACATTCCATTTGCCAAGGAAACCCTTCTGCCCACGTTCTTTCATATCTCAGCCCACGAGGACAGAGGGAGGTCATCAAGGCGAGTGCCTCGGAGGCAGCCCCTTTCTCACCCCATCCACCTTCACCCTCGACCCCTTTTTTTCGCCTCCGACCCTCCCTCTCCACCCCTCCTCCCTCTCTGGTCCTCTTTTCGCCCTTTTTTTCGACCCATTCGAACCCGACACGGCCCCACCCTTAAAAAAATACTTTTATTTTTTCCTATGCCGTCTCTCAGGATTTCTCTCCCTCTCTCCTTCCCTCCCCATTCCTCCTCCTCCTTCACCCCTTGCTCGCAAAGGTTTCTTTTAAAAAATCTGAAAGTCTGATGAGCGCTCTCTTTCGCTCATTTGTTTTCTTTTTTCTTTTCCTTGTCTTTCGTTCCACCAATCCCTTCAGTTTTTTCATTGTCTCAATTTCGTTCACGGAATGTACCCTTTCTTTCTTTTTCTTTCTCCCTCACTTTTCTCTCCCATCCCCACACCGTATCAGTGTTTTGTTCGGTATTTATTTTTAGCTCGCGACATATCCGTTCTTTTTAGTTGTATCGGCGAAATGAGAGGTGGGGGAGTGGGTGACGAAGATAAGGGGGTGGGAGTGAAGGAGGAAATAAGAGGGCGCACATCCTTTGGTTGATTATTACGAGAGGAGAAACGACATTCCTTCAGCACTATATTTTTTTACTCGCTTTTCCTTTGCGAGATTTATACTTCATTGCGTTCTTAGGTTTCAGCGTATTGTGAGGGACTTCCTTCGCAAGGAAAGATTGCTTTCTTTTCCCGGATTCAAGTTTGCGTTTTCTATCATAGCCAAAGTTCGGCGAATCATTTCTGCGTCGCGCGCGTTAATCTATGATACACTGCTTGGTTTGTAAGAGTCGTTTTTTTAAAGCATAGACGAGAAGCAAAATAGCAGTATCAACCCCTTTCTAAATATACCATTTATTTCAGACTTTTGCGATATTTATAAGAAATTGTAAGATTCAATTCTAATGCTAAATATAATTAGGATTATATAGAAGATTTTTATTAGTAGAAGGAAGAAAAATTGTTGAGTTTACTATTAAAATTAGGTGAATAGAATAGAATTTAGCTATTGTTTTCCTACTCCCCTGAAAATAACAGCCGTTTCGCTCTATCCTATTTTTAGAAGGATCATCTAGACTCCGTACCTGCTTAATTCGCACGTTTTGTAATATTACTCTCAAATTAATGCGAAGACGAAATATTAACTCATGGGTCCATTTAGTCAGTCTGATTGATAATCGCTGTGACAATAGCTGGTGAGGCGTTTTTTTTTTAAAGGAAAGCATGTAAAAATATCAATTCGACCTAGAAGATGAAATGGAACTGGATGAAATATAGTTTTCGACAAAATACAATACTTTTGGCCTGCATTATCACTTTGTCGCTGAAGGAGCCTACTCCAAAAAATAAAGCATTTTTATATTTTCTTAATTTCATCAATTTAGCTCTGCGGTAAAGTGTGAACATTTCAAAATTTAGAAGTGATTTTCTTGAGTTCCCGTAAAATTTCGGAGCGACATTAAAAAAAAAAGCTATCCTGTTTTTATTAAACGGCCTTCGTCTCTCTCACCCTTTCTCTCTATTATTTTTCCGAGATAATTCATTTCCTTTGTCTTCCCCAGTTATCTCTGCGTCTGCGAAATCTTTTAGTATCCACTCCATCCCTCGTTCTGAGGCACTCCATTACATATTCTCCTCCCATTCCATTGGAGTTGTTTTTCATTTACATTGCTTTCCTTTAACAATTTATCTCCCTTTTTTCACCTTTCTTATCATTTCTCCTTCCCACATTCTCTTTCTTCCCGTTAAGTCTTCCACGCATTTCTTGTAAACTTTTCCCTTTCCTCCCCTTATTTTCCCTCCACCCTCTCCCCCTCTCTCTCTCCCTCCCATTCTCTTTCTCCCTCTCATTTTCCTTCGCTTCTCTCCTCCCTCCCCTTTCTCCTCTGCTACTCCTTTCACCCCTCCCATCTTCTATCTTTCGCGCCTTCCTCTTTACTCTTTTTCTGCCGAATTTTTCCTTTTTGCCCTGATTTTTAAGGTTCACTGCTTTTTTAACGCTGCTTTTCGTCGTCTTTTGTTTCTTTTTTCCTCAGACACCGCTGCAGGGATTTCCTTTTCGCCCGCCTCCTTTTCTCCCCATCTTCCTTTCTCACTCTTTTCTTCCTCCCCTCTCCCTCTCTCTCTCTCTCCCTCCCTCACTCCCTTCTCTCTCTCCACCTCTCCCTCCCTCTCTCCACCTCTCCCTCTCTCTCTCCACCTCCCTCTCCCTTTCTCTCCACTCTCCCTCCATCTCTCTCTCTCTACCTCTCCCTCCCTCTCTCTCCGTCACTCACTCCCTCATTTCCCCACTCACCCTTTTGCATATTTTTTCCGTGATTACTTTCGGGCCTTCGCAAGACGACCTCGCATCTCGAAGCTAGCGTTAGGGCAGAAAGCAAGACATAGAGGAAGAGATGGAGACGCATTTGCTCTAAGAGGAGCCATAAGATGCATAGAATCTATTTTCCCGGCCTCGTTGTGTTTGAACGATTTCTGCGGTGGCGCTTGCAAGTTCATTGATAACAAATTAGGACATTTTTATTTTTGTTTTAAATAGTATTAGTTTGCGTTCGTTATTTTAAATACGATTTTTTTTCAAATAACCACGAATTTATTTCGCTTTCAAGCGGATTATATTTTATAAAAGAAAAAGTAATCGACGTATAAATTCTTTTCATTAATATTGGAGAATACAGCGTATCAATCTTTATTATCAAGGATAATTATATTTATGTAATAACTCACATATGTCCGTCCATCCGTCACACTTTTTGTTTTCCTTACTTCCTGTCGGAATAGTCATACAAAAGATGGTGCGCACAGGAAAGACCGTCAGTCATTATCCACAAAAATTACAAATCCTTGAAAAGTGTGATGGGTTGGAATTCTGGAGTACTGTTTAAGTGGCTTCTGTCTTGAACGACTGTTGCGCCGTAATTGCAATGTGGGAAATGCTAATTACCTATAACTAATGTTTTAGGGAAAAGTTTCTTCAGGGTAACTATTTGGTGGCAGATTGTCACAATTAAAAAAAATACTTTATAATAAATATTGACACAGAATATATATGCTATGAACTTATGCAACCATCTAATCTAACATAAATTTCTACATATTTCTCCGTTAATTATTAAATAGAAACATAAAAACGAACAATTTATGAATATGTTTAGAAATAGTAGGGATTAATTTATCTCTATAGTTTACATTTTAAATTCAGTAAAAATTATCATCCAAAACGTTTTAGCTCATGTGTATGAGTTAAAATCAAGAGTTCGATAATGGAAGTCCAATTATCTTGTGTATATTTTATGTAGATATTTTTTATGGTAATTAGAAAGCGCTCTAAATATTTTTCTTTTTTATACTATAAGAAACATAAAACCAGAATTCTCCTGACTTCCCTAAATGGGTGTTCCCTTAGTTTAAAATAAATACTTATTCTCATGGAGTATAACGAACTTAAATAAAATAACACTTGTGAATTTAACACAACACATTCCATAATTTAGTCTAGAATTTCCTTTATTCAATTTTATTAGATCAAAATATGTTTTCCGATATTTGACTGCCGTTTAAAATTATCGGAATGTAACTCTAGGCAGCATAGCATATTGTGTGTTGAAATGTCTTTTTATGTTTAATTCGTTCATTGCAATAAATGCAATGAGATTTGTTCAGCCCTGAATTTATGGATATATGTGTTCGGGTAATGGTATGTTCTGACAATGAGCTCAAAATAATAACCTATTACGTAGCTACTATCATATGTAATAAACTTCAACGAGACACAAAAAAATCACCGGTCCATGAACCGTCATCCTCGTTAGAGGTGTCAGACGCAACACTGCGTTTTCAGCAGGTCAGGAAATATGGATGCAGCGCTTGAAGGTCGGCTGCAAAAAGCGGCCGAGTAATTTTAAGACCTCCTTTCCTCCACTAGACCAGACGCTGCGTTTGGTTAGCCTGACAGCTCCTCTGGGGCCTAAGCCATTGATTAGTATGCATCTTCCATCACTAGAGCAACATGTTATGCGAGTTCATTCATCATTAGTAATTTTACTCTCTCGGCGATCTCCTTCCGAAGCTACCATAAAGTTGATGTAAAGCCTTTGAAAAAACAAACAAGCTCGCAGGTTCCCTTGCAACCTTCCCATTTCTCCCCTCCATTCTCACCCCTTCCCCCATCTCACCAGTACTCCTCACACCACGGGCCACTTACATTACTATTCCTTTCTCCGCAAACATAAATCTCCTTAAACATGTCTCAACGCTCAACCCCTTTTCCCGCACCCTCCTCCATCTCTCCCTCCCTCTCAACCTATTTCTCCCGTGTCCTGCTTCCTAAAACCCGTCCGTGACTCACAACTCCACCTCTCATAGTACACAGCACCCTACGCATCTCCTACTTCAAAAAAAAAATATTTAAGGTTTTTTTTTTTGGAGTTATTTTTTGCTTCAGGTGAAGAGTCGTTTTTCTCGCTCCTTTTTTCCTGTCACCTTAAGGTGACCTCTTATTCATCGCGTGGTCCGTTCTCATTGATTGATTATAGCGGTTCAATCTGAATATATATAGCTTTTTTAAGGAGGTGAAGCAGACGCCCTCGCCTTTGGCGGTTTTTCTTTTTTGAAGTGAGGATCTCGTTGTCTAAGAAGCAGACGATCCTAAATAGGTTCGTTTCGACAGGAATGTATGGTTTACGTGACCTTCGCGTCCGCTTTCACCTGTGCAGTGAAAAAAAACAATGGGTGTCAGTAACGTTTTTTAACGATCGGTTTTAAGCCTCGAGTGATCATTCAAGCAATTAAGTCCATTGGTTTATCGTTCAAAACACGAAAGTCTCATCACGGTTGATAAATATGATGACACATATTTGGAAATACTAATTATTTGGAGCTGCTAATCTGTTGTTGTAACTTTAGTTTATTTCATCTTCTTTCGCCGTTGCAATGGTCTAATTTTTGACTCATGTGAAACGTTAATTAAACCAACATTCCCACCAAATGACGGCTCTTCTTTAAGCGTCTCTTTAAATCATACGTTGGTTGATTCAGCATATGGTACATATTTATGTTCAAATTCTCACAACTCTTAATTGTCAATTTATGCTCGTGATTGGCTTTCAGGGGGCGTTGATTGTTAACAAACATCAGTATGTATGGATTCACACACATTTTCCTTGCGAAACGATATTTTCCGGAAAAATTTTAAATCTTCAAAATTTGTGTCTTTCTAATGACAAAGTTTTTGAGAAAGAGATAATATCATCATGAGTAATTCTGTTTTATTCATAAAAAACCGAGTGCGATCTGTTTTGTGTCAAGTACTTTTAACTTGAAACATGGCGTGTCCTACGCGTTTGGAAATAAAGGAGAATCTTTCGACGCGGATACTTGAGATTTTCACCAAGTTTCAGTGTATCAAAAAATGAAAAATTTCCGTAGCGATAGAGCGACCAAGGGAAATATTTAGTTTGTTCAGGTTATTTCTTGTTTTTTCCTGTTTCTTGACTATTTCACGAAACTCCGAATCAGATAATACATGTATGTCGGAATCAGTAACTTTCTCTGCCTGTCTTCAAATGTTTGGTAGCACGTCTTAGAAAAGTGGTCTTGATATCTCTTTCATATTTCTGCTTCTTCCCTATTCACCGAATGTCTTTTATTGTCTTCGCCAAAAAAGTTCACGGATAACAACTTCTTAGTAAGCTTTTACAAGGTGATGAGATGCTGTGTTCCCTTCCGCGGAGAAAGTTGGAGGTAAAGGAGAATAAAATTTCTCCTGGAAAATTATAAATTTTAACTCTTTAAGTTTAAATAACACTGCATATAAACTGTGCCACTAGTATTACTTCAGCTAGGATATTTCTACCGGATAATTAATAAGATTTTTTTGCTTGTTTACGATCGGAATATTTCTCAGATTTATGACGCGATATATTTTCTAGATCTAATTGTAACACCTAAAACGTCAGAAATATCAGTAAATTCTACGGTGATGTTTCACGCCATGAGGATTACATTTCTCACAGAAAATGCAGTTTGAATCGTGACAAAGTGATTGCTTGTTTCATTTACCATCATCTGCTCGCAGTAATCTTCAATTCCTTTATATCTGTGATACTAGATTCCCGATTTAATTCCATTTATTACCCAACCCAATGCAATATCTAACCTGACAATCTTTTATGATTAAAGAAGTTTTAATTAATATTAAAGTTAACGCCTTGATATATAATTTTAATTAAATAAGGCATTTTATGAACTAAGCCCACCCATGGTTTTGAAGAGAAATATAATTCCCATCTTTCCTTTATTATTGAAACAGTAATATAAATTAATCCAAGCTTTTCGCAAAAGGAGTTTTAATAAATGTGAAATATAACGATATGATTTTATAGAGATGAAATGGCAAATAAAAATTATTTCTAGACATTATTTCACAGTGGTCAAGTAGGAGATGTGTGCCTAAGAATAAAATAATGTGGGAGTTCTTTTAGATCTGATAGATGATAAAATTGTAACGAATGCTGTTGTCCAAAAAAATCTAACTCAAACAGAAAGTCGATATATGTAAATATGTCAAGGAGATGCTCGTGACGGAATGGAACAGGCTGGGCCGACTGGACGCCAAGTCAACTGAGCGCAGAGACTAATGAAAGTTTGCTATTAAGTACAGACTGTATTAGTATATAATAATAATAAAATTTATTTATTTTACCGAATGATACGGGGTGTTAATCAATATAAATCTCAGTTTATTCCCTTTATTCGTTTTTTTCACATCTTTAAAATATCTATTCATTAAAATTCTATTCACAATGCTGGTAGAAATGCATTTAAAGTTCTTTCTTTCGATGCAGAAAATTTAGTTTTTGAAGTAGGTACATGCCAAGTTTTCGAACAGTGCCAGACGTGTTGAAGAACTTAAATCCTTTTTCCATGAATTGGGTATGGCATTCCAAAAAGTTCTTCGACATGGTCCTACTAGATGGCTGTCTTTATATAGTGCCCTTAACAGGTTGTCTTTGTGTTGGCCTGCTGTTAAATCATATGTATGATTGTATAAAAGTTATAGTTTTAAAATATCATGTTTTGCGCAAATCCTCAAAAACTCTCATAAAAATCCAATAAAAAGATGAAAAGTAATGAGCTTTTATATAATTTTTGCAGCTTTCGCGCTTGCATTTCCAGTTTTTAAAAATCTCCTTCGACCTCACAACAGGGATTTCATTAAATGTTCTTCCGACTTGAGGGGTTAAAACTCAATTGTATGTTTGTATTATTTAATATATCAAAATATTTTAAAGATATTTGTAATAAATATTTCACTATCAAGTGTGTATATATTATAAATAGTCACCTCATATTGTATAGCAGAGCTGCAAACCGAACCACTCTGAAATTTGAAACGGAGATTGTAAATGAGTATGGTGTAGTGGAAAGTGAAATTTCCTTTAAGTTTTGCGGTAATTTTTTTTTATTTCATCCCCATATGTGAAATTGTCTAAGAATAATTTCTTTTAGGTTTATTTATATGAAGTAGAAAATAAACGAATAAAGGGAAGTAAACTGAGATTTCTAATGATTAACACCCCGTAGCATTCGGTAAAATAAATAAATTATATTATTATTATATACTAATATAGTGTGTACTTAATAGCAAACTTTCATTGGTCTCCGCGGCGAGTTGGCTCTGCGCCCAGTTTGCTCTGCGCCCAGTTCGCTCTGTGCCCAGTTGGCTTGGCGTCCAGTCGGCCGCGACCAGTCGGCCGCGGCCACTTTCCCTAGACCCTGCCAATCTAAATATTAATTACGATGAGTAATTGCTTCAAAATGGAATTAATTGGAAATTTGTTTTGAAGCGCGGTTATAAGCGAGCTAGGCTGATCTTTCGACCTCCCTCTTTATCAATTAAAATTCGCTTTAATCGCTGCCAAGTGTGGCCGGACCCGATTCGGCGCAGCTGCGTGGCCTCGTGGGCCCGGCAGAGGTAATTTTGAATCTAAAATAGAGTTCTATCGCTCATAACAGGCGCTAATTAATATCCGAATATTGATGTTTGTATAATCCCCCGTCGTTTCTCCATTCTTACGCTAATAAATGATTGTAACTATAGTTTTCGGCTTAACAGAATTAATTTTCACGTTAAAAATTTTATCTTTTATGCCAATATTTTAATTTAATCTCACTTTCTCTTTTTTTCGCCCGACATAATTATTCTAATTTGTTACTGCTTTGAATTCGCTTTCATTTTTCCGTCATTCGTTATTTTTTTTACTCCGGTGTATTTCGTGCGTCATTTGTTTTTCCTTCACTATTTCGGTCTTCTTTCTTTCTTCCAGCTTTGCTAACAGTCCCGTCTCCTTGCGTTAAACTTGCCGCAACAGCCTACATTTCTTCCGCTTCTTCGTCTCGTTCCTCCTCTAGAAATCCTTTGTTGGGATATACATATTTTGCCTGTCGGTATACATCAAAGTTGCACTCGGACAACGGAGAGCGACGTCATAGATTTTTCTATTCGCGCGCACTGTGAAAATTCCTTATTTTTTTCATCCTCTCCTTCCTCTTTTGTCTCTACACCCTCGAATGCAACCGCCAACCCCTTTTTTATATATATATTTTCATAACCTCGGGGCCGGTCTCGCGTAAGCCGAGAGAGCTAGATATGCCGTGAACGGCAATGGCGGCGACGTGCATCTGTGGTCGGTAGGGAACGAATGAAACTTTGTGGTTTTTTTAATACATGCCGGAGGTTTCCTCTCCTACCAATTCTCTTCTAATATTTCGTCCTCCTTTTTTTTCGCTCCCCACACCATCAGGGTCGGAGTCGCCTCCTCCTCCCCGTTCCCTTCTCCTTCCGGCTTGAGTCGAAGTCTTTTCGCCTCTCCGCATATTTAGTCCTTCATTAAGCCATCCCCTTCATTCCAGATGCACAAGCCTTAGTTCCGTAGCCGTCCACAGCTCCGTCCCTGACGCTGCCGGTTAAAGAGTCCCGTTCCCCCTTCCTTCCTTTACTTTTTCCCTCTTTTTTTTAGATCCGATTTGTCTTCTTCTCCCTCTCTGTCTCTCTTTTCGCAGAGTTGTAGAGGCAAGGAAAGGATTGAGAAGTAGTGAAAAATCGGATACGTCAGGAAAGGACGGACAAGGGGGAGGGGTTGGAGTGGGGTGGGGGTGGGGTTGGTGGTAGGGCATGATGGAGGTGGGGGGTGAGGAGGGGCAGGATGGAGATGGGAGGGAGTCTTGGGGTTGCCTTCCAGAAGTCGAAAAACGCTACGAGACTTAATTTTTTTTAAGGAACACGCGTTGGAATTTCGCGAAAAGCGTGGGCAATATTTTTTTTGCTCGCCTTCGGAAATCCGCGGTGACTTTTCAAGTTCTCTCTCTCTCTCGCAAGGGAAGTTTGGATTTTTTCGTTTCTCTCTTTTTTCTCCTCGCGCGGGTGCATTCTGCCTCCGTAGAAATGCTTCCTTTAAGGAAACAACCGAGTGTGCATTTTGTAACTTTATTCTTTCCTTTTCTTCCTCTCTCTCTCTCTCCCTCGACTGACTCTAATTAAGGATTATAATTGCTTCCGTTTCCGGTCTGGTGAAATTCGAATGCCTTAAGTATAGTTTGGCGGAATTGGTTTTTATCATTCCGCTCAATTTTCGTTTAGTTTTCGTATTTACTCGTTTTAAAATAATGCCAGTGTGTTGCTGAAGCGTATTTCTTATGAAAATTAATCCAGCTTAAATATTCGAGGTATTTAAGAACTAAAATACAGCTGAAAATGTTTTATTCTTCATTTTTACGGTAAAGTATTTAATGAATCAACACATTATTTAAATTCACGTTTATGCAGAAATGTAAACTTTCACATTTTTGAATTGTAAATTCTATATATGCCTTAAAATAATTCTCTCAAAGAAAATGTTTAAAGCTTAAATTTATTTTTATTACGAATGTGGCGCAAAGTTCTTTTATATAACCCTTTTATAATCTTAACATTACAGTAGTAAAAAAATGTTCTCAAGTTGCAGACATCTTAAATTGAAAAAAACAGACCAACCTGTGCCTGATAGATAGATCAAACTTAGGTTATAAAACAGGTTATCAACTTTTCCTTTAGAATTCCGATAACTGTAAATTGGCTTTAGACTACAGTTTTCTCGCGTGTCCACCTTTATTATAATAAAATAATAAATCGATATAATTGTCTAGTTTGCTTTTCTTTCGCATATATATATATATATATATATAGAGAGAGAGAGAGAGAGAGAGAGTACATTCTAAATTCTAAGAATAGAATTGGATAAGAATGACGAATTAATTCAGAGTAACTTATTTCATAAAGAAAAACTTTATCTTCTGTTTATATTTCATATCACACGTCATCAGACGCTACGAGAAAAAAGTCTTCTCCCTCCACAAATTTATTTTTTCCACTTTACATATATTTTTTAAAAATAGCTTACTTGGAAAATCCTTATTATAGATTGATTTAATTTTAAACGTCTTGATACTGGGTTAAACCTTGTCGTGATAAAAAGAACCAAAATAAATCTATATATTATGCATACAACACTTACCAGATATTTTATTTTTGCTGTAATTGCTGATTTTATTGATATATTTTTACAATTTAGGAAGGTGGAAGTGTGACCTTTAACACAATTGAAGTACAGGTGCAATATAATTTCGAAATACTTCAAAACACAAGCAGTAAGAAAAAATTAACGAAATTAATACATGCATTTTTCGTTTCAGATCGAAAATATATTTAAAGGTCGCTAGAGAATTATCAAGATCATCTTTTGGCTGAAAAAATTTACGGATATGTACTCAAATATTTAAAAAACTGAAAAAATACATATCTCAGGTATCTTCAATCGTCACAACATGGTTAGGTACACTAGATTTGTATTCCGGCTAAAAATATAAATTCTATTAGAATCTACTTTCGGTGAATTACCACTGTAGCCAAAATGCGCATCTGTATTTTTATAATCTTGTTATGGCTATTGGGGATGCCAGAGATAAGTAATTTCTTAAATATTTAAGTACTTATTCTTGAATATATTTAAAGACATTGAGTGCATAAGCAACGCGTACGGTGATATATTTACTTGTTATGAATGTTTCCAGGCACATGGTTATATTCCAAAAAATAACATAATTACTTTAATTAATTACGTAGATACTTGAGGATATTGTCCTGCAATGAAAAATAGGTCGCAATAAAGTTTTCTATCCCAACTAAATCTTTTACCTAATATTTCACTTCTTATTTTGGAAGATAGTCAATTTCACGAATTCTAACCTTGCCTAATTAATGTGCATATATTTATGCCTTTATCGTTGTAGATTTTCATGAGAAAATGCATTGCTGCTTACGTTATATCATAGGTATTCCCTCCTTTGCCGTTGCAAATTTAATTTATCGATGACTTTGTTTGTGAATTTGAAGCTTATTTTTTCCCCTTCTCATGCCCGGCATGCCCTCTCCAGCGCCCTGTGACGTCTCTTACTAAAAAAATTAATAAAAGCGGATTTTTTCCACAAGTTGGCTAAACAAAAAATCCCCGAATAGTGGCATAAAGGGAGAGAGGGTTGAGCGAGAAGGATGACATTCGCAACACCCCATTGTCTCCTTGGTTCATTCTTTCCGCCCTCGATCGATCCCCGAGCATGAAAACGGGAGTCCTGCCCTCGAGCGAACCCTAAGAGCACATCTCGAAATATCTCTTTCCCCTCCTCCTTCTCCCCCTCCACCCCCCTCCCCTTCCACCCCCGAATGCTTAAAAGCATTGTTTATACCGCCAACCCACCCCTTTCCTTCCCTCCTAACCCCCTCTAACCCCTCCCCCCTCTCGTGCTCTCCGGCCTACTCTCGACACTCAGAAAAGCCAAACTCTATAACGGATAACTGTTGCTCTCCCTGGCGCTCCTCATTGTCTCCAATCCACTCGCTCAAAATATGGAAGGAAGGGGCTCTTCCCACCCCTCTCTCTCTTCTCTTACCCCTTCTCCCCCCCCTCCTCTATCCTATCTCGCTCTTTACACCCCCCCTCTCTTTCCCTCTTTTGATGTTCGGGTAGAGAAGAAGGAAGCAAGGGCCGATGGAAGCTCATTTTTCTCGTTTAATTCGTATATATTTTTTTCCAGCTCAATAGGATCGCTCGTGCCTGTTTTTCCCGGTATTTAATGATTTATCCTTGTTTCTTTTCTTATCACATGAATCATACACAACCACACGCACGGAGGACGCATTTTTCATCAATGTGTGGCGAATTTTGGAATGATTTTGTTAGTACAAGTTAATAACAAAATGTCCATTTGAAATTGTTGATAATTAGATTATTATAATTCTTTCTTTTATGAGTAATAGGAGAAGAATATTAAGGATTTATAAGAGAATTAACGAGCTCACCATGTTACAGTTGTTATAAGGTTCCAGTTGCCTTGAACAAACTTTTAATGAGTACTCTGTCTTTATTAAAAGTTCTTAGAATTTTTTTCTTTTATCAAAAAATGGATTAATTTTCGAAAGGAATAGTCCCGCTCAGGACGATGCCGGTGAAATAATAGGTGAAATTCTGTCTCAATAATATACGCGAATATTTGAATGTGAAAATACACGGAATTCATTCTGCAGAAAATGTTACATTAAATATACACACACATATATAGTGTGTGTATATATATATATATATAAACGTTTTTCATTGGTCCCTTGATAGGCAAATGATTAAATCAATTGAGACAAGCACACCCGTGAACGATAAATACCTATTTGTTTCTAATAATGCAAGAATTAGGTCAAGTTTTGAAAATTTAACTATCACCATGTGTAATGTATTCCAAAGAATTTCGCTCAACCTCGTGGTAAATGATATTCATATTTGAGTAGGAAAGAATAACTTTGTAACATCCACAAAAATACATGATTATCATCATCATTTTATCACGTTATTTCAATTAGCGGTCGGCCTGTTATTAGCCGATCCATTTCGCGTACCCTTTGATAGAAATGAATTTCGTTGATTTAGCAATAAACTTCCCCATCTTTCCATTGACGTTTAGACCAAAGAAATGAGCTCCGTTTGATTAATCACCTCCTACTCCTTACTCTTCACCTGATGCGGAATAATTAACTCTCATTCGGATGCATCAAATGTCTCTCCCGGAAAGCAAACGCACGCGGACAAACACGCTCTATTCCATTTGGCGTGAAATACGCCAAGTCTGAGAGGGGCTACCTCCCTCGGAGACGGCCGGAATTAAATCTGCCGGCGTTTTTCCACCGCGTGCGGATGCGATGAAGAAGCGGACGGAGGAGAGAGAGAGAAAGAGAGAAGAGGGAGAGAAAGAAAGCTTTTGATGTCCTATTACCTATCACCAGTGAAGCGGCGACCGAATAATTCAGAGAGGTTGCGCCGGGAGGCACGAGGTTCCTGGAATGGTGGGAGAGAGAAAAGTTTTTTATTTTTTTTTCGCGGATGAGGGTGAGATGAAATGTCCGACAAAACAGTTGAAGGGTGTGTGTGTGTGTCGCGTGTGTATGTTTTAAGCTCTTGCTCTAACGGCGCCTCTCGCGTCGAAAAGTAGGACTTCAAAGAACGTGGGAGGCGATGAATGTAAACGGAGGATCCTAAAAAAGGAATTCAGTCAGCGTTCGACCGAAAAAATAGTGTGATGTCTGAGTTTTCTCTTTTTGCTGACTAGAATGCGTTTCAGAGGCTTCGTGATCCGTTTACGGCAGACTTGAGGAAATGCTGTGTAACAATGCGAATGCCGTGATGAAAAGAGTCGACGTCTCTAAACTCGATAAACGATCTTCGTTTGACGTTTGTCATGTCTACACCTCGCGATCAAAAAGGAAGGATGACGTACTCGAATAATCGCTAAAATCATCAGGAAATTTTAAATGTTATCTCTGCTAAACATCAAATTAAACCGATGCCGTAAATGTGATGAGATTTATTCAAAGATATGTGCCGAAATTTTTCATCATTATCATGCTTATAAAGTATTTCGGAGAAAAATTGCGCATTAGATAAAGCTATACGAGATCGATTATGTGATACGGAACCTGCAACTTCACTCTTTACGTCAATAGTTGATATTATTCTTTAAAAACGATTATTTTGTGCGTAAAAAATTGTATTATTTGAAACATTATCGGCTTTGGCAAAATATTTTTATCTCATATTTCATCTTTAATGTCAAAGAGAAGGATTCTATTATTTTCCTAACTTGTTAACGTCATTAACTCCAGCGGTTCTCAGCATTTTGCGTCTTACGTCCTTCCTAGCATTTTTTCACAAATTTCTGTGTTACACATTGGTAAGAGCAGAACCTCACTTTTTCCAAGAAGTGGATTTTTAGTGCCACGATTGTGTCACGTTAATAAAAAATGATAAGTACATTAATTATTGCAATAGTTTAGCTGAGAAAAAAGTATTTTCGACTGTTTGCGTCCCACCCAGACGACATTCGCCTCTCGCCGGTTATGAAACATTGGTGTTCTGCTCAATTATTTCAATCATTACGGTAAGTTTAGGATTTAGCTTTCTAATATTGTGACTGTGCATATAAATAAAACTACATTTTCTGTCCTTTTTTAAAGAGATCCATTAATTAAATAATCGGTCGTAATTTCACATTCTTTGCTTGGTTATTAAAGATAGTCCCTCGTCGCTACCAATCAATCAGGGATTCATTCTGCCAACTCAACTCTTCGATCATTTCCGATGACAATCTCTTCAAGCGAAATTTTTACTCCAACTGTTTCCATGCAGTCGAAACGGAAACAAAAAATTATCTCTCGCCACTTCAACCAAAACCGTTCTCCATTTTCCGGACGCTATGGTTCGTCGATCTGGCAACAGTGGCAATAATTCGCAAACAATCCGAAATTTCGCGACCCTTTGTTGGGTTGCCCCTGCACGCCTAAACGCATTCAAACTTAACCATTACTCCCCACCGATAGCGAGAATTCGCACGGACCACCCAGTTATGAAATCGTAATCTATCCTATGCAGCCATCCGAAGGGATGGTGCGTGTATCTCCCTTTTTCCGAGGGCACCCTGGTGTCCAATGCGATCCCGCCCCCCCCCCTGGTCGAAATAAACCCATCCCAACCCTGAACAGATCCTATTTTTTTCTGATCAACCCTGTCTCTCAAATCCGCACATATATACACACGCCAACTGATATTTCCCAGAATATCGCTAGCTGTATCCCTCACCCCATACCCATCCTCTCTCGTCATCCCGCAATCATTCAAATCCTCTTTCCTCTTGTTGTATTCCTATAAATTTTCATCATCCTCTACTTCTCTCACTTATTATCCACTCGCCATTTCCTCTCATTCGCCTTCCACCTGCTAATCTACCCTCAGCCCGATATTCAGTTCCCCTGGTTGTTTTAACGTCCCGCTTTCCCTATCCTCTTCTTTCCTGATCCTTACTGGCATTTACACACTATTCATCTCTTTCTTCATCTATCTCCATTTCTCTCTTTCTTCCTCTTTTCCTAAACCACCGTCTATCCTATCAACCTATGCCTGCTTTTTTCCGCTTTATTCTTTCTATAATCTTCTTTCTAGACAATTCATTTTAACAAAGGCCATCATCATCCCAATACCAATCTATACATATACACTGAGTCGGGACAATGGTTAGGCGAGCGAGGCACTCACCAAGGACGCAGCACACGTAGGGGCGGGCCAATTTACAATTTAAACTTTAAAGTCTATCGTTTTATTTCATAAAATGTATTTTATATATTTTATTTTCCTGTACATGGTAAAGGAAATACTGTCTCAAGAGGTAAAAATTGCCTACTGTATTTTTCATTAGAATAGGGGCGTCGTTTTCAAACCTTGCCTGAGGAGCAAAAATGTTTTTTCCTTGCACTATGTACGTCAACCTTGCTCCACTGCCTTTTTTCAGCCAATTCACACCCTCTGTTTCCAAATCTCTCTCTCTCTCTTTCACTCACTCTCTCTACAAACATTCCCCTTTCCATCATTTCCTCCATTTTCTCCCTGCAACCTCCATTCCCTTCCATCCTACACCCTTTCTGCGATACACCCATCTCTCTATCCCACTATCTCTTCTTCTCCCTCTCCACTCTTCCTGCGGACTACATAATATTCTCGGTATATATCGTAGCATAACTCCCTCGAACAATGGAATCCGGATCCCCTGGAAATGGTTCGGATTAAATTCCGCTTCCTCTGCCCATAACTTTCTGCAGTCGGCCAATTTGCGTGGATGGTTTCGGTTCGAAAGATAACAAGACTTTGATTGGCGAAATCGATTGCGTATCCAATGGCTCCCTTTGAAACGGACTTAATTGATAATTTTTTAAAACAATTTCTCGAATCGCGGTCGGTCGAGTCTTTTCCTTTAAAAACGGATACCTATATATATTGCGTGAATATCAATATAAAACAGCGCGTGTCGAATGTTCCGGTGACATTGTCTCATTTTTATATCTCCATTTGACTGTGGATTTCTTTTTTTTTAACGGTTGCATGCGGCGGATATCTCGCTTCCCTCACGCTAGGGAGGATTTTGAGAGATTGTTCGCTTCGTGGGGTCAAGGTTCGATTGTCCGCGACTAGGGATGGAAGGGGTGGTCGGGTTGGGTTGGAGTACGCAGGAGGTAGGAGGAAGGGACCGGAAAATGCACGTTCGGCAAATGCGGGCGTTCCGCGTTCGACAGGGCGTGACGTACCATAATAAATATCCCAAGTGGGACCGTTGTTTTTTCGGGAGGGTGAATACGGATTGATTTTATTTTTCTGTCATAAGGAAAAATATCCACATGTTTGAGAGTATGGATGGCCGACATTTTGACGCAGTTTTTCCGAGCGAAAAAATAAACGAGGCAGTACCTGAAGATTATAAATTGGTGCAATATAGTTGGAACCCGACTCGGAAGTGTTTTGTTGGACTTTCGTGATGAAAGCATTTAGATGTTACGAGTTGTATTTTGGGAATTTAAAGGGTAGTTATTCTTTATTGCTTTGCCAATATTTTTAATGGATTAGAGGAAAATTTTACTATGACTCTTGAGCTTGAATTGGGTAAATAATAGTCTTTGATTATAGGAAACAATGATTGTATGATTGAGAATTATGCGAATTTGTGTACTTACGTGTATGCGCAGCGAAGCAATAATAAATTATATCTCTATAACCACAGCACACACCCACATATTTACACATTCTATATTCCCTAGCCCAATGGTGGGGAAAGTACGGTCCGCGGGCCACATCTGGCCCGCGTGAGGAATTTATTCGGCCCGCGACGTCATTACGAAAGCCAACCATGAAATGTAACACAGAAAATTTCGTATTTTTTTGTTACATTAAAAAAGAAAAACCTTTTATTGTGAAGTTTAGACGATAAAATATTATTAAATATCAATTTTCACAGATAGAAACTTTCGCATTGTCTCAAGTAACTTCCGATGCGCACCCAAATGTGGCCTGCCGAAGCATTTTCATCTGTTAATGCTGCCACCGTAAGCAACCGCAACGTCAAAAGTTTTCCCACCCCTGCCCTAGCCTATATCTGCCAAAGAAATGGCAAACTCAAATATTTTCCATTCCATTACGGAGTCATTATGTCCAATCCAAACGATTTCCCACACCCAATTACGGCATTAATAATGGAACCGTAAGCAACATCCTCGCATACTACGCGTCGTGCCATCGATATGAACTTCATCAACGACTTCCTTCCTACAACCAAGAGAAGAAAACAAAATTAGTGGTTTCTGCTCAGAGGGACCTTAATGAAAATTTCCGAATGTTATTTAAACGCATTCAGAGGCATAACGTGATTCGTAAACAATGGACAATTATCCCTTGTCATTCAAGAGTCACGAATGAACTGGTTCGTTCCGGACAATAAGGCAAATCCGGACGAGCACTTGCGGTGTACGACTGCCGTCGCCGCAATGCAAATGAATTGGGCGGAGACAGGCAGCGCCCTCGGAGCGACTGCGGAATGTAGAGGAACCTCCCAACCCCCCCTCCCCCCTCGCGACAACGGTACCCAGATACGAAATTACTCTATCCCCTCCCCTCTCTCTCTCTCTCTTCCCTTTCTCTCATCTATATTCTATCCCCCCCTCTCACTCTTTCTCCTCTTCTCTGTTCTGCTCTTTTCATTCCTATGCATTCGTTCACATTGTAATTTCCTCGCAGGAAAGGATGGGAGCGATTATCTTACGTCATTTTGCAGATCACGTGACCGCCGTTCAGCGTCTCGCTATAAAAGGGAAGGTCTCGAAGGCAATCTGTTTCGACTATGGGATTTGTGAATGGTCCCTTTTAATTAGGATGCTATCAATAATTGGGCTTTTAAATTATGTCCCTTGCAGAAATTGCCGTGGACGTTTTAGTTGAAAGGGAGGTGGATCGAGTTTCGTGAATAATTTAACTGGTTTATTTAAAACCTTTGCTGGGAAGACACACGAGTGAAGTAGTTTTGATGGACACCGTGAAAAGATGCAGGTCCCGTCCTTGGGACACTTGAGTGAGCGTAGCTGTCCAGAGTCTTGTCTGTCGGTCTCACGGCTGTGCAAAGATTTATTTACTCACGAAATACCAGTCATTTTAACATGTTTTCTGCCAATCTTCGTTTTCACGTTACTTTAGGATATTTTGATTAAAAAACTACCTGGGCTCTTTAAAAGTTTTGATGGGAAAAGAATATCTGAGACTTTATTTGATTAAGTGGGAACCAAACTCCCCGTTAAACCAATTTCAAACTGGTGAAAACGTAATGTAATGCATGGTAATGTAACTATTATTTATGCTTCTATAAATACCGGAGGCTATTAAAATACAAATCATAGATTTAAGATACAGTCTCTCGTTATAAATAGAAGATGCCCAAATTTATTCCAATTTTGACACAATTATAAACCTGACATAAACCTGATATAAAAGTCCCGAAAAAATTGAGGCATATCCGCTATAGATATGCCTCATTATTGTGTTAGCAGTTTTTTTTAAGAAAAGAATAAATATCACTATTTAAATAATAAATATTTAAACAAGGCCGCCATCTCTATTTTTCCTCTCCCTCTTCCCTCCAACATATCCCGGTCGTAACAAAAGATCCATTAAAGGCGAGGATAAAAATGATAAGGAGCGAGCGAGAGACTGAATTGTTAACAACTTTATTAAAATTAAACTCATTTCGGGAGCATCTCGGGAGCGGCGCAAGTGTTGCCTCGAGGGGTGGTTGAAGACGGAAGAGGGGACGCCTCGTTCGGTAGAAGGCAGAGGGGGTGGGAGAGAGAGAGGAGGAAGAAAAGGGAGAGAGAGAGGAGGAAGAAAAGGGAGAGAGAGAGAGAGATTGGAGGAGAAATAGCTTTTCAAAGGCGCGAGTGGTAAGGATGAAGACTTTCCCCTGGAGTTGTCTTAAGGTTAGGTTCCTTCGGCGACGACATAGTTGGGTGGAATGGGACCTCGGGGGCTTAGCCGCAGGATTTGAAGAGAAGAGGCGAAGTTCCCTCGCGAAAAAAGGGGGCGGTGTGGAAGGGGAGGGAAAGAGGGGGGAGGGGGGAAGGGTGGTAAGGCGAAGAGGGGATGGGTGGAGGCATGGCGGGAGAGACGCGTTCTTTGAGGGCAACTCGGTCTGCGGCTTTAAAAGAAGCGAGAAAAAGGAAGGATGGTGGGATGAAGCAGGAAAACGGGCGCCGGAACGATGCAGGGGAAATGCGATCGCGAAGAGTAACACAAAGGAGATGGGCGATAATGGGATAGGAAGGAGATAGCTGGGGAAAAGGGAGTGGGGGTGGGGGAGAAGTGGAATTTTTGCCGGTGAATATTTATCAGGAGGCGTTCATACCGCGCGTTTTAATTTTTAACGACTTTTACCAGATTACAAGAGAAAATAGGTATTCTTGAAAGTTACTTTTTATATAATAGGGTGCCTAAGAAAATCAAGCTATAATATCAGAGAGATTCCATTAAAATAATATGTTTACAGAAAAACAGCGGAATAAGCTCTTAACATCCGCATAAGCGTATGCTTAGAAGAATAATTATGTATTAAATAATTAAGTTGGGAAAAATGGAAATAAGAGGATTGTGGTTTATTTCTAAAGCGAAAAAAGTTTGTTTATAGGCAATATTTTTACAAAAAGACGAAGGAAATGGTTAAACTGATGTGAAAAGTTATTACTTTTATTAAGTAAGTATACCACGTAGAGGAATGACCAGAAATTAAATTGGAAACAAGGTAAAAAATTAACGTAGTCGGAATAATGATACTTAAGAGATTTATAACTGCTCAAAAATAGCTGACGAAAATGGGAAGCAAATCATTATAGAATACTTAACTTCCATTAGGCAAAAATGAAATTAGCAAATTCGAAAAAAGGAATATTAGCACAAATCCCCATCCATGCAATTAAACCGGAGTACGGTGCAATGTAAGCAAAAACAATCCTCTTTCTCAATGCAACTACACGCGCGTAACCATGGCGTTCGTGAAGGAATATAAATATTAAAGCCCACGTCGACAACAACGGCACGAATTTGGGAAATGGAGAAACAGTTATATTTGGGTGGGGCAGAAAGGGAGAGAGAGAGAGGAGGGGAAAGGGAGGGAGGAGAGATGGGAGTGAATCGTGTTACTAAGGAGAGAGACGGAGAGGCAATAACGGAGGGAAGATGGAGAGCAGCAGTAATGGGTGAAAACGGGAGGAGAGGGTTGAGAGAGAGAGAGAGAGGAGACGGATGGAGAGAGGGGGAGGAGATAGTGGAGTTGAGGAATAATTGTAGCAGACGAGCAGCGCGCACATGAAGGGGAGAGTAATGGGGGGAGTGGCAAGAGAGAGAGAGAGAGATTTTGGCTGAGAAAACTGGTCGGGGAAGAGGAGAAGCTGAGGTTGAGAAGAAGGCAGGAGATGAGGGACCGATGAAGAGAAATACTCAGTGTGGGAGGAGTAGGGAAGATGGAAGGAAAGGGATTGAAGTTGTACCAGATGACGTCGTAGGGTAGTCTTTTGAGGCGCACCACGTTGGGGAGGAATTCTTAGGGGAGGAGGGAGGGAGGGGAGGAGAGAGGTGGCGCCCCTTGAGGAGGAGGAGGAAGGAAAGGGAGGGAGGTTAGAGGGTAGGATGGGAACGACTCCGTAGAGTTCTGGGGGATTGTGGAGGTGGGCGCTATAGGAGTGGAAGCTTGTGTGACGAGTGTTTACCTTGCAACGTCATTAACTTTGCCTCCATCCGTCCCCCCCCTCCCTCTCTCTCTCTTCCTCCTACAACCCCCTTCTGTATGTCTCTCTCTTTGCCTCACACCCTCTCAAAAACCACCCCGCGATTCCTCCTCCCCCCCTCCCTCTCCCATCTTCGCGCCATCTTGGCCCCTTCATGGCTCCTTGCGAGACCTTTTACTCGGAGCAATTTGGTGCGTGCGAGTGACGACGACGAAGACGATGACAGCGTAAGCGAGGGCTATATGGGCGATGGACCCTGGTGTCGAAGGTGTGCGACTTATGGACGAAAAAGGAGAATAGGGGAAGAGAGATGGAGGAGGAGAAGAGGGGAGGTGGAAGGAAAAGGGTAATGCGAGAATGGAGGAGGACGCAATGGAGAGAGGGTGTAGGATGAATAGGGTGGGGTGAGATTTAACAAAAGGGGAAAAAAGACGGAAGGGAATAATGAAGGGGGAATGAGAAGAGGGAGACAAAGAAGCGGAGAGAGAGGAAAGAAGGAAGCGAGACGAGGGACTGGAACAACGACGGGGAGGGGAATAATGAGAAATAAGGCGCGTCGGGATTAGACGAAATAAAAGGACGGATAACGCGTCATTTAATCTGTATCATCGATTAAAGAGGCGGCGAAAGACTTAACGGGACTAATATTGGCGTGAATGAGAGAAAAGGGTGGAATGATTCGCAAGAGAGGAAGAATGATGTCCCTTAAGAAAAGGAAAAAAATTAAAGAACCATAAAACTAAGATAGCGAACGAGGTTGGAATACCAGAAAAAAAGCAAGAATTTGGCCAATAAGAATGGCGTGAAAGACGGAAAAAATATACGCGGTATGCATCATGATCGGCATAGGTAGCCGGTGCGTGATTATTCACGGTTAAACCTGGTTCCCCACATCCTTCTATTTTCCGCAGTCTTCTTCATGTCTTTATAGTTCTCTTCTTTTCAGTCCTTTATCAGTTATGTACATACATATACTTACACACATAATACAGAGTGCATAAAATTAAAACGATGGTAAAATGGAATTAAGTGCGTTATAAAGTCAAAACTTTGAAGGAAGATCAGACTAGAGATAGAGAGAGAAAAGAGAAGTTCGGAGTGAAGAGTGTGTGTGAGGGGGGGATTGGGGGGGTTGGGGGGGGGTGGCGAAAGGGAGAGGTGAAATAAGGAAACGGGAAATGAGTGAGGATTAGATTTGAGGGAGAGAGAGAGAGAGAGAGAGATGGCGCGCAGTAAGATGGAGGCAGTGTTTATTTTGAGAAGAGGTTATTACTAGGAAGAGAAGCATTTCGAAAACCATACCAAGTAAAACATTCATGGCTGCTTCACTCTCTCTCCTTTTCACTCTATCTCTCTCTCTTTCTCCCTCTCTCTATCTCTGCCAGACTTCTCTTTATTCCTCCGCACTTTGCTCGATTTATCTCTTGGCCTTGTGGACGTATATGAAGGTGTTTTAGTCAGATGTTGCGGAAATTATAGCGTGCGAACCGAAAATAAATTATGAATTATATTTTGGAATTTAATTTTCTTAAGTATACTGACTCCGAGGCATGATTCTCCGCTCCGCAAAATAAATTACAGACAACTTCGCGGAATCCTAAATGCGAATTAACTTTTCGACAATAGTTTGTGTTGGAATATCAAACTCGGTGGGATTAATTACATCAAAGGGGAGAAGAGCAGTAAAGGTTGTTGTTAATTTAAATTTCTTCGAAATATATTTTCGACATTCGTTTCTGTTTTTGGAACACACCTTGGGGCAATCTTTGTTTTTTATTGCATTTAATTAATAGTAATTAATTATACGAATAAGTTATATTTTAAATCGAAATATAATGGAATTGCCTTTATGAATGCTATTAAGTTTTTGGGGAATTTAAAACAATAAAGAATTGATTAATGCATTTTCAAGTTATTATTTAATTTAAAACTTTTGTCTCGTGAATATTCTGAAAATAATTCAAACGTATACGACCTCAAAAAGCAATAATTTTCAAAGAAGGATATTGTTGTATTTTTGTTAAATTTCTCTTTGATCAACAGCTGACTACGTTCAATTTCGATTAAAAGTCCATAAAAATACTGAATTAACGTTGAATTTTCTAGTTCAGAGAAAAATATGAGTGAGAAATGTGCTGGAATGGCTGAGCTTTAGAGCCAAAAAAAAGGTTTTATTTATGTCAAGTCTTTCTGGTTCACCGGCATTTTTTCTTACTTACTTAGGTGCATGTAGGTTATACAAATAAAAAAATCTCTTTATATCTCAGTGTAGTGCGACTGATTCGACCAATCATATTTATATAAATTCGTGATCGTTATTTATGCATTAAAAATGTCTCCTCTTCAACCATTTTCATAGTTCTAGTTTAAAACTGGAATTAAAAAAAGTAAAAGCTTCAACCGCGGAAACCTTTCCGCTACAACGCATGGGACTCTTTAAAGAGACACCTAGAAGAGATAGTGACCTATTTTTATTTCTCACTCCATGGTCTGACCAGTCGAAAGATAAAATAAAAGAATCTCACGCGTGACGCGAAAAAATTGGCAAACTTCCACCAAGTTACATTAATTACCTTTTCATTGTTTCCCTCCCTTTCACGAGATATCCTCCTCGCTCGCGTCCGAAATCCTAATTTGGTTATCGGTTCTCAACATTCCGCGTCTAGCTCGCGCGCACACGTGCTATTTACCATTCATTCCGTCGTACACTCTATTATCCGAAAGCGAGCGAGGCAGCGAGCACTCTTCTCACCACGTCTGCAGTTCCATCTCTTTCTTTCCTCCCTTTTACAATCTCTCCTCCGCTTTTCCAACCTCCCTTGCCCTCCTTTCGTTATCCGCAAGGGTTAATTATGGCGAAGGAGTTGACCGAACCAGCATATCGACCTTTTTACGTCCAACCGTACTAACGAGCTCGGCGGCCAGAAAACCCCGAGCCTTTCTACCATGCTTCTGCTCCCGGAAACATGGGGACCCCTAGTGCAGAGAGGTAGGGAGGTGGATTTTATGGAGCGAAGTGGGGGGGGGAAGGGGGGGGGGGAGTATATACACGCGTGGGGTATTCGGAGATGGAGGTGTTGTTTGGCGTGGTAGAGAGGTGAAAGGTAGGCGAGGGTTAACAAATTTTTTCTTGTCGGTTGGTCTGGGAGAGGGGAGGTTAGGGTTGGTTTCGGAGAAAGGAATGGCGGGGCGTCGGAGTGAGGAAGGGAGGTTGAGGGAGGGAAGGGAACGGGTTGTGTACGACACGATGATGATGTTCGCCGATTCTAGTTAATCAGAGATTTTTTTATGGTTTTTCTCTGATTCGAGGGGGCGGAAAACACTGGGCCACACAGCTTATTTGTTTTTCATTCGCTTCGTTTTTATATTTTTGGTGATTTCAACGTTTTCGCTATGGGTAAGGTACGTATGCAATGAGATGCAATCGTTTAAAAAAAATCACTAATTTTCTTTTCCTAAAATTCTGATACCCTTTATTCTTCATAAAATGCATTCACGTTATTTTATACTTGAAGCACACATTGAATAAATATACATAAACGTGGAAATATTTCGATTTTTCCTCATTCCGTATCTTTAATTAATTCTCTTTCTTTGGTTAGACAAATTAAATAACATTCTTCTCCGAGTATTGATTCAAACCGTTACTTTCATTCACTAAAATTTAAGATGATAGCCATTCTAGAATTTTTCTCGATTTATTTAAAATGAAAATATTAAAAAATATCTTATCTTTATTTAAATATTTCCTTTTCTACAAAGTCAGAATTAATTCATAACGTCACATGAGAACTTTATTTATTGTGTAATTTATTCAGTTATCTGAAGTTACACGACATTATTCCAGGAATTTACAACGATAATAAAGAATTTGAGCCACACAGAGCCAGTGACGGAATTCTAACTGCCTTTATACCAAGTTTTTCTCTAACGTTGTTATCTACACAGCAACTATAAATGATATAAAAAATCGCTGTTGAGGGGAATGGAAGATGAGGTTCATCCGGGGTATAACTTATTGGTTTGAGATGTAAGTCTTAACCATGGCTTGAACCTGTTTCATTTATGACTCTACATTGTATAGAATATAAAGTTGGATAGCGAGCGGCTGCATTATCCGTTAGATTCAAAGAAGATAATTTCGTACTGAAATACTTTAGCGGAAACACGAGATTAAAAACGATAAAGAAAATCGTTGAAGTGACATTGAAAGGTCTAAGATATAATGGAAGTGAGAAAAAAGAAAAAAATGACAAAATAATATGACCTTTAGCTCTAGAAAAAGAATTCCTCGATTTGCGCCAAAGATAGAGGGAAATGGGTCAAAGAAATACAATATAGACAAATGTGAAATACAAATTTAAGTTATGTAACTTTGAACAGCAAAGATAGTCGTGCATGGAAAAATACAAAGTGATTTTAATTAATAGCTAGACCAAAATAGCACGTTATATGTTATTAAATTGCAGCATTCCATAAAAGAAGAAGATTCAAGCGAGGGAAAAATATAAAAATACTCGATTTCTCAAATTTCCGCCCTGAATCGCACCACATTTTTCAGTTCGGTGAAATATAAAGGAAAAACCTGTGATCTTCTTAAAGAGAAGCGAAAAGAAAGACTTTTCCCGCTCTCCGCAAGCACCACAAATCCCCTCGCGAAGATTCGATCGTGACGTTGTGACGTCACCCACTTTGACTACATAGGCCGTCAACTTCCCATTGTTCCTCCATTATTGTCTTCAATGTCCTTCACCGCGCCAAGCCCTCGCCGCCCCTCCCTTCAACCCCCCACCTCCTCATCCTCTCCTCCTCCAGCCACGACCCTCACCGCCCCCGTATCCACTCCCTCTCTTCTCGCCCATCCCCTCCGGACACTCTTGGATCATTGTTGCGCCTCACCACGTTTCGTCCGACCCCCGACCTGCCTCCCCCTTTCTCCCCTCTCCCCCCTTCCCCTGGCACACGACGCGACCCAACATCTCCAGCCTCCCGCATCCCCCTGCCCCCTTTGGCCCATGCCCCCCTCAACCTTCATCCCCTCCCTCCCCACCACGCTGCCCCTTCAGCCCCCGCCGCCCCCTTCACTCTTTCACCCCCCCCCCCCGCGCTGCACTTCCCTGCTTCCTCCCTTCATTTTCCCTCCCCACTCGACTCTTTCTTATTATGTATACGCCCTTCTCGTTCCCCGTTTCTTCCATTTCCTACTCCACGCTCTTCCATTCTCCCATTTTGTCTTTTCTTCATACCCTTCCAAAATCCTCTCATTTTAATTTTTTCCTCCTCGCCTTTTTCCTTTCTCACTCCCTCTTTCAGCGTTCTTCCTATCCACGTTTCTTTAATTTTATCTTCTTTTATTTCCCGATTTTAAGTTATTCATCATTTTCCTTCGTGCCTCTTTATCTCAAAAGCACTTTTGCTTTTCTCCATTTATCTGCCATTATTTTTCCTTCTCTTCTTTAACACATTCTCTCACATTTCTTCGTTTCTTTTTTGTTTCACTCGATGTTTTCTGTGCTTCGTTTATTATTTTTACGTATTCTTATTATAAGCGTTTCTCTCTCATCTATTGGCTCCCTTCTTATCTCTCTCTCTTCGACCTTTCCTAAATCTTATTCTGATACTATTTCCTTTAGCCTCCTATTATTTTAAGTTCTTCGTGAATTAATTTCGGCACTCTATTTAAGATAAAAGAATTGATCAAATCTGGTATACATTTCAAGAGCAAAGCAGCCGTCCTCAGTGGTTGTTCAGTATTAGTTGAAATCCATCTTAATATTATACTGAGGACGTATTCTAAGTCGTTGAAAAACACATCCGGCTTACCCGAAACTTGTTATTGATACAGACGTCTTCTGTATACCATCCTTTTGGATGAAAATCACTTTGTGATATTGATAATCTATTTCAGTTCTTCATATATAGAAACGCTTCGTTTCTTTTCATCTTCTTTGTATACTTCCAATCCTTCTATTCCGTCGTTCTCTCTAGGAACTCTTCCCATTAGGACATCCTCTAGTTCCCATCTCGCACGTTCCTCTCCCTCGTTTATCCTCCTCTTTTTATCCCTCAAGACCTCCTTAATTCTTACCGATATTTTCTTCCGGCCACTCTCTCCTGGTCCTCTTCACTTCCTTCCACTCTTTCTCCCCTCTTTTTTCCCTCTCTCTATCTCCTATCCTAATTCTCACCGTGTATCCCGCCATCCCCCCTCTTTATCCTCTCTCTCCCCCCCTCCATCCTGGCGATGCACAAGAATCCCTTTACGACTTTTTCGGAGAGCGTTTACGAGTTTTCGGGGTTCCCTAGGTTACGGCGTATACACACACACGCGCGGTCACAAACACACGCATCCCAGTTATTTCCTCCAATCTCGCTCTCCTCTTCCCTCATATTCCCAACGGATCCACTCCCGAGTTCCGAAGTCTCCCTCCCTAGCCGATCTCTCCTACTCCCTCCAGACGGTGAACGACCTCCCGAAATCCCACGATAGATTCCTCAGGGATGACACTCCTTAACTGATCGACTTTCTTTTTTTCCCCCTCGTCGTCTTAGTGATTCGACACTTTTCTCCGAGTGTCGTTTTAATCTGTTTCACGCTGCAATTGTTCGGGAAATTCATCCGTGGGTTCGATCGGTACTCTCGCGTTAAAATCTCTGCTCATTACCGTAGCTGTTTTGTTGTAGTGCAGTATTGATTTACTGCGTCTCCTTCCCTGGTTGTTCTGCTTCTGTGTTTCGTCCGGAAATTCACCACATCGGTAAGGGGCAGGGGGTTATGCATCGCCCCACTCAATCTCGTCTGCTCGTCAAAAAATAAATGCCTTATTTTTCGTTTATGTCCTCACTAAAATATTATTGCCTCAGTTCAATCAAGTTGGTGTAATGGCTAGCTTTAAAAGTCGAAATTTCATTTATTTTATTATATAAACTTGTGCATTTAGATAAGCAGATCCAGAAGTAAGAAGTTCTAAATCATTTTTATTCTCAGCATAAAAAAAACTTCTTCGCCGAAACTAAAAAATAATTAACTCCTTTCATAAAAGACTCAACTGGACCAGTGTATTAATGCGTTCCCTTCTAAATATTCTTCCGAACATCTGATACACTAATGCACAGGGCTGAATATGATAATCGAGGCCGAGCGATTCACTCGACCGTGTAAAAAAAATAACTAAATACTTGTCTCATTGAATATGTCAAAGCAAAGAGACCTCGGGACGTCTCCGAACATCCCGGGACGACTCTTCTCACAAATGGAGGAAAAATGACGCATTTAGCGGCACATAAAAAACCCTTTTAAATGCCCATAAATTTATCCGATTCCTGCGGACGCTGAAAAACATAAATCATTTTGACGCCATAGCCATCAAGGCCCCTCTTTTCTCCGCTCTCATTCCTTTCGATTCTCTCCTGGCTTCGAATTTCACTTTTATGTCCCCCGCGGGGGGGGGGGTGGAAGTCGAGTGGAACGGGGAGTGGGGGGGGGAGGATGAGAGGAGGAGACGTAGAGAGTGCGGATAGGGAGGGTGGAGGGAATGGGGGAGGGGGGGAGAGTGTGTGGGTTCCTTCATAACCTAAGTCTTTCCCGCTGGGCCCCATGTTGTACCCCAATCCATCATCCGAACCGGTAATAATTCGGGAGTCACTCAAGGAACCGGCCTTTCTCCACCTCCTTTTTCCCTCGGTTCCCAACCCTCTCCCCCCCACTACTGCTCGCTAAGGGTATCCCAGGGCCTCCTCACCACCATTGTTACCCCCAACCCCCATACCCATACTTCTCCTCCCTATTATCCTGTTGGCCTTCGTCTAAAAATCCTCCTCCGCCTCTCTCTTCCTACCTTTTCCATGCTTTCATCTCACCTACTCTTCCTCTCTCGAGAATATATGTAGCTCTACCCCTCCCCATTCTCCTTAACAACCATATGATCGGTGCGAGGGCGGAGTTAAGTATTCGGTATATTTTATAAAAAGATTGAAAAATTCCACCGACGAAAGATTGACGTGACGACGTGGGTAAAAGTTTCATCTTAAAAAATTACGAGATCGTCCACGAAATGGAACTTAATTTTTTTTTTACGTGGCTCGTGTGTTATTAGGCTGTTTACTTTGAGACCTTATAGGTTTAACCTTTTTTTTTAGAAAAAAATCGACTTCACCACGTGGTTCGCCGCGCGATAAATTACGAAAATTGTATGCAAGGGCTCCTCTTCGCTCCCATCCGTCACATCTGGGCGTCGACCTCTATTATGCCGTCTGTTACTTAGCGCGATACTCTGTCATGCTTTCAAAGTTGACCCGAAAGCGGCGACGAAGTTGGAAGTTGGAATTCATAGACGTAATGTATTCTCAGTGAAACGCTTCGCCACATATGGCGGGTCTCAGCGGTCGAATTGGACGGATTGATTGTCTTCGCGTCTCTCTGCCGCGTTTTTAATCCACGATTCCATACGTGGACTGGAACGCAATTTACAAAGATTACAAAATGGTCCCTGGTGGGATGGGGGGAAAACGAATAATTTTCTTCGATGGAATAAAACGACTCGTTAAAGCACCTTACTTATGGGGGTTTTTTTTGAGATAATCGGGGAGGCTTATCGTGACAATACGCCGAGGAATGAATGTAAATGCATGCGTATCAGAGAATTTTTTTTCGAAATGCGGTTTGAGTCAGGAAAAAAAGATTTTAACCAGGAGTTTGGTTCAGCTTTGAAGAATCGAAGAAGTTGGTGAGTTCTAAAAGTTTGTTGAGTAAGGATGGGAGATATGGAACATGAATATAAAAGTTTTACGTGCACATCATTACTATCCCTGAAAGCCGCCAAAGGCGTGTAGCGTTCGCTCAGTACGTCATTCTCGCTGCAGAGTGATTCAGCGTTAAAAGTTGAGCCGCCGAAAGGATAGCACCTTGTGGTTTTTGTGTTGGAAGTTAAACAGTGTTTCCAAGTCTCATTATAAAGGTGTTGTTTTTTTACAAAGAGGCCAATGACCTCTTCCCATCAGTCAAATAATTAACATATGTTGTAAAACTACACATATTTCATTGCAGTATCAGTTAATTAGTAGTATTCAATCGAACCTAATTATCCTGCTTATTAAAAATGAATTGAGACAATATTTTGGAAGCTGGACTATCCAAGAACTTTTCGTGGATTTTCTTAAAGAGAAGATCTATTTAGGTGCGTATCAGGCAGTTTGAATATCTGTTATGGACCATAGGATAACAGTTAGCAAGGAATGAAAGCGAGTAACACTTGCAGGTTATTATAATTTCAAAATGTTTTTTACTGTCAAAAATTAAACTTAAATTGTTCATTTCTAAACGAGATCACGGTTTTGAAATAGTGATAATAATCTTTTCCTCTCCCAAAAATTACTCATTAAAGCAAAGCCAAATAGTTACTCAATTCGAAAGAACGAAAACGTGAAGACATCGTCTACGTCAATCATTTGACTTTTACAGCCACCTAAAAAGGAAAAACCGTCCATTGCATACGCGCGTCTCTCGTCTCTTCGTTTAAAAACTCGTTTGATAACGTACCCCATAATAAATTAATAGGAAAACTAGGAAAGTACGGCATAAACCCAAATATCGTGAGTTGGGTAAAAGACAACCTCTCCAACGGAAAACAGATAGTAGTTATTGATGGGAAATCTTCATACCCGGTAAAAGTCGCATCAGGTGTTCCACAGGGAAGTGTCATAGGCCCACTACTATTCCTGATATATATCAACGATATATGTTCGGTAGTTCGCTGCAAAATAAGACTTTTCGCAGATGACACCGTTTTATATAAGGAGATAACAAGCCAGGATGACCAAAAATCGCTCCAGGAAGATTTAAACGCCCTTTCTGCATGGTGTCAAGATTGGAAAATCGAAATTAATCACAGCAAATGTTCCCTATTGAGTTTCTGGAAGAGTAAGAACAATGAATTAGACTCGGAGTACAGAACTGATAGATTGAATATCCAATCTGCGGAATGCGTTAAATATTTAGGAGTCAGCCATTTGTCGTGATCTATCGCGGAATATGCATATTCGAAGGATCGTAGGCACAGCCAATAAGATATTGGGCTTCGTAGGCAGAATAGCAAGAAGTAGCACAGAACAGGTGTTATCGTGTTATCATTGGTCAGATCTCAGGTCGAATACGCTTCCAGCATATGGGATCCGTACGAAAAGCGACAGATACTTGAGTTAGAAAGTATCCAACGCAGAGCAACAAGACTTGTTAAGCAAAAATATGAGAAAAAATTAAGCGTCACATCACTCTTGAAGGAGTCGAATTGGATATCGCTAGAGGACCGCAGAATTAGTGCTAGGTTAAGGCTTCTGGAGAAATTTAGGTCGGAAGTTCTCTTAGAGGAGGTCTCAGGAATATTAGAGGCACCTACGTACATGGGCAGGCACGATCACGAGGATAAAATACGAGAGATCGACTGTAGGACCGAGCGATATCAGAGCTCGTTTTTCCCAAGGAACATACGGCATAATAATAGGAGAGTGATTCCCACGAGAGACGTTATTAGGAAGGTTTTGGTATGCTGCACACCCTGCCACACACCAGTCTGGTGATTTGCAGGGTATTATGTAGATGTAGATGTACAGACCTTCCCTCTCATCCACTGCTTCTTACCCGTTTTTCTCCATACTTCAGAGAAAACTTTCTCTCTCATAAACTTCCAGCTAAACTCACTTTTCCAGCCAGGGTCATCCCTTTCCCCAGCCACGGAAGAGGAAAAAGGCTCCATCTTTATTTATTTTTTAAATCCAACTCGTAGCATCCAGCGAGAGAGCATTTTCAGTCAAATTTCCATCTCCGAAGTCGCCGCCGCGACTTCTTCCTTTCTCTCGCCCCCTTAAAAAAAAACCTTTCTTCCTCCCGAGTCCTTAGGGAGTCGTATCTCTTACAGTGCGATCTCGTTATGGGCGACGTTTTCTCCTCTCTCTCTCTCTCCTATTTCCAAAGAAAAGTACACGAGGGAGAGGGCGAAACTTCTAAACATGACGCCTCGTGGAATCTTATGCGCAGTCACGGCGGCGCACAACAGATGTCGTGCCGCACTTTATGATGGGCACGCAGCGGCGACAAATACAGCGCCGGGGGTTCTTTCTGGCGACTCCCAAGGATGGCGATCCCGACAAACGATCTTTTGATAGGGGTCGTTTTTCTCGTTTACTGGAGGAGAGAAAATTCGAGCTGTTTTTATCCACTCTCCCCCCGCCCTCCTCTTTTTTTTCCTCCGCAGAGGAAAGTCAAGTCTGTTGTGGATTATTTCATGGGCAGAACCATGACTGATTTGTAGGTGATCTGCCACTTCATCGATAGTCACCCGTCTGTTATTCAGAATCATGGCGTGGGTTCGTTCAATGTTCTTATCAGTAACGTACGTGGGCGGGCGCCCCGATCAGTGACACTTGTGCGACCGTGTTTGAACATGTTAATCCAATCTTGCACACTCCGCTGCGGTATAGCACTGTTTCCATACTGTACTGAAAGTCTTCGATGGATTTCTGCCTCTGGTACACCTTCAGCCCACAAAAATCGAATCACTGCACGCTGCTCTTCTTTGGTGCATACGGCAAGTGGAGCGACCATGTTAACACCGCTACAGCGACAAGATAACTGACTATTCAAGTTCAAAATCACACTAAAATGACTAAGAGAGTCAACAATTAGAGTTGTGCATGCAATTAGCAGTGCAGCCAACAAAACAAAAATTTAAAAAATACTTTGCGGATACTGTCTGACTCACCCTCGTAGTATTGTATTTATAATTATTGTGAACTTTAAGGACGGTATATATTTCGATGATTTTCTTAAGAAAAACTTTTATAATAATTATTTTCGAAACTTCGTGTCTCACCTAGACGACCTTCGCGTCCCACCGACCGAGAAGCACTACTTTGTGAGGTTTTCCCAAAGGCGTTTTGTCTTTCTTGTTCAATATTCCCATTGAAAAAGCTGACCTCTCACACCAATGTAACAGCGTGAGACTTTCCCCTTGACCAGGGAGTAATTATGTTTCGTACGATTTATTATACGACTCGTGCTTATCGAAGAAAAATATTTTCTGGCATTTAACCTTTTTTGACTGGGTTACTCTTGACAAGCGAACGGATGTAGAACTTCTACAAGAACAGCAAAAAATATCAAGAATATCTCAGCTCGAAAATTTAAGCTGTGACTCTAGCCATCGATTAACGACCTGTCGAAAAACCAAAGAATGACAAGCAAGACGCCACAGTTTTAGAAGCGGTTCATTATCTAACATCCCGATCGATGATTAACCGAAGTTTATTCGTCTTTCCTATCGCGTAGTCTTAGCGAGAAAGTCGTAGATCGTGCCTCTAATTTTTTACGCGTCCGGCGGCTGGTACTTAGGAGTAAATAAAATTAATGATGTGTTTGATCGTTCTATTTGCTTAGGATCCATTCATCCTGTTCTACGAAACCTTTGTTTATTCCCGCTTTATTCCCTAGAGGACTAATAATTAGATCTCTCCTATCTTTAATATACATATATTTTTTTTCTCCCCTGGATCCAGTTTTTATACCAATTATCGTGCGTATATGTATCTCCCCTCTCAAATCACCAACAACGGCTTGTATTTGTTTGTTTACCCATGGTTATTAATCTAAATTGTTTCTATTGGCGCATAAATTGCAATGTATTGATATTTAAAATGAAAGGACCAAAAAAGCAATGAATAATTTCTCATTTTGTTATTTTACGCAAATTAAAAATAAAATTCCATAATTTTCGATTTGAATGATAAATATCGTTTTGAAAGCCCTTCACCGGAGCGCGGGAAGCGGTTTATTATTCAAGGTTTTCGTCCATAAGGGAAATTTTGATATAAAATGCGTTATTATTGGTCGGATAATAATTTTGTGTATCGTTAGCGAATGATTTAACGGTAAAAATGTTTACTTTGCGAGAGGAGCCCACTACCTCGCCTAAATATCACGACTCGCTCGTCTCATTAAAACGAAGAATTCGTTATACGTATAGCAAGCGCTATATCAATTAGTTTGAGGGAGTCCGACTTGCAGTTAAACCTCCCAAAAATGAACTCTTAATCCATAAATATCCCGAATATTTTCCCCTAATAAATCATTTAAATATAACGACCTGGACTTACGCGGGGACTTAACGAGTTATAACATATTCGCGGCGACCTTTTATCAAATTCTTTCATTTTCTCATTCCCTCCCAAACAATCTCTCCGAGTTCTAATCCGGCTTCCCCTTTTTTTCCTCAACTATCCTGCCTCCTGACTCCACATTTTCTCTTCCCTCGGCCTTTTCGGCCCTACGAAGGTTCAACCCTGTCAACCCGCTTGATTTAAAATCTCTTTACAGCGTGATTTGTTACACCAATCTCCATGCGTGTGAGAGAGAGAGAGAGAGAAAAAAAGGAGGGAGAACGAGAGAGAGAGATATAGCGGGCAGTGGTAAGAGATAGAAAATGTACTAGAGAATAATAGAGGAGGTAAAAGGGAGGGTTTGGGTGCATGGTGTGGAGGAGAAAGATGGAGGAAAGCGGAGGATGATATAAAACCAAAGAGAAGGAGAGACTAATGAAAGAATGAGAGGGATAAACGGAATGGAAAGGGGATGGAATAGGAAAGGAAGCAGTGGCAGAGGATAGGGAAAGAATTCCCAGCTACTATCGAATTTATCAAATCTCTTCGATTCTCGTAATTTTTCCCGTTTCAGGTACTAAACCCTCATTATTCACCCACCAAAAGGCCGTTCCTCACCATCCAGTTCCATTGGGCGCCGTCCTTTGGTGGTGGCTCTGCTTGCCGCTTCCTCCTCCTAACCAAGAACCCATTTCCCATACCCCTCCCGACCGAAGAATAAAAAAACATTCTTTAAGACCAACCCTCACCACTTTTGTATTTTACCTGCCAGACTCGACTTCCGAGTTTTTTATGCTTTCTCCCCGCCCACAATTATTGCCTTGTGCCGCCTACGACTTCTTTTGTTTCCACCTGTCGTGCAACGCCACCTACACACAAAAACTCCGCCCCATCCCTTCACCTTTTCTTTCATAACCGCCGTCTTTGAATTGTGGCATCCTCTAAGTTACATTCCGGAAGCTTTATGAGCGTTTGTGTTATTATAAGATATGTTCAAGGGTCGTTTGTGTTTTGTATCTGTCCGCATTGCAGGGAGGAGTTTTCCTGGTGGGTTAGTTCGCCTCACGGACGCTGTTGTATGTTTAACTTGGAAGGGAGAGAGGAAGCTGTTTATCCTACCTGATTATGAAAGGGAATGTAAATATCACTTTTACAATTTAGTGAAAAAATTAACAACTCCAGTATACTTCCATCAGTATAGTCGTTTTATTTCGTCTATGTTCAGTAGCCTCCTTTCGCATGTATTTAAATATTTATCATGTTGGTAAAACATACGGATTATGAAAGAGTATTTCATACCATTAAAGTCCCAACGAAGCAGACTGGCAAAAAATGAACACAGTAATATTCAAACTTCGTTATACCAATTACATTTTAGACGAACGTCTAATTTTAAATGTCTGTATCTCGGGATATTTTACGCATTTTGGAAAAAATCCTCTGATGATTCTAAAATTTGGAAAAATGTTAATCCGAATTCATTTTCAGGTAGTTTCAATGTAAACAGTGTCAAAAATGTCCCCTTATTCCTCTCCGTTTTTCTTTTTCAGGGGGACGCAACCTCACATAACATTTTTCATTTGTCTAATTTTTTGAACGTATCTCGACCCATTCTACAGCACCTGCCGTTTTAATTAGGTACAACACAATGCTAATATAATCTATTTCCTGTCATGGTCTACCAATACACACCGATATTATGCACCTTAAACCACAGTCTTACTTGAGCCCCAAGCAAACATATATTTGCGTTCCCTTTTCGTTAATGATACCTTCTGACCTTCCTCACAAACGTTTTCCCCCGATCTTAATTCATGTTTGATTATTCCCTAAGGTTTTAAGAGCACCTCATCCTAGGGAAAAATTCCCCTTTTGCCCAGAAAAAAAAATTCGACTCCAGACCGGAAAATTGCCATGTAAGACGAAACCTGTAATTTTAAAAGCTTCCGAGTGGCAACACGTCGAATTGTAAAAACCCGGCTTGTAGACCCATTTTTTGAGTTTGGGTTTTGGAAAAGGAATGGAATTAAGATCCGACCGACCAATATGGTAGGATTATATGGTGTAAGGTGGTGGAGAATATAATTTAATTCCTCGATCCTTAATAATTTATCACGTGTTCTCATATAATAATGAATACATTTTCGCATTAATATTTCGATGAATATCTAACTCCTTCGTTTCGGTAACATCATAAGGATAAATAAAGTAAACAAATAAAATGAATGCAAATTAGTACTCTTCCCAAATGAATTTCTCCGAGTTTCCTCGTTCTCCATAACGGCTTGCTAACTTACTGTAATCGGCGTATGGAGATGTGCCGGTTTGCTTTGCTTAAAAAAATACTTTCCCTAGAATTATCAATTTCTTTTGTTTTTTTACGGCAGACATCGGAAAGTTTTAATTTCCATCTTCTTACGAGAGAAGAGCTCCTTCCATTAAAATTAACCGGAACCATATTCAGGAGACCTCATGACATATTACTTCCACTGTTTACCTTGGCCTCCAGTTGAGATAATGGCCTCTCACTCTCATTCCAAGGAATACCTCGCTTACACTGAACTCATTACCTTATTCCTCCTTTTCTCCCTTTTTCTTACTCTCTCTGCCAATTTCACTCTTTTTCTTTAATCTTTCGCTTTCGCTTCTCACTGTCTCCGCATCTTTCGCTGGCTTTCCGTCATTCTCTTTTTTTAAATAACATTTTGGGATCGATGGTAACGCCTTTTCATCCCTTTTCATTTTTATTCATCTTGTCCGTTTCCGTTCACCTAAAAGGTATATACTCTCGTTATTTATCACCTTTATGGGTTAATTTTCATGTTTCTTATTTTTTAAAACTTTATTTCGAAATATCCATCAGTATTTTACTGTCTCTATTCGGTGAATTTTCTTTTCCCTTCAACGTCGGTATTGTGTTACCGTTCTATTTTCTTTGTTATATTTTCAGTATTTTTTTTCCTATTTTCCCTCGCAATTTAGACTCCTTTCTTGGTCGTTATAGATTTTTTCTCTGTTGTTATCGTCCTTCCCATACGTCCTCTTTATAGCTTTCTTTTATATTTCTCTTCTATGCTTTCTATTGTTTGTAACTTTCTTCGCTTCCATCGAATTCTCCGCTGCAATGTTGCTTTTACTAACTTTCATCGGAAATTATCCATATTAACATCTCTCATGTTTCTATCAGGCGCTTAATGTTTCTTTGTCCAATTTGTTTATCCAGAGTTGCTTTACCTCATACTGTTACTCGTTCTCTTTCGTTTCATACCCTCCTTTGTCTTTTTCAGTCTCTGTTTTCCTCTGCCTTCACCTCTAACCCTTTCTGCGCTCTACTCAAAATTAATTGAAGCCGCTTTATCAATATTAGATCAACTCGTATTTTTTCCCTCGCCATCCTTGAAAAAAAATTCCTAGCCATTCGTCCTCCGTTCCTCCTTCCCCTCTTTCCCCTTACGTGGCGCCCTTATATAAAATAAACCAACCCATCCCATCCTTCATCCACCGCCTTCCCTCCTCCTCCTCCTCTCTCTCACTCTCTCTTCCCTATCACTCCCTCTTGTTACCTCTTCCTCTCCCTTCTCGTATCCCTTTTTTCCCAGGTTCTACTTTGTAGGTGTGGTCGAAGTTTTTTTACATGGCAATAAAATTTGGGTACCGCTGGGATTAAGGGTTTTGGAGGATGGGTGGATGAGGTAGGGAGTCTTGTAATGGGGGAACGCGGGTCAGGAGGGGAGTGGAGGTGGTGCATCCAGGGGGTAAGTCCGTCCGGGTTCAGAGGGGAAGGGGATGTAGAAAGAATTAAGGGATTCTGAGGGGCAGTAAACTTTCGCCTTGAGTGGCTAAGGGGGTAGAAAGGGTTCTTCCGTGGGGCGAATTGTTCCTCCATCTACCCCCTCTCACAAAATCTCTCTCTCGTTCGCCCTTACGCTCTACAAACAGATCTAAAGGCAGTACCACCGACAGTGGCTAAAAGTTAAGTACTTTAGACATGCGACTGTGGAAGTATATTGCGTGAAAAACTGCTGTTCTTGGTTGAATAATATTTAAGTACGGTTTAAACTGTATATGTAGTAGGAAAGGGATAAAGAGATAAGGAAGATGACGTACTTCTTAAGTAGTTTAAAAGAATTGGGGTTGTTTTGGTGATGATGGGGAGAAGGGAATCTTAACTGGGTCAGACTTGCAGGTGTGAGCATAAACCTACGTACAGGAATTGAATGTGGATATAAATCTCTTTTTCATTTTTTAACTTAAGATATATGTGCGTTATGGCATTACTGCGTACTTATATTTATGTATACTTTGAAGCATTTGCATTACTTTGAGAGTAATTCTTGTATTCTTTATTTTCAGGTAAATTGCTGTCTCGTTGTTATACTACTTCCTGTTATGTGACAACATGTGGTGAGTCAATCAATTTTTGTTCGTTTATGATGCTATTTAAAATCTTATTTATGACTAATTAAAAGAAGTTTTATGTCTAACTTAGCTCTATTCTGTCGAAAGGACATGTTAAAACTGAAATTGAGTACAAAGAGCAGAAGACGATTTACTCTACTGCGGCCATTAATCGAAATTCTGTATTTAAAACAGAAAAAGTAGATCAGAGGGTTAATATCCATAACTGTATCATTCTAAGGAAATAAACTAGTATTGATTGTAAAGTAAGACGGTGATACAGCCATGCTAGCGATATTTATTTTTTAAGCTCTTATGATACAATGGGATGTTTGTTACTTTAGCCTCATTATCTCAGGAAAGTTTGGGTTCGTATTCACGTTTTTACTTATCATTATTTTCAATTTGTCAATCAGTATCTTCCTGACGTGGTCTCCTCGTTGAAAGTGTACAATTCACTAATCACGTACCAACGGTTGTTCATTTAGGTCCATAGCGTGAAATATTTCTATGCGTTAATCACTTAAACGTCACGAAACATCTCTTTAAACTGTTTCCACAGCTTTTATTTGTCCATTAAGAGAAGAAAACGAAAAGTTTCCAATTAGGACGAGAAAAGGATTAATGGCATATCCTCACTCACGTCGGTAATCACTCCCGGTTCCACAGTACCTCTGGAGTATGTTTATCAACCCCGTATTTTCATTGGCCATTCATACGCCGAGAAATAAGCACCCGAGTACGCCCTCCCCGGCCAAGAGGTACATCCGATTGGTTCGTTAAAGGACTTTTCTTTTTTCACCTTTCGCCTCCTTTCTCCCTCGCGGACTTCTTTAGATCGAAGTATGCCGTAGAGGAGGTAAAAAACCCAAAAACCCGCCCTCACGCGATTCCGGTGCTTTAGAATGAACGAGTAACGCTTTACGGCAAAAGCAGTCCGCCGTAAAAACTGAGGCTCCACAGGACTCGAGGGCCGTTCAGAGGTTTACGGCCAAAAGGGGTCTCTCGCACGCACTCCATGTCTCCTCCTTCCCCCCTTCCAAAAAAAACCTCTTTTTCCTTCTTCCATTCCATCTCTCTTCCTCTTCGCCTCGCTCGCTATATTTCTCTCCTTTCTTTCCTCTGACGTCCTCTGACGTCCTTTTAAACCCCTCGCTCGTTTACTTCCTTTTTATCTCACCTTGTCTTCTCTTTCCACTTCCATCCATATTCTTCTCTCTCTCTCTCTCTCTCTCTCTCTCTCCAAATATGCTCCTTCCTGTCTTCGATTCGCTTCTTCTCTGCTATCATCTTCTGATGTTTTTCTTCAGAGATCTTCACTTCTCTCTCTCTCTTACCTTCTAAATTTTATTGCCATCACTCATATTTTGCACGGCCTAAACTATTATTCTGCCATTCCAATCCATTCCAAACTATAACTTGCTGCAATTATTTTGTTTCTCTCAAACTTTTTATACTGCGAATTCCTATTTCAAATTTCATTGCTTTTTTTCTGGAATAGTGAGGCGGAAGACATTTATAGACTCAACCTCGCAAAATGGCCATTTTTTCTTATTTCTCTCGACTCTCCCTTCCCTTCCTCCCGACACGACTCAACGGCATTCTCCGTCTATTTGTTTTTCCGCTCTCTTCCTCCGACTTCTCCCCTCTCGACTTCTTATCGTGTTTCATTCTTTCCTACTGCCCCTTCGTCTCTCCTTTTCGGCTGTTACTCTTTTTACATCTTTGAATGTACCTATTCTACTTTGACAGTATTTTCTCCTTCTTTTCCCAAACTCCTCTCCATTCTACTCTCATTCTACCACAACTCTTCTCTCTCTCTCTCTTCCTCTACCCTGTTCTCTTCCAATCCTCCTCATAACGCCATTCTATCCTCCATCCGTCCATCTCTTCCAATATCTTTCCCAATCTTTTTTTTTTCTCGGAATCGTTGGATAGGATCCTAAAAAAAATAAAGCAGCTCTGTTTCGCTTTATGCCTCATTCCTCCCGCAATCGCTCATATGCCCTCGCATCCATTCCTATCCTCCCATTCCCAACCCACATACCAACTCTTTCTCCCTTTCTCCACCGCGCGCCTTCTCCACATATCCAATCCTCTCCACCGCATCCTCCTCCTAACCCCTAGAAGAATGCGATCGTCTTCTGTTTATCACAGTTGTCGGACGAATGGCTTCTCCTTTCTTCTTCCCCCTTCCGCCCCCGCAGCTATTCCCCGCCCACCCCCTTTTCCGCCTCCCACATTGCCCCACTGTTTCTCGTAGTGACGTCTAAACAGCATGTACAAATCGTAAACATGTTGATTTCTTATTTCCTCTCCCGTTCGGCATTCCTCTGTTATTTACTACCGCCGTGATCATTGCAATCTGCCCTATATATCTTTCGGAGAAGGGAAAGGACTTTTGATCCTTAAGAGAACAGAAGTTCGACGCCAGCTTGAGACGTCATTTATCGTATTAGACGTCTTGGGAACGTCAGTCGTTATGGATGTCGTGAGACGAATCTATATTTTTTTTTTGGGATACGATTCGTGTGACGTCGCCATCTCTGGGACAACATTAATTCATTTTCTTTTGTTGATTTCTCGGAAATTGTGAAAGTGCAAATACTTGGATTGCAAGTATTAGTTGTAAATATAGGTTAACTCGAATGAAAATAAATTCCTAAAAAAATGGAAAGGGTTTATTAACAGTTTCAGCATATTTCATTGTCATTTATTTTCATAGTTATTATAGGTTTACAAATTTTAAATCTATCCACAAATCGATATCAATAATGGGTATCCATAACCATTGAATTTAACCAAATCATTGGCGCTTCACCATGCCAAATAAAAAAACATCAAAGTATTTTTCGATGGTACGATGTTTTGGTACCATTTTTAATATTGCCATTAACCTAATTATCTCGTAAGTGGAGCTGTTACTAGATATTAATCGCTGCAATTTGAGTAAAGAGACGCGCTTGGATTTGAAAAGGGCGGATAACAACTGAATTCCAATTAATCCCAAGTGTTGCGTCAATTTTTTATCATCTCGCTTGAGTAATGTATGCATACATTCGTATCACGTATCGGAAAGCTTGAATAATTCCTTTTCAAATGGCGTTGGAATATACTTCGACATCTCGGCACCTGCCGAATGCATGATAATAATTCATTCCCCTGTAATTCAAACATCCGACCTAGCCAAAGGCGTTTTATAAGGTGCCAGCCGATTGGAGCGCCGCCCCTTAATTCACGTAAACCCCATGGCTGTGCGGACCTGTTAGGATCGGGTTCTCAAACGAGCCGCTGCAGCCAGCTACCCAGCTGTTCCCTCTCTATCTTCCGAATCCGATACATAAAATCTTACCTCAAGGGAGCTGTAATGATGAAGGCCTGCCCGAATGTTACTCCTGGCACATTTTACGCTCATCCACTTCCTTTTAGTGTAGTATTGCTCCTAAAAGAACAATGAGGTTTGATGGTAGTCTCTCGAAGTTGAATTATGAATATCGCCTGTCTTTCAGATTCCATGCCAAATAAACATTGTTTAAAAGTCAATGTTTCTTAATATTTTTAGTCAAGACGTTGGAGACGATTTTAAAAAATAAAGTAAATAATCTGTTGAACGAAAAACTATGCATTGTACAATTTCAGATGTTCATAAAAGATTTTTTATATTTTAAACTTTTCTTACGATTTGAATAGTGGTAATTATAGGATAAATTTACATTTTAAAATCTCGCTCATCACCCGTTTTTTGGAAGATAAAACGCGAAAAATGACAATTTGACGAATTTGGGTATTTTATAGTTTATGTATATTCGATCAAAAGTAGTAGTTGTAACAAAAGTAGTGTAATTCTGAAGGAAGGCCCAAAGTCGTCCCTGAGTTCTCAATTTTAAATTTATATATATCTCATTACTTTCTTACTTATCTGATACGGGGTTCTATCGTTTAAGTAGTTATTATATTAGTTTGACCGTAAAAATACGTTTTCGTGCGTTTAATTGTTTTTAAACGGTTGCAATATGATTCGATTGGCTGTGCGACTGTGGCTCCTGAGACTGAATGTGATTGCGCATGACTGCAAGTGACCTTAACCTTATTTAGGTCACTTCACGTGTCTCCACGTGCGTCTCTATTAGTCCACATGCTGTCGTTTCAGTCTCTTACTTTCTTACGTCGTACATTGTATAAAATTTTCCAACTCTTACACGACCAATGAAACGAGGACAAGCTGTTACCGAGAGCGTTTTGAGCTATTGCTCGTCAACGTCACCTCGTTAACGACAAGTCTCTGGAGCACACTGAGAGCGTAAAGCGACGGAGTCCCGAAAAAATCCTTTTCGGCCATTTCCCTCTCAATCAACATTCTCCTCCTCGCCTTCCTTCCTTTCTTCTTCACTTCCTCCCTCGCCGCCTCCTCTTCCCTCCTCCTACGCAGACATCCATTTCCTCCTCTTTTTTTCTTAAGCGCCTCCCGAGTTTAAAAATAAAGTCTTACAAACAAAAACGCCCTTAGTGTGAGGCCGCCCGAACGCCTGTAAAGAGAGGAATGAGGCTAGAGAGTGGAAGAAGAGAGAGAGAGAGAGGAAGAGGAAAAGAGGGATGCATACGGCATCTGTGTCTCTCTCTCTCTCTCTCTGCCAATAAAAGGGTTTTTCTCTCCACTAAAACACGATATTCTTCGACTTCTCTTTTAAGTTTTCCTCTTCAACGCTTGTTTCATGCTCTCTTTGCTTCCATCGCCCTCTCTCCTCTCCGATTCCACTTTTACAGTTCATATCACGCTTCTTACGATCCAATTAATCGAGCCAGTGTCCTCTCGAGCTAGGTTTAATTAGATTAATAAAAACTGGATAGATTAATGGATGCTATCTGGCCGTGCGGTTTTAAACGTCGTTCCCCTATGCTGGCGCGTATTATCCTAATTAAGAGTGGATCATATTATATCATCACAGATCAGTCGCGCAAGCAGACGCTTGCGTGTGTATGCGTGTTTATCTGCAGAAGGTATCTTCCCAGTAAATTAGAGTTTGATTAATCACTGTATTTAGGATAGATATTATCTTACAACATTATGAATTTGTTCTTTTTGTATAGTGTTGCTTATTTTACGTTTCTCATCCAACTAAAATGTAAAAGTTGTTTTTATGTTAAAAATCCGCTTTTTAGCTTCACTCCTTGGCATTCGGCTTCTTCATTAAAAAAATATTCAGTTGTTTTTCTTCGAAAATTTATAAAAGGTAGACATTCGTTAACAATAAGACCCGAATCTATAAAATCTGTATTCATATGTTGTAATGCCTATACTTGAAAGCACATTGTTTCAATCGCTTAACGTCGTGCGTTGCATACTTACATCAACTCATTGGAAACTGCTCGTTCGGGATTTCTTTTCTATTTTAATATTCTCCATTGTTCCATTGCTGGCTCTTTTATTATCACATCCAGTGGTGCGTTTATCATCTTTAATCCCCCCTTCCAAAAAAATTCTCGATCCCCCATCCCTTTCCCCTCTCCACGCGTTGTTCCACTCCTTCCAAACCCCACCGCCATCTTTTTCCCTCTTTACGTCATCGCTCCACGGAAAGTCGCCTTCATCTGCCGCCCTCAGAAGACTCGAGGCACGGGGTCTGCCAGGCGGCAGTGTTTAATAATCACCGCATCTGTGACCAGAGTCTGACTCCCTCCAACCTCCCTCATTCTTCCCTACCCCCTCCTTTTCCCTCCCTCCCCCTCCCTCCATCCCTCTCTTTCCCCTCATCCGTTCTTCTCTCATTCCCTCCCGCAAAACATTCGTTTTTTTCCCAGGCCCTTACCGAGAAGTCATTCTCCCAGCCTTAATAATACCTCGCTCTCTTTCTCTCTTTAGAAGAAAACAAAGATATTTCTATTCAGCTCCGTCGCAAACGTCGACAATGTTCTCGTATGTTGTTAATGAGGAAATTTTAGGTTACGCTTTAAGTCGCTGCCGTTGCATGTGATTTGACGCCTGCTTAAGGGAATCTCTTTTATGACATATGGCTGGCGTTTTAGTGGAGCAATCCGTAATGATGCAGGGATGCATAATTTTTCATGAGGCGATCGGAATGATAAATTATGCGCCGAATATATTGGTTTATAAACAGGAATTTCGTGCGCATCATAGTAAGAAAGCGATTTATATTCTGCTCGCTTCATATGCGCACAGTAGCTGTAATTTTTCAGTTGAATGTTGTGTTGTACTTAACGGGCGTATTTATCACATATGTTTTTATTACGATTGTAATTTATAGCATCTGATAAGACGGTTTATAAAAGGTTTCAAGGCACCCTCCAGAGGATAAAAAATTAACGAAATGGGAGGTTTCCATTTTAAAGCCATTTGACGAACTCACTGACGCGGGAATTTTTAATAAGGCTCCTGTTATATAAAAAAGAATGTGTGACGTTATTAGGCATTTTAAGTTTCTGGAGTTACAGATACCTAAATGGCCTCTTTTCATGTTGTTTTCACCATGTGCGTCACGAATAAAATATAGTTCTCAACAACTTGATTGGAAAAACACTTTTATTGTTTGCTTGCTTTCCTTAATGGCCGATAAATGTAATTGTAGAAATATGAAGTTTTGGGATTGGGCTTTATATAGATATCTGGTTGTAGAGATTATCAAGAGTAACAACTAGGATTGCCAACATTTTTTTCGTAATTACTAGTTAAATGAACCGACCCGGAGAAATTGATGTAAAATCCTGAAACCGGACAAACATTATTTCACCCGTAGTCTCCGGGTGAAAATTACATGGTTGACAACCCTAGCAACAACATATTACAAAGTGTTTCAAATTCAAAATGTCACTCATACATACAAAATACCGATTACTTTTCCGTTGAGGTACTGGCCACCGCACGTAAAAAAATCGAGACGAAAATGAAAATATTTTCTCTGATTTATGTGCTTTCCATCCTCTCTGTGAACTTCATTGACACTTTCAGAGTATGAATACTAGTAAATGTAAATTCATCATAATTTTCCATATTTAAGAACTTTATTTTTTATCGATATTATTGTAACTGTCAAACGAAGTGCCATTTTGAAGCAATTTCGACTTGGATAAGAAGTGCCGAGTCTCATAAATTCGCACTCCAATTGATCTTAACGGCAAATAAATATTAATCCATAAATACTATCGAAAACTGGACATTTCTCGCATCAGTCGTCAGTCTGGAACGATTCCAGCGTTCTGCTGCTCTTTTATTCTAACCGAGTTCATCCATTCATTTAAAGTCCGTCCTCGAAGGAGACTTTCACCGAATAAAGCCAAAGGAACGCTCACTCCTCTCCTTAAAAAGAAGTGCTCGAAAGAACGCCGTAAAATTCAAATAGGAGAGTTCGTAAAAGTAGGGGGGAAAAATAACACGGCGTTACGGACAGTCGTTCGCCTTTCAGGAGATTATTTGTCGTGGGCGCGTGTAAGGACGTCCTATAACTTCGTCGCTGCAGTCGTTAATTGCGGAGAGAGGTGAAGAAGGGAGAAAGAGAAGGAGGGAGAGAAGAAACCTAGTCAAGATCAGCAGGATAAACCTTTGAATGAAAAAAGGAAAGTTTTTTTATGCTTCACTTAAGTTTCTGATACTTTTTATATGTTATTTGATGTGTTTTTGAGAGAAGCGTTTTTAAAAGAGTTCCTTTAAAAAAGTTATTTCTTTTATATATATATATATATAAAACAGACATCTTCCTATCTCTTCACTGCCTTGCTCTTTCGGTTCCTTCCTATCTACTTTTCCCCACGTTCCTCCATCCTTCTCTCCCTCTCTTTATTCCTCGAGAGGCACTTGATCACGCAGTGCCCTCTATTCCAAAGGAAACGGGGAAATAGATGGGAGCGTCGCCATAATGGTGCCATTTTTTCCGAACCCTTTTTCCTCTTTTATTTATTATTATTCGTTCATTTTTTTCGTTCAATTTCCGTTGAACTTTTTCCTTCGCGTCCCAAGGGACCCTTCTGTCACTACTCGATAATTTTTCGCGCTGCTTTTATTTTTTTATAGTATATTCACCTGGAATTCCTAATTTAGCCGTATAATGGCCGTGGACGTTTTCCTTACGAGATCGTGTTATGATATCTAGAATGGATTTCGCATTTATTTTTGAAAATTCTTGCCATTTCCAGCTATGACCTTTTGAATTATACACGAACAGATCGCGTTTGTTTTTCCGGGGACTTACATTCCGGCGAAATATTATGGAAGCACTTTCGAGACAAATACATATGTATGTCTCACTTGTCGTTCTACTTCCCTATTTCCGCTGAAATCTTTTTTAAGGAGCAAACTTCTTTCTCATCTAAATACAGTAAGCGTTTTAGTAAAATGAGGTTTGAAATTGATGGTTTCCGCGTGTAAAGAAATGTAATACGTATACCTAATATGTTAGCAATTGCCTTCGATACAAACTTGGAAAAACGTTCTCAATTCGTGGCTGGATGTTTGTAGATTCTACGAGATAAATAGAATTTACATCCTCTGGATCACCACTAAATACGAGTCATCTAACCGATTTGCACATATGGGTTAACCAACTGCTTCTTACATAGCAGGGTCAGAAATTGTAATAAAAAGCAAGTTGGAAGCAGAACACGTTTGCTATAATGTAGTTTTATTTCCCTAGACACCATTTCCAAATATTTTAAATTTAATACTTTCTGCATCATGAAATATCTGCCGTGTAAGTATTCTACACCTTCATCTCTATAAACTTTCTGTTTGCACAGGTTTAGCCGAAAGCCTTTTATTTTAATGGTTTTATGGATTTAATGCACGCCATTCTTGCCGGCATCTGGAATTTTCAAATATTTAAAGTTATTTAAATCATCCGATACTTTACGTACTTAGTTTCATCCAGTCACGAAAGCGATTCAAAAAGATCCATCGAGGAAGTTTACCTCCAATTACAACGCTTTGAAAAAAAATTTCCCCCTTGTGACATGTGTTTCGATTAAACATTTCTTCGCCCCCCAAAGAGCCAGGCCAAGTCCAAAAACTTAATCTTCCTCCAGTTCTATCCCGTTCGCCCTCTAAGATATCCGGTTTCTCATTCTTTTTTTCTTGCATAGAGTCTCTCCAACAACTTCAAAAAGCCTTAACATATCGACTCCGAAGCTTCCTCTTCTCTCTCTCTCTTTTTTTTGAACTTCCAATTTTTTTTCACCTCGTTCGTTATCTTGTCTCTGGAAGTGTCGAAGTTTTGAATTCCTGAAGTTGCTCCTCCTGAAGGGAGTAAAACTCGGTTCGGGGGGGGGAGAAGGTGAAGCGGAGGAACACGGGAGGTGGGGTTGGGAGAGGGAAGGTGGGAAGAAAGCGAACGAGAAGTGGACATGGGGTGGGGATGCATCGGTAGGAGGAGGGAAAGGGGGAGGGGTTTGGACGGAGTCACCTCATTCACTCACGGAAAGATTGCGGCACTGCAAAGTTTAATTATGTTCGCCGTCTGCAGTTTTTCCAGCAGTGGCCGATTTTTCCCCCTCCCTCTCTCTCTGCCAACTCCCTCCACTTCTCCCTCCCTCACTCCGCTACTCCTCTTAACTCTTCCTCTTCCACCTCCTGAGCACACGAGGCGATGGGTATTGGATTCCCCCGGAAGTTCCAGTCTTTGATCGGAGGAGGTGGAGGAGATGAAAGGGTCTCCTGCCGCTGAAAAACTCCGGTTTTATTTAAGATTAAAACTCCCCATCTTCTCCGACTGAGTAGTTTTTTTTTCCTCTCTCTCTCTCTCTATCGGATCGACGACAGCGTGCTTCTTCTGGTCACGATGTGTTTCTCCCCCTCTTCTGGTTTCAAATTTTGTTCGCTCTGCTCGACCGCTAATAAGGTATTTTTCTCCGACCTGTCTGACTAATTAAATCGTGCGTTTCATGTAGGAGAAAGATGGATTCTTAAGTAGGATTTAATGTTTATTTTGTGGTGTGGTGATTATGCGCGGTTGAATTCGACCATTCAGTTAAGTATGCGTTTTTCATTTGTCACGATGATTATATGTACACATATGCTAGAAAATTATGTCTTATAGATGTTTATATTGTTTTAGTTTTCATACATATGAGAATTTATGCTCATATCATTCATCCTTATTTTATTGTTCTCGGACACGATGCTTACATCATGTTATATGTCATTAATCCTAGAAATATTGGTTTTGGTTGGAGGATAACAATGTTTAGATCATTGGGTTTAAGTTATGATATATGGTTTATCTCCTGCAATGCATAAAGTGACACGTGAAATAAAATAGCATTATTTTACAGACTGCATCTCACGAAGCGAGCGCAGGTTTGGTTGGTTATGACGGCAAAATCATAGAATACATAGAACATATAAAAGAATATGGAAACATATTTAGCGATTTTCTGTGCTGTTGACGGCAGCATGGCCAAGAGGAAGTAAAACTTAATTATTAAAATGATGGATTTTGGATAGGAGTTGGTCGGGAATAATGAATTTTCGTTTTTTGTTTATAAAGTCATAAGTTTCCTATAGTGCCTGTATGTGCGATGTCACGTATTTTTTAATTTTCATATTTTCGAGAGTACCTACTCTGCGAATGAGATGATTTTTTTACCTTGCCACCAACTGATTTAGAGCAGCGTTTCTCAATCGGTGCTCCGTCGCCATTAGGTAGGTGCTCTGCAAGATCATCATCCTTCATCATTTTGTATGGAGTTATTTATTTAATTAAATAACCAATATATAATACGTGTGAAATCGTCTTTAATTTCATTTCGATTTTTTGAGCTCATTCATTCATTTTGTTCCTACATCGTTTTTGTACCGACAAGTGTACCATGATGGACATTCCAGCTGGTAGTTAACAGATGTTTTGCTGAAAAGTTTGTTCTAGTGCTCCTCCTAAGTTAATGAATACCTCTAGGTGCTCGCCGGTCTACTAAAGGTTGAGAAACTGATTTAGAAAGATTCAGGACAATGTGTCTAAGTGCATGTGTTAGTTACGTTAATTTGCATTTCCTCGATACCGGTAATTTTTTACTTTCTATATCTGGATTTTCTTGTTGAGTATCGGGTGTTACGTACTTTAGGAGTTTAATATTACAGCGATGATTTTTAATAATGCAGCATAGATATAGGTTAACCAAGTTTATGGAGTATGTTTCTTAAATTATGCCACAAAATGTTGAACCCAGTTCTGTGAGCTATCACGACGCCATGTTTATGTTCCGATAATGAAGCCTTAAGAGAGTTAACCAAGGTTTTTCGAAAAGAATCGATTCGCTTACGGGGCCAATCACTCGCCGTAAGCGGCACGCGCGCTGCGTACCTCCATGCAACCTTATCTTCGGCAGACCAACTTAACCTTTCTTCGGTTTTCGAGTTGCTACGAAAGGGGGCAGGAAACCACTTCCAGCCTCAGTTTCTTCCTCAAGTATCCCTGGGGTGCATTCCAAATCCTGTGCACTCCCCCCCCTTCCCAAACTCTCCCCTCCTCCTCCTCCTACCGTCTTCCCTGGCGACGTCTCTCCTCTCCTCCTCCCTCCCCTCCTAACTCCTTCATCGAATATTCTCCCCATCGCAGCCTCGCCCCGTCGACCGCACGCGTGGGGTGAGGTCGCGCGTCTTGGGGTCGAATTGACGCAGACATCTAGAGATCGGTGGCCCTTCCTCTCTCCCTCACCTAAATCTTCCTCTTTTCTCCCTTCTTTTTCCGCCACCACGTATACTCATAGCGATGCATCTTTTAACGCCTCCACCCTATAAAACGACTCTCGTGTGTTGTAACTATTTCGCTGCAAGGGATAAAAGTGTCGTTTTTATGGTTTTCTGTGCTGCTTATTGGTTTGAAATGTAGAGAAAGACGACGTACTGCGACGAAAGTCATAATTAGTAGTAAGAATTTATGCATCAGTACTAGCTCCTAATAGCATAACGGGGTGTTTAAAGTTTAGCTTTAAATGGAAAGGGATTATGAGGTACAATGCACTTGCAGTTGAGGTTATCTCTCAGACTTTAGCTTCCACGTGACACTACACAGTGTATTGTGTCACCCGAGTTAAGGAAAATTCGTCTAAAGACAATTCGTCTAACGGAAAACTCGTCTAAGGAAAATTCATCTAACCAACAATTCGTCTAATGGAAAGTTCATCTAAAGAATTTCTGTCGCGTTTCTAGTACATATCGCACCTTTGCTTTGAAAGTAGCACAACTCGAAAACGTAAATTTTAAAATGAATAAAAATTCTTCGAACACAGATTTTTAAATTAAAGTAATTAATTAAAAATAATAAATAATAAAAATTAAATTAATTAATTAATTAATCTACTATAATATATTTTGAAGGGTTTGTTTGTGTGTTTGTTGGTTTGTTCATGGAACTTCTCCTAAACGATAAAAGTTAGAATACCCAAATTTGGTATGATTCTTCCTTACATTCTAACTTAGTGAATTGTCAAGGTTTGGTCAACCGGGATTAATCAGTGTTGCCAATATAGGGGAATAACATTTTTCCATAAGATAACACGTATGAATCCATTTCTTGACTTGCAAGGTATTCTTCCTTCAAGCATCAAAATACGTAAATATGGTCCGATTTTTTACTTTCTCCATACGTAGTAATGGGAAAGTATTGTGATCATGAAAAAAATCGACTTCGAGATTTCAGCAGAAATACACGTTTTGAGGTTCCTAGAACACGTTTAGACTATTTTCGGAATGATGTCTCTGTGTGCGTTTGCGTGTGTGTATGTGATTGTGGGCGCTCTAACGCAAAAAGTACTTGCCATATCGTTACCAAATTTCATATATAACACTTTGGTATGGGCACAAAAAACATTAGTTTTTAGACAATAAAGATTGAACGTAAGTCGAGGTTTATTCGAAACCCGATTCGGTTTTTGCGATATTTCTCCGTTAAAACATCATTATTGTATATACAATTCTATACAAATGTTATAGATAATGTAATTTCCTACAACTTTTATTTGAAACAATTTTCCATAGCAGTTATTGTTTAGGAATTATTTATAAAAAATAATCGGTTTTTTCGGTTTTCGTCAAATATCTCCTTAAAAACGTCGTAATTGGTCATCTTCGTAAGGACCAAATTTGTAGAGAATAATATCTCTTCCAAGTTCTGTTTGAAACAAATTTTTGTAGGACCATCCATTTCGGAGATATTTTGCTTTTTCTAGTATACAGCGCCACCACCATTTAGCGGTGAATTCTGTAAACATATTCAAAATATACCTAATTTATGGCAATAAGGACGGCTGTATTCTTTTACGACAGTAAATAATAATTTTTCCATATAATGTTATTCATAATAATTTACATAACTATACCCCTAATATGGGGAAAGTCATGTGTTGGCCACATCAGATTTTTTCGTTTTTGCTTTATTCGAAGAATAAAACTCTATACTATCTTATTCCTGCGAAGTTTACGTGTTACACGTTCGAAGTTTTAATAAATACGCCTTTTGTTTCGAAATTTTGTGGATTTTTCCTACCCCTGCCGGGCGTTGCCAAGGCGGCCGTCATTGTTACCTCCAACTCAGTTAGCTTCAGTGAAGCTTACAAATAGACGAAAGTTTAGCGTTATTCGATTCACGCTTTTGTTTAAGCTACGAAACGATCGATGTTTATGGATAGCAGCGTAAATAGATACTGATTATTTTTCAGGAAGCGTTTATTGATGAAAGTAATTGAACCTTCTTTCGTCTATTGAATACTGGAATCTTACATTTTTTATAAATAAAATCATTATATTTTACATTATATTGTTTATTAACGTAAATAAACTCACGTATCTGATGTACATTTACCAGTCAGTGTTCAATCATGGACAACTGTACGTTGCTTTTTCACGGGTTTCTTGCTTACAATACATAAAAGTAAATATTTCAGCGAGGCATAATTACACAAGAAATGAAGCTGGATTTGGCGAAAGTAAGATGATAGGGAATAAAATTATCGTTATATTTGAATGCAATACGTTCGGAAACGGATTGTTACAAGCAAATATGATTAATTGTTAAGAAAAGTTAATTGTAAGTTAAAATGTATCTACTATATATTTTAAAGAGTTTGTATGTTGTGCTGTAGTAGCTTCACTAAATCCGTTGAAATTCAACGGGAAGTTCTGCTAGTTAACAATAAATAAATAAATTACTCAAGGCATATGGTAGGGGAGGAAAGAGTTAAGATTTACAACATTCAAAACAAAAATTGGCATCATGGTTGCTTATTGTTTTTCATAATATTTTATAATTATTATATTTATGCTTATTGTTTTTATCATCATTTTAATAATTAAATGTTTACAAATATTAAAATGTAACTTTACGCACTCAAGACATATGGTAGGGGAGGAAAGCGTTAAGGTTTACAACAATCAAAACAAAATTTTGGCATGATGGATATATAATAATAATAATATTTATTCTCATTGTTTTTATCACTTTAATAATTAAACATTTACAAATATTAAAATATAACTTTAATTAATTACAGAATTAATAGAAATTATCTTTAGAAATGTGCAAAATCGATTTTAGATGAATTTTACCGTTAGATGAATTGTTGGTTAGATGAATTTTCCTGTGCAAAAACGATTTTAGATGAATTTTCCGTTAGATGAATTTTTCTTAGACGAATTTTCCGTTAGACGAATTGTGTTTAGATAAATTTGGTTTAGACGAATTTTCCGTTAGACGAATTTTCTTTAGACGAATTTAACGGTTACCCACAGTGTATTGTGTCACCCTAGTATAGTATACACCTTAGTAATGATTATTCGTGTTGCCTACGTATGTTTTTAATGTGATATATCCAGAACGAAGCAGTAATTAAAATTATGTCGTCTTCCCAGACTATCGAAAAAGTAAATTAAATTGACACCATTAATATAAAATTATTCATAAAAATTTCGTCCTCGAGCAAAATGTAAATCATTCTTCTCGTCTATTCTCTAAACTGATGATAAAAGAAAACAACTCCTCATTCTGTTCCCGATGAAAATCTTTTATTCTAGGGTGTCCTCGAACCATCGAAAATTTCCATTTTTCCTGAAAAAAATTTAGTGAGGAAGATAAATGCGGAGGAGAGGGAAGACGGTGAGTGGAGGGAAGGGAGAGAGAGAGGGAGAGAGAGAGAGAAAGGGAGGGAGGGAGAGACAGAAGGGCGCTCTCAATGGTAACCAGAGGAAATGAGGTTAGCGAGTGACTCATCGCCGTAGCGATAACCATCTTCGATCCTTTGAGAGGGAGAGAGAGAGAGAGAACCCTTTCCATGGATTTCCCAATTGAAGGAGCGATCTTACCAAGTATCCGAGATCCGAATCTGCTCAAACGTCGAGTCTATCCTATAGTGCGAGTCCCTTCGATTTGTCTGAATGCAGATTCATCCGGTAAAGAGGCGCGCACACGTGCACGTCTTATTAGTCATTAGTTCTCTCCAGTAATGAGGATGTTAAAGTTATGAATATTTGTTCATCATATCCTTTCTGACGGTATAGGCCGCGTTTGTTATTGTAGTAGCATTGCTAACTTTGATGATTATTATTAAACAATTAAAGTTTCACACTTTTGTTAATGGTGGTAAACTTTATTCAAGTGTTAATTTTTAAAAATTTACTCTTAATTTCATAGTTATTAGAGCACAATAAAGGGTGGGTTGGAGACTACGGCGATATAGTAGATTTCAGAAAACAAGAAACTCCTTAACCGTAACAAGGTAAATATCTACAGCCACAAGCAACCAAAATAATAAAAAATATATGTATAACTACGTACAGGTTTGCGGGTTTTTTAATCCTCGCCAGAGACCCAATGTCACTCGCTCATTCACTCTCTCACTCACACAATAAATAATACCGGATTTACGGGAAGTTACTCCTCCCCAGTGATCCGGTATTTCACACGATATCTGCAGGTTTATATGTCTTCCGACAAGGACAGGGACCTGTCAGACAAGACACTCACTCTCACACGCATACAAGAAAACAATCACAACTCTCTAGATATCCGGTAAAACACTAGATACGTAGAACTCACTCTCATAAAAAACGTCGCAACACAGAATGGCTACGACACAAATATAATTCAAAACATACTACGAAAACATAAAAATAAACTGTTCCTCAAAACACAACCCTCACAAACACTATTTCCACTAAATCAAAATACATTAAAATTCCGTTCGCCCCAGGAACCACAAACAAACTTCGCAACATATTCTCCAAACACGAATTCAAAACTGTACAAGTCAAGCACAGTAAACTCACCAACCTTCTCCTCAATCCAAAGGACACCATACCATCCTTACAGAAATCAGGCATATATAAAATTTCCTGCAGTAAATGTGACAAAGTATACATAGGACAGACAAAACGTGAATTAGAAACACGATTCAAGGAACACATTGCGCATTTTAAACAAAATAGGTTTAATAATTCAAGTGTAGCGACACACATACAAGAGCACAACCATCCTATCACCATTGAAAACTTAACACTTTTAAAATCGGTCGATCATGAAAACAAACTGGACGCCTATGAAAGCATGCTTATTGAAAAACATAAACCATTATGAATAACGACGGCGGTCCTCTCCCCCACTCACCTCTCTACAGTTTAACCGTTCACCCTCCACCTCCTTTCACTTTCACTTCTACATAAACAAGCCACCGTATAAATGCCCCTAACCACGTACCACACCGTCATTCTACATCAGCTACTGATGGAGAGAGTCTTGCTCTCGAAATACGTATCTAGTGTTTTACCGGATATCTAGAAAGTTGTGATTGTTTTCTTGTATGCGTGTGAGAGTGTCTTGTCTGACAGGTCCCTGTCGTTGTCGGAAGACATATAAACCTGCAGATATCGTGTGCGATACCGGATCATTGGCGAGGAGTAACTTCCCGTAAATCCGGTATTATTTCTTGTGTGAGTGAGAGAGTGAATGAGCGAGTGACATTGGGTCCCTGGCGAGGATTAAAATCCCGCAAACCTGTAAATAGTTATATATATATATATCTTTTATTATTTTGGTTGCTTGTGGCTCTAGATATTTACCTTGTTACGGTTAAGGAGTTTCTTGTTTTTTGAAATTATTAGAGCACCTCGAATTAAATAAAATTTATTGTCTTATTACTCGAATACTATTGTAACAGAAACTTCATAAATCACTATCAACATATATTTGAAAACCAATAATATATGCACCACATTCACATTATTAACCGGAATATTTAAAAATACCTGTCTCAGTTTTTCTCATCATCGAATGCCACTTTTATACACACGCGCGCGCACACACACACACATATATAAAATTATTATTAATAATAAGATCTCTTCACATTGATCTCTTTCAAAAAATATAAAATTTTTAATTTCTCCCCCATGGTAGCCAGTTATGGATCAAATTCTAAGTGCAACCCTTGAAAGGTAATGAGATAGAAATAGTCGTACAAGTAATAAAACACTGAGGTCCTTCAGCAACATCTGTCTTTTCGCCCGAGGCCTTCTAAAATCTTTCACTTCTTTCGTCTTTTTTCGCTCCGATTCCGACCATAAACCATTTGTATTTCCCTTCCTCTTGCCTATTCTCCCACTGACGTACGTGGACGTTTCGGTCCAATCTGTTCAGCCTCTCTCCCTCTCTCTCTCTCCCCACGTATCTTCCCTTCTTCCACATTGACTCCTTGCACACCCTCTTTCCTCCCTCTTCCTTCTTTCCCTCTTACCGCTCCATGCTGCAGTAATGACAACAGACAGCTGCGTCTCCTGCCATCTTTAACGCACCCTCCTGCCAGCCAGCCACTCTCCCTGCATATCCTTCCCTCCCTCCCTTCCTCTCTCTCTCTCTCTCTACCCCCAACCCATTCTCATACCCGAGACCGCGGCTCCTCTGCCCCGATTCCCCATCCTTCTCTCTCTCTCGAACCCATCCGGCTAATCTGTCTTCCACTCCCTTTTGCTTTCGGAAAAAAGAAAGCCGAAAGGCGGCTGCATGGTGTTTGATTTTTGGCTTTTTTTAAACCGTCGGCTAATTCTCTTGAGAGTCGGAGATATTCATCATCATCGGATCATCGCGTCTAAATGCTGCCACGAAGCTAATCTCGGCGTCTTATCCGATATTATAGTAACGTAAATGAAAAAGAAAAGTCTAATGTGGAAGTGAAGACAGTCGAGGTTTGAGTGTCGCCCGTCTGCGTCAGTTGGGATAAAAGAAAAGGATTGCATAAGAAGTGGCTTCGTTTTTTTTGTTGGCTTTTTAATATTTCTTTTCTTGTGGTACAGTTACATTGAATCATAAGGTTAAATGCTTTCCGAGCACAAAAATGAAATATTTATGCCTCCAACGCAATATAGGAGAAACTTTTCGTATGCACTCTCAATGTTCGGATTTAAGTAAAATTAATTGAAGTTTTTTTTTCCTGATTATATTTTTGAACTATTTTAATAATAAAAATTAATTGACAGAAAAAACTATCGAGTGACCAACTGTCATCCTTTTTACTAATAAGCTAAAGATATATCGATTCCATTCATCAATAGTGTATTGGTCGTATGCCACCATAAAAATGACATTCTCTCAAAACTTTCTCTCCCCCGTTAATCTTGCACTCAAGGTTCTCTCTCCCTCTTTAACTGTACATCCTCTTCTCCCTCTCCCTCTCTCTCTCTCTCCCTCTTCCCTAACAACTTCTTACCCATCAACCGCATCAGACTCTCAAGGAATCCGAGCCGAGGTCCCAACGAAGAGCAGGGGCTCCCCGGATGTTTTCCGGAGTTGGTGACTGCGGTGTTTTTGGGAAGGTTGTGAGTGAGGAGGGGTGCAGAGGATGAGAGAGAGAGAGATGGGAAAAGCGAGGTAAAGGGGGCGTGTGATCGAGGGAAGGTTAACGGGGGTGGATGCTAGACGAGGCAATTAGTCCTACACCCCCTTCCCTCTCTCCTTAACCCCTCACCTCCACCTCTCTCCCAACTCTTTAATCTCTTTCCGTCTGTCTTTCATCCTACGGGATCTTATTATATCTTCCTCTCTCTCTCTCTCCCTCTCCCTCTTTCTTCCCTCCATTTGTCCTCAAAGGGTGTTTAAAAAATTGCGCCATTGTAAACAATGCGTAATGGAATTATCTGAGAATACGCGTTTTGAGAGCCGACGGATGGCGACCTTTTAGATTCAATTTTGTGGAGGAGAGATAAAACTTTTTTTTAGCTGAAATTCAAGTGTTAGTACTGCCAACGACCGAATAGCCTTTTCTTAATTCTGTGAAGATTTTTTGAGTTGACGCTTAAAATTGAAGACTTGGGAGGTAAAATGCTCAAGTTAAAAAAAATGGTCTGTGTATTATTAGACAATTGAAAAGAACGTTGACAAAATTAGAGTAAATTTAATATCTTCTGGTTGTTTTTAACTAAGAGGGCACTATAGTTAAATCTATTACATTTTTATTTAATTATTTTCATAAAACTAAATTGTTGATACTACATTGTGTATTTGCATATATTTAAATGTTATCAACTTATTTTCGTAAATATTTTCTCTCGATAAATAAACCTAGAATCTCAAAAAGTAGCTTCCTCTATCAGCTTACTGCGACCGAAGATACCTGTAAGCGACAGCACTCCGTACATGAAACAAAGCGAAACTCTCGACACGACGTAAAAATATACATATAAACGCATCACGTAAAAACTCAAGAGCCAGGAAAAAAACAAAGAATCCGAAGGATGATTTTTTTCCATTCTTCGTGGACGATCCTCGAAAGAAATTTTCCGTTCGTATCCCCTTCGGTGGAGAAACAGGCGATGGCTGGAGGGGGAAGGGGATGCAAGTGTGCGGGCATGTTTTCTCGCGTCGTACGACGCATCAACTGATTCATCCTCATATCTTCTCCACCTTTCACCCTATGTAGGTCTTCCCCGTCCATCCCACACTTTTACCCCTTTTTTCTCCGCTCCCTCCTGCATCCGGCGAGATCGCGTGTCACTCGCACTCTGCAAACGTTGGCACTTCTCTGAGTGCGTTACCAGGCGCACTGTGTGTGTGTGTGTCTGTCTATATACGAGCCTCCCCCTCCTCCCCTCTCCATCCTTCTCCACCCCACAATTCCGCTATCCTCATCCCTATTTTATTAGTCTTCGGCATGTGCTGTGCATGACAGTCGTAAAAACGGTGCGAGCGTAGCGCGGGAGAGATCGCGAGGGGGCGACGAAGCGGAGGCCGTGTAGTTCGGCGTCTTAATTAAGGGCTCGTTATTTTTCCGTCGCTCCAGAGTGTCGCGGAAGGAAAAGCTATATCGGCATTATTTGGATTAATTGAGTTTTTCCTCTCTTTCTCTGACGCAGTGTCTGGAGGTCGGGTTCTCTGGTAATCTGTCGTAGCGACGGATTATCTAGGAAGGATTCACGCGTCTTAGGTGATGCATTTAGGATATAAATATATCGACAGATGGCTGATATCATTTGTGTTTTATTAAGGGAATTGATATAATATAATAAGGTTTTTTGGATTTTAAAAGTTTTTGTTAATTACTGGGAAAGTTTGTTCGCCATGAAAGGATACTTTAATTTAGTTGGAATATTGTATACGGGTGTGATTTATTTAGTAATTTGAAATGAATCGTCAAAAAGATTTAATATCTTAAAATAAATGTTTTAATTGTAAATACCCCTTGAGATAAAAACAAGCCTCAAATCAATAATAATTTACTACTTCCAAGTTGTTTGATATTTTTATATAAAATCGAAATGTAAAAATTTATTGAGAATTATTTGAAAGACTTACCAATTAACTTTTAAGCTTATACGCGTTAGGATAATTTTCTCTCAGAGCATGGACGTTTAAGGGATCATTCCTTGGCGATAAAAATTGCTCATGATTTCCTTATCCCGCGGATTCGCCCCATCTAGGCCTTCCAGGAGCCTCATTATTCAATTCCTTTTCGCGCCTGCGTTTCTCTCTTCTCTCTCGCATTTCGTCCCGTTTTTTCGTATCACCTTTGTTTATGAGCTCATCACTCCACCTCCCTCACCCCTCATCTCTCCTCTCTCTCTCTCTCTCCTTCTCACTCGCTCTCTTTACCTCGGGGATATGAACGAGGAGGAGACACCACTCTCCCGGTGAAATGCGATCAATCTCGGTGTAAACGTGAAGGCGACGCTGCGCTGTTGCCAAGCGAAAACAAATGAAGGTAAGAGAGCGCGCCGCCCCGAGGGAGCAGACGAATGGGGATAGGAGGAGGGAAGAGAGAGAGGGAGGAGTTGGGCTAAAACGTAAATATGCGAAAGGCAAAGGTCACCTGCCGTGTCCCTGGAGGTTGTGTGGCATTGTGCGAAGAACGTTTTTTTTTTTTTTTTGGAGGTTCACTACCGAAGATAGCGCATTATATTCTGCCTCGCTCTCTCGCCTTACATATCTCTTTATCCCTTTCTTTCTCTTCCGCAGTATTCGAGAGAAGGTGAACCACGTTCCGTGACATGAATAATTCTTTCTCCAAGACCGAAATAAGTTCAGAATATTCTGCGTGATTTTTTTTTGTGTCGTTCAGGACTTCCCTTTATGAATTTCGCTCAAATGAATTTATTTTTTTAAAAATGCTGTTCATTAAGTTATCGATCCTCGGATGTGCAAAACTTTTTCTTCGAGGAATCAAATAACAGCGGCTCCGATCAGTGAAAATATACTGTTAAAAGATTGTATTGGAATGATATTCCAAGACGAGTATTTGGAGGTAACGATAAATTGGTTTTATCCCCAGTAACGTAGGAAATCGTTGCACTTTTCAAGCGAAATAAATCTTGCGTAATAATTGATTAAATATTTACGATGAACCTTTTTATAAGGAGTTGTTTGCGTCGATGTAAACATTACCGGAATATTTATGTTTGTCTATAACAGATTGCTATATCTTTCAAATATTTGCCTCGTGAACGCCATTTAAAACGTGTTTGAATGGACCCAAATTTCAAAAACAGAATAGCTTGTTTGCGGGACGAATAAAAAAAGGTAAAGTTAAAAATATGCTTCAAAATTCTATCCTCTTGGTCTGCAAACAATAGACTGACGGGAAGTTTTCTTAGACATTCACAAATTTCCATAGAAATAGCCATCGAACGCGTCACTCGTTTATCATCTTTTCAAAGCTTCACCCAATATACACGTCAGAAGACATTATGCAGCCGAACTGGGGCGTGAAGGAAGTAATATTCAGACGACTTAAAGAGGGCGTCGTCATCAGCGCTGAGAGGCATTTGCCACGCGACTCTCGCGTTTCTGGAAGGAATCTCGCAGATCCCGAGAGCATTTCAACGGCGCTGTGAAAAAAATTGACGATGATAGTAATTATAGAAAAAAATACGAAACGTGGAAAAGCTATTGAAAAAATGTCCCCGCTACGTAAAAAGATAGGATTGAAGGAGGCGTTCGGAGATTGTGATGCAGAGAGAAGTATGGAGATCTCTATAGAGATTAGAATTTTCTTTTGTTTTTTCCTCTTTGCGAAGAGAGGCTTAGGAGAGTGAGTGAGAGATGAGGTGCGATAAAGCACCGAGACAAATGAAGACGAACTGGTTTAAGGGCTGGGGCGCGCGGAGAGGAGGGGTGGTGGAGGGAGTGAAGAAGGGGCGGCGAGGAGGGAGGCGAAAAGGGGGGTGGAAAGAGTGGGGAGGAAACCTTTTACTCGGAAATAGAATCATTTGAAATAATAAAAAATGTTTTTGTGGCAGCAGAGAGTGATATATATTTTTTGAATTGGGTCACGTTTTAATTTGTTTTTTATATGTATCTAAATAACAGCACCCAAGCGAATCTGTAGCGAGCGTATCAAGGATTAGGTGAATGAAAAAAAGCGTTTTCGTCCACACTGGTAACGATCCCGCGACGCTTGTGCTCGGTGCCAGATACTCTTTTGCTGACCGTTACGGTTGATTTTGTTTTTCGACTAGTAAAGCGTTGATAGTGCATTTCCCGCACAAATAGGAAGAGGGTAATAAAAATGCCATAATCTCCCTTAGCTACCGTTTAAAGTTTTGACTAAGATCAGACACAGGATTTAAAATTTATTGATACTTATTGCAGAATAAAATTCCAATAAATAAGTTGTTCGATAAAAAAATATTAAAAATTGGTAAAGAATTCTTCAATTTGCTGATAAATTACATAATATTAATGCAATATTTCAAAGCATTGATGTGTCTTTCTTCATCTATGAAAACTTAGCAAAAATAAAAATCTCTTTTTCCATCGTAGCCAGTTTTCACTTCTCATCTAATAAAAATAATATCGATAACCTCAAAAATTTCAAGTAGGCAAAATCAAACGGAGCGCGTATTTAGATTTCCTTTAAAAAAGAGCGCTGAGAAACTCGTTAGTTAAGTAGAGGAAAGTACGAAGAGAATCGAAGAGAATTCAAGAGGGAAATATGGAGGTCCAGAATGGATTAGAAGAGGGAAAGAAAAAAGAAGAAAGTTCCAAAAATATGGCGCCACTGTCACCTCGGAGTCCCACAGGGGAGCATTATAGGATGCAACAGTTTGAAATTGAACCCTTTTTTCCGCCACGCTGCCTTTGCAATCCCTAGAGACCGAAGCTCCGGCAAAAATCCTCTTCCGTAGTTCCTCATAATTATTTCCGGGACCAATTTCTTTGGAATGATTTTTGTCGGGCCCATAGTAATTCATAGATTCTTCCTATAGATCGCGGAAGGGCGATCGATGGACACTAGCGTTCGATGGTTGTAAAAATACAGAAGACTGCCGAAACTAGGCTACCGTTTGACTTCATCGTGAAGTTTCCGTTTTAGTGAGTTTCTACGAGTCTAGAGATTTAGATTACGACTGCATAGCCTTTTACGTACACTTGCTGTACCAGTAAAGCGAGCTTAAAAAAGTGTTTCAAATGAACATGAGATATAGGAATTTCTTGAGAAAAATGCGAGACCTAGTGGAAACGCTTTGGCAGTACAGTTTGAAGGATTTTACATCTTGCCTCCATTTTTTGACGAATTGATCGATTTTAGACAAACATGATGTTCGTAAAGTGATGAATTTAATATAAAGTGCAGCCGAAACTGAAAGAATTGATACGTTATATTTTAGTCATGAATAAGTTTCCCGAAAATCTCTGTGGTTGGAGAGGTAAAATATGAACTAAAAGTCGTTACTTTTCGATACTTTAATAAATGAAGTTTAGGTTTAGCCTATTAATTAGGGATTTACACCGGTTATGGATGGAGAATTTTCGGATTTCAGGACTAATGTTATTTACAAACTTTTAACTTAAATAAACTAATTTAAACCATAGGTAAGAGGGGAAAATAAATATGTAAAAAGTGTTGTTTATATCTATGTTTAACAAGTTTTTTATTTGTGTGATCTTTAATTATTTTATGGAAAGGATCCCCCTCAAGCCAAAGGACACAGGGCTTCAGTTCTTAGTAGTCCATTCGTGTATTCGCTCCCTCTTTGTACGGTATGTTTCGCACAAAAATTATATTTAGTGCTTTTCTAGATTTACTTAAATTTTTATCGGTTTATTCGACCATTTCTTTGAGCGGATGAATATTAAAAGCCAGGAAAAAATTGATGGCCGCCTAAAAAAAACATTTTCATATCGCGAATGTTAAGCTGCATAATGTTATAACGACGCAAAAAAGATGGAATTTTACGATATTTGTAAATCGGCATAATTCTCATACTTTTGAGGCCGTAACAATCATCGCATCATATTACAGCCGAGAAATCTGCAAAGCAAATCTGCAATTAATGTAACGAAAGCGCAACAAAGTCCCATTAGTATGCGCCTCCAAGTTAATATTATTTGAGTTCTTTTTTCGCAACGATAACTAAATCGCTCACCTTAAAGGAGAGTGAAAGAAAGTGAGAGAAATAAACTTTTTTACGCCCCCATTAAGATAGCCGCTCGTTTTTTTTTTTAATGGATGTACATGCATTAACTCATTTTTCACACCAGCTTTCTCATAAAGAAATGAACACCGCCCGACCATCCGACCGTATTCGGCTGATTTTTATATCAGCTGCGCATAAATTATATAAAAAATAAATTCTAAAAAAAGCGGAGAGGGGATTTGTTTTATTATTTCGGAATTCGGTTGTGGTGAGTGTTTTTTAATAGCACCGTTACAAAGTGTTTATTATTCCAGAGAGAAAAATAAAAATATAAAAAAAGGCAACACATTGCGTGGGTTATCTTCCAGGCGCCATGGGAGATCGGTTCCCCGTTTTTCCTTCGTTCCCACCCTCCCCTTATTCCCCTCCATTCCGCTCCTCCTCCTTCTCTTCCCTCCCTCCCTCCCTTCTTTCCACCTCCCTCTCTCTTTTCTCCCAAACGCCCACCGCCTTCCGTCCCGCAGACCTTCCGTCCCATATTTGGGTTCGAGTGAGGGAAGGAGGCGGTTTTTGAGGCAGGCTGGCGCCAATGTTATATACGCAGCTCTTATATGAGAGCACCACCGCCACCACCTAAACGGGGGGTCCCGAGATGGAATCGGTCGCGCGCGCTCGCGCACACACACACACACATACACGCAATCACGCGCTCACACACGCATACGACGAGGAAGGAGAGAAAGACCATTACCATTTGAAAGGTTGTGTGTGTTTTTTTTAATGCTTCACCTCCCACTGATTCTTTCTTCCTCAAGGTTGCGAGATAAAGTGGAATAATTTCACCCTTCGTAATCTTTTATTTCCCTAAAAAAAGGGTCTAAATGTAATGATGTGTGTCAGTGGGACGATGAAGTGATTATTAAGGGCTTTATGGAATAATTTCGTTCGTTTCAGATTGAGGTGGTTTGGATGGAACGACATTATCTGGCAAACCTTTTCTCGAAGAAAAATAGCCAGAATTTTGAAGGGTTTCAAAGAAGAAAATGTATTTTGTCAATTTCTTTTTCAGCTGTAGAGAGACATACCTTTTTATGACAATTTTCCACTCCTGCGGTCACTTTAAGCACGCTTCGGATCGACAAAATTATAAATTGAAATATCTAACAATCGTATTCTGCAGAGATGTGAACTTCTTGCAACGCCGTAGTGATTGGAGAGGGATCGTAATGGATAAAATGAAACAAAGAGTTACTGGAACGAACCTTTTCGAAATTGCAATGCCTTTTCCGGTTTAATATGCCCGAAGGACTTATGCATTGCGATGTGACAGGACATTTCCGTCTTATTCATTTCCGTTTATTTCATAGGACACGCACGCAGATGCGATCTTTGCAGGCGAATGTTGATGGAAATTTCGTCATTACCTACCTAAAAACGTAATGCGCCCATTATTTCGCTCCCCGTGAGGTGATTGTTGCCAATGAGACAACTACGAAATTTCCGCAGAGACGGCGATAATAAAGGAAGAACGAATAACTTTGAAAGCATAGCAAAGAAGTAACGGAATTCCAACACTTGAGAGAAAAAACACTCCCAAAAGTTTACGCGGGCAACGCTTTTGTAACGGCGTTGCGACAACCTCGGTTTTTTTTTAACCATCAAAAAAGTCCGCATATCCAAAGGATAAGAGCGTGTATTGACTTTGGAAAGGTTCCATCTTCACGTTATTTTTCTGTTTCTCATGCCGCGCGCGTCATTACGTTCCGTTCCTCTACCCGTTCCTCTCAGATCGTCTTTTGTTGTCTGCGTCGAGTCGCCGAGAGATGTCGTACCGGGAGGAGAGAGAGGAGGAGAAGAGCACGATGTGAAGAGTGAAGGAAAGAGAGAGGAAAAAAATGAGGATAGAGCGAAAAAGGATATAAGAGTGAAGAGAAGGAGAGAGAGAGAGAGATTGACCGGGAGACTAGGGATAAGATGAAGAGGAGAAAGAGAGGAGATAAAAAGCGTGAAGAAGGGAGGAAAGGAAGAGTCGCTCATTCGTATTCGTGTCGTCTCGAAACTGCAAAGGAAACGCCGACGCGCTTTTTAGCTGGCTCAAGACTTCCCAATCGCTCCCACGCATATCTCAAGGAGAGTTGATTTTCACTCCCTATTCGCACCCCCCCCCTCTCTCTCTCTATGATCCTTCCATTTTCCTCCCCCTCTTTTCCTCTATTCCCGCTGTTTTTTCCTCATCTTCCGTCTTTGAGCTTCAGCTCCCCCGCATATTTTGTTTCGGATTTGTATCACATAAAGTTGACAACCCATATCTACTCCGCGTGTCATTTTTACCAATTATATGTTATAAATTGGTTACTGTAATTACTTTTCACATGGTCTCGTCGGCGTATTTTGGATTAGTGCCTAGAGAATTTGGAAATCGCGGATTAGAGTACTATATATATTAAATGAAAATGTTTCTTTTAAGTTTCTCCAGCATAAACTATTGTGTATATTTAATACTATTTTTAAGGTTATCTACAGGATGCAGGACTATATTTTGATTATGATTATTTGCTTTGATCAACATTTAAAGGAAGAACTAAGTCAATCTCAGACTAATAGATCATATAACCCAAGACCTTTAAACAACTCGGGACTAATTTTCACTGCTTTAATGTTTTAGTCATTTAATATTATTTTTGTAGCTCTTTGGCCAATATTTCTCTTCTGGAATTTCAATTTTATATCTTCTACATATTCATTTCATTTTGTCTTTGAAGTGTCACAATTTGAATTTTATTTTATCTTCTGGTTTCCAAAACACGATTTCTCTCCCCCATAAAAATAACATTAAAATGCATAGGCGTTCTCGATGCTCGGAATATTCTCCGCTTATTTACGACGTCTGACGATGACTTCAATGTGAGCGCACTATACCTCACCTTAGAAATACCTCAGAGTGTCAGTTCACGAAGCAATAAAATACTTTGACGATGGACTCGTGTTGCATATAACTTAGAAATGACCTAATGTTTATTAGCCTGCCTCCATCAGTAAGTAACCAGGGAAAGAGGTCATAAGGGCAGGGCCGTCCCTAGGGCAGAGCGAATCGGTGCGATCGCTCTGGAACCTGCTATTTTCGTATTACCTCAAGGATATCTAAAATCTATTTTATGATAACGAGGCCCCGCATAGATCAATTTGCCTTTAGTCCCGCACCATTGTAGGGGCAATCCTACATCAGGGTTTCCTGCTTATCTCAATAATATCATTTTTATTTGGCCTTTTAAATAGTTTCGCTGGAAATGCTTTCTCCTTTGGTAAAGCACATAAAAATATATAACGTACGTTTAATTTTTTTCAGTAAAATTCGTTGCAGATTTCAAGAGGCGACTCTCTCTCTCTCTCTCTCTCTCTCTCTCTCTCTCTCTCTATATATATATATATATATATATATATATATATATATATATATATATATATATATATATATATATATATATATATAAAGTGTTTGCATTATTTCGGCGTAAATATGACGACACTGATCGCAATTACTTTTTTAGGCTTGGTTATTTATTATCAAAATTCTGATTTACTACGTCCTTCGACTTTTATGGATGACATTTTCCGCCCCACAGATTCAACGATGACAAATTTATCTGCGATTGAGGGTATATTTAAAAAAAATTGCACTCTCTCTCGTTTTTAAGACCACTTCCGTGAGTGAATTATGAACCGTCCGCTTCCAACGTCGCGATTTTGATGAATAACGGCTTATGTTCCCGACCAAGGACAGCGCGCAACTTTAAAAAGCTCCTTGTGTTCTCCCTATCGATATAGTATATATATATACAGGGCCTGAGAGAGGTGAGATGGGGACCGGGTCAGTCACAAATGTGGGGCCCCACCCCACTCCAAAAGCCATACAAATATTTGAATAAAATCAATAAAACATAAAAAACAGATTTTTCACCATTTATCAAAAGAAACTTTAATGTGTATAACAGAACTTATTTACATTACCGATTACAATGCTTCACAATTTTAATATAATTTACATTTATTTGAGATATAATTTGACGACCTGTACAACATTACCCGAATTGAAAATTGAAACGAATTAAAATTATTTTATAAATGCTTTTCAAGCTTTATTCTTTGCAAATTTCATTATTATCGTTGAAAATTCTATTGTCCGCGCGACGTCAGAATTTATGTGAAGAATTGATAGCCCATTTAGCCTTTCTTGAGACATTGTAGATCCGTTAAATTTAAAATACTTACCCACTATACATAGATATATATATATAGTGTTTTAGTCGCGGCCTTAAATTACTTTAACCCTCGCGTCTCCAGCATTGATTTTTGTGCCTCCTCCGCGTCAATGACTCCGGTCAACGGCTAGAAATTTTTTTTTAACAAACTGCGTCATCCTGCAAGGGCCACGTTCAAGAGGTTCAAAGGAAAGGGGTGTTGACTCGAAGGGCCGTGAAAACGACGGAGAGTCCTTTCGTTCCATAGGGAGCAAGAGTTTCGACGATTAGGTAATAAAGAGTAAAGCGAGATTTTCGTTGCCCTGCAAAAGTTCGTAAGTAACTTCTTTTTCCCCTCTCCCGCTAGAGAGATAAAGGGAGAGCATTTTGACCATTATTCCGTCTCTCGTATCCTTGAGGGCTCGTTAGGGAGATCTTTTGGGGATAGCCACGCCATAAGAGAAGTTCGGAGGAATATCCACGCCGTATTTAAAGTCCCAGTTTGTCTTGCGTTTAATGCGTGGACGGGTTATTATCGATGCTGAAAGGGAGGAGGGGAGGTTTGGCTAGAGGGAGGGAGGGAGACGCTAATTCTCGAACGGTTAGTAAATGCCTCGGCGTAAAAAGCGTGTTTATTGTGAGCTGAAAGTGTTATCGGCGCATGGCCGTCGGCGCAACACCTAGATGTTTACGGCCTCATGAATTTCGAACTTTTTTTTCATTATAAACAGGTGGCTACTGCTTAAGTGAAATTAATTCTCCTTCGAAAAATAAAAAATAATGGTTCTCACGCTCCGTTTCGGATGAAAATTGAAAAAAACTGAGTAAAGCGGATGGTGGCGCTTATCTGAGGCTTTTTTTTCGCATAACGCGTCCAGTTTTCGTAGATAAGCGAAGAGGAGGATGCGGTGGGCCATGAATTTCGTTTTGGAATTCTTTTAGCCTCCCGCAAGGGTATAATATTAGGAATTTTTTTCGCTCATCAATTGCAAGCTGTTTAATTTCATCGCAGCCAAGCGATGTTAATGAACGTATTGATCAAATTTTCGTAGAAATTTTCAACTTTATGACAAAATGTTCAAAGATTATTGTACATTTTATGACTTAATACAATAATCCATTTTAAAATTATTTTTCGGAGATTGTTTTTCTTTCCAGTAGGGAAAATATGTCAAGTTCTTGTAAGCTGCATGAATATTGCCTCTTCTATGTTCTCCATCTAAAACATTACTAGAAAGCCAACAAAACAAACTCAAAATATAAGCAGATTAGAACTGTCAATAAGATGCTATCCCTTAAATTTACGATGGCGGAGCATAGGCCCAGATTTTTCCGATTGAAAATCGCACCTTACCTTTCTCAGGCACTGCACATTTCGTTTGAAGCTAAGTAACAAACGAGTAGATAGTTCTTTATCCTGTTTCTGGCGAAAACTTCGTCCATACCTCTGCCAACGCCTTTCAAGCCCATTGCGATCGCGGATGGAATGGACGTTGTTGCCACGTTTTAAGTCGAGCGCAAGTCTTCCTCCTCTGCCAACTAATTGCTCCTCCTCCTCGCATAACCGAACGTTTTCTCCCCACCGCCCAAGCCCTTCCATACCCCACTCCCTAGCATCACGTACCTCTAGTCTTTCTCTTTCTCTCTCTCTCTCACTGTCTCTACATTCCTTTCTCCCTCTCTCTCTCTCTCTCTTTCTACTCCTCCTCGACCCTCCTGCTATACCATTTCGAAAACTTTTACTCCCAGCCATCACACCCAACTTCCATCTTTCCTCCCTTGGTCCCGTAATTGCTCCTTCCATCCCCTTCCATCACCCTCCCCTCCCTCCTACCTCCATCCATCCACTCCTTTCTCTCTCGCTATCTCTCTCTCTCTCTTGCATTCCCCTTCCTCTTCTCACGCTTCTCTCTCTCTCTCCCCCTCCCTCGTATCTTCGCCTCATCCCTCCTCCTCCTCCTCCCTTCCTTCGCCCAGAACGCTTACCGCGGTAAAATACCGTAAAGGCACTTTAGGTCTGCACCCGGAGACGCCGAGGCGCCACTTAGTGGATTCTCTGCACCAACTTAACTCGGGTAAATTGTGTTCATCAACGGTTTGGCAACTCGGTTTTCGAGCACTCTTCGGGAAAAACGCCTCGATAGAAGGATGACTAGGGAGGAAATATACGTATAACGCGGGTCACTCATTGGCTGAGGTTTTTGCGCTCAGATGGGTCTTTATTATGGTTTAATTTGACGCTTTGTGGACTAAAGCAGTTTATTAATGGAGAAAGTTCACTTGTTTATGTTTTTATCGTTGAGTAAAAAATTTTTGCTGAAACCTATCTAGAAAATTTTATCTCGCAAATCTGTTAAACATTTAAAGGTAGAAAGTATTTAATATTTATAACCTTTAATATATAAAACGCTATTTAGTACAAATCTATGCTGCAAGGCTGTACATGTTGGATCTCCATTATAAATTCAATGCTATAAAAAATATATAATTTTTATAAGAAAATATTTTTACAATTTCCAGAGTAATAAATGAGACAGAACCGGTGTCAGGTGATAAATCGCTGAAACCTGAACTGTCTCAATTTTCATTGTGGAAATTTTAAAAGAATATTCTTAAAAAAGATCTAATAGTTTTATACCATTATATTCACCATTTATAATCTTTAATCGATCATATGGAATTGAAAAATATCACGATAAGAGTATTATGTCTGTAAGTTGAAATTTTCGTTTATATTATTGAAATAACATCGTTAACGTCTTACCACAATATATTCACATTCATAATTAATGGAAATATTTTATATTGAATCCAAATGTGAAGATAGAAAAGGAGAAAAATTCTGAACCTGACCGGGACTCGAACCCTGGTCTCCCACTTTCCGGGTAGATACTTTAACCAACTATGTGATCAGTCTTATGCACTCACGCATATCAGTTAAAATTTCCATCATTTCACTTATATTGAATCGATGGGATTTAAAAAAAATATTTTGCATTCAATATGTTTTTATGAGATTATTTTATGTATTCATAATGATTCATGTGATTGCTTTTATTAGATCATAGAAACCAATGGGGAAAATGGAAAATGAATTTTAATAAAAAGAAATATCACTTTTATTTCAAAGCCTTCTTCGGTCTTCAGGATCTTAGCTCTCACGTGATGTTTGAGTGAAGCGCGCTCATCCTCTCATATGGCTCCCCTCCCCCCATCCGCCCCCATTCCCTCTATTTTGCTTCTCGAACCGTGGTAGCACTAATCACCCTTGGCAATAACACGTCAACTTTTTCTCTGAGTCCTCATTTGGAGATTCTGGGTGGCCTTGACAACCGACTTCCTCCCTTATTCTTTTTGTCCCATTTCGTGGTTTCAGTCATTTGAGGAGCGAGACTTTACGCTTAACATGTGCGCCTGAAAACTACCAATCATTCTGCCTCCAACACGCACCAGTCGCGCCGCTGTCTTTGGCCTCAAAATAAGCCTTCATCCATCTTGTTTTACTTTCTTGTCCCTTAAAAGCCCATTTTTCAATGTTTTTCTACTCTCAAGCGTAAAAGTTCCTTGCTTTCTTTTTACTCTTGGCTGTCATGTATGCTTTTGATATTCTCCTGCGATGATTCATCCTTTGCATCCTCTTTCCTATTCCGCTATTATCCTAATTTTTAATATAACCATGCATTTCAGTTGCTATAATTTCTTTCTAAATATTCCAGCACTTTTAACATGCTCTGAATTTCGGCCATTATTTGGTCATTTCAATGATGATCATTTTGTTACTGTCTGTGATGCCTCATTCTCTGTCTTTCCTGTCAATTCGATTATCCTATCAAGTTGTGCTTCTGTAATATTCTATTTTTTATTAACACAATTGGTTAATTAATAATGAGCTCCTTTTAATTGTAACCGACTAAGTGCTATCGTTTGTTTGATATATTAAACGAATATGAGCGGTGGATAATGATTTTTCAATTTGAGTGGCATTAATTTGTTTGGTTTAGGAAGTGTTGGGGGTAATACGGAATAAGACGCCTCGAGCACGGATTAGCATTGCAAAGATACATTTTCGAGATATCGATCTATCATCATTTGCATAGTTAATTGTCGGGAATAATTAAAAATCTTCCGCCGTGATAGATATCACGGGAATAGATCACTTGAAATGATTAGCTAAATATCATACATTTTCAAAGTTGGTAAGAGACTCGCATCTATTGGATCAACTACTCGATCAAACTAGAGGGGAATCATTTTTGTATTATCGGTCTGCTTCCCCTTTCATTACTCCATCGAGCAAACTCGCGACCTTCCTCTCCTGTCTCATCGTTCGCCGCCTCTTGACTCCTTCGCCCACGAACGCCCCCCTCCCTCCCCCACCATTCCCCCCTCCCTCCCTCCAGCCCGCCACTCTATCCTCTTATTATCCTTTCCCTCTTTCTTCTCGAAATCCAGTCTACCCTTTCATCCGCTGCTCCGAGGCGTTTCTAGCAGTGTCTTCCTTTTTAATAATGGCAACCTTATACACGAAATCCACCTCATCCTACTTTTTTCTCTCTCTCTCTTTTCCTCTCTCCCTCTCTCTCTCCCCTCCTTTTCGCCCACCTCTTGTCATTCATATCGCCTCGTACCACTTCCCGCTCTCCATCGCCTTGTTGTTCCTTGTCGGCGTGTCTTTGTCCTGTCAGCTCTCGACTGAGGACTTTACAACGGGACGTGTGAGTCGTTCTTTCATAAGCAGAATGTGAATTGCCGACATGATTATCTGACATATATCGCGTATACCCTTCATTAAGGGATAATTTTACAAGCAATTATGTCAGAAGCGGTACGAAGAAGGCACATGATTTTTTTAATTTGAACTAGGAATGCAAATTTTTAAAAAAAATACGCGTTTAATTAAATTATACACGTTAAAGTTTATAGAAATGAAACGTGCAAAATAGTACGTCAACGCGCCATTTTAAAATACCTTCCGATTCGCAAAAAAATGTTTCCTAGAATTTTTCATCTCGAAAGAATTTTGCGGATGCGTCGGTGAAAAAAAAACCGTCTTGCTTCCGCGCGTTGCGACAAAATCTTTTCCACTCGTAATTGGACGCGCTCATAAAAATGAAAAAGTAAAAAAGGCCAACACGGTGGCAGAAAGGTCGAGGGAAGTTGCTTTAAATCAATAAGTTCATTTGAATAAATCGCTTTAATCGAAAAAAGTCTCCGCTTACTCATTTTAACTTCACGAGGATTTTATTCTGCCTCTCCCTTTCCTCCGCTTCTTCTCTCTCCCTCCCTCCCTCCCTCGCTCTTTCTTTCACCTCCTTGCCAATTTTCACCTGATTCCTTTCTCTCTCCCTTTATCTCTTGTCCTACTCCTAGCTTTCTCTCTCTCTCTCCTTTAACCCGAACTTATTTTTTCTTTGGGTCACGTGACCATACCATCGATTCCTCCCTAGTCAACATCATCCTGCTCTCCCTTTTCTCTCTCCCTCTCTCTCTCTCTCTCTCCATCATCTCCTCCCTTCCGCAGTCATCCTTTCTGGCGTCAGTGTTTCATCTTTCCTTTCCCGGAGTCTTTCCCTTCTTTCCTCCATCCCTTATAAAGGTTTACTCCCCAATTTTCCCTTCTCCCCCTTTCCTTTTTCCTCTCCTATCTCTCCTCCTACTCCCTCTTTATTTCGTTTTTTTTAATCACATCCTTTTCGTCGCGTTCCCTCGCTTCCTTATCCGAAGGCTTCCTTTGTGCGCGTTCTCTCCAAATTCCCCTTAAAATTGCGTTGCCTCAGCCTACTACGTCTACGGTTTCTGTATTCTAGCGGGAAAAGGTTATTTCTCGAATGATCTCTCCGTTTGGATGAGTATTTTTTGAAGGCGGCAGGGTAATAAGAAGTAATAACAAACTGCTTCATGAGTGCGTGTATCTAATTATTGCACGGAAATATTTTGAAGACAAAAATTTGTATATAGTCTTTCTAAAGCGACACAACTATTTTCATGGTGTTTACACAACGTGATAAGTACACATCGTTGAAGGTAAGATGTTAAAAAACGCAATATTGTCGAGTTTTTTTTATATAAAAAATATTCGGCATCCACTAACCTGCTTAGATGAGCAGGTAACTTTTCCAAAACTGCCGTGTCTATCAACATATTTTGGATTTCTGTTCTCAGTTTTTAACTGCATTTGAGTTATTACACTAGGCACGATGCCTTTAATAACCTAGCCTCCCTAACATTACCACATTAGTTAAGGTCAGCTGAACAAGGCGAGCAAGGTTACTTATCCGTATCCGAATCGACTAAGATATCAGTTCATTATTACACGATCATTGAAATGCTTATGAAGGTAATCTCAATGTGGAGCCTCCCTCCGTCTTGATTTTACAAGATGAAAGACGCATTATCCTTTCCTTTAATTCATCCAAAACCACTCCATTATATTCATGTATGCATGGATGTGAGAACAGTTTTCTTTGAGTTAACACTTTATACATTATTGAGGTAGACAATCTTGAGAGCTAAAAATTAATTTACCTTGGAGGTTTCATTTCTTTAACATCACCTTTTAGTGGCACATAGGATTAATTAGTGTTCTTGCAAAAAAACATTTTCTTATGGAAATAAAAAAATGTAAATATGAAGGTCTAATATCCTCCTCGTGGTATCATCTCCGTGTTTCCTACTGGAACCCATTTCGCTTATACAATGCACACATGGCATCCCACTCTATCTGCTGTTTCACTCTTGGGTCATATCCAGATGTAAAGAACGTCGTTCCGCACTTAACATCCAGCATCCTACTGAGTTGCAGATTGACCAGACCGCTTCCTCCATTTACCTCGAGCCAAACCGAAAAATTCCTCCCTTCGCCCCAACTCATACACGACTTAACTCATCCGTGCCTCCCTCCACCCCCTCCTCCGAACCCACCCTCTCTTCGCACCATATCTCTCTCTCCTTCAACTCCCGCTGCCTTCCTCCTCCCCCCCCCCCCCCCAACCCCGATCCTCTCCTCCTTCCCAGAGTTCCATCCAGAATCCACCATCGTCTCCCAGCAGCTGACGTTTCTCCTCGACATCATTAAGGAACTACTGTCGGCCTGGCCTCCCATCCTCCCATCTCTCCCTTGTCTCTTCCATCTCTCTCTCATCTCTTCCCTCTCTCTCTCATCTCTTCCCTCTCTCTCATCTCTTCCCTCTCTCTCCCTCTCTGCTCTTCCTCTCTAGCTCTCCGTCTCATCCTCCCCACCTTCTATTTCCTCTATCTTCCCCAAAAAAAGGAGTCTCTCATTCCTTCTCTCCCCTTCGTCTTCTCCTCATCTCTCAACTTCCCCTCTCATATTTTTCTTCTTATTCGATTCTAACTAAATCTCTCTCTCTCTCTCTCATCTAGAGCAATCTCCCAACGCCTCTTAGTCTTTTTTCATTCTCCCTATTCTTAACTCCCGTCTATTCTGCTTTTATCTTCTCCCCTCCTTCCTTTAATGGCCTTTTTCTTCTTTTATCTTGGCTTAGTATGGATTAGGGGGGATCTATTTTTATTGGTTCAAGCAAAAGAGAAACACTAACATGTTCCTCCTCCGAATTTATATGACCCTTCAAAACCTTAAATTCTACATTATTACATGTACAAAATGTTTTATCGTATTGTAATAGTTTCTTTTTGCTTACATTTTATGTATACCCAATGAAAAATAAGGTAGTATTTAATCGTGTATTGGTTCGAGAATACATTTTTGTATGAATTTTTTATTACCTTGAGGTTTAACATGGCCATTTTTATGTAGCTACCTCCATTATACATAAGTATTAATAAATCGTCATAAAAGTATTAAATTATTTTGGAAGCTTGAAAAATTATAGTAAGGACATTTAAATATTCAGACGGAGGAATTGATGGACTTTTGTGCCCATCTTTGCATTTATTTATCTGCAATTGAATTTCATAATTCGTAACCTCGCATCAAAAATAAACCATTTAGAAAATCTTTAAGGACAATTCGGTGCATGGCATAAGAAGAACGACTTAAGCACTAATAATGAACCTCTAATATCCTTCTCCCCTCTTTCACTTCAACCCCCCCCCCTCCATTTTTCTCACTCCCCCCTCCTCTCTCCCTCCCTCTCGCCACCCTCCCTTAATTGCTTCTACTTCTGTCTTTCCTTCCCCTTAATCCAATCCACCCGCATAGCGTTCTATCCTTTTTCTCTTTTCGCTCGCCCTCATACCGCCTACGTATGCCACCTAACCATCTTTGCTCATAATTCACCGCAGCGCCACCGACTATCTGGCCATCTCTATCTCTTGCAACTGCCCCTCAAACCGTATCTTTTTATCTAATTCGTACGAAAACCAACCTCACTATCAACTCGTAGCTCGTGTATCTGCAATAATGACGAATTTTTTTGCTGACCTTTCAGTTGATTCCAGGGATTTTCCAGACATACTTGCTCCTTGATATTTTACAATGTCCGATTCTTAACAATTTTACAAAGACGGTGCAACGCAATCCAGTCACCTCGAACCCGTTCTAACCGCTACCAACACCTTCCAAACGTACCCAACCCCTTCCAACCAACGCAAATAAAATTCAACCACCTCCAACGCCTTCCAACCTTGTCCAACCCCTTCCAGCAAACTCTAATTAAATCCAACCACTTTCAACTTCTAACAACCACCTCTGCTCATTCGATCCTTTTCCAAAAACCGCTCCAACCTCGGGCTACTCTCCCCCCCCCTTTCCTTTCATCAAATACGTCCGCCAGTCCACTTTCTTGCACGTCTCAATTCCCCATTTTGCGTCACTCCCTCTCCTTATCCTGTCCCTCCTTTGTCCTAACTCCCTCTTCTTCCTTTAACCAACCCCACTCGACGCCCATTCTATGCCCCCCCCCCTCTCCTTCTTCCCCCTTTCCCTTCCCATCACTCCCCTACCTTCCCGCTAGTTATGGCGAACGTGACCTTTCCCCGTTTGATCTGAGGAGAAACGTGGAACGTGCTTTTCGCTCTTAGCTTTATTTCTTCTCTATCTTTGCCGCCTCCTTCACCCCTCTCCCCCTACTTTCCTTCCTTTCATTTTATCCTGGCCTTCCCTTCCTAGTTTCGTTTCTCCCCCCCCCTCCCCCCACAGCCCCTTTTCCTCGACACCTTCAGCCATTCCGACAAAAGGATCGTCTTTAAGATGCCCGACGTCACCTTTACCTTCGTGACATTTTAATCCGTTCGGATGGGAAGTTACTTTTTTATTTTCTTCTCCTTTTGGCGTTACGTGGGGTGTAAAAATCCCGCGGAGGTTTTCCCAACCTCGTCCGTGGTTAGGGCGCGTCGCTCGTGCACGACTTTTACCCCATCCCTCCGCGTACGAAGGGATTGTGAGGGACTTCTTATGCAGGGCGAAGTGTGCTGGGATCGTATCCCGCCGAAGGCACTTTACGTGCGTGGCGTGTTTATCACCATCAAAGTTTCATGCGGCGGCGTTATATATCGACACCGGAGGGAAATTGCGGGGCCCTAAATGTGTGCGGCCTATGCACCGTCGGGATCATTAATTATATCCAATCGCTCCTATTTGGAAATGCAGATTGGACTAGGGCCCTAAGCCTCATCGTGTCTGATGTGCTAAATAGCTAAAAATGCAAACATAGCGCTTAGATCGTGACCCCCGTGGCAAGAGAAGCAAGTAATACTCCTGGGTGTTCGAGGTTAAAACGTAAGGTGTACCTAATGTTGGGTTTCCGCGTGAATGGAATAAGATATGCTGTCGTGGGTATCTTTTCGTTGGTTCTTTGCGGGCGACCAAGTAATTGATGTTCAGAGGTATTTATTTTCTCAACCTCCAATGGAAATAATGTTTGCAACAATTTTCAGCAGACGTGCTTAAGCATTGGATAACCACGCTAAAATGGAGTGAAATTTTTATTCCTTCAAATTTTTTCCCCGATAAAAAAAAGTAATGTGAGAAAAAGCATTGAAATTTACTTTGTCCTCCCTCGAGGGATTTAACGCGTAAATAAATTCTGTCGGGCGACGTAAATGTTTACCTTTCGAATTCCCTCGAATAACGTAGAATTTTATTTTCAGGTCACAAGTACTTTTTATTGCTTTAAGAGAGAACCAATATCATATTTTAGAAATTATTTATTCAAATTTGCTGAGGGCCTTTCGAAATTAAAACATTTTTAAGGATAATAGATGATTTCCCATTGCAGAGTTCTCTTCCGCAATTGATGGCGAAATCGCAAAAATTAAATAGCAGTTCGAGATGAAAACTAGTCTTATGATGTTGAGTTTTTTTAATCCCCTTTTTAAATTTATTATAAAATTTTATATAAAAATTCTATTTGAATGGCAACTCTGCCAACAGCTACTTAAAAATTGCAACGATTTGTTGTCCTTCCGCAAACAGTCCCTAAGGAAAAATTGGAAACATATTCATGTGAACTTCAACATTTCGGTAATTATTAATGTGTATTTGTCAATCACAGTTTAACTATGGCGCAATTTCTCACATAGCTTTGTATTATTATTATACAGTAAAATATATAAACCGTTATCAATAAGAAAGAGGCAGTAAAAAGAATTATCACCTTCTATAACCGTAGTATTTTTCTTACAGGTGGCTCTGCTTTTAAGTCGAAACTAAAAGAAAATAAATAAAAAATTCGCGTGGTTACTGAGGCTGAAGCGGAGTTTTAAAAGAAATGCATGCTCTTCTTCCTCTATAGAGATAGGTCGAGAGTAATAGAGAGAGGGACGTAAGAAGAGGAGGTGGGAGAGAGAAAGCGGTAGGGGAGGGGGAGGGGAGATAAAGAGAGGAAGTGAGAGAGAGAGAGAGGGGCTGATTCTCAAAGTGTCTCCAGGGGCCTTTTGCTTCTTTTCCTGTATCACTTCTCCCTATCTTCTCTCTCTCTCTCTCTATTTCCCTAAGGTGCCTGGGAGAGGAGCGGTCTCTCTTCTCCGACTTCACGAAGCTTTTATCGCATTCCCTTCTTTTCGTTATTTGCTTTATTTTTTCAAGTTCCCTCGGGCGTTTGCAAATGATGTGGCGAGGTAAGGGACACCTATGGGCGGAGAAAGGCAGAGAAAGGAAGAAGTGAGTGAAGGGGGTGGTGGTGGGAGGAGAGAGAGAGAGCTCGGGAGAATTATATATATATATATATAGGTACACCATGTGTGCGTATAGATGTACATATATATCTATACGAAGGTTTTCATCATATTCCGTTTCTTTTTTAAAGAAAATCTGGAGCCTTTTAGGGGCGGATTTCTTTTCTGAAGATGAGGTGAAAATAATAATTATATGAGGATGAAAAGATTCTCCGCTTAGCCCGAGGGCTTGATCATTAAACTATATCCTCGACTCAATAATCGTCTTTTTAAAGGAGATATGTTCCCCGGTAAATATATCACATTTAGCCATATGCGATCATTCTGTCATAGTAGTTTTTGTATTTTCTTCCTGAGAAGGATTAATCAGAAGTGATATATTGCTCGGTACTGTAAAGGTCAACGAAAAAATCATAAATTGGTATCTCTCTGATTCCACGAGAATTTGTTTTCGATAATTATGTTTATGGTAGGTCACACCAGAAAATATTTTGGCTACATTTTCAAAAATAAATAAACTAAACAGAAATTTCTGCATGTGATTTGGCAACTTCCTTGTTCCATAAAATATATGAAATTAATCAGCGTTGTCATAGATTGAAAATGATTTTCTTTTACTTGCTTACTTTATCATGTATTGTGAACTTCATGGAGATACAAAAGATAGATTTTATGTTAACACATCATAGGAATGGTATCGAAACGCGGCAATACCCACCCCGTTCACTACTTTAATACATATATAGGTATACAACGAATACCAATATATTTTTTTGAGGCTAGTGAAAGATAGTACGGAAGTTCCTCCCTCACGATCTCACCGCCTCGAGTTTGATGCAAAATAACATCTGGGAAAAACGAAGAATAAAGACGTCTCTTTCCCGTTCCATTTGGTCCCTCACGGCGAGGTACAAAGAGAGAAGAGGAGGGGAAAGGGCCCGAAAATGGAGGCCCTCGTGTTAGATCCAGTCTCCAGCGACGACGCCGATGCACCGCATAGTAGATACCGATGTACTGAGGGAGATGCTGATGGAGAGAGGGGAGGGGGGAGGGAGGGGAAGAGAGATATGAGGACCTATCTACGACGCTGTCTCCCTCCCTTTTGCAGCGGTAGTACTCGTAAACAGCGTAGGCGGTAGTGAGGCTGCGTACAAAGGAACTGAACAACCGGCCTAGCCCGCGTAAACAATGCATGAGACGGGGAACTTCGGAGAGAGAGGATCTCCTTTCCCGGTAGCTCCTACACCAACTGGGAATTCTCACTCCTTCCTTCCACTCGCGCCTTCTCTAAAAAAAACTTTTATTTTTTCCTCCTTCCCTCCCCCTGCCGCCTCTTCCTCCAAATCCCTTTTTTTTACCTTCCTCTCCCAATCTTTTGCCTGTCCCAGCCTCTCTAAGAACCAAACAGTGAAGGAAAAGTCGGTTCATGCTTCTCTATCTTTCCGAGGAACTCTCTTCCTTCCCTCCCTCATGTCACCACCCTTTCCCTCATCCCCCTCCCCGCCCTTTCCCTCTCCCCTTTTGCCACCCACTCCCTTCCCATGTATCGGATAGGCGAGCGTGGCAGAGAAGTTTTGGCGTATAGCCGGTGACTTTTCCGGAGTGTCTTTGAGTCCGCATATTAAAGCAACGGTAGGCTAAGCGGGAGGAGAGTGAGAAGTGACTCCGAACGAAGGGGGGCGAGGGATTCCTTCGAATTCGTGGAAACTTTTTTTAAGGCTGTTTTTTTCATTCGTAGACAACTCGAGGCGAGATGTGAAGGGTGATTTTTTTCGTCGGGAAAGGTTTTATTTATTTCCAAGATAGGAATGTCCGTGAGAGCTACGCCCCGTTTTTTTTTCTATCATTCTTCCTTCAGATATCTTTTAAATTTATTACAACGTTCGAGACGAATACACTTAGGAAGATATATTTTATATTTAGATTTGAAAATGGAAAGAAATCTGGAGGTTCTTTTTTTGCTACAGTGCTTGCGGATACTGACTTTTTTTTAAATAGATTACGGAGTGTGTGCTATAAAATTGCACGATTGTGTTTAAGGTAGCATTTCCTTTTATTGAATATGTACAATATTCAATTCGTAGTTTATAACCTATGGGCTTTAATGCCATAGCTATCACAATATAAATTATTTCAATCCTTTTAAATCGTGGAATTAGAGATGCTTTCAGTTGTCAGTTTAAAATTTTAGGATAAAAGTACCCCGGGCAGAAAGTTTGCAATTTATAAAGCTATTTTTCATAGAAAAATAAAATAATATAATTCATGCTTTTCCCCAAAAATGATGTTTTAATTTATACAAATTATAAAATGAATATTGGATAGGCGCATCTATATGTTCTTAATAACCATGAATTATATCAAGGGATAAATATCTAAAAATTAATTTCCTTTCCTTCCTGTCTTGAAGCACAGCTTTATCGACTCCGTCGCTGTTTCAACTAAAAAAATGCAATTTATTTTTCGCCATCATTCATGCTTAATTTTTTATCCACCTTCCGAAATTCCTTTTTTTGTCCAAAAAAAAAAACCCTTCTGCCATCCATTCCACTCCCATGTAATTCGACTGCCCATTTCTTATCGTTTCCTTCCTAAAATACATATTCCTTTCTCTCAGATTCTCGTTAAGGCATCGACCTCAGTCCAACTTCTCCCCATTCTAAATAAAACCCAAATTCGTCCATCCCAAAAACCTCTCCATTTCTCCCTCTTATCTTTCTCCCACTCGAAATTCTGACCTCCTACCCTCTCGTTCTCTCTTCCTTCCCCTCCCTGCACAGCTAAATCTTCCCTCATTCATCCTCGAATCTCGAAAAAAGTCCTGTTTTTTCCTTCTCTATTTCTCTCTCTTAAGATCATCTTATTCTCCGCTTGCAGTTTTTTTGGTCGTATACACTCGCGACGTCTCCTTACAATTGAACTCATCTCCCTTCGGAGTTGCATTTTTATGTACACGTTATAAATCGTCGTTCCTCTCATTCACTTCTCTCCGCTTTATCCCTTCCTCTGCGGAATCGTCATTAAGCGCTTAATGCATACGGCTTCCACGAAAGGACGCGACTTATTTCGCGCAACCGAAAAGGAGGGGAAGAAGGAAGAAGAAAATGACGGGACGCTCGTTCTTCTCACTTTCCTTTCTCCTTCCATATTCCGGAACGGCATACGGTTTATAAGCATCAAAAATGTATTTGAGAGAATGATTTTGTAATCTATCCACGGAATGGAAAATTTCTGGTCTTACGCGATTATTTTTTTTCATTTTCTTGCGTTAATGCTTGCTTTAAATTCAGTGGCGCAGCGAAGGGGGGGGGGGGGGGGGGGGGGGGGGGGGGGGGGGGGGGGGGGGGGGAAGGGATCACGGCATCCCCTCTCTCAATATCGCAAATAATTTGAGCTGCGACCGCTTTCGCATTAATTTCAGCTTTAACTTGTAAAAAAAACGTATTTATTAAATGATTATTATGGGTTTTTTTGATCACGATTTTTATGAGTTTTCATTGGAAATTGTCAAATTAAATAGATGAGTAGCTATTCTCCTTATAAAAATGGTTTTTATTATTTTCCACTCCAAAAGTAAATTACTGGCTGTGCTTGTTTAAGTTTCAGGATAAATAAAATTTCATAAATAGATTCATTTGTAAGAGCTTTAGAATTCCGACGATGCATAACAACATTTATATTACGGCCATGGGTTCTTTTAGGACAAAGGGGCTAACATAATGATTTTATTGCGTAATTTATGTTTGACGCGCACAGTTGGAGAGACTGTACGAGGCATTAGTATGCGAATCCTTCCTTTGCCTTAAATTTACCTTATAAATCTTAGTCGCGCATGTTTACATTTATTTAAACTCAAAAATACTATAAAAATGCCAGTTATAATTTTAAGATAAAATTAGTTTTTATTTTCCGATAAATGCTATTTCGATGCATTTCTCTATAAATTGACGTATGAGCATTTCTTGAAAGAACCCTTTCGATTTTTGGGAAACAGGAGATTAAAGTTAACAGATATAATAATAAAACTTTTTCATTCATATCGCGGGTTCCGAAAGGAATACTCGACCCAAAATCGGATGAATGGAGGGACGACTAATCTTCCCAGACGACGCAACTTGCTTGATATCTTGCTCGATAAGAAGAGAGTTTCTGAATAAGTTAATGGTTAAAATAGCCGCGCGTTTCTCCCGCTAATTTTTTTTCTGCAGCCAAGCGCGTGGTTCACCTGTTTTTTTTTCGGTTCTTCTCTCGTGAACTAACGGAGAAAGTTTCTGGAGGAGATAACGTGTCTTCGGACAGGAAAGATTCTGAAGAATGCTCCGAGAAGAGATAAAGTTGCGAGTTATAAGGTTAGAGACGGTCTCGTAAATGGCATTCATTGCTGAGAGGCAGTTGAAGCGTTGAAAGTAGTTTGTCGGAAAGTGTCCATTTACTTCATTTCAACCTCTTAGGAACTTAATACAGCATAGTTAATTTTGAATCATCTCTGCTGCTATTACTGCTTTCATATAATTAATGCTTATGTTTTTCGAGGTTATGTTCTCTTAGAAAACGAACGGAAGCTTGTATATAGACGCATAAAACACTAGGAGTAGGATAATTTGCAGAAGACTAAAATTTTGTATTCATACATACGAATTTTATATTCAAAATTGCCATGGTACCTATTTTGTAACCAAACATGTGCCGTGTAAGGGGCTGTATATTGAATGACATTTTGTATGGTTTAGAACTAGCAGCATTGTTCTAATTTGTTTTTGCTATTTTTTCAGAGCTTTTTAGCTTTATTATGTGTCATGTCCAACAGTCGAATCTGAACACTTATCACGGAAGAACATCTACGAAACTTTTTAATTGGTAATTTAAGGAAACGGTTAAATTAAAGCCAAAACATTGTAGAATAGACCGGACGCTCAATTCAGCTACAAGGTCATCGTAATAGGTGGTATTTCTCCTATCGCTTATAATTCAATCTGAATTACATACCTGGTTTAATCAACTTTTTTTTGGTCACCTGGATGATAAATTGGATTCAAGGAATATAGTAGTTCGATATTTCATTTTTGAATTATTCATTTTTTAGCTAATTTAAAATTATCTAATTTGAAAATGTGGCTCTCCAGAAACATAAGAGGAAAAGCTAAAAATAATTTGCCTATTAGCCTATTAATTCATAAATAATTTACATAAATATGTAAATGAAAACAGCAGTTTTAGATTTCACACACTAGAGGATGCAAATGATTCTATCCAGCGAATGAAAACTGCCGTAACTTCCGAATAAACCCTCTTTTTAAACTGAGAATACGTATTATACCCATTCTCTTGCCTGGAAATTACCTTGAAAAATCTTTTTCGTGGTAATCAGTAGCGTAACTTCATTACATTTTCGTATTGATTGCACCAAAAATCCTTGAGTGTATTATTTGTCCGCACGCAACCTCGAATAGTCTGCAAAAAAGGTATGACCCCGAGCGAAATTTGATACCGCGGGAGAATATTTTATTGAATGTAATAAGGCCTTATAAAAAATAATTCCCAGGAGAAATGTTTTTCGTCCTTTATCTCGCGTTTGACAAAAAAGTGCCCCTCAGTGCTCTCGGCCTTCTAAGGAAAGAGAGAATGAAAGAGCGGGAATTTTATTTATACGCGTCGCTTTTTTTCCCCTCTCACGACATTTAACCGCGAGGGAGGGCGCAGGCAAGAGGAAGAAGAGTTAAGGCCTCCGGAATAAATATTTTCCTTTTTTCCCCGTGGTGTGGCGCTGCGTCTGCCGCGCGTTGTTAAGGGGACGTTTCCTACGGTTGATCCACTGCCTTCTAGGCGGTTTGTTCCGCTCCATTTAACAGTCTAGATTCGGGCATAAATTAAAACCTTTTGAAACACGCGACTAAGCAAATGGACCGTGATTATTATGTTTACTGGCTTTCATTTAATTCCGGGTCAACGCTTCGGAAAACGTATTATGTTTTATTCATTCGCGGTGTTTTGTTAATTTGAATTACTGATATTCGTCGTCGCTCTTGGGATATTTTACTTTGGAGAGTCGTCATGCGAAGCGAGCGGTAAATATTCAGCGTGTTGAGGTAAAAATCTTTCGCGTTTTTTTTTTCAAACAAGGAAAATACCAAGTCATGTTTTGTTTAGAGTGACCTGAACTAGTACCGTGACCGAGTATTTTCATGTTTCACGTCCTCATAATTGATATTTATATTCACCAAAATGTGACAAAAAAAATCCCACTCGAGAAAGATTGCTTAAACTTTTAAAGTGATATTTCCGTCGAAATTCGCTGATACGTTTTTTTTATAACTGTGAGCCTAAAGGGAATATATTAGAAAGATGACTCCGTAAGGCATGTTTGATCAGTTCCGAGAGAGCATTTATTTTGTAATTACATCGGTGGACGGAAATTCCGCTATACAAACATTTTCGAGCAATCGATTTTTACCAACATTACTTAAATTTGAGTCGATCGTGAATGTTCATCAGAATTACATTTAACCGTTCAGAATTCGATTTGAAAAGCTTCTGAGGTCAAAACAACCCTTATAGTCTCAGAGACGCCGTTTCACAATCTTTGCGCGACGAATCAAACCATTCCGTCTCCCGAAAGATAATTATTTCTCATTCGTATTTCATTTCGGCCAACTTCTTTCCAATAAGGGTCGACCTTTAACCTTTCCGTCCGCCAATTGAGATCCATTCATCCCCTTGTTTGCGTATCGGTATCTCAAAGATCAAGGCCTAAAACGGATGGAAAAAATAAGGAGGAATCTCGAGGCAAACATCATCTGTTCGGTTTATATAATTCGACATCGAGTCGAGGCCGATAAATCGATCTCTCGTCACGGCGAATTCGACCGACATCAAGATTGCTATCCCCCTTCTCCCCTTCCAAACGCATAAGGTTGACTTCGCAGGCGGAGGAGCAAAAGAGAAGCTAGCTTAGGGAATTTGATTTGAAAAGTAGGAGAGAAGGGGGGGAGAGGGGGGGGGGCGTTTGATGGGATGGTGCGGTAACTGGCTGGGCGGAGAAGCTACGGAAAGCAGGCTTGCCGGGCCATTTGGCCGACGAGTGGCGAAGGCGAAGCGAGGTTTTGCGAAAAGTGAGAGAGTGGGGAAGGAGAGGGGAAGAGGAAGGGGGGGAGGGGGGAGAGGAAGAGGGGAAAGGAGCGCAGTAAAGGATGCTGGGATGGCTGGCGAGAACCGAGGAAAGGGATAGTGCCATTTTCCCGGCCACGCAAGCTTCCGACATTCCCCCCTCTTTCCCTTCACTTTCTCCAACCCCATCCCGCCGAACCCTTATTTTTTATTATATATTCTTCCGTTCCTTTACGGTCCGCGTGAGTCGGGAGACAAGAGTGAGAGAAACTGTGAACTTTTTGGTTGGGCGGGAAAAAGTGAGCGTACCGGGCGGGTTGTGAAGGGTTTAAAGAGGGAATATGGTTAGGGTATATATATAGAGGGGAAGGAGGAGAGGAAGAGGGATTGGATGGCGGAGAGACGAGACTGTAAAAGGAAACGGCCAAAGGAAGGTGGAGAGGGAAAGGGAGAGGGGTTGGGTTGGTGGTGTGCAGGATAGGTTTATTACATTAAAAAAGCGAGAGGAGAAAGAGGGATGATGAGAGGAGGATGTGGACAGAAAGGAAACGAATGAAGTTTGATAAAGGGAAAAGGTCATGTGGTGATATCTGGAGTGGGGTGATAATAAAGGTCCGTGTGTGATGATCTTTTATTAATATAAGACGGAGAATTCGAAAAAAAAACGGTAAAAGCCACACCATGTTTCTTCGCGCAATATTTTGCCTCTAGTTATGTGACAAAAGTTCCTTCCAAAAATCCGTTTGTATTTTTAATGAAGAAGTTTCTATCGTGATAAAAAGGGTTGAAAGTGAAAATTATATATTTTATGAAGGATAAAGTGCCTTTATTTTTGCGCGACTTTCGGTTAAGACTTTAAAAAAATGGAAGCAATATCAAACTATTACGAGCAAAACCTGGAGGAATTCCTTTTGTCTCTACCTTTCATACATCTCTCTCTCTCTCTCTGATCCTCTTCTGTCCCTCCCTTTCTGTCTAACTCTCTCCTCTCTCTCTCCCTTCGCATCGTTCCTCGGCAACCTCTTCCCCCAAAAATCCTCCCGTTCATCTCTCGGAGAACTCACTACCCCATTTCCTGCATCTTGCCTCCTTCATTGCTTCCGCTTCGAGTGTGTGGATCGTGTCTGAGTAGTGCGTGGAAAGTGATGAGGAGGGCGAGAGGGCGTAGGGGAGAGAGGATAGCGAGAAGAATAGAGTGGAAAGGATAGGGCTGTTGCATAAAAGGTGCGCGCGCCCGCGTTTGTGTGGATGAGTGCGTGTTGGTGTGTGAGCGAGGAGGAGGGGGAGAAGGTTAGGAGTTTCATAGATCTCGCGTAACACAACTATAACGTCCTCAACTCCCTCCCGCTTCTTCGTTGCCATGGCTTTCATGTGAGAAAAGCCCGTCTCGAATTATTTTCATAACCTGAGTGAACATTTCTTGCCGGTTGAAAGGAAGCTCGGAGGAGGAAGAGGATCGTCTGAGCCGTTGGAATTTTCGTCTGATCCCTCTCCTCCTCTTCTCCTCCTCCTCCCTCGGAGCTCTTGCGATATGGACTGGAAACATCCGATGAAGTTCTACTCTGTGAATATGGAGAGAGCTCTAGAAGACGCTTGTGTGCATTTGTACGGAAGCAGCTCCCCGTTTGTTCATTCGTTTGATTCATCGGTTTTGCTTTCAGTTAATTTAGCTTATTTTCGGTTCAAGTGTTTCCATGACCACGTGGTTGTTTTTTTGTGCGGAGGCCGTTACGTAAGAAATATTGTCCGCTCTAGTTTATTTAGCTGTTTATTGTGTTTATTCGTTTTTGGGGAGTTTTTAAAAAAGCATGTGGAAGAGGCGCTCCGAATTTCGCGTAACCTATAAAAACATTTTACATTAAAAGGTTTTCCTTTGCTTCCAAAGAAATATTCCGTCCTTCATATTATTTTTCTACTAAAATTGCTATACTGTTTTCCTAACGAAAGAATATTTTGAAATGTTTGTATTCTTCTGCTTTCTATTTTAGTCAGATTTAATATACTATGTCGTTTTTCTACGTCGATTACTTATTTTACTTTTTTCATAATTCATCAAAACTTGTATTAAAAGTTCTAAGGATGTCTAATGTTATTCATAGTGTGTTTTGTTTCATAGCAATAGAAGATACAATTTAGCTTCATATAGAATGAATTGCTGTATTTTAGTTTAGTAAAATAAGATAGCATTTTCTGCTGTATTTCCGTTGAAATATACATTCTGTGGTTTTAATATATATATATTTCCTTTTCAGGTAAGAATCATCCCGACTGCTAATTTACCAACGGTTAAATAGACCTGAGTGATCTTTGAAGTTATTCTAGAAACCATCAATTCTGGTAAATAATATTCTCTAAAATTCTCTTTTCCGTAATATTTTTAATAATCGAGGATTCGAATATGAATGTTTTTAATGTTAAATCGGTGCCTTGGTATGTTTATTGTTTAATATATTTGAAACGATTGTTTTTATCTTCGTGAAATCGCGAAGCTAAGGAATCATAGTTTCAATCTAGGAAAATGCTTAGGCGTAGTATTATTTTTATCTTGAAATCCGCCGATTATGTCACTCTTTATCGAGTCGGTGACGTCATTCAATCGATTCAAACTAGCAAGTCAAGTCAGAGGTTAATTCTGGAACAAACAAACGCAGTTCTGAATCATCGCGTTCCATCCTGCTCGTTCCTCCATTCGCAGACTTGTAAATAGTCCGGACATGCTTATAAATTGGTTGCGAAAGACGCGATGATGGACTGACTCATGGGATCAAACGGTGGAAACCTCGTATATTGTTATTATGCGCTACAGCAACTCTGGAACGTAACTCCATGTGTCATGTAGGATGTCATCTCTCAGAAAAATATTTTATAATAGTCGCCTCGTCGACTTAAGCGGAATAAGCATTATGAAATAAGTCAGAAATATTAAAAAATGATACTTTCAGCATTTTAAGAATGTCGCTTAAGGCTCATTTGTTTTATCCAAAGACTTTGATTAAAGAAGCAAAACTGAAAACAATTCTGATTTTTAAAATTGTTTTGCTCCTTTTTTTTATTAATAGGAATTTCCGTCAGAGTAGAATAAGTTATGATCACGGAGCTTGGTAGACTAGTTGCTCGTTTGGCTTGGTTGATTATTACTTACTAATTAGTAGTCAGCAAAGTTAATTCCTCGTAAGCATCCTAAGAGGTTAGAAATACTAGTTTTAAAAAAAAAAAAACTCTAAATGAAAGGCAAATATTCCTAAATGTTTAAACTCTGTCGTAATGAGAATATCTTGCCTTTACAAGCACTACCTTTCTTTTAGAACCTTCTTAGAAAAACACGTTTGACATTATTCTTTTTCATCGAGGGGACCTTTTTATTAGATTTTAATATTTGTAAAGGGTAGTTGATGATAAAGAGTCTCCAGCAAAAATCCATAGGAGGTGGAGGTTGGATTGTACGTCATACAATACGAGATAGTGAGTTTGGGGAAAAGTGGAATGGCGTAATAGGTAGATAGGATAGGGTAAGGTGGGGTGAGAATGGTGGAGGCCGGAAGTAGGGTGGAGTTCTGCAGATGAAAGGACTTGTCTTCCACTATAGGGAGGTAAGAGAAAAGAGAGGGCGAAAATACGGGAAGCGAAGGAAAGGCAATGAGGGATAGGAGTTGGTAGTTTTGGGCATGGGCATGGTGTTGATAGGAAAAGGGAGGGAGAGGGAGAAGTAGAGGAGGCCCCGGAAGAGGCTGTTCTCTCGGGAGAAGCCTCCCGCACCTCCGGTCTCACCCACTTCCCTTCCGAGCCCCTTCGTACCTTCCCCCAGCGCTCCCCCCGCCCCCTCCTACGCCCCTTCCAAAATCCCACCTTCCCTCTTTCTCGATATCTCCTTCCTAAACCTTGTCCTCTTCTCTGCCTTTCCTCTAAACCTTTTCCTACACCTCTCCACTCCCACACACACACGCACGCCCCTTAAACCCATCCCTATTTCCCTACCCTCGACTTCCTCCGACTCGAAAACCACCTTCTCCTCCCCCAATCACTCTTTGGAATCAATATCCCTCAGCCTACGCCCTATCTACCCCTTCTCGACCCTTCCTTACCCTCTTCCTTTCCCTCCCCCTCCTCCCCCCCGCCCACCCCTTCACCCTAGTGGTAACAAGAAGAGTCCCTCTCCTTCATCCAGGCAAAGACCCTCTCCCTCCTTTTCCCGGCCTCTCCTCTCGACCAACACCCTTCCTGCCCTTCACCCCGGAATCCCATCTTCCATATCCCTCTCCTATTAATCATCTCCAATCCCCTTGGCCTTCACGACCGACTCCACGTCCTTCCTGCCCACCCCTTCCTTATGTCCACTACTTTTTCCTCTCTCTCTCTATCTCCTTCTCTCCCTTTCTCTCTCCTATCCAGTTTTCTCTCTTCTCCCAACCGTGGTAACCATGGCGGCCTCTCTCATTCCGCGATTACCCTTAAAAATGAAAACTTTTTTCCCCCTCATCTTCCCTAAGGGCGTCCCTTGACATATAACATTTGCAGCGTACGGGCGTATAACTCGCTTCGCCCCCCTCCGTCCCTAAATATATTAATATTTATACAGGCTCGCCGCAAGTTTTTGAAAAATCTTATTTTAAACGTATTGGGTTCATTAATTCAGGAATTGTCTGTTCTTCCCTTCCGTTTGGCCCCCGTTTTATGTTTTAAACATCTTATATTAACGCACACCTGGTAGATTAAACGGCTTTTTAAAAATCTTTGTCGGCTGTAACTGCTATTAATTACGACTAAAAGATTTTTTAAGTAAACATCCGACCGACTGATGATTTATAGACCTATTTTTAGATGTCTCACATCGCTAGTAGATTGGAGCGTTTTATTTATTTTTACGAACTCTTATTTTAGCGGTTTAAGCTCCCCCCCCCCCCCACTTATAGAAAGCTGCGGGAAATCAATATGCAGTCCAATCACATCCATTCTTGAGGATATACAGAAAAGATAGGATGTCCCACATTGTTTTGCAGCTGCCTCCTCTGGAAATTCAGAAATTGAAATTTTCAGTTTATTACCTTACATAAAATAAAATGATCGCGGGGATATTTTTTTAAGCGAAGTATTTTCACCTACACTGCATTAACGGCCTCCGCCTGCGTAAAATACGATAGGATATTTTTATTCCCATCGTGATGTACATAAATATACGGCTCTTTTATATAAAAAAAACCGAGGTTCGATTTTTTTATATCATCCCCCATACAATGCTTTCCACTTCCAGGCCATAAAATAAAAAAAACGAGACGCAAGATGGAGATATTCTTCACTACGCTTCCTTTAAGGCGATCCGAGACGGCGAGCGTCGAAAAAAGGTTTTAAAAAGCGTAGGGAGAGAGAGAGAGAGAAAGAGAGAGCTTCACCACTCGCTCAACCAACCCAACCAACACTCTTCCCTTCTGATACCTCCTCTCTTTCAAAAAAAGAAAATACTCTTCCCTATCTCAACTCTCCCTCTCACTCTCCCTCTCTCTCTCTCTCCTTCATTCCCTTTAACTCTAGATTTCTCTCTCTCTTTCTCTCTCTCTCTAACTCTCTCCTTAGGCATTCTGCTCAGGTGCTGAGATCGGAGTGGGTGATCTGGCGGGATATGAAACGGTCGCAATAACTTCCCTTCCTCGGACCCTTCCCCTCAGTTCGCGAGAATAACGCACCTGAGTGTTCAAAAGGCGTGTGAGGGATGATGGAGTGGGCGTTAGGGAAGGGAGTGAGGAGGGGAGAGGGGGGAGAGAGAGAGAGGAGAGGAAGGGTAGGAGGCGGTGGGATGGAATGAGGGGGGGAGGGAAAGGGAAGTGGCGGAGTGAAATAGTAAGTGTGAGGGAGGAGGAAAATGGAGGCGGACAAAGAAAGGGGTGTGTTGAAGACTGGTGAGATGGAGGAGGAGAAGGGGACGCAATAAAGACCCGGAGCGAGGCGGTAATGGAGTGGGAGTGAGGTGGGAAGGAGGGAGGGATGAGATTAATAGAGATCGGCGGTAAGGGGAGGGGGGTGGGGGGAATGGGCGTGCCATAAGGGAAAGAGGCGGGGAGAGAGAGGAATATGAGGAAGGGGTGATAAATGGAAAGGGCGAAGGAGGTGATGAATGGGGAGAGAAAAGGAGAGACAGAGAGAGAGAGAGGAAGAGGGAGTGGAATATGATGGGGTTCTCTCTTTTTTTTTGAAGAGAGGGGAAGGATAAAAATGAGAGGGGAGGGAAAATTTACGAAGTGTCAATACGGAGGAGGAGAAAGAAAAGCTTTAGAGAAATGAATTGAATAGATGGGTGAAAAGAGAAAGTCGGGTTTGAAATGGGAGCCGAAGAAATGAAAGGAGATCGTCGAAGAAAGTTATAAAAGCATTTGGAGCATAAATCCAGAGCCGGGATACATACTCTGGGACCCGATAGAGATCGGAGAGATAATAGAATGAAAGATGTAAAATTTAACCGAAGCGAAGCGAAGAACTGAGCATTTCCAATAGAGGACCTTAAAACACGTGTAGTGGGAGAAATTCATTAAGCGTAAAAGGTTTCGCAGTGAGAATGAACGGAAAGAAGTTTCATTCGGAGAAAAAAGCGTAGGAATAGAATTCAACGTTTGAGAGAAAAGAGCAGATCGGGAGTGAAACGGTAAGTTACAGCGGTTTCGTCGGTGTGAGAGTAAGAGGGATGGAGGAGAAGAAAGATGGAGGGGAAGAGAGGCGGAGAGAGGAATAGGAAGGAATATACCGAGGAAGACAGTCGCTTTCCGGTTTCCGGCCGAAGAAAAAATATCCCGATTCAGCACCAAACAGAGACACTTCTCCCACCAATCAAACCGATGCGATGGAAAAGGTTTTTCCCTTCTCCATCTCATATATTTATGTAATAGCAGATTGAAATTGTTTCTTTGTCGTTTATAAGTGTCCTTTAAAGCGATTAGCAATTAGGAGAGTTCAATGCCAAACTGTCTATAGTTCGAGAAAAATGAGAACGAGCAAAGGAACACTCTAACTCAGTGCTAATCAAACTTTAGAGCTCCGCGGACCACTACAGCAACCCTCCAGGCCCTGCGGACCACCTCATTTATGACACAAACGTACTTGCTGTAACCGCATTAATGAAAAGGGGTTAATTTGACTGCAAAGAGGTGAAATCTGGAAATTTGAAGGAGTAGAAAAATCTTTAAGCCAAAGTACATTAATAAAGTATTTAATACCTGTGATAGCGTAAGAATTGATTAACTTTTCCCAAAAAAATTCAACTAAATATGAGGTTCATTCTGAAAAATTACATTTTGGAAAGCTTCGCGGACCACCAACGAAACCTCCGCGCTCCACAAATGGTCCGCGAACCATAGTTTGGGAAGCACTGCTCTAACTAGTTGAAAAAGAGCTGAAACAGGTAATAAAGAACACGAATAAGCGTCTATAAAGGAAGGAAATGCAGCAAATTTATACATGGTAGCAGAAACATATAAGGATGAAATAGTCGCCATGATTTTTATATTACTCAAGAGGAAGAAAAGGTACCTTATTTATAAAATGACGAAAGCAAATATTTATTATTGTTTTACTAAAGCGGAAGCGAAAAACATTTTAATAATCACAGTTTACTCAGCATTTTCACGACAAAACACAAAATATTTTGAGCAGTCAAAACCAAAACGATTCTGCTCAGCCTAGATTATTAGCCTACACCGCTGCAGGTATAATACGAGGGCATCCGGCCAGAATCTTATGGGAGGAGATTATCAGCTGCAACTGCGTCTATGTGTTCCATCTCTCTATGTGTTTCATCGATACCAAAAATCGTTCGACTCCATCCGAACGTCACCGTTGATGAATGTTCGAAAAAAAAAACTTCCGTAAAATTGATGTAGGTTGCCTATCTACAAAAACAGAAAATGAGTGGATATAACGGGAAAGAAGCTATTCTCTCCGAGTTTTAGGAGTTAAATAAGTATACGGTTAAAAGAAAGCAAACTGTAACAAAGACGGCGGTGTTTCTTTTTAACGGCGAAGAATATAGGCGTAGAATACGGAAAGGGTTGGCAGGAGTTGGAAGGGGGGAATTGATGGATTGGGAGAGGTGGGCAAAAAGCGAAAGTTTTCGGCAAACAAAGCGAAAGAGAATCTACAAAAAAGAAACGAAACGAATCTGCGAGCCAAATAAAGGACTTCGAAAGCCATAAATGTCGAATGTGAATTATCGAAAACCGTTTAAAGCGGAAAACCTGATACCTGATCGTTTCTTTTTTGTTAAATATGGTCCGTTAATTTTCCTTCCGTCCAATAACGAGAAAGGATTTTGCAGTAAAAGGAGAACATAACGTACGGAATTCGTTTCTTCTCCAAAAAAGAAAAACGTTCGAATTAACATAACCGTCTATCATCAAAAGACGTTTCCTTTCCTTTGGAACAGTCCAAGAAGTGGTTCTCAACCTTTTGCCTCTTGGGTCCCACCCTACACCTTTTCAAGAAACCCTGGTCCCACCCACCACCTTTTCAAGAAACCCTGGTCCCACCATGATATTAAGAAAAACTTCACCTTTTCTAATAAATTGATTTCTACGTTTATAAGCATATAAGTAGCAAGTTAATAATTGGTAGACACAAAGGAGAAGGTCGAAATAAAAAAAAATTACTTGGTAATTCCACAAAAATTTATTTATTCGTTTGTTTTTAAAAATTAGTTTTTGTGGAATTACCAATTAAATCTTTTTTATTTCGACAATATGAAGAAATTCCATCAAGTTACCCCTGAGACTGTTAACTATATGAAGAAGAAAGTGCCAGAAAATCTAACCGATTGGGGTGCCAAAATGTCTTCAGCCGGCTCTGATCCCACCTAGATGGCTTTAAAGTCCCACCAGCGGGACGCGTCCCATCGGTTGAGAAACAGTTCTAAAGTATCATTAGATAAACGGAGAAATTATTTTTCAGGATAATTTTGAGTTATTATCAATGAAAAACTCTCGCCTAAGTTAATTTATATTGTAAAATATCACTTTCCTTTTCGGAGAAAACGTTTCCTAACACTTTTTTCGCGTTCTTCACATAAATAACTCCAACATTACTTCGAAATATTCTTCACTCGGTATTTGTATCATTTGCCTTTAAATATTTTAATATTGATATATTTTCCAAAATGACGATCGTTTTATATATATATTTATTCATGACATGCATAGCCGGTGCCAAAAGATAAATTCAGTTCCTTGAAAGAGAGCGAGTTTAGCCAGAAATATTTCGTTTAGTGTATTTTTTCCCTTCCTAGAGTCAAGGTCGCAGCGGGAAGTTTCCCGAGACGATTTTTTATATATATTTTATGAGAAGTTGAAGGAAGAAGAGGGGCGATAACAAGTGTCAGACTGAGTTGTCCATCCTCCGCACACTGAGGCGAGCAACTTTCCTCTGCAGATAAAACGAGTGGAAGCGAACTAAGAGAGAGAGAGGGAAAAAAAGATTACAACGTGTCCGGCGGCGGGACGGAGTAACATACGTATGTATACGCGCGCGGGAGAAGAAAAAAGGGGGGAAATAAGGCGTAGTGGAGAGAGATTCAGAACCGGGGAAGAAAAAGAAGAAGATAATGAAAATTGTTGCTAGGCAGCAGATTTTGAGAGAGTGAAAAATATTTTCCAAAAATCACGCTCTGCTAAGGAATGAATGACGCGGGTTTTTATTTCGCATAATATCGCAAGGCAGAGGAACTCCGAAAAAAAAGAAGTTTTTTTGGACAGGTATTCTCATGCAAGGTTGAGTTTCTAGGAGACATCATACAATAACGTTTTTTGCAGCACGAGAGAGCTATTCGAGAAAAGAGTATGACGTTCATTTTAACATTATTTTCTAGAGTTTTAGGAGTAAATTCGTGGAACTAATATTTAATAAAGCAAGGAAAGGTACTTTATTTAATTTATGAAGCCGAATTCAGTCGTAAGTTTTTGAATTGTTTCCACTTTTAGTATCATTATATCTATAGACTAACCATTCCCTTTCTGCGATTTGAATATGCTAAATGTGGATGAAAAAGTCTAATTAATTTTTGAAAATTAATGTATCTCTTACCTAAAACTCGCCAGTCTTTCGTTTAATGATTACATGGCTGCAAGTTTAAAAAAGGCATGTTTTACGCGTTCTCATATACTACTTAGAAAGTTATCTTCTGATGAAAGTTCTCAAGGTGCTTTGGGTTGGAATATCACAGTCCATTTATCGGTCAGTCTACCAATAATAAATCATAGTCTCCCACCAGTCATAATCAATTATTATAAAACTGATGTCACTTAATTTTTTTATTTGGCCTAACATTATAAAGATATAAATGTTAAAAAGTCTATTTTTACTCATGCTTTTTTCATTTTACAACATTCTACACTTGAAAGCGAGTGTTAAAAACTTAAAAGTTTCTTTGGGTAAGGAAAAATCAAAATCCGCACAAAGTGCAAAGGTAGCAGAAATTTTGCAAAATGTTGTTTGAAGCAATCGTTCCGTAAGAAATTCGCAATCCCTTCAGCAAATAATAGAGAATATAACTTTTCTTAGGGAATACTACCGATTTTAGTTTTTTGTCATTATTTATCGGAAGAAAGACTTTTGAATTTACATTCCACAACATTAGTGTTTTTTAAAAAAAACTAAATTCAACCGTGTTTTCAGAATGCAATAACTTGATACCCATCTTTAATCTTTCTCTCTCTCTCTCTCTCACTTGGTTCCCATCCGAGCGAGAAGCATTCCAATGGATATAAAAAAAATGTTTAATCTGAACTGCGCTCCAGAAACTCCATTACTAGAAGGCACAGACACACGTATATACGTGTGTGTGTGTATATATATATATATATACACACTTTTTTAAGTAAGAGTAATGAATGGTGATGAAAGAGAAGGAGCCTGCGGAGGTGAAAAATGGGGAAGGGAAGGGGAATGTGTGCGCGCGAGTGTGTATATGTGTTTGTGTTATAGGACTAGCTGGTATAATCTCTCTGAATACGCAATCTCATACCATCGCAGAAAAGTCTCCTTCACTTTACCTCTCTTTTGCCTCTTCTTTCTCTCTCTCTCTCTCTCTCTCTCCTCTTTCACTCCCTCCCCCTCATTCCCTCTAGCTCTTAAAACTAATCCCTCAACTCTCGTCCTATATCCCAACTATCTAGAGATTCCGAGACGTTCTTCCAAAGCTCGCAAGAACGCTGAAAACGTACGACTCCATTTCGTATGGAGGGGCGTGGGAGTGGGGGCAGGAATCGCAAGGGAAAGAAACCCCGAGGAAAAAAAAGAGGACTTCTTAAAGGAAAACGAGGAGATGAAGATCACAGGAAATAAAAGCAAAAAGCCCAGCGAACGTTGTTATTATTATTATTATTATTATTATTCGTACGTCCGTTTATGAATGGGCGAAGAAAACATTTTTTGGAGCGAGACAAGAATGCATGCCTGATAAGATGGACGCGGAGTTAATGGGAAATGGGGAAGGGTGGGTGATGGTGGAGGTAAAAATAACAATCGAGTTAAGTAAAGCGTTTAGTTTATGAAATTCAAATGAAAAATAAAATAAGTGAGCGGGAAAATGAAATCAAAACTGGGGACTTTTCCTTCCCCCTCGGTTCGTGGAGACGACATTGTGGAGAGGTTTCTTTTGTTTTTTTTTTGGGAGAAAAATAAAATTGAGTTGGAGTGGAATGGTTCGAGTTGGCAAAAAAAGAAAGCGGACGGTGAAATATTAAAAACTCTTCGTCGACAAGCAGGTGAGGGCGCGTGCACAATGGGTGTAGTGGAAACAAAAGGAAGTAGAAGCATGAAAGATGGCGTAAAATACATATTTGCACATTTATGTGTATGGGTGTATGTATGTAATGTATATGTGTATATATACATATATATATATATATATATATATATATATATATATATATATATATATATATATATATACATACATACACACACAGTGGTACAACTATAAGTCGATCCTAAAGGGAAACGAAACATATTCGACTTATGGAGAATTCGAGTTATAGAAGAGAAATAACATGAAAAAGATTTTGTCCTGTAAAATGAATCCACATCAAGTTATGGAAAATTCGAGTTAAAGACGTTCGACTTATAGACGTTTGACTGTATATATAAATACTTGCGGAAGAGGAAAGATAAATGAGGATATTTAGGACAACTAGGTGTTGAAGGAAACCCAGTGAGCACTTACCGGAAGGAGAGCCGCTGGGGTGTTAGAGAGACACATTTGTAGAAGTTATTGGAGCTTTCGGGATGATCTCTTAGTCAGCACAAGAGAGAGACACAACTCCACGACACACCAGCGGCTCTCCTTCCGGTAAGTGCTCACTGGGTTTCCTTCAAAACCTAGTTGCCCTAAATATACATACATACATACATACACACACAAGCATGTACGCACATATATATATATATATATATATATATATATATATATATGTATGTATGTATCAGATGAAATGAAGTCTAGAGTGCAGGAGGCAGAGGAGAGGATTTTTCAGAAATTTGTTCCTTTCTTGTTAGCTTTTTTATTCCCTTTCCTTTGCCCATATCCTTCTCAATCTCCTCCCCCTCTTCTCTCCCCTCCTCCGCCATTTCCTTCGCTCCCCTCCCACGCGGTTCGGGGAAGTCGTCCACCTTCGCCATTCAGCGTTAGTCAACGTTCTACAGAAGTTTTCAAAAAGAAGGAAAATTACGAAAAACTCCCACGAAGGAGATGGACGGTAGAGGGAAAGTAGAAGGGGGGGGGGGGAAGAAAGACGAAGAAATAAAAGATTGTCCAAAATAAGAAACTTGGAAAACATTTCTGACCACACTTAAGAGAAATAACCAAACTGTCACCTTTGAATTCTGATTTACTCGGCTTATTGTCTTTCTAGTCGATCCGAAGTGTAATCTGCAAGCTTTGTATTTATTCGCCTTCTGTTTTGATTACGCTCGATTCCTTTTTATATTCTCTTAAGACTGCTGCAGTGTAACCTGGATGGAACGAGTACGGCACCTAACGACTTCCTTATCGCGAGCAAATAAATACCCTCACCGTCAATTTCTTGACGTTGGATATACGGAATTAAATTTTCGAATATTACGGGTGCTCGTTAGAATGAGTATTTTTATGAATTTTATAAATTCTCGCTATATCGGAGTTTCACCGTATTCTCTATAATTATTGAAGAAGACATTAATTCATATTCTATGATTTTATTGCTGTCAGAAAAATAGTGCGTAAGTAGCAGCAACGATTAGGACGTTACATTTTAATCCTGAGCTCAAAAGTTTAAATTTTAGTTATATCTGTGGTCATAAAATGTTTTAAAATACCATCGTGAAATTAAAGTGACTGCGCAAACAATATGCATCGCGAAATTAAGCGTCGATTTAAAGGAAGTTTCAAAATATGCAATCTTTTATACTTTACCGAAGCTCCTGCCGTGACTAAAATAACCCCCGATTGTACTTAGTGCGATCCAAAATTCTCATTTAAAAAGCTATCCAGATAATTAAACATGGCAGGGCACGTCGTTTTATATGTTTTATTAACCGGAGACGTGTTCGTGCGTGAGTGGTCGCTATTTCCTTCTATTATCACTGAGGATGTGCTCGCTACTTCTGGTCTCCAAAACTCCATTTCTCTCCTAAAACTCGCCCCACACTTCATTTCCACGTCTTCGTCGAGAATCTTCCCGAAATAAGTGCTCTCCGACATCCATGTGGGTCTTTTTTTGATGTCTCGGTTCGCCTTTTTCCCTTCTTATTTTCGTCCCGCCCCTGGAAGAGGAAAAGAAAAATATTATAAGTCCGCCATCTTTTTATCTTTCGCAACCAACCTCTCGTCGTCTTCCCGAGCATTAAAACAAATGAACAGATCCTTTCGACGGAGTGTCGCTTTGTTTCGTTCACCTCGACAATCCTCGTAGCTTTCGGACTTTTTCACGCATTGTCGCCGAGTCTTATTCTTTTAACTCTCTGAGCCTCGAGTAGCATCACAGGGAAGAAACGCGATATTGTTTTTCGCTTCCGTTTCGTTTTTGTTAATTATTTTTTCGCAGTGTTACGATAACATCTTCATATCATCTCTCTCACTCAGTAATGCGTTCACAGAGAGTTGTGGGGGTGGCGTTGAAAATGTTCCGGGATAATTTTCTTCCCCGCTCCTTATCTCAGAATACTCTCAAACTCTTTACGCTTTTGTTTTGTCTTTTTATTGCGTGCTACGGTGTATACTGTTGCTCGCGGAACCTGCGAGTGTCTCATTGAGCAGGCGTTGTTTTCTTCTTCCTCGTCTCTACCACTCACTCCTGTCTCGCACCCAAAAGGGTTTTTCTTCGACAAAATCTTTTCGCGTGGCATCCTCGGAATAATTGTTTCGGTAATTGATGCGGGGAGCGTGTATATTTTATTCTCGAATAATTCCATATCGCAAGCCCCGCGTTAATTCCTTTTCAAATTTGCCTTTTGAATTCGCCTCGTAAATTGTTTTACCGTGAATTGTGTTGATATCTTGCACTTTTTCGCGAGTAGATTACCAGATCCATAAAACTCGCTTAACTCATAAAAACATCAGTCGGATTGCTCGTTGAAAGCGTTGAAGGTAAGATTCATTCAGGCATTTCGTATAATTTTAGCGCTATAAGGGCTTTTATAAAGACACTGCGTTTAAAAGAAGAGGGACGACGACGGAAATTCATAGTCAAATGGTTGTTTTACGCGAATTAACATTTTAATTTATTCTCTTGACTTTAAATCGGCTTTCATCGAGACGATTATTCCGGTGGAGAACACTCTCGGCCGAAATCTAATCAAAATTTTAGGTCTTTCTCGCTAAAAACTTCAAATTACTGCGAGACTGGCACGGCGTAGTGCGGAAGTTTCTCATTTTTTTTCCACCGACTTCACGGGGAGAGGATTTGAAAACGTGTTCCATTTTCTTAAGTCCGAAATGATAAATGAGAACCGTGTTTCACAGTACTCGCGGTGATAGACTATTCAGCCTTGAGGGAATGTATTCCGTGTGTAAGCGTCTGAGACTGGGAATTTTATCTCCGCGAAGATGATATTTTTAAGGGTTCAGCGACCTCTGTGCGCTCATTAAAGGAGGGAAAAGAAACAAAAGGGAATCGTTGCAATTCCGAATCGAGACAAAGTCGCGATGGTGGCCGTTGGCCTTTTCGCGAGATATTTTAGCTTCCGCGTCGCCGGTTGGGCTCTGCCTTGTTTGAGTTTCTTGGCGGATCCTTTCCCTTGCGTCCTGATTTTGCGTTTTCGTCTCTAAATCGCACTTAATATTTTTGCAGGCGTGTATTTCTAACGAATTGGCGCATATTTATGCAGGAGGTTTAAGTATGTTCAAGAGACGTACCATCTGTACTGGATGATTTTTTAAATAAACACCTATCATTCGAGCATTTTGTCAGGCTAATAAATGCATTTTTAGTTTTAGATTTTCTATTTTTAAATATAAATTCTACTTCGCCTTTTAATCATAAAATGAAGTAAAATTTGAATATGACCAAGTAACGTAACATAGGAAGGCGTATCTTGAAATGGAAATCAAATCATCACCATATTAATTTATTTAAACAAAATAAAATGTTAGTCAAAAAAAGGTGATTTCATAGTGCGTAAATATAAATTGTTATTTCAATTACTTCTTCTCAATTTTGATATTTATTGTATGATTCTTGCGAGATGACAGCAAATATACTGCTGGAAAAAATAAAATAACTCGGTACGAAGTTCATGTACCGTTTCTGTGAAAGTACCACACTTTTAGACATAGACATTTTACCGTAGGCATCCATAAAAGACAACCAATTTTCCTCCCATTTCTATCCATAAAAACAACTATGAAACGGCATTAAAAACCTATAACCGAGGAACATTCATTCTTCATTACGCGACCATTTTGGGAAACGTCCGATGAGAGAAGTTTTTTTACACACCACTCAAATTCTCCAACCCCTTCTCTTCCTCCTCTGCCACTTTCCTTCTCCTCTCCCTCCCTCCCTCCCTCCCTCCCTCCCTATCTCCATCCTTCCTCCTCCCTCATAGCGGGATTTCCTGGGCTTTTAAAAACGCGGAGCATCTTTTTTGGGAAGCATAATGGCCGTGGCAAACCACACTCTCCTTATTCCCTTTGGCTTTCGTAATGATGCGTCCGCCATCTTCCACTCTCTACCTCTCTTCCCCATCCCTAAATCCCTTCCCTCTTCCTCCCTTCCCTACCTTCCCTTTCTTCGCCCGTATCAGTTCTTTTTATTTACTTCAAACTCCCTAAACATCCCTCCGTCCCCCTTTCTACTCATTTCCTTTTTCCCTCCATCTCCTCTCTCTCTCCCTTTCTCCATCTTATTCTCCTTTCCTTATCCGGCAAATCACGCGCTTCGGTGAGATATCCCCCTCTTTTTTTTAGTTCTTTCAAAAACTCCGTCCTACCAACTCTCTCTTTCCTCCGTCTCTCCTCCTCACCCCGCTTATCTGCTCTTCCTTCCCTCGCCCAATCTCTCCCTTTCTCCAGCACACACACACACACTCTCCCTCCCTCCTATGTACTCCTTTCTCTCTCTCTCTCTCTCTATCTCTTTCTGGCTTTTAAAAAGTTTTCCCTCGTTTAAATCGCTGAAGTCTTCTCCTCGCTTTTCCCACTTTGACTCCCCCTCCATCTTACTCCCTTCTCTCTCTCCTCCCTCCCATCCTCCCACCCCTTCCCAACCCCCCTCTCTACTTCCCCCTCCCTCTCTCTAACTTCTTTCCTCCTTCTCTATCTCTTTTTCTTTCCCTTATTCCTTTCTCTTTATCTCCTTATCTCTCTCTCTCTCTCTCCGAACTCCCTCCTTTTCCTTTATTTATCTCCTTCAACTCTGGCTTTCATTCTCTTTCTCGCTCCCGCTTCTATGCCTCATTTCTTCCATGATCTAACTCTTCCTATTCTCCCATATTCCCCCCCCCCCCCCCCCCCCCAAACAGATCCGACCCGTATTTGTCCCTTTTACGCGTATTCCTCATTTTTCTTCCTAGTCTTTCCGCCTACTTCCTCTCCTAACTTTTTTTCTCGCCAACTCTTATTCTCTTGGAACTCACGATGGCCTTTTTTTATAGCATCCTCTATCCGCTTTCTCAGGTTTATTTATTCTCTGGCAAACTTTCCTTCTATCTCCTAACAGGATATGGCGCACGTTCCCGTATTTATGCTGGATTTGTTCGTCCGCGGCTTCTTCTGTTTGATTTCAAATGTAAAATGTGAAGATTAGTGTAGATTTACGTACATGATGATAGAATAATCTGTTCGGTTATCTAATAAGACCAAATGACGAAGATTTTGGCATTGGTGTAAAGGTCAAGATTTTTCGCAGCACATACAATCTTTGGATGAATAACTTCAAATTGTATCTTTCGTAATGGCATTAAGTAAAACGCAAGAGTTTCATTAATACAAATTTTAACAACATTACGACTGTTTTATCTGTTAAATTTTTTTATGTATTTCATTACACAGCGTGGTTATTGCATCGGTAATGATTTGATTTATTAATAATGCTTTGTATGATTTCCGTAAGACATAAGTAAAACCATTACGAGACGGTTTTCAGGTTTAATTTGAATCATTTTTTATTTTGTTCGCACATTTTCTTTATTAATATTACTATACACAAGAGTCAAATGAAAAATAGAGATTTTCTTTTATTTGAATGAATTAATATGCAGTATTAAAACTAAGCGCAATAATTATTTTTAATTAAAATATAAATCCGTTTAATTTATGTAAAAAAAATTACGTAACGAATGATTTTTAGGGGGAAAATTAAATGTTTTAAATAAAACTTTTCGCAAAGGTCGTACTTTTCCATATCTGAAAGCCATTATCCAACGGGCCCCGTAAACATGCTCTTCAGAACGTTCGGCATTACCTCGGGCAACTTTGCGAGGCGTTTTTTTTTATTCTCCTGATTCTCTTTCTCGATTTTGTTCCTTCTCCTCCTTTTCCCTCATAAAATTTCCGACCCCTTTCGCTCACTTCCTTTTAAAATTCTAATTTCCCCGGCTCAGCCTTTTCCGCAAAATACGTATTTCTCTTCCTCCTCCACATATCCCTCTTCCTACTCTTATTCCCACTAACTTTTGTTGCTCCTCAAACTTCTCCTCTATCTCTTCTTCCTGCATTCCACTTCTCCTTGGCAATCTTAATCAACGGCCATCTTTTAACCTCCTCCTTCTCTTCCTCTCTTCCGTCTCGGGTTCTGCCTCCTTTCCTCTCCCTTGTAACTCCTCTCAAATTACCAAACTTTTTTCCACATTACCCTCTTTAAAGGAAAATGCTCGAGCCTGGAGCTTTTTGCTAATTCGGAGGATGTTTAAACCCGACGGATTTATTGATGCATCTGGCAAAGGTTCCCGAAATATGTTCTTTTAATAATCGATAAACTCTCGTTCGAGTGCTTCTCGCACCGTGAAATTATTATGGTCGCATCGTTTGATTGGATTGATAGGCACGTTAATGGTTTTTTTGTTGGTGACGCGCTCGGCTGGTTGGCAAAAACGTGCACTTTATTCGGATTTTGTCATGTTTGGACTGAAGTTCCCATTGAATTTCGAGGAAAATTTTAGTTTTTTTGTTGGTTTTAATATGTATTTGGAAAAAATTTTTGGAGTATAACAGAAATGTAATTAATGTGGACATCTTTTTTATGTATATCTTACATCTGATCAATTTCACTTGAAAATATTTATGAGATTTTATGGTCACTTTTATAAAAATCTCTTAAAATAATTCTCATATCATATTTATTAATGTACTAGCGTAATATGCGTCAATAATATTGACGATGAAAAATGTTTTCCGATTAGTGTTCATGTTGCTCTGACCCATTCTTGGAAGCTGTTATGTTCTTGGAATGATCAGTAAACTCGTGGTGGACCCAATTTTAAGTGTGAAGCTACTCAGTTATCCCAAGAGCAATCTAACTACCAAATTTGAGCTTGATCCATTCACTTTTCATCGAGTTATTGCGAAAATGCTTCAAAAATCACTGTTCAGAACGAACTCTTTGTATGGCAGCTACCTGATCCTCTTCACCGATCAAGCAAAATTTTTCAGGTACAGCTATATCTTGTGAGAAAAGCTATTATGAAAATTTCAGCTCAATCGGTACAAACCTCTGCCCAGGAGAAATAAATTTCCATACAAAACATGTCCCCCCTTCAGCTCTTGTAGCAGCTCGATATAGACCTATTGACCAAAATTTTTTTGCGGATCTAAATTTTTAAAGTTTGACGAATCCAAAATGGTATAGAACTTGAAAATCCATCGAGTAGTTCCAGAGATATAAGCATGTCAAAAGCGTTACGTACAGAGACACAGAGTGACAAACCTAGCTTTTTATATTTAATGTATAAAGCTATATACGCAAAAATCAACAAACCTATTATTTTCACAGGTATTTAGTAAAGCTATCTCCCATCCAAATATAATTTGAAGTCAATCACAGAAACTTCGAAGTCCCACGTTACAAAAGTAGCCGTAGTAAAAATTTCCGCCAAACCCAATGATGTTAAGAGCAACAAGCAATTACGCAGGTAATTCTCTCGGTGGCGTTTTTTACGCTCATTTTTTCCCTACAAAAAAATACGCAAACTGTTGCCAAGGAGACATCCTCCAACATTTATTCATCAAATAAACCTTAATCTCCCGCTTAAAAAATGGCAGGACCACAAAAGTACGTTTCCCACCGCCTCATCCAGAGAGAGAGAGAGAGAGAGGGAAAGAGGCAAAAAAAAACCCTAAAGGATCAAAGGAGCCCAAAAGGCACCGTTCAACGCGGGCCAACAATGGCGGCGGAGAATTAAGACGGTTCGCCCGTAAGAGTCGCGAAACGGAGAGCGATCGAGAGAGAAAGAGAAAAGAACATTTTGGGTGAAAGAGGAGAATAGAGAGAGAGAGAGAAAGTGGGAAAGAAGAGAAGAAAACGAAGACGAGCGGATGAAAGGCAAGGGGAAAAAGGTAGGAGAAAATGTTTGGCAGGAAACTTCGCGGAAAAGAAGAGAGAATGGCTTGGAGAGGAAAAGCAGCATATTGATGAGGACGCATCTGCCTTGCCTCCAAAATGGAAATGTGCGAGGAGAGAGATGGAGAATAAGAGGGTTTTTCCAAGAGGAGGAGGGAGAGAGAGAGAGAGAGAGAGGGAGCAAGCGAAGGAAGCGTAGGCCGTTGTCGATATTCTTCCCCACACCGATACTCAACCTTTTATAGTCCTCCGCACACCAAGGCTCTATTACAACGCGTACTCAACGCTCGCAAACCGACTGTACCGAGCGATATCACTTCCCCTAGAGAGAGAGAGGGAGAGAGAGAGAGAGAGAGAGACAACTCCGGGAAGAGAGAGTCTCGCTTCCCTCTTCTTCTTTTTTTATTATTTCCGAATTTGTGTTCTCAAGGCTTTCAGACTTCCCGTTTATATATCTTCACTCTTTTGTTTTGTATTTCCCTCCTTCCCTCTTCCGATTCTCTTTTTTTTCCTCCTCGTTCAACCACCCCCTTTCGGAATTCCGGTTCGATTCCTGGCTCTTTCATTCCTTTCAGTCTCTTCTTTTTCCTCTCTCTCTCTCTCAATCGCTATCCTCCTTCCCTTCTCTATTTTTTCCAAACAAAAAAAAACCGCGCCCTTTTTGTCACTTCTTCACAAAAAGATACTCAATTTCCTCCCGCTCCATCTCCAAATCCCCTTTTCACTCCTACGTTCCGCACTTAGGTATTATGCGGCGTTTTTGTTTGTTTGTTTTTTTTCCAAAACCCACCGCCGTTGCGTTTTTGTTTTTTTTCTCCTCCTCCATCCCTCGCGTTCTTTCAGTCCCGTTTTTTTTGTTTTCGCGAGAGCTGCTTGTTTTATTGCTATCCATTCCCCCGACTCTCTCTCTCTACACCTCTTTATTCCTCTCCTCATATCGTTCCGTCGCCGCCTGTTTTATTTAGTTTTGGCTTTCGCTTCTCGCTTTCTCTTTTCACACCGCCTTCAATCGAAAGGCGCGAGGCTTTCAAAAAAAAAATGCCCGTGGTTTTGTTCGGGTGGATTTCGTGCGCGAGGAAGGAGTTAACATGTGGAGTGTGTGTTGTTTTCCATGTGGGAATTATGACGCGACGGTCGAGGAAGGGTTGAAACATAGGCGTTCGATCCGATTGAGAGATGTAAAGAATGAGAGTGTGTGTGCGTGCGTGTGGAGAAGAATTTCAAACTTTTGTTTCGACGAATGCTTCCTTTTCGGACGGGTGTCGCTTATGGAATGAAGAAGAGGGGGATTGGGGAGGGTGAGGTGGGGGAGGGGAGGAGGTCGGAGGAAGGGGATGAATGGGAATTCGACGGCGTTCCAAATCAACACTGCCTTTAGAAATCACGCGCTCTCGAGTCCGGTGCGGTTGATTGCGGGACGTAGAGCGTTCTGTCTCTTAAAGACTCCGCCGCCACCTCGCGTAGTTCCCAATTAGTTAACACGGATATCTCCGACACTCTTGATTGATTGGACTGCGTGCATTGACTTTGCCTAGAACTAAGGATGAAGGGAAAAGGAGTTGAACCCATCTCTCGGTCTTATGTTACGGTTTTCCATCAGCATTAAAAAGTAGAATCTATGACGGACATTAGTTCAACGAGAGCTTGCGGGAAAACATAATTTGGTTGAACGATTTTTTGTTATAAAATTTACCAATTTACAGCTTTACGGTCCCGTAACGACTTGGAGAAATGTACCCAACTATTTATGTTACCAAGATATTTTAATAAACAAATGCTAATTTAGCAAACGACAAATTCCGTAACGGTTTTGAGATGTCTACTTTTTGGAATGTTTTCCCATTAAATACGTTTGGAAATTATTCTGAGGTGTTAACGTTTTAAGTGTAATAATGATTAGCTAGAGTTTATCGATCTAGAAATGATTAAAACTCCAATTTCATATTTTTATTCTGTTTAATTTTATAATGCAAATAATAAATAATCCGCACTAATCCCCTTGATAATCAAATGGGAAAAAAGAAACGCTTATGGGATAAGAAATGTATAATTTTATTGTTTAATAGATTATTATTCAATCATTAAACCCTAAGTGTTTTCCAAATTGTATATATTTGAATGTTTTAAAAACGCTGAGTAATACCATGAGAGACTTTCTGAGCATCACAGGATAATTTATGGGCATAATAAATTCCTGATATTATCGAGGTATAATTTTCGGGAGATGTTGTAAAACCAAACTGGGATTTCTTAAATTATTTTATAGAACAACGTTTTCGCATTGACTTAACAGCATAGTAAACATAGCTTCTATTCTGAGAAAGACATAAAAATGAAGCCTTTGGTAGGAAATAACACCAAAGAAACGACTCTTCCTCAAACGCAACCTACTTTCCTGAGAATTTGAAGAGGTATAGTATAGCGAAGTAAAATATAATCGCATCACTGCCTATTCCAAATAAAGTTATTTCTTCGCATGTATAAAGTATCAGCCTCCTAGCTATGCGGATGTCGATGTTCTATTGCACCACTACAACAAGAGAGAAAGAAAGTAAAGCAGTATTGGAAACGTGAGTTCCATAAATTCAAGAGGGTTCAAAGGGAATCAGATGGGGAATGGGAATAGGGAGGGGTTTTATTTTTGGATGGCAACTACAGAACTGTTTTGGTACGGGATGATATCCGGAAAAAGAGTATTGAGTGAGCGGTGGAGGTGAGGATAAGGGGAGGTTGGGTGGTGAAGGGTGGTTGGGGGAAGAGGGGCGGGGAGGCGGATATGGGGGGGGGGAGGTTGCCGTAAAAGGGTGTGAGCTTGGATTAGAGCTGGTATGGAACCGTGAGAGGGAAAAGCTTGAAGACGGATGAGAGAAATTTCGAATGGAATATGGAGATATGGAGAGGGAGGCTGGGAAAATGGGAGGCGGAAGGTGAGAGGGAAGAGGGCGGAGGGAGGATGAAGGTCGTGAAAAACCCAGCTCGGTTGTTTTTGTAAATCCCCTGATGCTTAATGACTCCCACATATCAACTCTCGCCTCTCACACTCTGTCACTTCGCTATTCCGTCCAAACTCTGGGCGTGAAGCAGAGCGACACTTCCTTCGTACAATCCTCTTCCACGTTTCCCTGCGAAAACCCCTTTCACTCCGAGCTCTCTCAAACTCTCTCTCTCTCTCTCTCTCTCCCTCAAACTCTCTCTCTCTCGCCCTTTCCTCTCTTTCATTTGTATCCTTTTCCTTTCTCTACCCCTCTCTCTCTCTCTCTCTCTCTCTATGCCTCATATACCCTCTTGCAATGCTTCCTCTCTACTCTTTCTGTAAACTTCCTCTACTTCCAAACCCTTTGCTTTGTCTCTCTTTTTCCACTGCCTTCCCCAATCCTACCGTTTCTTCATCTTCTCTCCTTCATCCACCTCGCACGAGTTTTAGACAAAAGAAGAAAGTCTCGGTGCCATTTAGTCCGAATATAGAACTTTCTTCCTCTCTCTCCCGCCTTTTTCCTCCTTCCTGTGACTTTAGTGCTTATATTTCCATATTTTCCCCCATTTTATTCTAGTCTATCATTCTCCCTTTTCCGTCTCATCCTTCTAGCTTCTCTCCTTTTTCCCCTCTCTTCCTTTCTACATCCTTCTCATTCATTTGTTTTCTTGTCCTTCCATTTCCCTCTCTCGTTATATTCTCTGTCTTCTCTCTATTCCTCTCTCTCTTTTCCCTCTATCCTCCCCTTTCTCTCTCTCTCTCTCTCTCTCTCTCTCTCTCTCTCTCTCTCTCTCTCTCTCTCTCTCTCTCTCTCTCTCTCTCTCTCTCTCTCTCTCTCTCTCTCTCTCTCTCTCTCTCTCTCTCTCTCTCTCTCTCTCTCTCTCTCTCTCTCTCTCTCTCTCTCTCTCTCTCTCTCTCTCTCTCTCTCTCTCTCTCTCTCTCTCTCTCTGTCTCTCTCTCTCTCTCTCTCTCTGTCTCTCTCCCCCTCTCTCTCTCCCTCCCTCTCTCTCTCCCCCTCTCTCTCTCTCCCTCCCTCTCTCTCTCCCTCCCTCCCTCTCTCCCTCTCTCTCTCTCTCCCTCTCCTCTCTCCCTCTCTCTCTCCCTCTCTCTCTCTCTCGCTCCGTCTCTCGCCATCACTTTTATCAAATATGAGGAGGATGCAAAGATAAAATTGAATGATAAAAAGCGCCGTGTCTCTTTCCCTCCACCCCAGCATGCCCCTCTTCCTTCCTCCTCCCTCTTTTCTCCTCTCTCTCTCTCTATATCTTTCACTCCTCCCTTCCTTTCGTTCGATCTGATACATCGACGCGTCACTTAAGATTGATCGTAGTTCAGTGGCGGCCGCTAGCGATTAAAACGTTGACTGTGCGGCGAGTGAAAGAGAGGAGGGGAGGGGGGGAGGCGCTGAGGCGAGGGAAAAGGGAGGGGGGGGAAGGAGAGAGAAACGTGTTAAGGAGAGACCGCGAGAGGATGTTAAAATAAAGGGAATGCGTTTTAGCGTCAGAAGGGAACATCCGTTTAGGTTGATTTAGTTTTGGCAGCGGGGGTTGTTAATGATCACCAACCCCGGCACAGAGTTATAACGTGTGTTGTTCAGAACGTAAATAAAATACATTGGTTAAAATACTATTGCACCAGAAACAATTAGATTTTGCATTGATTAAATGAAAATTTTAAAATTCTATGTTACTGTTTTTGTGCACCGTCCTTTAACAGCCTTCTGCCAATGTATCAAATCTGTTGAGCTAGTGCTATTTGCAGGCAGGCTTTTAATTTGCTGAAACAAAACCTTCAAGATTCGAATGAAGGTGTAATATTTTGAGCAATCGAATTTAGCTATATGATGAACTATGTGATCACGAATGATTAAAGCGATTTCAAGAAAGTAGATACCTATTTGTTTGTATCAACAAGAACGATGTGCCGAGTCAATGACAGTAATAATGAACATTTTCTCTACAAAGCAAGTGAAACTTATCGACGTTCCGTTTCTCTTGAATAATGAGTGATGAAATACTGTGTTTTGCGCTCACTGTTTCATTTATGTCATTCCGTTCATTTCCTTTTCATATCTGCACGTCCTTTCAAAAGCGATAATTATTATCGAACTCAAGGTTACAGGTATAATAAATCATCTTACTCATGCATCGATTGAATAATTACTGCAAAATCGTCGCTGCGTATTATGTTTACGGTTTTCAGGATGTCGTCTCTTTATGCTCATTCTGTCTCTCTGTTGTCTTATACATAGACGTTCAGGCGAGGTAGTAGTAGTTGAACAGTTTCCCGCTGTACATCTCACTTTCGTTGCTCTCTCAATCAGTCAAACTCTAATCATCCTTGGAACACTCACTCACGCAGACGCACTTTACGCATCCCAACGCACCAAAAAAATAAACAACCAGACTTAGATCTCTCCTCTCTTCCCTCCCTCCCTCCCCCCCCACTCTCTTTCTCTCTTCCGGCATTGTTGTTCGTGTAGCCTTTAAACACTCCTCGCAGACAATGCGCGCTATATATCTCTCTCCCTGCTCTCTTTCTCCTTCCCTCTTTCTCTCTCTCCCTCTTCCCGCTTCCTCCTCCTTTCCCCTTTTTTTCTCCCCCATCTTCCACAATCCCACCGTCGGATATGTTTTCCGTTCTCCCGCCTTACCAATCCTTCAAGGAGAAGATTTCCCTTCCGTACGCAAAATCTGGGGTTTTGGGAGGCTGCGTGAGGCGGGAGGTGAGGGAGGGAAGGGGGAGGGAAAAGGGAGGGTGGAGTGGAAGAACCGCCGAACTTCCTCCTCATCCGCCCTCGCTCTTCCTTTCTCTCCCTTCGTTCAAATCCCCCTCCTCCTCTCCCTCACTCACACCACCCTCCACCCCCCTCAGGGGAAAAGCTCCCCCCCTCCCCTTGCTTCCTCCCTTTACGCCCCGCGAGTGAGTGAGGGGACGCTAAGTGGCGCTGGGGATGCGGCCCGGGGGCGGGAGAATGGAACTCCCAGGGAAGAAGGGGATGTGTCTTGTGTGTGTGTGCGAGCTCGGGGCGGAGTTTGAAGCCCCCTCCTCCCTATTCTTAGCGGTTTTATTCTTCTTGCGGAGGCGGGTGGGGAAATTGTGAGGTTGGAGATGAAGGGTGTTCGGGAAAGGGGAGGAAGGAGTGTGTGAGATGTGTGTTGGATTTGTTGTTGGGAGGCGAGTGAAAAATTGTGTTGGAAGGGAAGATGAACGGTGGTGGTAGTGGTGACGGATAAAGGTGAACGGTTCCTAGTGTGGTGATTGGTGTAAAGATGCTAAGATAAACATACTTCATCTTTGATGTTCGAAGTGGATTCCGATTTTCGGTTCGGAAATTGAATTACTATTTGATGGTAATTTTTCGATTACTGCACTGCAATCGTCATATACGTGCATAACTAACGTAAATGAAGCATTTGTAACCAAAAGAAACACTGTAGGCCTTATTTTGCAAAAAAAGGGTAAGCATATTAATACACTGTAAAATGGAGAAACAAAAGTTTATTAAAGGAATGAAGGAGAGTGCATATAGCGACACCAGTATGTAGTTGGAAGCCGATCGGGCGGTAGCGACATGCCGCTAAAGAGCCGTAACTCCCGAAGCAAGCGCCGCAACTTCGGGGAATGGTGGCAATTCAAAATGTCCCGTAGGTCCGAAGCGCCGTAAGTCGAAGAGCCGTAGCTCGGGGTATGACCGTATCTCCAATAACGATGATGACTAAGTAGATGGGGAAATTAAGGATTCCAGAGAGTCTTAGCAGAAGCGTCTCTGCCTCGTCGAAAAGCACTGACTGTGGAAACGTAAGCAACGTCGGAATACTTCGAAGTATACCAATTGTAATCTATGGGTGTGTTTCCCTACCATCTCCACGATGTTTGAAGACGACGTCGGACCGAGAGGATTGAACACTGGGATGGACTGTGGGCTTGTTAAGTGTGCTCTCTCCCTTCCTCCACTCCTCTCCCCAGTATGGTTTCCCTCCAACCGCCTCATTTCCATACTCTCTCTCTCCTCTCTCTCCACTCCCTCCCCTAACAACTCCCTCCGTTCCATCTCGGAGCTATTCAACACATAACAACCGTCCTCCTTACCAAACTTGCTCTTCTTCCCTTCTGCTCTCTCCCTCTTTGCCATCTTGTAACTGTCTCGCTCCTTCCCTTCTTAGCTGGTTCGCGGAGGAGAAAATGTCCAATTTGGAAGACAAAGTTACGGTCGAAAGCGTTTAGTGCCACAATAAAATAGTTTTCCGTTCCGAGGAAAAAAATTAATGTCCCAGATTGCGGAATTGCGATATTTATTTTTTTTTTAAATGTGCCGAATTAAATTCCAGTGTCTCCTTTTCGCATATTTTTTCGAGTTGTTTTTGTTTGTCGATCGAGTAACGTTCTTATTTTTTTATTATATCGCTCGTTTTCGTGTGGGATATTTTTTCTGCCGGGGATATAGTTGGGTTTCTCGTAAAAACAATGCTCAGATCTTTTCATTGGTGTTATGGAGATGTAAAGATTTTGTGGCGTGTACCGGAGAATAATTCCTAAGTTAACGACTGGCACTCGCGGAGATTTTTTTATTTTACAGTTTTGTGGCTTCTTGGAATCTTGCCTCGAAACAGCATTTTGCCTGATGTAAATAATTTTAAGGGAAATGTCACATCGCGTACAGTTCATATTCACTTAAAAATTACGCTAGTGGATTTTATTTTCTGTACGTTTTCTGTCGCTACTTTTCAAATTTTCTGGGAGCCTTATTCCTAAAAACTATAGAAATTGATTTCCATTTTTATTCACTGGAATTCAAAACTTTCTGATGATTTAAAATTATTTGCGACCATGTCTCACCTTACATAAAAAAATATTGTTCAAAGCGTGAAAGCACGGCGGTTCCTAGGTCTTCAAATTAAAAATATAATTGTCATTCATATGATAAGGAACTTTCAGTTAGTATCTCCATAATGGGTAATACTCAAAATCGGTTCAAAAATTAAAAAATCAAAATGTGACTTGTCGACCTAATTTTATGAGTTCAATTCACTAGAATAAATAAGTATCTCCTGGGGATATGATTATTAAAACCAAAGACAGATGAACAACAGTTTTAACCATTGATGACGGCTACTATGTAGCTGAAATTCGCCACTAATTTACTCAGCCCTTTTATATCTATAGATGTTGTCTGCATCACTTATTAGAAATTAATAACGAATGGTCCTCGTTCATAGCCAAGTAATAGTTTATTATATGTTTATCATTTGCTCCGACCTATTTACTTATATTCATCACTCATTCATCTTTATTTATGGACGCCGGTAACAGGGCCGTTTAAGCTGAAAGACGAATTTTCATGAGCAATGGCGTTTGACCATGTTTTCTTCTTCGCGCCGTCTTGCGGAACAATCCCCGAAAAAAAAACCCGTATTTGCCGATAAATCTTCCAGCGATAGGGAAGAGTAGTAACGGGGCATAAAAACAACCGACTGTCACGCGATGATACGCAAACACATCACGATGACACGGCCTTTTACACGCCCATTCATCTTGCTCTAGAAGAGAAAGATAGAACTTCACTCGGTTTAGGAACAAAAAAAAACACAAGGGAGAATAGATTCGATGGAACTTTTATCCGGGTGACTTGTATAAAAAAACAGTGGACTATATCTCGTTCCCATCCGAGTCTCGACGCGATCCATTCTTACCCCCTCCGGACACTAAATTTCCAGAAAACGGAACGGCCTTCTTATAGCCAACAATCTGACCACTAAATGCACACGATCATAAATCCCTCAGCCTTCTCCCTCCCTATTCTCCCCCATCACTCCCTCCTCCCTCTCTAAGCTCCCTTCATTTCCCCATTTTCGACCCCAAAGTAGTCTCCTCCTCCTTTTCAGAGCCCTCCCCTTCCTCCAATCTTATCCCCCCGCAACACGCCTACCCTTGGCAACTCTTGCCAAACTCCCTAGCACACTAAATTCTCTCTCCCCCTCTCTATTCTCCAAGCAATCCTCCCTCTCCTCTCGTTCCATCTCCCTCTCCTCCCCCCCCCTTCCTCCCCTTACCTCGATCTCCTGTTTTTCCGCGCCTGCTACACTTCGGAACGCCGCGTTCTTTTGTACTGTTCTATTCGTAGAAAGGTGGGAGAGAAAAATTCTCCATATGAAGGACGTTATGTCGATATTTTTACCGAGAAAAGACACCGCTGCTACACTTTTAGGTGACATTATATAGGTGGCATTATTTTGCTTTCTGTTATCTTATTCGTGCCCCTCTAAACGCCGTCTTGTGATTCACATGTTAAAGTTAGCCGTTTTTTTATTTCGAATATAATGGCTCACTTTAATGAATTTCAAATGTGTATCTATGAGAAGTGAAAATTTGTTCAGTGGATCTAATGGACTCCACGGTTTTAATTTTTAATTATAGAAGTCTCGTAATTATGCAGTTTTTGTTAACCGTTGTGATTATATTATCACTACATATACGATTATTCCATCAACAGATTTATGAAGTTTCTCCAACGCAAATCTTTACAGGATAGCAGGGTATTACAGAGAACATAGCACTCACACAAGAAATAGCTGACCTTATATATTTATATATTTTATATATTACCGATACATTAAAACGTTTTTTTTATTATTATATCATAATGTTATCCTGAAAATTTCATCAAATTCGGTTCAGTCGTTTGCGAGATATTAAACTTCAAAAAGCATTGCACACAACGTTTGCTAAGGCTTTTATTTATACGACTAGTATATCTGAGGTACCCACGGTGCAAATTAGGCCCTCTATTCCCTTCAAACCTGCCCCATCCTTTTCCGTACCTCGGAGTTAACATTTCCCTATACTTTTTGGCGTTTCCGTCTCATTTCCATCGAAGTCCCATGCGCTCCGCCCATCCATTCCATAGCACCCCTTATCCCCATCGCACTCCCCTTTCTCACTCTTCGATCTCCAAACTGCCACTCCCATCTCCTCCCTCCCTCTCTCCTCCTTCCCTCCCTCCCTCTCTCCTCCTCCATCTCTCTCTCTCCCTTTCAGTCTTTGAGACTCAATGCCATCGTACATCTTTACAGCACTTCCCCATCTCTCGCAACCCTCCCTGCGGCTTTACTCCGTCCCATCCTATTTTACCATTTCCTCCCTCTTCTCTCTCCCTCTCCTAACCAACTCGCATTCTCTCGCTCGCACCATTTTCCTTCCGAACTGAGAAATCCACTTCTCCGCCCAGCAGAGTAACGCCGGATTGATTTTAAGGGTTCCGTCTTCCAACCTCCCATAGCTCTTCCGCCTCACCTCCCTTCTTCCCTCTCTCTCTCTCTCTCTCCCTCTTCTCTCTTACTCGATCGCAGTCTCTTGTTTCGATCATTTTTCCTACTCTCTCTCTCCTCACATCTCGGTGGCTTCCATATTCAGAGACCACACTGGCGTTATATCTCGTTCTTTTTCACCGTTCCGTTAATTGTTCCCGGTTGCACCCGCCCGAACGTGCAAATATTTTGCTCACGTAGGGGATGGGAGCGACGCTAACGATTGTGTTCTCTCGGTGTCATTCATAAAAAAAAGTACGATGTAATAGAATCATTTCGACTTGGATCTAAATACACCTCTAACACGTCTCCATGATACGCGGGTTTTTCTATTTGTTAGTGTTTCGTTTATTAACGATTATCAGTGTCTGAATCTTATTTCACAGAATTGTAAACTGCCTTGTTTAATCACCGGTTTTGTTAACCACATACGCTTTCAGATTTCAGGATCTGAAGAAATGCTTGTGATTTATAGTAATAGGAGCTCAATGTAATTGATAACTTTTAATATGTTATATGCTAGAAACTGCGAGTGCTCATCTTGTTTTCATGCTCGTTCTTTCCTACACTGTGGTTTAATTGGACGTCACCTTAATTTGTGATCCATTTATTTTGATAATTAAAAGCTTGTAAAAACTTTTGAAATACAATTTTACTATCTTTACTTTTATGAAGTTTCAATTTAAAGTCATTAAGTGATAAAATATCAATTTCCTTTAAAATTGGATGAGATACTATCGACAGTTTCTCACGCATGTCTAATATATTTTTACTTGACAAATGAATAAATGAAGAGTTTATTTATGTCGAACACGTATATTCTAAAATATTGTTTCTCTAATCGAGCTACATTGAATGAAGACAACGACAAATAGTGGAAGTGCCCGTTGAATTTCAATTGATTTAGTGAATCTAAAATTTCGACCGTGTAGCATGTAAACATCGCAAGAATAAGATAGTACACAGTTTTAACCGTCGAATAAAGCAAAAATGAATAAAACCTGTTCGCAATTACCTATTTAGATGAATGAAAGACGAAAATCTTGCACTCTGAAAAATCGAAAATTACGTGTAAACTTATGGGAAAAAAATTATTGAATTAAGCTCTCCCTCCCCCCAAATTTTTATCGTCATATAGCCCATGTTATCCGCAGGGTAAAATTTATACCTATGCGAACTTTCGTGCCGATCGCTCAAAGGTATGGAAATCGCAATTTGTGGACAATCTACTGCTAATTATTTAAGTTACGTAGTTTAAAAAACAGCTTGCTTTGGATAACTCTATGCCACACGAAAATATCATTAAAAACAGTTTATTATTAATATTTCAATTAAAATCAACAAATATGTGGTTGCCATATAAACAAAGAAAAATCGCACACAGAAGTTGAAAAACGATATTACGTTAAAATTTTTTCTCATATATTGGAATCTAAACTTCGGCGACAATGGGAAATATCATTGTAGCTTATAATTGATATTTTCATAAAACTGATAAAATCACACATTTTTATGATTCTAAACGCATTTTTTCACTAATTCAATTAGGATTCGGATTCTATCTTCAATAAAAATAAACTTTGTTCATTCCTTAATAGAACCATCCAAGTCTCAAGTACGTACCATGTTTCTAATTAATTTTAAAATTCAAATGAAAAATAAGCTACACTCATCCCTATGTTATTTAAATGGGGAAAATGAAAAAACAATATATTTTTTAAATTATAAAGATTAATCAAATCGCTATAAAAACCTGACTACACCACTTTCTGTCCTTGCAAAAAGTCTAGATACCTAAGTTTGAAGCACTATATCTCGAAAACCGTACCAATGATTTTAATGGAGTTAAAATTACCGGGTATAGAATTCATTTTACGTTAATTGATGTACATTTTAAATTTTTATTTTATATTTAAATGTTTTATATAGAGCTATATTTGAAAAAAGCACGGTTTTTAGCCCTCTTGACCCGGTGTGACTATTTTGAATGTTTATAACACGGAAGTCCTCAATGTATCAACTTGCAATTTTAATGGCATTTACCTAAAACTATTGGGAATAAGAATCCGGAAGCGTTATTTTAGAAATGCAATATTAACACCCGATTTTTTTTAATTTCCGAACTTGGACTATCCTCGTTATTCCTGGGTTGTTTTCAAAGTTTGAGGTACCGTTGTCACCGGACGATACTGATATGTAAAGAAAAACATCCGAAAATTACTTCTCAAATTGATACCGAATTTTATTTTGCTAGTCGTAGTCGTAGCTATAAAACAACTTTTAGTAACCCTTTAATTCAGTTAAAATGACACCTTCCTCTTCACTTATACATGCTGAAGTTGCCGAGTTATAAAAAATACATACATACATGCAAACACTTTATAGATATCTATAGATATCAATCGTTCTTGACTGGAAATTTAAGGAGTGGTATCTCTCAGGTGAATAAGTTATTAATCACTTAACTGTATTCTTGGATTCGACGTTGCTTAGTAAACAGACGACTTTCCAGGAACTGGTATACACACGGTCTTATTGTTCACTATTGTTCACTGTTACTCATATGCGTTTGCTTACTCACAGTTCTTCAGAGGAGAGACGCAGATTCCATTGGAACGATATGTTTTCCACTCTTGGCGAATTGGCCAGACATGCGCGGTAAATTGATACCAATAGCTTTTTCCTTCAAATGTCGACTTTGTATGCAGAAGTCATATGTTTGTTGAGTTTTTTCCCTCATTAGTTGTGATACTTTGAAGTCATCGATAATGAGTATGTTGCGGGAATTGTGTAATTCTCCTTCCGACTGCGGATATATACATAAACATACACACACACACACACACACACACACACACACATACATATATGTATATAATATGGTAGCAACAAGGTGTTGGAGGAAGCCCAGTGGACACTTACCTAGATTGAAGAGCCGCTGGGGGTGCTGAAGACACAGGAAAAACACAAAAGAACAAAAACGACACAAAAATGGAGCTTTCGGGCTGACGCCATATATATATATATATATATATATATATATATATATATATATATATATATATATATATATATATATATATATATATATATATATATATATATATATATATATATATATATATATATATATATATATATATATATATACATACACACACACACACACACACATATATATATATATATATATATATAGTTATAATTTGAGGAGGAGGTATGGGTGAAATTAAATTTATAATTCTAATTTGGCTAACAACCATGGCCGAGGAGAGTTTTCATCCCGAAACTTATTCCCGAATCGATTTTATTAACGTAGTAGGTAATTTGTATCGCGTGGCGGATTCGGTGACCGCGATAGGTCGGCGAAAATCGAATTCTCGTCGGACACAAAACCTCTGGAAAATCTATAATAGACCTGTGGAGGAATCGTAGTAGGCAGGCAGGACCAATTTACAACGGGAGTGCGTTTGTCACCAGCGTCTTGAAATTGACAGTCTTTTCGCCGCCGACATCCTCCCGTAACATCCGCGTACCGCCAATTTTTCTCACTCTTTTTCCGCCGAGTGTCAGTTCAGCACACGCACGCACGCACGCCGTTTCGTTGGCATGGACCTCTCTACCGTTCTCTCTTTTACGAATCGATTCGCATTTGGAGAGCAATCGCACGAAAGAGAGATCCTGTGTGTGTGTGTGTGCGCGCGCGTGTGCGTGAAAGAGAAAGAGAGAATGGTGTAGTGGAGAGAGGCGACTTTTAGCCACGTAGTCCGGTGTGCTGCGCATGCGCAAGCAATCGATCTCGCTCTCAATTATCATTCCGATTGCTCGGACGAACGAATTCTCTCGGGTGGCCGCCTGGCAATCGCCGTCGGGCGTTTATCATCGCGATTTTATTTCGTTTCTCTTTCGTTTTTTTTTTCACCCGATCCTTTTTTTATTTTTTTACCTTTTTTTTTTATTTCGGCTTTCATTTTTTTTTCTGTTTTTGCACCTGCGTTACGTGAGAGAGAGATAACGTGTTCCCCTTTTTTATCCGACAAACACAAAGAGGAAAAGCGCGGATGCAGGAATCGGGAACATAGAATAGCCTCGGCATTATCGCTCGGTTCTCTCTCTCTCTCTCATTTATTTATTTCCTTATCCAAAGCGCGGCCCGTGTTTAGCAAGCGTATCGCTTTTCTCGGTCCCCTGCAAGTTATGCTTCTCCGCCCTTCTCTGGTTCGAAGGCATCTCTATTTTTCTCGTTTTTTTCTTCATTTCACTTGCCAAAGCATGGTTAAGTTTCGTTCTCTGTATCTCTGGCCTGCCTCTGAATCCTATACCTTTGATGGGTTTCTCTGACAGACGTATTATCGGTCGTTTCCTTTCGCAATGCTGTATTAACTATCAATACCTTGCCACATACACTTCGCTCATTTCCGTCACCGGGATGTTCGCTTATATAAATAATGAATGAGATAGCAGTCACGGCATATTTTGTAAACTTAAGCTTGTTTTATGATTAAATTTTTAGGTATTATTAATGAATGAGATATCTTTCACTACATATTTTTTAAACCTAAGCTTGTTTTATGATTAAATTTGTATTATAACTCATGAACTTTATTTATGTAGATGGGCTTTAATTTCCATTGATGAAATGAAAAAGTCCCTGGTTCCAAACGCGAGATTCTATTCTGCAATCCGGAAATCATTAAGAACGAGTAAAGGTGGGAGTTATTTCGCAATGTTCCTTTTTACTTAGCTCTGCCTTCGCCTTCATCATCCGCCTACTCACCTTTTATCCCCAGAAAAGCGAACAATTTTCACTAACTTCTTGCGTGAGTGCAGCGTTCCAAGTTTTTCGGGTCTTCTTCAACACCGTTGCTTTGTGATTCTCGTTTAAGATGTGCTGCATCGCATGGTTTCCTTTGAACTTCGCCAGCTTTAATTTGAATTACACTCCGCCTTATCCAGAACCATCCTTCGCTCTACCGTTTCCACCGAGATAATCAGACGAGAGAAAGCCCTTTACACAATGCAAAAATTACCAAGTGTAGAATGATTCAATAGCTCGTAACTTTTGTTCTCGTTCTCTGAGTTAGCTGTACAAATTAAATTGTGACGCTTAGAATAATATTCCTGAACATTCTGAAACAAATTCTCTGAAATTGACTGAAATATTAAAGAATGCGTAATTATGTATCAAGGATTGGAAAAATAAGTACACTTTCTTGATTTTTGTTGGGAAACATAGACATACCTGCTAGAAATTTTCAACCAAAAGAAAAACTAAAAACATAATCGAAAATTTCGCTATTATTGATGCTTTTACAAAAAGTGTGTCACATGAACCATAAGCAATTTGATTAGAAAAGCTCGCTTTCAACATTTCATGCCGCATCATTTCCTCCGCAATAGAAGCTTGAATTTGACCTATTTTTACTTGACCACTGACTATCTACCTCGACAATTTCATAATATTTACATAAATGGCATGCTTAACTATTTTCTGCAATTGGGAGCAACGAAGATGTTTTGTACAACAAATTTTGGAATTTCTTTACCATCCACATAAGAGTGGGAAAAACACTCATCACTGCAACATTCATATTTTTCTGTAGGTACTTATATATTATCAAAATTAATGTCCCAAACAGAATCTAGTTATAAGTTAATTTCTATAAAAACGATCAAACTTTATTAGACCATTGTATAGCCTTTTATTTTATACAAATTTAACTCCGCATATGCCCCTCAATTTTCGTCTCAAGTTTTTCTCTTGTATTGCACCCGTGAACGACCTAATATCATTCTAATTGTAAGCGTAGTTTATGGATAGTCACCGACTAATTTTAACCCTAGCAAATCTGTGTACCGATGCTGTAAACTTAATTTTCCATGTCGACTCTTGCTTCCCGTTGACTCTGGCCGGTATTTGCATCTTCGGGTTTCATGAATATTGATTTTTTTATCGAGTTGAGTTTCATGCTCAACCCCCAAAGTGGGAGAGAAAGGAATCTCCTCCTGGCCTGGCCTCTCTCGACCCTTCTCTTCCCCTTGCTTTGGACGACCTACCAGCAGCTTTAACGCCACCGCCAGCATCGCCCAGAGGGTCACTGGGTCACGCAAACACACATCCACCACCGTTGCAAGGTGGTGGTGCTGGCGGCCATGTAGAGATGCCTCGGGGAGCGTGCGTGGGAATCGGTGTTTTTTTTTTTTGTTGCTGCGTCGTGTACCCGAAACCCTGCTCTGCCCACATGCGTGGGAATTTTCCGATTCCCTCGTGTTTGTCCCACCTTGGTTCCGTAACTTTTATCCGAAAGCAGCTGTGTGTATGCGTCAACTCAATACACATTTGGTCGAGATGCGAGGATTTTTATCCGTTGCCATTTCGCTCCCCTTTTGTTTTCTGTGTTATCATTTTAACGTCCCTGACGATTTTCCGCGTGATTGGCAGAGCAACTTTTGTCCAAAATCGATTTATTTTCATGGAAGCGTAACTCGCAAAGGGAAGTGGGAACGACCGCCGTTCCCTGTTGTCATTTTGCTGAGTGGGGTGAAAGGCTTAAGTTTATATTGTCTCTCGGTGGCTGAGTTTGTGTGCAAGTTCTCCACCTCTATTAGCCTTGAGATATTTTTGATGAAAACATTGCTCGTGCGAGCGCAGTAGACCTTTTTCGACTGAAATTCCCCATCTATAGTTCCTCAGGCCTAATTCAATACACTGCCTTCTAAAAATTGCTTTTAGTTATGCGCACTAAAAATGGAAACAACATATCCATTTAAATAATTTTGTTATAAAGGCCCATCGAAGTAAATATTTGTTCAGTGGGGCATCTTTAAAGAAATTCCAGTACGCGAAAATGAGCAGCCATAACATTTTTTAAATTGTAGCTTATTGTACGAGAAAATATCGATCATCAGAATATTGGCACAAACATTATTTCATAAATTTAAAAAATAAACCTTTGGAATCCTTTGTCATTAAAATTAATCGCTTTAGCATTGTAGTATACTCATAGCCTTCCTTTTTCTTGGCAAAGTTCCGTAATCATTAGAATCTACGGCTGGGAAAAATGACGCATTTGAGGACAGTTGACTATCGGTTTTCCATGCACCGTCTTCCTCAGATCCTCCTCGCACTAGAGAGAGCAAAATCGATCTTCCTTTCCCTTCTTCCCTTCCCCTGTCTCTCCCCATTCTGTCCCACGTCTTCCACTCTTCTTCCTCCTCCCTGATCTCCCTCTCTCTCTCTCTCACCCTCCCTCTGTCATCTTATCCCCTCCTTACTCTCCTTCCGCTCTAGGAAGTCCTGAAAAATAAATGAATAGTGTCGTTCCACTTTTTGCCCGTAGGGGGCTCCACTCTCTTCAGTCCCGTCACGTGACCGGGATCCTGATGTCACTCCTCGGGAGACGACGAAGGACAGTCTTGTGTGTCCACATGCCACGACCTTCCTTTCCCTTCCCCTTTCCCTCTTTCCTTCGCCGTCCTTTTGTATTTGTATTTTTTTTTAACTTTTCCCCCTCGGTTCTCGTTTGTTTTAGTTTCACTTTTCCCTTTGTCCTCCATTTTCTTTTTCCGACAGTCCAATCGCGTTCTTCTCTCGTGACGTTAGCTTAAGGTGACCCAGTCACCGCTTCTCCCGTCAACCTCCTTCGCGGGAGTAGGAGAAGAAGGGAGGCGGTAGAGGGGAGAAAGGGGGCACATCTCCGCACGATGGTGATTTTTGCGTTTTATTTGCCGAAGGAGGCGACGACCTCGCAAGACCCCATTGCTTTAAACACGCCTTCCTCTCCTCATCTGTTTTTTGCCGAGGAAATCGTGCACGGGACGATGAAAGGAAACCTTTCAAGTCGCTAGGAATTCGCGCTCTTGTCTCTCTTCGATTGAGTGGTTTGTTTTCTTTTCATTCTCCGCGTTTTCTTTTGTTTCTTGTCATTCTGTTTGCAGTCGCGATGTTTGCAATTACGTCCCGCATTCCTTGCATATGGGGCGTTAAGGGGGAGATAGGGAGTGAGGAATAGGGAGAGTGGGTCGATCGGACGGGGAAGAAGGAAGGCGCCCGAGCTATAATGATGTTACGTTTGCATATGAATAGGTTTCCTTATTTATATTTTATTAGACCGTCATTATGGATGGACGTCCAAGGCTAAAAATATGGTCATAATTTTTGTGATAGGTTTTCAGACTTACGAAACCTGAGTTATGCTGTGTAGCTCACCTTCTCGTGATGCTTTGGTTGAAATACTGTTCAATAAATATTCCCATCTCTTACGAATTATCGTTGTTTTTAGTAGTAGCTATGTTTAATTTTTATTCTATATCAGCTGCAATTCTTCACGAGTAAATTCATGTTCTGGAAATACTGGTTTACGTCATAGACTAATGATGGACTTTACCTGTTTTAAATATAAAATTATAATTATTTGTATATTTTTCTTGAGGAACGATCTTAATCTATCCTCCCATTATATTTTTTAATGAGTAATACTGAATAACTTAATCATCTGTATCTCATTAAATTCATAACTAGAGTTTGGCGATCTAAATGTAAATGTAAATTTTTTTTATCCCACGCCAAAGATTAGCACTCTTATCGACTCGAGTGACTCAGCTCCTGAGCGTTTTCAATTGTTAAGTTTGATTTGTCCCGCTAGCCTTATCGACCATTCGGCTGCTTTGGGTATTCGTTGGCGTTCGTATTGCATGTAGCGTTTTGCTTTAACATTTTGGTAGCCGATGGGCTCGCATCTGTGAGCTACCTTTCCTCTTGGCTAGCTGACCTCGGTTCCAGGTCCGTGAACTCCGGAAGTATGACGTGACTCGCGATAGCTGACCTTTTGTCCGATCTGATTCCCTAAACGTTGTGTCCTAGCGCTCTATGAATAGCGAGTATCCTAGTCATTCCTCTCGCAGAAATATTCCGCAAAATTTCCTTCGCAAACTTCAGCACAATACATAACCAGCTTATTCTTCGACGATAAAAAGCTCCACGATCGTTGCGTTATCATTTTGTGACGATCAACAATTTTTGTTCTAGTTTTTAAAAGATATTTTTATCGTTATGGCCGGAAATGATTTTTTGTGCAGATAGGTAATCAAGTTTCAGGCGAAAAGTCTCATTATAATTCTACTCCTAAAAGAAGGAACATTATATTATTTTTTTAAATCGACTCGATAAATATGAGAAATTTGTATTATCCCTCGCTTTAAATCATTCTGTCAGATGAAAAAGTACAATCAATATAAGTGTTTCAACTCCGATGAAAGCATTAGATATGATATCAAGGTTAGTAAAATCTGCGACGCCTTAATTTATAAAAAATCAGGAAAATCAATACGTAACAATTATCCGTGTGAACCAGTCTGTTATGTTACAAATTTGAAGATGAATCGTTTGTTTCTGGCGGAGCAAAGAAAAATATTGTCCGAATCATTATACTAGGTTGAAAATTACTAAAAATCACATGGCTGATGAATGTTTGTAAGTACTATGAACAGAATTTAATAGAAAAAATATTATTTACTTAATAGGTGAAATGATTCTCGATTCATTACGAAAGCGCAATTCTTAAGTCACTTGTTTTTCCACCTGCTCCAAATAAATAGGCACCTTCCACACACTCTTGAGGTTTAAAACTCCAAGCAATATAATTGCTATCTAAGGGAGGGAGAGAAAGGAGAGAGAGAGAGAGAGATCTCCTCCTCAGGGGACGCATAATTCACGTGCTCCCGTGTGTTCATTTACGTGACGCCGGCCGAATTCTTAAACGGAACTCACTTTTTACCTCCTCCCACTACTACACACACAGCGCAAGCTAAAGGAATAGGAGGGCGCCTGGAGGGGACGCTTTTCTGCGAGGGACAACGTCTAGATAAGCGGTCATCTCTCCAAAAGGCCGTAAAACCCCGCACAACAATGGTTTTAAAAGGGCGTATGTGGGTGTGTATGGAGGGAGAAGGAAAAGCCTCCTTCCCCCCAACCCCTTAAGCCCTGGGCGGCTAACGCGGTACCCATCCCAGCCTCTCCCCACAACTACCACCCGTTTTATCGCTCTCCCAATCGTCATACTATCGCCCGGCCCTCCTTAATGCGCCCACTGTATAAAAAGGGGGATTTCGCGTTTCTTTTATTTTCCCTTCCCCCACCTCTCTGCCCGCTCCTCTCCCTCCCTAACCATTCATACATCCCCTTAGCGAACCTCTTTTTAACAAAGAGAAAGGGAATAAAACATAAAAAACGGTGGTGCTAGAATAGTCCCAAGGGGAACCCCCAAAAACGGAGGCCACGAAGCCCTTTACCTCTTTTCTCTGTCTGCCTCTCTCTCTCTTAACTTCTCTCATTCCCCCCTCTTCCCCTCCTCTCCCCCACCCACATGCGTTCTCCGACACTTCTAAAAACGGCACAAGTGCCTGACATAATAAAAGGTCTCGAAATAAATCCGACGGAATGCATGGTAATCTTTACGTGCAGGGTGATGAGGCTCTTTCTTCCATTCCAAACCTCTCCAAAATAAAATACCTCCTCTCATTTTCTTTAAACCCCATCTTCAGGAAACAAAAACTTCGAGAGCTGTCGAAAAGTGCGGAAGGTGGAGGTTTTTTTTAATACCTCTCGAAATCAGACGTTTGCTTCGTAACATACGTGCGCGGCTGCGATCGGAATGCTCGGAAAACAAGTGCCATCGAGACATGACCCTAACAATGACCTGGAAGATACCACGCCTTATCCCTACGCCCTCCAATTGTCCTTCTAACCCTTCAAACTTCTTCAGCCTCTCAATATCATATAGACATTTCCTCCGTCCCAACCTCTTCAAATTCTCACTATTAATCCCACTTTCCTATTCCCCTCTTCCCATCTCCTCCCGCCATCATCAGCCTCTCTCCGCCCATAACATCCACATTCTCTCATCTTCCCTTATTCTTTTGGTTGCGTCCTCGGATTTCTCTTTTAGCTGCTTGTTTGTTTCTTCAATCTAATTTTCAACGTATGATTTAGATTTCATTTTTCATTTTGCATGAGCTGCGCCATTTTCTCGCGTCTTTCCGATTCCTTCAGCTCGCACCTTGAAGTCCTTTCTTTTTGTTATTTTTTCGCTGTTTTTCTTTTATTTCTTTAATGTTTACATCATATAAATATTTTCATATTCAGTAAGACACATCTCCTTTCTAGTTAATTGTGTTTCTTCTGATTTTCCTCTTTATTTCCCCCTGTATTATACTTGTCTCCTTCGTTTATCATAATCTGTATTCTCTTCTCTCTAGTATCTTTATTATTTTAATCAATCTCTGACATTCTTCTTTTCTCCATCCCTTTCTTATTCTTTGCTCTATAACGTCTACTAGTCCTTTCATTATCTCTTAAACTTCCCATTCTTTCGTCTATACCTGTTTCCTACACTTGTATGAGTGTGTGTGTGTGTCTCTCCATCTTCTCCAATCCAACTCTTCCTCTGTTTGGGATCTCCACTTCTACTGGCACCCGCATCCTCAAGTTTCCCTTACCCGCCTCTTAAACTTGTATTATCCCACCCATTCTCTCTTTCCAACCCACGCACAGAACTATCTTTCCCCTCAATCCCACCACTACAAATCTCTCCCACGCGACTAATACGTCTCACAATTCTCCACTCTTTTCTTTCCCCCTCTCTTTCATGGTGTACAAGGTTCGAACCCAGATTAAAGTCACTTTTAAAATTCCTCTTGTCTCCAACATTCCTTGTGGTTTTATTTTGTGTTTTTCCCTACGAATGAGGAATATCGCAGCATTCTTTCCCGTACTCCTCTTCCATTCGAGATCGTTTCGGTCTCGGACGAATTTTCTCCGCGCGCCCGCGACTTATAAAATGTTTAAAAGCTTCCGGGAAAGAATTTCCCCCTCTACCTCTCTCTCTCTTTCCATCTCTTCGAAAGAAGCTTTACGTTCCTTTGTGTGCGACGCGTAATTTCCGGCATTTCTTCCCTAGACTCTTGGCATCCTACTCTTTCCATCTCTCTCCCTCCGTGGAGTGAGGGTGGCTGTGTGATTGCATGTCTGTGTGCGTGACTTGAATGTGATTCGCGAGCCCGTGAAGAGTGATTGAACGAACTTCGAGGGTTTGATTTCTCTCCGAATGGATTTAAACTTACGGTGGTATTTGCTAGGAAATGTGCGCTTAGGAATCGAATTTTGCCTCTGCTATTTCTCTGAAACTTACGCTAAATGTTATCTAAAGATCCTGAAGGTAATGTCTCTTGTGATGATTCAGCGTAATGGTTGGTTCTATAAGATTTTTCGAAAAATGTGGTGGATCCACCATGTGCATCATGTAAATTAACTGGGGATTTGAACTGCATTTTACCTGATATATTTTATTATCCTCTTAGATGTTGTCTTATAAAGGAAAATATTTTAAGGTTAGCAGTGTGTTTTTCGATGATGAACAGAATAAATAAAATTCGTCTTTTCGAGAACCCATTCCATATTGCGGAAAATAATGCACAAAAACTTCTGAAAGTAAACTTCATGCAATCCAGCTTCACGCGTCTCTCGCAGAATACATCCAGAGGCAGACTCAACGTAGAAATTCCTCCAAGTGAATCACAGAGATAATATAAAAACCATTAACGCTTACGTTTTTCATCCCCAACCTCCCGCAATGAAATACATTTCGCGGCTCCCCTGAATTTATTGCGTCCGGAAATGTATTCCCGGGGCTGTCTCCCTCCTCCTCCTTCCCTCTTTCCTCTTGTCTTTCTCTCCACATCCCCCTGGGACGAGGTTTCTCGCTCCGGGCATTCCTTCAACCACGAGCAACCCCCGCGGATATTTCGGAGGGCCTCAATAGAGTGCGTTGCATAACGGAGCAGACGTATATAGAGGTTTACGCTTATGCGCGACTGGTGGCGGAGGAGGAGGATGAGGGGAGTGGGCGGAGAGGGAGTGAAAGGGGAGGAGGAGGGAGTGGATGGAGGCTGTGGGAGGAAAGAGAGAGAAGGAGAAGACAGACAAGCGGGGTGTCTTGAGTGGAACGGAGGAGTGAGGAAAGGGCGTGCGGATTGGTGGAGTGAGTGAGTGAGATTGAATGGGATTGAATGTTGGCGGAATGGATTAAAATGCGACGGATATGGAAAAGATTTTTTTTTTTTTTTTTAGGGGCAAGTCGAGAGAGGAAGAGGAGAGAAAGGAAGGAAGCGGAGGAGAGGTGGAGATGTTGGAGACAGAGCAGAGAATGGGAAGGAAGAAGAGAGATAAAGCAGGGGAGAGAGGGAGATTAAAAAGGATTGGGACAGAAGATACGTGAGAAGAAAGGGTTGGAAAAATAAAAGTGGTAAAGGAGAGAGGAAGAAGGGAGAGAGGGAGTGAGATTGGAGAAAGGGAGAGATAGGAGAGGAAGGAACAGAGGTGGAAGGAAGAGACCTGAAAGGAATAAAAGTGAAAGTAAGAAGAAGAAGAATTGAGTGAAAGAGAGGCGGAGAGAGGGGGGGGGAGGAGAAGGGGAGAGAGAGAAAGAGATAAATGGAGACAGATTGAGGTAGAGAAGTGAGGGAGAGGAATGTGGAAAAGAGGAGAAAAATAGATATTATAGACAATATAAGAGAGAGAAACGTGTGGTGTTATAGGATACGAAGAGAAATATTAGATTTATGAGAAGTAGATGGGAGTGAATGAGAAAGGGAAGATAAGGTGCGGGCGGAAGTATATAGTTCGTTAAAGGTGGAATGGAGAGACAGAATTGAGAGGAGAGAAAGAAAAGAGGTAAACATGGGGAGAGAGGGGGAGGGGGGGGGAGAGTGAGAGCGAAATCGGTTCCGTATAACGGGGAGAAAAATAATTAAAAGAGAAGAAAAGGAAGGAGGAAAGTTGCACGAGAGGAAATAAAGGGTGCAAGGGTGTGCGCTTAAGTGTAAAATAATACATAACGTTCAGTAAGGTGAGTGAGCTCCAGGAAACCATTAGAGCGACTGAGTATTCGTTGAGCATTTGGTGCGGTGGAAGTGCTTGTGTAGCACTAAGTGGTAAATGGAGAGGGAGGAGTAAACCCAGGGGAGAGAGGAGAAAGAGAGAGAGAGAGGAGGAAAGAAGGAAGGATGGTGAGCAAGAGAGAGAGAGAGAGAGTAGCGAAGGGGGACAGAAAAAACAGCGCAGAAGTTGTGTCCCTGAGGATTTGGTTGCGAATGAAAGAAGCAGAAGAGGGAGTAAGGGATCCAGAGGCAAAAATAACAAATACGGAGGTCGGGAAAAGGTGGCTTTTCGTAGTTGTATCATTATGCGACATTTTCTTTAGGCATTTTCACCTCAGCTTCCGTGCACTCGCTGGCGTCTGTCGCTCTTCATATAATACTTCAATTAAATTGAAAAAAAAATTAGCGAACCATAAAATCCATACGAATTTTCAGTTTTCGTCATTTAATTTTATATTTCGAAGGCTACAGTGTGTATCCTCGTTACGTAAGAAATGGAATGTTTTAATTTTAATTTCAAAGAAATGATATTAAAATTCAATTGCGATGTTGTTATCATAATTATTCAATTATTATTATCGATATGTTGACATAGTTTACTGTTAATGTTTTTGTATTAATCAAATTTTACATATGAATGCAAAATTAACTTTATTTAAAGGATGATTATATATAAAGATACGTACCTGAGAGCTTTATTCACGAAAATTAACAAAAAATCCAAGCTCTCATAATAAAATTTACCAGAGACCAAAGACTGCTTACTAATGTAATTTTAGTCCCATAGCTTTTACTTTATTGATGTTTACTTTACATTTATTGAAAACTCAAGTAAATATCACGTCATTTCATCCAAATACCAAATCGCTATGACCCTCCGACGTATCGTTTCCCATAAATCTGATGCTTGTGAAGCTGAATCCTTGCTGTGTTTTTGATGGTAAAAGTTCGGAGTATTAATATAAAAGTGAGAATTGCGTGTTTTTCATGGTGCCGCATGTGTTATTGAGGGAACACGACAGTGTAAGGGATGAAAGGAGAAAGCAATGCAGATAGCAAGAGAGAGAGAGAGAGAGGCGTGAAGAGCTAATTTGCGTAAGAGGTTAAAATCTTTATCCTCATTCATACCCGTTCCATCGCAGAACATAATACGTACAGGAGAAGGTGCCGATGGCTGAAAATATACAAAATTATAGAAATAATGATAATGCTTCCGAGGCATCGTAAAATGTTTCTCGAGGACAAGGTTTTTATAAAATCTTTTATATGCGTTCGTCCCATATTTATTTATTTCTTTATATATTTTGGGGTAGACCATTTTTTGTTCCCTCATATCTCTTGAACGAATGATCGGATCGTAAATATTGTTGCATTGTTCGAAAGCTTGTGGCTTGCAAATGGTGTTTAGCGCATAAACAATTTTGTATCTCATCTAGATGTTAAAATGCGAATGTACAAACTTTCCAAAAGTCTATTTCGTTTCGGTGGCTCTGCTGGTATGTGGGTAGTAGCAAGAAATTGAACTACTACATATTCACAGCACTCTGTGCCCAAATGTTAGAAATGATAGCGGGAAATGCTGTCATTTTGACCAATATATAGCGAGAGAAGTTATAACGCGTAATTGAAGGAAAATTTAGCTTATTTCTATTATGTTATTTTATACCTCAATAATGTTCACTATTGATTTAAAAGTTTTGAACTTTTTCATAAAACAATTAACGGTACTAGTAACTTAACATGGCCACACTACGTCGTTCTACGTTTTCCCGCTAGATGGCAGTACTTATGCGCGCCGGTCTGCCTTCGAAGAGCTTCGTATTTTGGCCATAACGTGGAACCGTGTGCATTACTGGAAATGTCTGCGATGTTTCTCAGTTCTCATTCCCGGCAGATTGGGAGTTCCCCGAGACCAGTGTTCGCCACAACTCAACCATTACCTAGAAACCCTTACGTGCGACAATAGTGCCGTTACTATAACGCCTGACGTTCAAGTTATAACGGGTGCCTTAATTGGAACCTATCCCTCACTCCCGGTTTGCAAGCTGCAAGATTTTTATAGCAATTTCGTTTTGCGAAAATTTGTAACGGGTGCCTGGAATGGAACCTATCCCTCCGTCCCGGTTTGCAAAGTAAGTAGGCTTGCAAGCTATTTATAACAAATACTTTCTGCGGAAATGTTATAACGGTTGACTAAAATGGAACCTACCCCTTAGTCCGGGTTTGCAAGCTAAATTTGCTCCATTTTCGGCGCAACAGTCAGGCGAGATATTTCGCACCTTAGTAACCAATTCTCCTTCGCAAATAACAAAAGAGTAGCGAAAAACGGTGTCGCGTTCCCTCGGGGAACTTCCAATTTGCCGACATTTCCAATAATGCACACAGTGTCACGTTATGGCCAAAATACGAAGTTCTTCGGAGGCAGACCGGCGCTCATATGTAGTGCCATCTAGCGGGGAAACGTAGAACAACGTAGTGTGGCCGTGTTAAGTGACTAGTACCCAATTAACAACTCGTAATCAGTAGATGGTTCCTTTGGGAATGTATTTTTATTCCTCACGCTGCGGTAGATGGCTTCTGGGTAGAAAAGTATCCTCAAAATTTCAAAACTTCCGAAATGGGGTGCCGTGGCGTAGTGGCGAGGGCGTTTGCCTGCTACGCTGAGCATAACCGTTGAAACCCACGAAAGTTGTATTTTTTCAATAGATCTTGCTGCCCCCTATTTGCGTGTTTCGAGGAGAGCACGCGAATCAACGCTTCATCCTTCGGAAGAGACTTAAAACCGTTGGTCCTCCTTGGTGCTTTTCGAAAAGAGTAGTCTAATGCTTGTACCGGGTTTCTCTTCTTATTAGCTTTATTATTTAAACTGACGAGCCTGCTAGCGCCAGAGTCCTATGAAGTCACATTGTTCCACAAACCACGAAGTTTGACATAAATCATTGTAAGAAAGCGATTGAGGTAAATTATTTATGTTCGTTATTTTTCATTGAATGTTATTAATTTTCGCACTTAAAAGATGAAAACAAGTGCGAATTTTTAAAAAAATTCAAAAATAAAATCTTTTTGCTATACTATAAAATTTTCAGATTATTTGCTCGTTATAAAAGGTTTTGGTGTTCTGTACTTGTCATTACTACAGTTTTACATATCATTCACGTAATAATCTCATTCCATAAACTGGAGTAAATGGATTTTGAATATAAAGTAAATAGCAAAACACTTTTTAAAATGAAGCTCAACCTTGAAAACCTCCTATCAAAGCGAAACTATTACGTAAATGATATGTAAATCAGTAGTAATGAAAAGAATATGACATCAAAATCTTTTTTGTAACGAACAAATAATCTGAAAAATGGCTTGTTTTATAAGGCAAAAATACGTTATTTTTGAATTTTAAAAATTCTTACTTATTTTTTCGTAGCTCCCGCGATGTGAGGGATGTGAAAGGACAGGGAAAGCGCGCTAGAGAGAAAGTTACAGCGTGGAAGATAAACAAAGATGGTTCATGTGTGCCAAAGATATGGATGGATTCCTGCGTGTGAGTGCCAATTACTTTTCCAGGGGCGATTTTAAAATGTACATAACACGCTAGAGAGAGAGGGGGGGAGGGAGGGGGAGGAGAGAAAGACAGAGAGAGAGGAAAAAAGCCTATCTTGCGAACGAACAAATCCCGTTATTAACGGCATTTTTCTCCACTCCGATTGGACACCGAGAGAAAAATAATCGGCCGAATGCATGCCGTCACGTTTGCGCAGATATTTTACCCCGTGTTTTTCTGCAGAGTTGAGTGGTTGATAATGGTAACCTTTTGAACGAGCGTTGATTTCAGCTTTGAACTAATTTCCTACGGATTTTTGAAATTAAAATGACCGTATTGGTCAAATTCATCAATGAAATGCAAAATTTTGAGGGGTGATTTAATGTTGTCGCCTAACACGGCAGGTGGTATTATCCCAGTTGAGCGTCAACGTCAGTTCAATAAAGCAGCTTATTTGAACAAACAATGAACATATTCTCTCCAAGAGTACCATTAAACATTCCACAGCCTTCAGGATTTGGGAAATAATGAGGTTATTTATCGAAACTAAAAAAAATCGCAAAATGCGAAGAATTGGACTGAAAACGGTTTTTGTATCTCAATGAAAATCACATTCTTGTAAATTCAAACGCTCAATCGATTCGCACATAACTCTGAAGTCTTTCCAGCCGCATTAACGCTTCCTTATTTCTTAAATAAAGGCTTTTTGAAGCGTAGATTTGGCGGGTCGCGATTGCCAAGTTCGGAGACACCCAACGACCGGATGGAATAAAACTTTCCTGGATTGGCTCCAAGATCAGTCTACATTTCCAGGACTCTTTTTAACGCCTCAATGGACTTAAGGTCTCTTTCGTCTATATGGACTCCATTATCTCATAACATTCCTGTCTCATCGACTGCCGAACTTCAACCCATCAACACTCGAAAGCTTTTTTTGAAGCATCGTTTCAAATAACTTCAGAGAAGTTTTTCTGTATATTTTGTTATTGCGGTGCTAAAGTGGTGGCGTTGAACACATTTTTAGCGATGTCTCTAAACTTATACTGCCTATAATAAGCTGGTTGTTTCATGATATATTTTATTCTTACATTTATAATGTAATAACAATGTTTTATGAAGTGTTTGAATTCGAGGCATGTTCTCATTGCTATGTTATTTATATTCATATTTACTGTGTCGGTTGTAGTCACATCAAACACTTCTCCCCTGAAATAACTTTGCAGAAATGTTGCACTTTAAACAGTATTATATGTTCAGGGTTTCCAGGAAATCTATGGCAATTTGGAAAAATCGTAATTTAAGTTAATTAGTTCGATTCCATAATTCTGCTATTCCGAAATATGAATAAAAACGTTGTTTTAATGAAATTGATTATATACAATCAAATGTAACATGAAATAAATGTAAATGTAATATGCACGAACGCATAGAATAGTATTTTGTATATTTCTACTTGCTTTAACATTCGCAAGTTTATTGTATTCTATCGGTGGCGCAATGTGAAGGGGGTAGGGCAGGGGAGAAGTTGTGAAAGTGAAAAATCCTCCAATGAAGAATTAGTTCAATATGTACTTGAAAGGCTAACTATCCAGATAAGTGATGTGCTGCTGGGAATAGCCAAAGATTCCAAAAAGATCCATTTGCATATAAAATGCATTGATGAAACGATGTTAAACGGTAAAATTAGTTCGATACCAAGTTCGACTCGTATATCTTTGACCCTGACCATGAATCCTCCTCTTAACGAAATCCTGTATTCATTCAGTTTCTAGCTAGGATTTGTTTCACTATTCTGGCAATTCCGTGGCGGATTCCTTTCCATTTTAAAGAGTCGCTCGAGAAGAAGCTCCTCTTCCGTCCTCCTCATTCTAAGACAGCCACGGTTATTCATGGAACTTTAATGGAGTATGCGCGTGGGTGGCGAAGTGGAGAAAACCGAGATAGGAGAGGAAGAGGAGGCGAGTGAGAGATAGAGAGAAATGGAGAGTTAATCATCGCGGAAGAAAAAGGAGAAAAGAAAATTACGTTTATGTACGCGCCTTATATATACACGCCTTATATATACACGTTTATATAAGAAGTTTTGCTCCAATCTAGAAGGGATCTCGGTTCCGATTCTCTCATTCAAAGGCCTTCCTTGAATTTTCTCTGTTCCCTTTCATGAAAACCTTTCGGAATTAGTTTTTCTCTCATCCACTCTCTTCGCCGGTCCTTTTCTCTTGACATCCTCGCTTTTATAACTTCTCTTTAACTTTTGCTTACCTTAAATAAATTATTTTTCCAATACATCTTCTGTATGATTTTAATACATTACCCACATCTTTCGAAATATATGTTCGGTTCATCGATTTTCTCCTCCGGCTCATTTTCCTTAATCTGCGTCACCATGAAGACCTTTGGCGCTAGCGGAAACTACGATGATCATTATCGGATAGGCAATCATTATGGAGGAGAAATAAGAGACGATCGCAAACGATCTGGCGTCAGACGAGGCCAATCGTTTTTTAACAAAAAAAGAAAAAACGAAGAAATAATTCGAGTCGAAAAGATACAAAAGTCAGTATTTAAATTTGATGAGTCATTTATAGTTTACACTTATAAATAATACAATGAAAATCAAGTCCAATATTATAAAAATACACATTATATGAGCACTTGTTGAACCAAAATTTTAATAAAATAACGACGAATGTTTTAATGCTGTGTTATAACAGTATAAAAAGCATGTATAGGGGAAGAAGTGAAAGAGGAGGTATCGGTAGGAAAACGACGAAACAATCGAATGGAGAAAAGCGGAGAATACCAGATAAGGACTCTGATGTGGGGCTAGAGCAGAAGAACACGTATGTTAAAGGGAATAAGAAAAGAGGGAATGAGATGATCTTATGACGAGTGAGAGAGAGAGAGAGAGAAGAACCGCTTTTTCTCCCTTTCTCTGGACATGGAGATCCTTTTCCAAATCTCTTTCGATCTCTGCCTTCTCATCTCCTGCTTCCCATTCTTTCCTCTATCCCGGGGCATCTCTCTCCTTCCCTCCCAAAGGAGAACCCTCTCCTGAATACATCCATCCACACCAGGCGGAAGTGCGACTTCAACTGTTTTAACCTAACATCCTTTTCCTCCATCTAACCCTCTCTCTCTCTCCCTCTTTTCTGTTTCTTGTTTCATCCCTTTTATTTCGCCCCTTCCCCTTCTCACTTGCTAACATGTATGTGTTTGTATGTATTTTGTATGTACCCTCACGCACAGGAACACATGTATGAAAGAATACATGCAGTACAAGCATCTGCGTATATCGTTATATGTGTGTGTGTGTGTACACACTTGAAGAAACACAAACCTACACAATCATTCTCTTTTTCTTCCCAACTTTCTCCATAACACTTTCCTTTTATACACCTAGTTCTTGCTCTTATCACTTCCTCTTCCGATCTCTTTACTTCCCGTCTCTTGCTCTCTCTCTCTTTACGTCCCTTTTTCATGACCATCCTTTCGTTCAAGAATGGCGTCTGCCTTTTCTTGTTCCACCGTTTTCCTTTTTCTCTCACCATCTTTCTTTCGACGTGAAAGGGGCTTAAAATTGAGGAGGAGGAGCGTGGATTGTTGGAGATGGCCCTCCCTTTTTTTTCGGTAGGCGAGTGAACATACTTTGATCCAGCGAGAGAAAGGAAAAAGCTGGATTTCCTAAGGCCGAAAAGTCAGGAAAAAGGTCTTCGAAGTTTCGAAAAGACACCATGCGCTTAGGTTCTGTTGGTAGTTATTGGTCGAAGGTACATAGAAGATGCTTTCCAGTTCAATTTTCTCCTGTGTATATCGAGGTATTGATTTGATACGCGCATATATAGAGGCATAAAATACGGAAATAATTTTTTTCTTTGATATTTCTCATTAGTAACTAAACATTTTTAATGGCTTGTTTCATAGATTAAGTTTTCAGTGAAATGTTCAACTGTGGATTTATGGGTAAAGATTTTTAATGGCGATAATAATATGAGTTTTCAAAAAAAAACATCGTATAATATTAATTATAATGAATATATGCATTTAAAGATCATTAACATAAACAATTTCGCCTTTATTTTAAAAATTAAGTAGAAGTTTTAAATTGGACTAACATTAAGTTTATAGTGTATTGTAATTACAAACGCAACATCAAAATCGATAAATATTTTTTAAAAACTTTAGCGTTTATAATGAATACAAAATATTTGAATCGGATACCTAATTGAACTATTAATTGAAATCCCTGAAAATCTTGAAATATATTTGCAAAAAGAATTGAAATCTACATTTCTTTTACGGAGGTTTACGTTAAAAGTTCCTTTGAAGCCATCTTTATTTTAAATTCACCTATATAAAAACATTTTTCTTTCCTCCCTGTGGACATTTAAACATTTCTGTGCAATTTGAAGTGAATAACAACGTTCTTCCTTAAATACCCATCTCTATTCATTTAAGATAGTGAACGAAATATTTCAATTCGGATGCTTTTCAGTCTAGTTTCAAGCTCCTTACTTTTAAGCTTTGAATAATTGTATTAATTCTATTCGTCTATTACTTTTTCAAATTAAGAAATGAATACAGTTCCATGTTTAATTATAAACTTGTTTGTGAACACAAAATAGGCCAATTCCACAACAAATAATGCGAGCTCTTTCTATATCCCACAAAAAATAGTATGAGGGTCTTACTTTGTTTTTTGACCTTTTGCTACATTCATCATGAGCAACTTTGTTCATTTAATTGATAAAAACATTTTCAGTTAGCGTTTTTGTCCGCCGGCAAAAAAAATCGAACGGATAAAAGGGTCTAAAACCGCGGACACCGAAAGAATTAAAAATACGCATACAAATATTTATATACATATAAAGGGTGCTCTCCATTTGTCTTTCCTGTACGTTCGTAAAACAAAGCCTCTTTTTTAATTTTTTTCATTCCGCTACAATGTAATTCTAGAAAATAACGCCAGTCTCACAAGCATTCATTTCGCGGAATTAAATTATACTTTTTTTTATCAGCATCTTTTGTTCTCTTAACCTACACTATTTCTCTCCTCCATCCATCTCCTCTCCGTGTCGCTGCGACAAACGCTTTTTTCCGTCCTCCTATTTCTCTCTCTCTCTCTTTATCCCTATTTCTCTCTTTATCCCTCTTTCTCTTCGCGTTATGCACGCATTACCTCTCTACCTCCCTCGCGCGTTTTTGTTTTTATTTTTGCATCTTCAACTCATTTCACGTTTGACCTTCTCAAATTTGGTCTGATCCCCGCTCAACGCGTGCGTATACATAATGACCATAAGGACCTTAGCGTAATTCTAGTGCGGCGATAAATTCGTTCGTTCATTTCCCCTTTGTCTCCACTCCTGTCCGACTCTTTCCCTTTTTCATCCCCTTCCCACTTTCCTCTCCCACATTTCTCTTTAAAATTCTCTCGTCATTCAAAAACCTTTCTCTTTGCCCTTCTCTCTCTCTCTTTCGATTTCCTCTTTCTCTCTCTCTCTCTCTCTCTCTCTCTCGCCTTTCCGAAAATAACTTCTCTTCCTCTGGTGTTGCCGCCGACGCTAATATAATGCCTCACGTGTAACCTTGGACAAACAGTTTTCTCGGGAGGTCGTTTGAACTATTAACGAAATGATTTTTACCGCGAGGAGTCGGAATAATTTTCCCCGAGCCTTTTTGCTACGAATGTCGCCAGCCACACACGAAGAGTCATGCGTGGTACTTGGGTAGTAATTTGGTTTTCGCGACAGAATTTTAAGTGCTGTCTTTCTTTTGAAGATGACGTTACCTAAACTAAAAAGAGAAGAATTGGTCGGAGTACATGTTAATGCGTCAGATCTTAATCACACACCTTTTTTTATTTTCCTCGTTAATCAATAACTTCAAAAGCGAAAATTAATGCTCAATAAATGATCCATTTCTCGCAAGTGTTGGAATTTTTGTCCCAAAACAGCCGTAGGATCAAAATGTAATACATTATAAAAAAATATAAATCCGAAACATATTTTCAATTTAAAGTCAAAAGTAATAGATTGACCTTTATCGGACCCATTTTAAAATGGAAAATAGGGTTCCCACGGACCGAATTAAAATGCCCAATATATCTTCAAAATGTTGACATTCAATAAATAATTTGCGTCTTACAATTAGGCAGATATAGAGATATTTTCTTAAAGCAAAATATATATTTTACATAAATGTTGCTTTTATTAGGCTGTTTAACTTTATTATGTTAAACAAAAAAAAAACAATTAGAAAAAATCAGAAATTGTCTTTTGTAGAAAAAAATGTAAAATTGTTGAAGAATTGTTCATTAACTTAGTAAATCATTTCTTTAAAAGGTTTTTTTAACTTGAACAGTAAACTTAATCAAAACGCTTGCAAAAATCACAACATGCTATAACTATAAGTTTTACTTCGTGTGATATTGGATGAAACAAGGGTATGTGCACAATCCTACATTGCACTGGCCGCAGAAATAGACACTAGAAGATACTTTTTTTATTTACGTACAAAGAGACCCAGGAGGTCGTCGGTTGCAGACGAGCTTTATCGCTCTCTCACATTATAGGTGTCATTTGGTTATGTCGTTATATGGAACACATGACCCTGAAAGCGAGAGCTCATCCGTTCAGCATACCGATTTGTCTCTTACACAGTATAAAAAAATCTGATGTGGCCAACACATAACTTTCTCCATATTTGGGATATAGATTTTTAAATTATTATGAATAGCATTATAAGGCAAAATTATTATTTCGTATCGTAAAAGAATGCAGTCGTCCTTATTGCCGTAAATTATATTTTGAATATGTTTACAGAATTCACCGCTACATGGTGGTGGCGCTGTATACGGGAAATTACGAAAAAATTAAATATCTCCGAAATGGATGTTTCTACGGAAATTTGTTTCAAACAAAACTTGGAAGAAATATTATTCTCTACAACTTTGGTTCTCACGAAGAATACCAATAACGACGTTTTTAGGGAGATATTTGACGGAAACCGAAAAAACCTATTATTTATAAATAATTCCTAAACAATAACTGCTATGGAAAATTGTTTCAAATGAAAGTTGTAGGAAATTGCATTCTCTATAACAATTGTATAGAATTGTATATACAATAATGATGTTTTAACGGAGAAATATCGCTAAAACCGAATCGGGTTTCGAACAAACGACTTCCGTTAAACCGATATTGTCCAAAAACTAATCAGTTCTTTGTGCTCATGCTATAATGTTATATATGAAATTTGGTATTACTATGACAAGTACTTTTTGAGTTAGAGCGCCCACAATCACATACATCCATCCATCCGCACACACACACAGACCCACACAGACATCATTCCGAAAATAGTCTAAACGTGTTCTAGGGACCTCAAAACGTGTATTTCCGTTAAAATCTCGAAGTCGATTTTTTTCGTGATCACAATGCTTTCCTCATACTATGTAAGGAGAAAGTAAAAAAGAAAATTCAAAGGAGAAATTTCGAGCTCATCTTATGACTGATTTCCCGTTAATCACAGTTATATATCTCTAAAAGCCATAAAAAGGTTGTGAAACAAAATTCGCACAGCGTAAGCGCGTAAGGGTTGCGAGAACATTTCTTTCTTATGCGACCCAACTCCGTGAATACCCAAGTGACCGCTTTCGGAAAGATCTTAAATCTTTCAAGGACTATTGTAAACTAACCTGAGACCCTTGTCTCTCTCTCTCTCTCTCTCTCTCTCAGGAGATGCCGAACAAGCACATGTTCCAAAGAACCTTTCCATTCCCACACCCATTTTCACCCAAACTTTTACGCATAAGTAAAACATAAATACATCCCAACGAAAGAGAGCGATGCTTGTGAAAGAACATCAGAGGTAAGTCTCCTTTCAATTTGAATGCCGCGATAAGGTTCGTCTCAATATTGTATAGGGATTTTTATAAGCCGCAATTCCTTTGGATGGTGGAAAAATTGTACAAATTTTTTATAATCAAACAGAAGCTAAAAAAAATGAGGACTAAATAAAATAAATCCGTTGACTAAGGTTGAGAAAGGAATCTTTCTGGTGTGTGAATAAAGCATTTGTTTGAAAATTGGGCGATTCGGAAACGCCCTACGCAGAATAACACCGTGACGTGCATAGAGTTGCCTATAGGTAGGCAGACCATACGTCCCGTTTTCACCGGGATAGTTTTTGGGCCTTCTCCAGACCGTCCCGTCATTTTCGGCAAAAAAGCCATTTTGTCCCGTTTTAAAGCCTTTCGAGATTAAAATTCAGATTTTCCAATTTTCTTAAAATATGGATCATATTAGATCTTAACTGAGCATTTTCTCAGTTTAGGGAAGTGAGAATAAGGTCAGTTTGACACTTCATTGAGCAGGAAACACAATTTACTCGCCTGCCCGTTTCTGTGAGCTCCGGATCTTTCAGTGTTTATGCTATATAGGCTCTGTTTACATGCGTCTTTGTAGCAGTATTAATCGAGGTATTCAAACAGACCAAGTCCGAAACTTCAACTTTGTTACACAATTAAAGTTGCGTTCTAATTCGCCTAAAGAGACAGCGTCTGTGCAAGGCTTTGATTCGGTTTTAATATTTTTCTTGGTTTTTACCTGATCGTATTACCTTCTAAGTTCAGTAGCCGTGGAATACTGTTGCGTAGTATAGAAGTCCTATACTACGCAACAGTATCCCTATAATAGGACTCTTTCGAGGAGGGCCTAAATAGGGAGCTCGAAATGGTCCAGCGTAGAGCGACTAGATTTGTAAAGGAAGAAGAGTAGAAGAATTGAGTACAAAAGGAAACTATTTGAATTGTTTAAAAACTCCGAATTCGTTGAAGACGTACACGGCATAGTTGTACCCATCGGTGTTAGTGAGCGTAATGTTAGATCGGAGCTTACGAGCAAATACTTTGAAATAGTCGCTAGAACCGAGAAATACTACAGATCTTTTTTACCAGACACGATAAGACAGGCCAACAGAGACATTATTTAGAGTTCATTTGGTGCCGTAACACCCCCTGCCAAATGCTTCTGGCGGCCTGCAGGGTACACATGTAAATGTAAAAAAGTGTAGCAAGCAAAGGAAGTGATATACATTGTGATAGTGGGAGAAAATTAAGCGAAATTCCTGTGAAAGGTAAGACTACTAATTCGCTTATTTTAATGGCAATTTATTCTTATGAAACGTCACCGGCATTATTAATTCATCTTACTTGTTTTTTGTGAAAATATACATATGTAATAAACGAGAATATTTCTAAAATCTTTAACCACTAAAAATAACTTTTGAAACAGAATTATTTAATTTGCTTACATTATAGGCTTAATTACCATTTTCTCTTGCTTGATATTGAACAAATATTAGTTACTTTCATGCGGAGAATTAGAATACTGTATATCTACTATTTAAATACAATTGTTTTCCTTACTATTTAATACTATATTGCTTCCGAAATGAGGTCAAAAGATCTTATCTAATGCTAATATTTAATTACAAAACCCAATATGCATTGTATATTAAATAATTATTTAAAAATCGACTTTCTTTAAATAGATTTTTAACGAATAAATAGCGTTTCTGTCACTTTAATAGAAACTTATCACTCGACTTCCAAATAAAAAACGAAAATTCAAGATTACGTTTATTTGTTATACATTTAAATACTTCGTAATGAAATATAAATATCCGGCAACAATTATAACAGAAATCTCATGCCTAGTTCACTATTATACGAGTATTCAAATTGAGAGCTAAAAAGATCAAACGTTTTCATACTAAATTTAATTCACATTAGGATTACTCTTTTCGTGAAAACCGTATGTTAACACAGCCGCGCATAATTTTTCCTTTCAAAAAAGGACATTTTGGCATTAAAAATGTATTCAACTGTTTTTAACGTATATTGCCGAGCTCATATGGACGCATCAAGTATAGGCCCTTTCTCTCTATTTGATATAGATAAATAGGTGTAGATAAATTTCTTATCTACAAAATAATTCAAGTTCTTGCAAATGATGTATTTATTGAAGTGATACAAACCGCCCTCTTAAAAGAATCGTACGAAAAAACTGTCCCGTTTTGTCCCGGTTTCGTCTTGTTTGGATATGGTCAGCCTACCTATAGGCAACATAAAGCCAACGAGACACGCACCAAGCGCTGCCTATAGGCAACATTGGTCCTTTAAAGGTTAAATATGTACATTACATAAGTGCTTTACCAAAAGATACTGGCACGCAAAAAACAAAGATTAATTTATGGTATTTGGCAAAATTTCCACCTCAAACTCTTAAACTCAGTATTTTCCAATTATGATTGGTGCAATAATTACCTTTAGGAATAATTAAGAGATCTAGGCTCCAATTTCACGGCAAAGGTGTAAGTAACATCTGATTAACATCTTGCCGAAGTAGAACGGAAGGAATGATTATTCTCTCGTAAATAGTCACCTCTAATACGCCGCATCTAGGCGACTTACCTTTGGGATTCCTTTCTGCTCACGCATGCAATGATAAAAATTGCGTGCGCGAGAGAGATAGAGAGAGAAAGGGTGTGAATGAGGAAAGGGGGAGAGAGTGTAAGGGCGTATTCGAGAGAGGGGAAGAGATGCGTTAGGGCACGAAGGGGGGGGAGAGGGGGGGGGGAGGGGAGGGGAGAGGGGTTTAGAGAGAATCGAGAGATCGAAAAAAAAAGGAGGGGTAAGGCAGAGGAGGAGCGTACTTGTGGAATTGGATGGGCTTAAGAGGGAGGGAGAATAAAGGGTGTAATATGGAATAGGAAAAGGTGGAGGCGGTGGCCGGGAGCCGAGAGAGGAGAAAAGGAAGGACTCGAATCTTATCCGGGGAGGTTAGGTCCCATTCAACAGAGGTCGTCGCCTCAAATCCCTCTTCAACTCCTCTTCCAACCCAACCTTCCTCTATTTCTCCACCTCCTTCCCTCTATTATCGCCTCTCTCTCTCTTCCTCTCTTAACCCTCACGTTCCTTCTCTTTCTCCTTTTCCTTTATTTTCGCTCGTATCTGTTTCCTTCATCTCCCCGTCTTCCTATCTGCTGCGTTTCTCCTTCCGTTCTTCATGTCCTCCGCGGCCTTCTTCATCAATCTTTCTCGTTTCCTTATTCCGCGCAATCATCTCCCGCTGCGTCCATCTCTCTTAAATCCATTTCCGTCCCTCTGTGGACGAGAGATGTTATAATTTTTTTCCTTTCGTCTTAAAAAAAAAACGATGCACAGTAGAATCTCTCTCTAGTAGCACTTTGCAGCATCTTACTTTACAGAATTAGTATGTTGGGTATTCTGAACGAGTAATGTAAAACTGTTTCAATTAAACGTACTTAAATTTAACACTCCTTTGATGTTCTTATACATTTAAGATAACACGGCGCGACATGTTTTATTTAAACGTATTTATGAGTCAAGGACGTGACGATATCCATTGAATAATTGATGTCTAAAGCTTTCTGAAGGAAAATGCGTGGTTAAAGGAATAATATTCGGGGTATCAAATAGCGTTTAAAAAAGACATTTTATTAAAAATTTAAACTAGAAAATATTCGCGCTTGAAAAATTATAATCTGGTGGTATTGCATAATGAAATTAAAAGTAATATTTTTCCATGATATCTTGTAAAAATTCGCACAACTTTCCGTGTGCGTGAATAGAGAAATGTTTTCGACGATGTTTCGCATTATTCTTATGTTAGTCCTGCGACTACATCTTAGTTATTTCCTTCTTGTAGAATCCTTCCCGTTCCTCTCCTTCATCACTTACTGGTGACCCTCGCTTCTAAACGCCCACCGGACTAATTCCCATCACCTCGGACCTCTTTTGCTCCAATAAGACCTTTCTCCCACGCATCCTCCTTACACACACACACACACGCTTCCATTCCAATTTCGCTCGTCCTAGTGCTCTTCATCCGTCGCTCTTCCCCACGAGAGGGGCTTTTCAAGTCTGAATTCACCCGGAATTAAGCCGATTATCAATCTATTTATCTATTCGCCTATCTGCGTCGTCGTCGTCCTGCTCCTTTGCACTCCAAACCTTCTCCAGTGCGTATCACTTTCCTCGTACGAACTCGCTTCGCAGTTTCTTCCCATTAATTTCCTTCTTTTTCTACCCTCTCGTTGATTTTTTCCCTCTTCCTTGCCGCGTATATCTTTTTCCATCTTCCCTCTCGCACGTTTTAATCTTTCGCGCACGTGATTTCGCCTTTATTGCTCGTACACTTGTTCCTCTTTGGTTATTTCGTTTTTCCCCCATAACATAATGTCCTTATTTTCCGTTTTCAGAATCTTATATAAATCCACCGCTGATCACATGTTGTTTTTTCCTCCTTTTTCCTCAAAATGAAACTCGTTCAAAAGCCGTCTTCTCTTCATCTTTGACCCGACGTTATTTTCCTTAGGTAGAATCTTATCCGGCTACTTTTATTTGTTTTTACTTTTATTCAGATATTCGTGGACTTCCGTTCTTGCCTCGTCATAGATCGCTGCGTTCATGAGTGATCAATTTCAGTTTCTTAGCATTCCATATTATTTCATCCTTATCCGTCAAATGTGTTTCTTATTCCATTCCTGGAACGTATAGGTAAGCTCCATAAATAAGGAAAATTCTCCAACTTAGGATTCAATGTTCGAACGCATAATTTGGTTTCTAATTTTTCAAACAATCTATGTAAAACATCGATTACACCCAGACTAGCACATGTTTTGCGTATAAAAATTCAACCTTGGGAGGGCTTCCGATAAAATACATTTTTCGTCGCTTTTTTCAGGATCTACTTTTAGATATTTCGGTAATTATTTACAAAAAACTCAACGTGTAAGGAATTTTCACACGCAGCTATTGCGACACGCTCACTTAGTTTTCTCTGAAGCATATATTTGAATCATCCGCGCCAGTACTATAATGTATCCATGCTAGAAGCAAGCCTATGTTGATTGCCTTATACTTCGTAGGAAATTCCTCATACTAATAAGAACGACTTAATCTTAATAGACTAAGATCTTCGTTATATGAGTTTCTGACATGTTACATTAATTTACATTTTTAACGTGCTCCGTCAATTTAAAGAAGTTTTATGGCGTGGAAGTAATGCTTCCATAACTTTCTGCTGCTTGGCTTGAATTTCCTTTAGATTGTTTTAGATTGATTAGTAATTGTTCTCTTTTTATTGGATAAAATAAATAGAGGCGGTTTTAATCGCTGGCTATATCGAGCGAATCTTCGCGAGTCTTTTATCGCGGAAGTAATGTGTATATATATATATATATGTATATGGAGACGATCGATAAAAAACTTCATATTTTACCCGTCGCCGGATTTTTAAAGCGGCGTTCGTGACACACATAATGGGAGTGAATCTCTGCCTCGATACAGTTTTATATTCCTCGCCCATAAATTCATTTTCGCGCACGTCCGTGCCTCGGAAACTTCTCGACGCGAGACCGAAGAGAAAGGAAGAAAGAAAATTAAAAAAAAACCTTTATACGAATTTCACATAAAATAATTTCCTCCTCTATCTCTCTCTCTCGCTCTGTGACGGCATGTATGTATGTATTTACTATGTGTGTGTCTGTCTCTCTTTCTCTCTCTACTATTTTGTTTCTCTTTTGCGTCGCATCTCTCTCACCCTCTCTCTCTCTCTCTTGCTCCCTCTCCCTACCTCTTTCTCTCCTATCTGCCTTTGCCACGCCATCCTCACGCTCCCTCTATCTTACAAACAACACACGCTTGAAATCTTCTTATTTTACAACACCACACACCATCTCACGATGGATGAAAAAATCACGCATTTTCACCTTTTTTCCCTCACTCTCCAGCTCTCTTTCTCTCTCTCTCTCTCTGTCTCTCTCTCACACACACACACACACTCGTGCGGACCATTGTTGCGAGAACCCATTGTTGCTCCCTTCAACCCGTCGAGCAATCGACTGAGTCCTCTTCATATCTCCCTACTCTTCTCTCTCTATGTATACACATCCTAAATTCCTCTCCCATCACATTCCTTTTTACGACAATTTCTCGTTTTCTCCCCCCCCCCTCTACCCCCCCATTCTTCCTTCCGTTTCTCCCTCCCTCCCATCCTAGTGTTCTCCCTCCCATCCTAGTCCTTCCATAAAAGAATGCCTCCTCCTCCTCGCCTTAAACTCCTCCTCTCGCACGATTTATTTATCAACACCGCGCGTGTACTATATTCGCCTCCTACTGTTTTCACCGTCTCCCTCGAAAACGTCATAAGTATTGCAAAAAGTCGTAGTAATGCGGCAGCGGCCATACAGATTTTTTTGCGATGGACGGGGTAGTAAATATTCATACGAAATCTTGCTCTGCAGCGTTTTTTTTTACATTCGTGAACGCGGCCGTGCTCCTCCTTGTTTTTCCTACAAATGGCGTCCCCGATCCTCATAGGACTCTTCCTATTTCTCTCTCTCTCTTTCGTTTCCTTATGTTTGCGTCTTTCATTTTCCCTCTTTACTCAAAAGAGTAGCCGTGTTTCTCTTTTTCATTCGCGTTTACCCTCTTATTGCGTTTCACGCTTTCTTCAGCTTCGCGCGGGGTATGTTATTTGTGAATTTTCCCTTACTGCTTCGTCTGCATTTCCAACTCACATGCATTGATTTTCTTATAAATAACTATCTAGGTAACGAGCATTGTCGAGTAACCAACGTGCGCACGTCAGCTGCAATGTAGACATCGTCATTGATATTTTACCGATCGAAAATAGCACGCATCATATTTAATTAACCTTTATTAGCTCTGTTAGCTTGGTCATCTGTGGGGTTTTGAGTAATAAAGTGAATTAAAAAATTCAGTAAGCATTCATTTGTGTTACACTACCAGAAATTAAAATGGGCAAAAATTATACCACCTCCATTTTAAACTTCGTGTATGAGCCATTCTCAGGGTTACTTTTATATAAATATATCGTAACGAATTTTATCAGGAAAAGCAATTACAATTCAAGTCAGTATGAAGCTACTCAGATCCTATCTTAAAAATGCTTCCTTTTTCTCTTTCTCCCATAAATTCGACGGACTTTTAACGTGTCATTCCATCAAATACGAATGAATTTAGCGGATGAATGTTTCGTTTTCTTTTTCTTTTTATGCGCGCAATCATTTCGGAATTCGATTTCGAAGACACTTTTTTATATTGCCGCGAGAAAATGCACGGCGATGTTTCCTTCGCGATTCCTCTCGTACACAACTCTTCGTATCTATCGGGTTATCTTCGCTTCTTATTATCTTCCTCCTCTTTTGCTGTGTTTCCCATTCCGTTTGATTGCCCAATCCCCTCTCTCTCTCTCTCCCCCTCTCTCCACTCCCATTCACTCCTATCTCCCACTCTCCCCCCACCCACCCACTCTTATCACGCACGCTCTCATTTCCGGTCTCCATTCCCGGAAACGAGAGACTTCGTGATTTTTGCCTTCAATTTCCATTTTGTTTCCTTTTTCTCTGAAAAATTCATCTCGTTCTGATTCTCAATGAGCTCGTATTCCTTTACCGAAAATAATTCTTTTTCTTCTCCCGTTACTTTTTTTTTTTTTTTTTAAGTTTCGGTTATTTACCCAAAATTTACCGATCGTGTTTTATTTCTTCTTTCTCTTCCGTGCACGCGGGGTTACACAAAAAAAGACAATCACGTTGCGCCACGCGTTCTGGGAGAACAGCAAATCGAAACCATAAAACGCTCTTCACAAAGAATTTCCGGTCGTCGGTCTTAAGTTTTATTTTATTTTCGCTGGGTTTCTTCGTACTCATATTTTTCCTCCTTAAAAATGAAACTTGTGTTATGCACTCAAGCGTTGTTTCCTGATGTTTTCACCACCCACGGTAGTCTTCTGAGACTCCCCCACCCAACTCTATGATCCTTCCGTTCGCGAACTTTCGAATATCTGCAGCCCTAGAAATATTGGTTAAATTAAGATCAAATCGGCGTTCAAGATCTCCCAGTATCGCAAAACTTTCCTTGCGCTACAATCTTTCGTACTTACTCACCCGTTTTATACTGTATATTTCATAAGTTTTATATCTTTCTTCATCTTTCATTCCGTTTCTGCAAAACTTTCCTGATTATAACTTCTCCCGCGAAACTGTCTCCCTCTTCTCTCATCTTTTCAGTATTTCAACTCTAGCTCTGTATTGAGCTAAGAGTTAGACTTACTCTTTCAATTATATCATAAATGAATGATTTATTATTATAGGTCTGACTTGTAAACAAACTAAGATACCTCTTTATGAAGGTATACGCATTTAGTTTAATATCTTTATCAGTTAAAGAAGTTTATATGATGAGAAAGTGTTCTAGTTTTCGTTCGTTTTCGTATTTGGCGCATTTCCCGTTAAACAGAGAATTATAACGCAGTAGATCATTACGGTAAGGTTTTCCTAGTTAGACGCTCTCGTATTTAAATACATTATCTTTATTTCATTTGTTGGCTGTCGTAAATGGCAGCATTAAACATATCATTTAATAAAGTTTAGTTCCATCCTTTCCGTTTGCCCGCATTTACTTTTTGGAGATACCGTAAATGACCATTAAGCGATCATTAAAATAAAGCACCTCCGTTTCTTTGCCCCGTTTCTGCAGAAAGCTCAATTATTTTCCATTCTTTGCCGCGTAATTGCTATCACGTTGTGTATATTGCAAAGCGTTCTCTCCCTTCTATCTCTTTCTCTCTCTTCCTCCGCAGGTTTTATCACGGGATACAAAAATAAAAAAGCGTTCGCAAACTCGGTGGCTCGCGCGTACCTTTTTCCAATTCCACTTGACGCCTCTCTATCTCAATCCCTCTCGCCTCTTTTTCCTGGAGCCCCTCCTCAAACACTTCCACGCTCAGAAACTGTTTACATTATTTCTGTAACGTATCCTTTCCTTAATTTTCGTACCTTTCACTTTCATCTCTCCGCACCTTTCCATCCCCGCGAATCTTTTCGGATTCACCGTTATCCCGGGGTCGAAAGTTTTGCCTCGTCATCATTACACGATATACATTCGTGTATACAATATTTACATGCGTCTTTGGGTGTGCGCTTGTGTTTGTAACGAAGCTTTGCATCGTTTTGTTTGGCTAAAAACATTTTTTTTCTCTCTCTCTCTCTCTCTCGCGAGAACAAGTAGTGGCTGGAGGGTAAAAGTTTGTCGGGGCTGGGGAGGATGGGGGTTAGAGTTTTTGGGGCCATGGGTAGCATTATGCGCATAAGGGCGTAAGAGAGAAGGCGTGGACGGGCCTCTCTCTCTCCCTCCCTCCCTCCCAACCCACGTGGGAGATGACGCGAGAGGGAGAGAGAGAGATAGGAGGACGGAGTGGATGGAAAGGCTTTAGCAGTGGGATGGTGGTGGCCATATTACGGCAAATGTGAGGAGGGTGAGGTTGGAATGAGAGACTGAGGGACGGAGGTAGAGAGAGACGGAGGGAGAAAGAGAGAGAGAGAGGCGGGAGGGAGGGAGAGAGAGATAGAGAGGACTGTACTCTAATTTCCGTGCCCTACGGCGCTAACCTTGCCCTTTGATTACGCAGACCCTCCTGCAGGGACTTCCTCCTGTTTCCTCACTTTCTCTCTCTCTCTCTCTCTCTCTACGTTTTCCTACCTCACTCCTCTCCCATTCCACCCACCTTCGTCCATTGTTATCCTTTTTTTGTGTATTTTTATTTCTTTTTTCTCTCTTCCCTATTATTACGGTATATTCTATATTCTCTCTCTCTCTCCTTTTTTCGCCCTCCGCTTTTGTAGGTGTTTCATTCCCTTTCCTTTTTCGTATTTTTCATTTGCGGCATCTTTGTTGTTCTTTACCATATTACGATTTTACCTCCCCTTTTATTGACATATGTTCTTCTTTTTCCCATTCCTGTTTCCTCATGCCTTTTTTTCATTTCGATAATGTAATTAGTCTGTTTTCCAATTTGAAATTTTTGTATTGTTTCGCGTAAATATTCCCGACTTTTCCCTCTGCCGCTTTTTTCCTTTCTCGTTTCAATTCTTCCTCTATCCCTCTCATTCCTTTGGTTTATTCTCCTACTCTGCCAATCTAATCCCCTATTTACACATTTTCGCCATTCCTTTCCTCTTTCTCTCTTGCCGTATCGTTCTCACTTTTTTGCCTTCGTCCTGTTTTTATGTCGTATCTATAGCTTATCTTAGTTTCCGTGTTTCCTTTCCCTTTTACTTTATTATACATATATTTACACACACACATATATAATTCGAAATCTTCCCTTTACCTTTTATATCGTTCTTTATTTTTCTCTCTCTTATCACTTCCCTTTTATCTCCCTTTCCGCGAAATCTCCTTTCCCTTTTGCCTTCTTGAAAAAAACATTGTTGTTTCCCACATTTGTCCAAATTATTTCCCTCGAGTTTGGACCGCAGTGGGGGAAGAGGGCCTCTTGCGATAGCAGTCCAATCAGCGCTTATGTGTGTATTCCACTCCTGAAGGACTTGAGAGGATAGGCGGAGAGAGAGAGGGAAGAGGTAGAGGGAGAAAGAGAGGAAAAGGGAGGTTATTTCGTTGGCGTCATCTTTATGTGACTATGAGTTTTGCCTAGATTGGAGTTTATGCCACTTTGCGGAGTTTCGTTGGAGGGTTAAACAACTACACGGTTTATAAGATTGCTTTTGGAGAAAGGCTTAAAAAATGTATAAATGACGGTTACATCCAGCGTCTCCTGGATGTTGTTAAAACCGTTCTCGGGCAAGTTTGTTCCGTGCTGTAAGAAGTGTACAAACTTCAGAGATGCCTTTTTAAAGAGCATTGATCGCGAAAGGTTTTAATTTTCTTTTTAAAGCGCAAAGGCGTGCATGCCGGTCTCCTTTGTCTTAGGTGCTTATTTTATTATGTCGGAACTGGAGGTTAGAGCCATCGAATGAGGAAATCCAGAAAAATAATTGTGTATTTAAATCTAAAAGTAGTTAAATTTTATATAAAGGCAGAAAAAGGGTTTGTTTGGACTACACCTGAGTTTCATCGCACTCAGAAAAATTAAACCGAATTTCATGATTGTGACGAGTGAATTACAACTAAATCAACTGATTGAAATTAAATATGACTCTATCCGATATATTAAACTGAGTTTTGCAGTGAACTACGCTGGCTTAGTTTCTATTTTTTACACACATTTTTGTACATAACTTTTTAAAACATCTTTTTTGTGAGCCACTGTAAGGAAACTTAGACTTAAATTAATTAACAAATTTACATTTTTTATTTTATACCAGTTTGTGAATTACGGAAAAAATTGTATTTATACATGACATTTTAAAGATCTGTGCACAGTAGACAATCCAATCCAGCAACTTTAGAAATTAGAATCGCATGGAAAATTAAAATGTAGATGGAAAGTTGTGTGCGTTGCTCAAACGAAGAAAAACTTAATAGAGGTTCAGTGCCCGCAAATCTGATTTTTAAATTGATCTAGCAGCTGTAAATAATGACGTTCTCCGATATTGTCAAAGGTAGAAACCGTTTAATTAGTATATAACGTGATCCCTTTTCTTTTGCAGAGAGAAATATTTTGCAACACAGCAAAAACATTGAATTAAGGGAGATGCTTTTTGTTGTAGTAAAAATTGTGATAAAATAGATTTCTAAAATAGGTTAAAAATTCTTTAAAAAATCAGGATTTCAAAAGTGGATAAACAGATTTTTTACAACAATAGCTTCACAAATCGCAAACATTTCTTCCACATTTCAACTTCCTTGTCTTTGGGATGACTGGCAGAATATCCCACGCCGTCCAACTTCACCGTAAGCATGAAAAAAGCATAATGCGCGTGATAACTACATACTTAACCGCCTAATCGCCAATCGCTCTTCCTCTATCATTACAATCAGCAAGCTCTTTCAGTACGTCTCCTCCTCCCTCTCATTCCTTCCTACCTCTCTCTCTCCCTCTTTATCTCTCACTCTCTCTCTCTCCCTCTTTATCTCTCACTCTCTCTCTCCCTCTCCCTCCCTCTCTCTCCCTCTCCCTCCCTCTCTCTCCCTCTCCCTCCCTCTCTCTTTCCCCCTCCCTCTCTCCTCACCTCTCATCCAAATAGTTCTCTTTTTCCTCCACACCATAGGTGAAACGTGAGAAGGAATCGCGTGGTTTCAATTTCACCTGAAATATATCCCGGTCTTTCTATCTCATTGTCTGTAGATCTGTGGCTTCTACAAACCAACCATCATTCACACCATTTCACCTATTATTTTACTTTCTCCCTCCCTAGTTCCACAATTTTACTCTCTCAGTACGTCCCATAGTAAATCTCCAATTATCTCCCTCTCTCCCATCTCCGTTCATTATATCCTCCTTTCTCCCTCATTCATCAGCTCTCTGCCTCCCTCTGTATCTCCCTCGCTCTTTCTTTCTCCTCTCTTTCCATCTCACATTATGTTAATTCCTGTGTTCATATTAGTCGTTCCCAACTCTCCCTCTCTCGCTTCTTCTGTTTCACCCCCTCTCTTGACTCTTTGAGCGTCATTTTCTCACCTCCTTTCTCCCTCCTTCCTCTCCTTTCCTTGCTCCTTTCCTAATTCCTTCTCTCGTTTCTCCACCTCTCTCCTCTCTCTTCCACCCCCTCACTCCCATTAACAAACTCAATCTTTCCTCCTCATCATCTTCCTTTGTGATCTCACTCCCTCCCTCCCTCCACTTCCTCCCACCCCTCTGAGAATTAACCCTTTACTGGATATGACCGCATAACTAGTGATACCAAACTTCCTCCCGAATGAGCACTCCCTTAATATTATGTCTTTATTAGTACCATTCCTACGGCAGCGACGATATAACTCGTCAAGTAGAACTCTCCCTGGGAATGACAATATAATTCTGGTTATACGGGATATGGAGGATAGAATTTATATTTTCGTTCAAGGTTTTTATGGCTTTGTTTCCAAGAACTCCACGCGTCACAGAAACGAACGTTACACGGTCCTCCGCCGGCGACGCAGACGGTCTTTGCCTCGGACCACACAGACACTCGCGAGGCCATTCCTCATGTCGCCGGTGGACTCGAGACGGGAGAGATCTGGAGACAAACGGAGCGAGAAAGAGGGAGGGGGGAGGAGGAGAGAAGGCGGGGATAATAATTTTAATCGCGTCCCGTGCGCGTGCACGCGTGTTAAAAGGGAGGATGGCGCCTCTTTCGAGGGTAGCACACACTGTTGAAGTGCCAGAGAGAAGCTTTTGTGAGCCATATATTATGTCTCTCTCTCTCACACACACACACTCTCTCTCTACCTCTCCCTACTTCCTCGCTTTATGTGGCAGAGTGTGGAAGGAGAGAGATAGAGAGATTGAGAGAGAGAGTGAGAGAGAGAAAGGGATGGAGAGAGAGAATGGAGTTCGTGGGTGGATAACAATGTTGCCGTGAGCACGTGGAATTTATGGCAAAGGGGATGAGAGAAAAGTGGTAGCGTAACGGAGGTAAAGAAGGACGGGAGAGAGAGAGTGTGTGTGTGTGAGAGAGAGAGAGAGAGGAGAAAGGAGAGAGAACCAAGAAACAAATAAAGGAGGGATACGGGAAGGAGGAGAGTGAGAGATAGAGAGAGAGAAGGTGAGATGGTGGGAGGAAAGGAGCGCGCTTTAAGAGGTATGCCTAAGGGAGGAAACGAGAGGGCTAAGAGGGAAGTAAAAGGAAGGCAGAAGAGGAAGGGAGGAGGAGTGCGTGCGTGTGTATGTGTGTGTGTAATAGATACATAAACAGGTCGGCAGAATAGGAGAGTTAATGCTCCGGAATGGGGTGTAAAAGGATTAAAGGAGGGAGAGGAAGTGGAAATGGAGGAGCTAGATGAAGGCGGAGAGGCAAAAGGTGGGAATGAGAAGAGCGAGGCGTATGAGGATAAGGTGAGATTAAGGCGGATTTAATAAAGGAAGGTAGTGGATAAGACGGAGAGGGGAAAAAAGGAGGTTCTGAATGGGAATGGCGGAAAGACACTTTTGGTAGGTAATGCGGTCGGATATGAAGGAGTTGGAAATTGCGGATAAAGTTCGAACATGGAATCAGGTTACGTTCTGGAATCAGGAGCTCGTTTCGAGGATGTCGTCGTGAAATCAGTTCCGAATCAATCAGGCCTGCCTAATTGCCTTTAAAAGCGATCTTCGAAAATTTTGCTCGTTTTATGCCTTTGGTTTCATTTAAGAACAATTTCATAAGTGGTTATTTGCCTGCCTCAGTATTGGAGTTGTTAGTGTCTAGCTCTCAATGCTAGAGTCGCAGGTTCGAGACCAACTCAGGTTATGGTCGTGGGTTTTCGTCCTTGTTACCTTAGTTATGCTCACTTTAAAGGCCGCAAAGTGCTGTTATGGGCTAGTGAAAAATAAATAAAAATTATTGAAGTTTCTGAATATATTTTAAGTACCAATTGTATATGTATTAGAATTATCGTCGCACAGCAGAGATGACAATATTGGTTGTTAGAATTTTTGGTAACTACGAATAGCTTATAATTTCAGTTGAAATTATATTTTGGAGATACAAAGTTACACAGAAAAATATGTTCCATTATATGATTCCATTTCGAGTTTGTCGTAAGGCTGAAAATACATTCAGGAGTAAGTACAATTGGAGATATCTAAGAGAAATGTTTAAACTTCTCTGTGATGACTTTGTATGTTTTGAGTATTTTTTTCATTTTAATGAACAGAAGAAACCGTCAAAGAATTGCATTAATTATTTATAAAATCTCTAAAACGTAGTCTTTACCAAACAACTTTATGAGAAGATTTTTTCTAAAATTAGGTAGAAATAGAAATTACAGTTTCACATGCCTTTCTTAAACAAAGTTTCAGCGCTGTACTAAACCGAGGGCTATCAAAAAACTTATGTGACGTTAACCTAAAATAACAAACATTACACACAAACACGATTGGCTTAGGGGCTGGTTAATCTTTGCATTAGAGACGCGTTGTTGAAGTTTACTACTCAGGCTGCGAGTAGAACTTTAAAAAAAAATACCAAAGCTAACGATAGATGAGCGAGAACAATGCGTGGAAGAGAATGTTATTTTTTTTATAAAAAAAGCACGAAAACACGTGAGCGTATAAAAAAAGGACGGGAGAAGAGATATAAAAATTCATGAAACTTTCTACGCAATAAATCCCCAGAGGATGAGCGAGAGAATTATTAAAGGGAGTTTAACAGCCCATAGGGGAGAGAGGGAGGGAACGTACGCAGGTTTTTAATAATAGCGAAATTGTAGCCACAGGTGCGAAGAAATAGAAGAGCAAAGCGAGCTCGGGCTTATACGCAGTACGAGGATTTTCTGGGAAAAAAAAGAGTAATGGCTCGCTCGGACGGGCATTTCGCAGCGTAAAACGTGGGTAACAGTGCAAGAAGTGTAAGGGGAAAGAGGAAGAAAGCGAACAAGAGGAAGAAAGAGCGTGGTAGAGAAGGGAGATATAACGTGGTTTTATGTGAGGGGGAAGGGGGGGGGGAGAATTGGAGAGAGAGAGAGAGGGACGCAGCGGGAAAGGAACAAGTATGTGTGAAGTATGGCCTCATGGGCGAGGGTCCTGGGAATCCTGTAAAATGGGTAGGGATAATGAGAAAGGAAGAGAAGGCGGAGAAGAGAGAGAGAGAGAGGAGGAGTAGGATAATTGAGGGAGAGAGCCACGCAAATGAGGACGGGGAGGAGAGAGAGAGAGAGATTTTAAGAGAGGTGGGCGGAGGGAGTAAATGGAGGAAGGAGGAGGTAGAAGTTTGGTGTGGGACATTTGGGCGTTTGCTGTTGTGTCTCCAAGGCTTCTATAAATAACGAAGGGAGGAGGGGCGGGTTGATAGGAAGAAGTACATGGCAGAGGGAGGGAGAGAGAGAGAGAAAGAGGGTAAGAGAGAGAGAGAGGAGGGAGGAGAAGAGATGATGCAAGGACGTAAGGGTTGGATTTAGAGGGTGGGGAGGCTGGAGAAGGGAAGTGTAGGGAGTGAGACTTGAGACCCATATATCTGAAGTGTAGTCCTCTCTCTCTCTTTCCCTCTCCATACAAACTCTCTTTCTCTCCCTTCCCAACTCCAATGCCTCTCCCAAAACACACTTCATCTCCCTAAACTCTCTCCCTCCGTGTTCCTCCAGGGTCGGACACGGGTCATTGAGAAGATGCGCGCGGTCTTATCGGTCCCGGGAATCTCACTTTCCCCGGCTACATCCCCCCCGCCTCCCTCATTCCCCTCCAATCCCATCTCCTTTCCACCATGTTGTCCTCCATGTACGGCAAACTCGGTCCATTCGCTCCCATTTCTGTCCCTCTCCATCTCGTTCCTTTTTCAGTAGTGCCCTTGATGCGACACATTTCGACCAACAACTCATTCGTCCAATCAATCCTCACGCAAACCTAACGGTAGCGTCGGAGATAACGGAACGGGTTATACAAGCATCCCCGTCGAAATGAATATAAATTTAGACGCTTTGGACTTTTCCTTGTGTTAATTAAGGGACGGTTTGTGAAAGACCTTCTGTACGGTAGTTTGGTGAAGTTCGTTTTTTTTTTCGCTGGATGGGAGAAATGAGGTTTGCATCATTTAACGAACGTTTTTCGCTCGTGGCTGCCGGTAGATAAGAGGGGAAATGATATAGGTGTCCCTTTGATGTTTTACTTAAACGCTTTCTGATTTGTGGTTCGAGACACGTGTACAGTGCTAAGAAAAGCAAGCGCCTCTTGGCACATTTATGGGTAGAAAACTGACATTCCGACGTTCACTTTTAAATCTTATTGGGTGGAGTTTAGTTTATCTTTCTTTAGCTAGATTATTCGATGCTATTTCAGGTATTTTATCGCTTAATGTTCCAACTATTCCTTCGCAATCATAATGCAAATCACATGATAATTCTCTTATTAACTTTGTTTAAACATTTAGGGATTCTTATTTAAATGGCTTAGCTTTTTACCAAGTCTTATTCTTTGTTTTTATAGCCTAAGTCAGAATAAATAAGTAATTTAAATGCAGCCAGGCACTGGAAAACAATACAATTTAGCTGGAAGTTCTTCATTCGTAAGAAAATATAGCGTCCATTATTTTCAGGCGATGTGTGTTTTCCTTAACAGCCTAGTTTATTTTTGGAGAACTTTCAACATTCCCGGTTTTATGGTGTAGAGTTTTCTATTCTCCTTAAACTTCTCTCGGATATATTTACACATAATTCTGTCATTTTCCTTGCGGGATACGCACATATTTCTCTCTCGATCTCTCGGCCCTTACCCTTCTCGAGGCACGAGATGTCTTCATATTCTATTTTTCCTCTCGCTCCGCAAGATGGCTCTGTGGATCCACACCACAGGCAGCACGGGTAGTGTTCTCTAGGTCGTAAATGTCTACCGTGTATCTTATTTCATAAATTGTAATCCTTTCCTATTTATCTCGGGAGCCCCTTCTTTTTTCCGAGTGGGGGGTGCAACAATTTCATTAGTGAATTATTTTTTACGTTGCTTCGTTATTCAACGTTTGTTTAATTTATTTTTCTCTTTAGTTTTGAAATGTTGATTTAATTAAATTTTAGAAAGTGGAGGAATTTCAGGCTGTAGTTCAACTGCTAGGAACAAACCAAAAATATGTCGTGCATGTGTTATGTATGTATTTAAAAACAGCCATTCGAATGTCTGCTAGCGAGTTATTAAATAGTATTAAAACATTTTCATGAAATAAATACTAAGATAATTTCAAACAGGCCTGCATAAAATATTGTTGGAATGAGCCATTTCGTATTTTCAATTAATCAAAATTATTACATAAGTTTCAAAATACTTGGAATTAGTAACATGCTAGCGTCATAGGAATAGAAGTAGTTATTTTCATAGTATATTTTAATGACGACTGAGAAATAATAAGGTTAATTAGAATGAAAAATATAATCTATTCAAATTACATATTAATATTCTAAGAAACACACGTGGGCTTAGATTTCACGATTCCATTTTCCCCCATCTGCCGCGTATAACATGTTATTCGCATCGAGTAAACAATCTGTTGTTCGTCGCCCTCTTCAAAACGCCTCCCTTACGATTTTACACTGGTAGGAAAATCCCAACGCCAACCGATCACATCAACCCAAAACCCCTTTCCCTGTCATCCATAACTCAACAACCAACACCTCCAGCGCATACACACCCATCTCTCTCTCTCCCTCTCATCCACACATCCCGCTTTTCAGATAGAGAGAGAGAGAGACCCTCGTTAGCGTTCCCTTTCGAATCTTTTGTTTCCATAGGGACCCGAATCTTCCCACACCCTGAATGCCGCAAGCTTTACCTCCATTTTTCTCCCTCCCTCTTCCATTCCACCGACAGCATCATACCTCCAACCTCATCCCTCAAGAAATCCCTACCCATAATGCCTCGCGCGTGAAAGAGATGGCGGTGCGGAGTCGAGCAGGGGGGTTGGAACCGTCGGGAGGTTTTGGCCTCATTGCTTCTTAGCCCTCGACTCTTGACGGATTACGATTCCATCTGCGGTACCCTTTTAACAATGGCGGTGCAAGAGAGGATTAGGAGGGCGTGTAATGTATTGAACGGCGTAGAGGAGAAGGGGGAAAAGAGGGATGGAGCGAATACCGGAAATGGTAATTAAGGTTTTTGCGGGAGGAAGGGGATGGAAAGGGTTCGGGAGACGCGTGGAAAAATGGTTGCACGCCGAAATTAAAGCCGCTGCTTCTGCTCCTATCGATGGAGGGGAAGTGATTAAAGGGGGGGGAATTTGGAAGGATTGGATTGAAGAGGGGAGGGGGAAATTGGAGGGATTGAGGAAGGGGATAATTTGGCGGGATTGGGGGGGGGGGAATTCGGAAGGATTGAGGGGGGGGGGGGGGAATGGGGAGAAAGAGGTCTCATCGATTCGTTTTGACTTTTACTCTTTCGGTGTTACGGAGCGAAAGATCTCCTCGTTTGGTTTTCGGTTTAGATGAAGGCTATATAGAGGAGTTGAATGAAGCGGAGGGAGGAAAGATTGATGGATATCCCTCGTCCTCTTGACGTTGAACCAGCGAAATTTCGCCGCTCGCGAGTGATATAGTAGACGCTGAACTAAGTTAAGGATCGATTTTAAGAGGATGAGAGAGAGGATTATAAGACGCACATGGTGATGAGTCTCTTTGGAGGGGTTAATGCTGTTTTTATCTTCATCCACGGCTATTTTTTTCGTCGATCTTTCTTTTCCTTGCCTGCGAGTGAAATTTGTTTGCGACTGTTCCGAACAGATGGGAATGGGAGAATTACCAAGGTTTTCTCTCTCTCTCTCTCTCTCTCTCTCTCTGTTTTCAGGAATTGCGTAAAAAAAATAACGGGGCTAGTTCCGTGTTCCTCAATCTTCCGATAGCTAAATAAGCGTTGATGGCGAGTGACTCACGTGTATGTGGCCACGTCGTGTTTGTTTGCCTTCGTTTGCTTCGTCCAGCTGCGTAGCGTTGAAAGCCGTGGCAACTGTTGCTAAATAAGCCGAGCGCCGGCTTCTGTCGACTCCGAGGTTAATTATTTCCTGAAAGACGAGGGTAAACAATAAGATTATTTACTCATCGTTTGGTCATTCCTTCTCTTCGACTCATGGGTGAACAAACCAACTTGCTGTATCGAATGAGAAACGCAGGTTTTTATGAATGTAATGCAACCACAAAAAATAAAAGGTGGAATATATTAACAGTTGATTACCAATCTTGTATTTTTTTAACTCAAGGCAGCTCAGTCAAAAATTTTATAGCGTTAGAAGCAGAAGTTGAAGACTATCAATTAGAGTAGGGAAGATTAAAGAGAGGATTGTCGATCACATCTTGCTATTATCGACCCTCCAATTAACGTAAAAAGATAAGGAAAACCAAATGCGCATTTCACATCCAAAGTAGGATTCACCGTCGGTAGTTTCTAAAAAATATTGCTATTGGAGAGACAAAGATTTTCCAATAAATAAAGGGGGCCTTTGCGAAGTTACGATAAATCGCAACAAGTTTTTGTTCGTAATTGTTACTTCATTTTGATAACAAAGTAAACATTTATTTTTCAATTCATGGTTGATTACCACTCCAAAAAAACAACGATTTCGAGTAATATTTTCTCTCTATCATTTGCCTCGGGAAAATATTTTTTATTAATTTCCACACACGCGGACAGCCCCTTTCAAATTTCGCCACAAGCATTGTCCTTAATTACATCAGTTCCGTGTTTTCACTCCAGCTTCTCTTTCTCTCTCTCTCGCTAGCTCGCTCAGTTCTCGTTCGCCGTATTACTTCATTTTTTAGAGCTCTGGAACACCTGTGTGACGTCCAGGGAGAATAAACAGATTAGAACGAACGGAAAACATTCCCTTTTCCACTCTCCGGATTTACCCATAAGCGCGAGAGTAACGCTGTTTGCGCTTGTGTTTCGAGTGAGTGAGAGTGAAACCGAGGGAAAGAGAGAGAGAGGAAAGAGTGAAGTAGGGGGAAGAGTGAGAGAGAGAGGTCGCACCTACTTACCTTTATGGAAGGAAGAGGGAAAGCAAAGCGAACCTGTTAAAACTTTTATTGGCGACAAGAGTGACCCTCGATGGGAAATCGCCGCTTCCTATTCGATGAGTAGACTCGAAAGAAATGCATTCGAAAGAGAGATATCAAGCAGGGAGGCCATAAATAGAAGTTGCGGATGAGAGAGAGAGAGAGAGGTGATGGGAGAGGAAAGGGGAGGGGAAGCGGTCTCGAAGTCACGTGACCTTAAAAGGAGAAGATACCTTAGCTTGGAGGTCTGAAGTGGTAGGCGGACGGGATTAAAAGCTATCGCACGCCTACACTTTTTTCGCATGACCCGAAGATCGACGGGAAGGCGCGCGGGTGTTCGCGGTACGTGAGTGTCAGGCGATTTTGGCCCCGTTCTCAGCTCACAATTGGAGGTAGAGGGCGAGAGGGGGGAAGCGGATTTCCGTTTAGGTCGCTGCACCAAACACCGAATCGTCAGGCTCGAGAATAAGCGTCCTCCCACACGTGGAGCAAGAGAAAAGGCGCAAAAAAATGTACTCGTGCGATTCGAAATGTGTCCGCAGAGGTTGACCTTTTGCGGAGATAATCCTAGCGCCGGCTGGTGTCACGTCGCCCACTCTGGATGTCCAGAATGGTGGAGGCCTTTCCCGCGATCTGCTACGGTATTTCCTTAGCGGGATAACAATGGGTGGGCTTTTTTACACTTTCTATTATCGTGATACTCCGGACTTGCCTCTTAACTTCCTAATTCCACACGGCGATTTGAGATCACCCGGCGGACGTAGATGTTTCTTTATCAATTTAGTTCATTCAACCAAATTTATATGGAATATGTTTATTGCGTGGAAAATATTTGTAGAATTTCGTCTTTTTAAAGGTTGATAAATGTAAATGTATTCCTCATAATTTGTAAACTAACCTTTAATAATTTCACTATTAAAATAATCCTTATCAACTCTTCTAATAAAATTGCAATAACAGACTATTATAAAAAATTGAAAATAATCTCAAAATTAAAAAAAATATTACTTGAGGTCAACGTGCTTGCAATGGATTCATGTTATCTGCTTAAATAAATTTTCCACAAATTATTAATATGTTACCATGGACTGCATTTCGGTAAAATTATAAGATATCTTTGTTTTCATGCATTTGAAAAATTTATTAAATTTTCATCATGAAAAATGTTAAGTGAAGTTTTAAATACTCTGTGAGATGACTGCAACAGATTTTATTTACTCCCTTTTAATTTATCTCTTTATCTTTTATCTTTACAGGTATGTCGCAGATGATCTTTCCAATGGTAACAGTGTGATTTCAAGTAGAATTCCGATGGCCACTGGTGAGTGACAGTATTTACTTTATCTCATCTGTTTCATGAGTGTCCGTTTGTTTATATCGGTCACAATTAAAAGAAGAATGAAAACTCATTGTCAGAGTTTAATTTAATGTAGCTATGCCCAACGTAGGGAGAAATATTTTTGTTGCATAATTGATGCGACCAATAGCAATAACGGCAATATGTAGGCTACATGTAGACTATATGTAAGCTACATATTGCCGTTACCAGTAAAAACGCGCTACACAATGTAGCGCGTTTTTACTGGTACTAGTATACTCAATTAAAATTGTATTTTTGGTTTTTATAGAATTTCTCGCAATTTAAAACGATGCGGAAAAAATTTATTAATACGCGGTGGGTTAGAGGAGTACTTTTTTGTATTCTTCTCCGTGATCTTTCGCCGTATCTGGTATCTTCGTTGTGCGCTAATTAATAAAGAAATGCTGATAAATATATACGGATTTCTTGAAAACTAGGAATAAGTAAATGGAAAAATTTCGCGAATGTGCGGAGCTTAGTGTACGATATTAAGTACATGGCGCTAGTGTTCGTGCAAGATATCGAGAGATGGAGGGGGAGTGAACTGTCTATCCCTTTCTTCATCCTTCTGGACTTCACCGGAATGAAAGGTGGGAAGCGGGATTATCGGGAGTGTTTTGGAGGGAGGGTTGAGGGGTGGTGGTATCCGTACGAGAGAACCGAAGGAATGCTCCAGATGAAGGGGAGGCGGTGGGTTGGGGAGGAAAAAAGGAGAAAAAAGAGGGATTCCTTCTTATCCTCACCTTTTCCCCTCTCCACCCAAGTCTCGATTCGGATCTATCCTGTCCACGCATCTTCCTGTCCCACCCACCCCTCACAATCTCCCTCCCTCATCCCAGTCTCTCCCCCTCCCCCCTCTCTCTCCTCTATCCTTTAGCCTTTCAAATAGTGGCACTTCTGGGTGGAAAGCTCCCAGAAGCCAAAACACCCCCCCCCTTAAATCCCCCCACCCACTGTATCCGCATCTCTCGGATTCGGCTCCCGCTCACATTCCAAAAGCCAACCTCTACCCTCTTTCGATTTACCTCTATAGGCAGTGCTGCCAACTTCTGGAATACTTCCCCGATCGATTTTTCATAGGGATATTTTTCAGGATTTCGTTTGTCAAGTTTCATTTAGGAATCTTTTTTAACGTTTATCACACTATTGGTGTAATCCTCTCGCCCAGTGGATAAGAATTTCTGGTCCTAAATATGAATGAATTTGCTTGAGATAGGAGACTAATAGTTGTAAATGAGTTTGACACTAGGCAAAATATTACACCCTGGTTTAATGGGCTTAATCTATGAGGGTTAAATATTCATTCCAGATAAAAAGACGTATTTTACCCCAGGAGCCCTGATATTTATCTTATTCTGGAAAAATTGTGTTAAACAAAAGCAATGCATGTTAATGGTAACAGGATAAGATCCGTGACTAATATGTATGCCCTAACGTAGTTGTCGCTAATTTTGTTATTAGTATTTTTTAAACGAAGTAATGAATGTAAACAATGAGACCTAAATATTATATTATATCTAATTTAAACCTCTGTTTTATTTATGACTACCTTTCCCACATTCATAAAAAAATCTTCAGTACACGAATGTCCTCCGTCTCCGAAATACATTTTTATATGTTGGCAGTCCTTTTTTTGTAGGGGGGGATTTCTCTCTCTTTCAACTGCTCACGCCAGCCTTTCTTACTGCGCTCCTTCCTCCTCCTCCGCCTCCCTCAATTCCCTAACTCCGCTCCCGATATCCACTATCTTGCCCTCCTTCCATTTTCATCTCTAACACCCCATCCTCCACCACGTACACGCTACCACGTAACACGCCAAACTGTTCCTCCCAACTCAAGAAGCGTCGACGTAAAAATCCCATAGGATATCGCGTCAGGCGATCAGAGTGCGCTGCACTTTCCGGAATGCAGGGTAAATGCGGGATTTAGCGAAATCTCTGTTTGGTCATATTGAGGGCGGAGAATGGGGTAGAGGGGTAGGGGGAGGGAGGGGGGAGGAAGGAGGGACGTGTGTGTTAGACAAAGAGCGTATTGACCAACGGGAAAGCGGCAGATTGAGAAGGGATTTCCTAGGTGCCAGTCCGATAGGAGAGAGAGAGAGAGATAGCGATTGGTTTTGCGGGGGATCAGATTTGTGAAGATTTATGGGACAGATTCGCGAGTTGGAACGTATGAAAAAATAAAGAAGTACACTAAGCGCGTTTCTGCGCAACATAAAATTTTGTATTAAACGCCAGCACTGCAAAAATGTTTCATTATTAACGTTTTCGTCATTACTTTTCGAATTATCAATTTAGCGGCGCCATGAGATTTTTTTGCAGTTTTCTAATTCGTTTCGAGCAAAAAAAAAAATTTCAGGCGTCGGATTTGAAAATGTCCGCCGGGATGCGTTTCAAATCCGCTTAAAATGAAAATTTAATTGGAAATGAAAATTTTTGCTTTCGATCGTCCTAAATTTTTGATTAATTTTATATTTAATTTCTCTTTAAGCATTTAAAATGTGCATTTTCAGCTGATTTTAATAAATTAACGACATATATAAAATATTGTATTGATTTTGCGGGGCTGGAAACAATGTTGCACCTCGTGTAAAATCCGATAATCGCCATGATATAAACAAACTTGGAACGTTAACCATAGACGCATCCGGTAAGATCGTGTTCGTGTACTGGTGTTTTAATTATAATAGGTAATATTAATAAGGGCCGTTAATTCCCACAATAATCTAATTATCTAAACCAGTATCTGCTACTAAAACCAGGTGTCTAACGCATTGTCTGCTTCTTAATACGTTTAACTTTTTCAACAAGCTCAATAAGAATTCGATTTTATTTCCTGCGCCTAAGTTTTGAAATAGCTCGACACGTAACTCCGAATCAATCCCAAGGACATTTGGAGATAATGCCGGAAAATATTCACAATCGCTTACGGACGCAACGCAAATTGACAAGAGGGGAAGGAGGGAAAACAAAGCAGTTTGGAATGAGACTCCACTGTGCTGGATTGGCGGGAGGAAGATTCGAAGTGATAAAAAGAAGAATACGTTTTGTGGAAAAAGTTGGCGGCGGTTGAGGCGAGCGAAGGGGGTTGGAGGGAGAGGCACAAGGAGGGAGGAGTGAAAGAGGGGAGTGGGAGGCAGAGACGGCGGAGGGAATATGCGGGATTTTGGTTTTAGGGGGGTTGTGAGAGTGTGCGAGTGAGAGGCACGAGGGGGGGGAGGTGAAAGAAAAGAGGTTTTTTTTTTGGAAAACTCCTTTTTCCCTCCGCGTCCTATCCTCTCCTCCCCCTCCTCCCCTATCTCCCTCCCTCAAGACACTCCCCTATGGCGCCTCGTGCAGATGCGTACTTGCCGATAGGGAATGGCATCGAACTGAAAGCCCAAAAAGCCCCTTTTCCTACCCCCGTTCTTCCCGCCGCCTTTCTTTAGCTACCATTCCCTCTCTCCCATTTTTTCCTCTCACTCCCAGCTTCCCTTCTCCTCTCTTTTCCCCTCTCACACCCCCTTTCCTCTCCCGAAAAAAAACCTCTCTCTGAAAGACGTTTCGTTTTCAGGCTCTCCCTAGCGGAGGAAAAAAGGCGTACTTCCGGGCCGACATGAAGCTTCATGGAAAACGTGCTAAGAATCTACAATTCCTCGCAGCCAAAACCTTGGTTCCTTTCCTCTTTCTCCTCCAAAATCTCTTTTTCTTCTTCTATCACTCTTTCTTCCTTCTCTCTCTCTCTCTCA